>CM042092.1:20380217-21090217 GCA_023512835.1 Taxillus chinensis | reverse complement strand
GTCGTTTTGATGCTTGGGATTCATTTAATCAAAACTACGTCGTTTTGGGGTTTGATTTGTCTATATAAAGAGGTGAAGACTCCTTGTTTTAGGTTTAGGGTTCTCTTGGCTTTGCCGCCGCCGTAGAGAGAGAGAGAGAGAGAGAGAGAGAGCTAGAGAGAGGGAAGGAAGGGGAGCTGCTGGTTGCTGCCGGAGCGTCTTGCGTGGGGAAGACGGCGTCTAACGTGGGAGCAAGGAGGATCTGCTTTAAGGTAGGGGTTATGTCTTTCCTGGTTTGTTCCAGGATTAGGCCCTGTGGTTAATTTGTAAAGTTTCTATTGTTATTGCTATAATACTTATATGTAAATCCATATAGGTGTGATCTCCTATATGAATGTTGGCCTTCAATGGCGTTTTGGTGTGATTCTGATGTTGGGTGGGCAGTGCATATTAAATGTTCGATAAAATGCCTATGTGAATATGTCTGTGTGCATATGCCCAGTATGTGTTTGATAATATGCCAGTAAGGCTAGAATTGTGAGTTGGAAAAAGGGTGCATGCCAAGTGTTTGTTTTTATGCCTGAGTGGCTGGGTTTGTACATTTGTGAATGTGTGCCTGCTAAGTGTTTGGTTTTATGCCTAAGTGGCTATGTGTACTGTGTTTGTGAAACCCGGTGGCTGTGGAAGCCTGGGACTGTTCTTGGAACCCGATGGCTGTGGAAGCCCGGGACTGCTCTTGGAAACCCGGTGGTCATGGAAGCCGAGACAGCCTATGTGCTGCTTTGTGTGGCTGTTTGAAATATTTGTTTTTGATGATGGCTTACTATTATATTTGTTGATATAATTGTATCACGACACTACACTTGTACACACGGCATGTAGATGCTAGGAACATGGGATGGGTTGGGGAGACATGATCCCTACTGAGCTATGGTTGCTCACCCCTCCTACCGTGTTGTTTTCTTACAGGAACCTACAGGCGTTAGGTGGGAACACCAAGTTGGGAGACCTGCTGGTGGCTTGCTTATTGTTATTTGAGTTTTGTTGTTTTCGTGAGCTTTGTAACCCCAGTGGGGAGATATTGTAATGAGGAGTTTAATGTAATAAAAGCATGTTTGGACATGTTTGTAAGGTTTGAACTTAATATATATATGGTTTTGTCTCTAAGTTTGAAACGTAAAGTGTATTTTGTATTCTACCCCCTTTATCCAAACTTGGGTAAAGGGAGGGTTATGTTCCGGTCTCCTTGGGTTGGAAATTCGGGGCGTGACATGTTCGTTGGACTCCCTCAAGATCTTTTGTTTCTTGACAGGACGTTCTACCTGTGCCTTTGGCCCACTCTTGGCCAATGGTCTCTTGGTTGGACGTTTGCCCTTTCCTTTTGACCTCTTAGTCAGCATAAGGACCTGAGCTTTATCTTTCTTCATATCCTTATCAGCTTGACGAATCATGGTCAGAAGGTCTGGCAACAACTTCTCCAAGTTATTCATGTTATAGTTCAGCACGAACTGTGAATAGCTTGGAGGCAGAGAGGATAGGATGAGATCAACACATAGACTAGTGTCCATTTGGATCCCTAAGATTTGGAGCCTCTCGATGTAAGTAATCATCTTACATACGTGCGGGCTTGCCTGGGCTCCATCTCCTATCTTGCTCGTGAACAGAGCATGGGAGATGTCATATCTCTCCAGTCTAGACCTCTCCTGATATAGCTCTCTCAGACTTGAGAGAATATCAAAGGGAGACTTATCTTCATAAAGCCTCTGGAGTTCACTAGACATAGCTGATAGCATGATACACTGTATGTCCAGTGAATCCTCTTTATGTTTAAGATAAGCATCTAGAATCGTTGGCAGTGAATCTTGAGGGGGTTAACTATGAAGTGGGGTCTCCAGTACATACAATTTCCTTTCTTGGCGTAGTACTATACGTAAGCACCTGTACCACTCTTGGAAATTCGCACCGGTTAGGGGTTACCCTTGTCACACTAAAACCTCTATTACTATAACTTACATCATACAAGTGGTCCAAATAAGCAAGACCATTAATGGCTCAAAAAATAACTTCAGTTATCATTTGTAATACAATCATCATCATATTATAATATTTATCATATGAACAATTCAAACATGCATAGTAAATGAACAACAACAGTCACGATTAATTCAATAGTATGACCACAATTGACACATTCAGAAAACAAATAATCAACGCAATGAATAATAGTATAAAAAAAGGATCGATATACATCAAATCATCCAAATATCATGAGGAAATATGCACCTTACATGATATTGAGCAAAGCTTGATGAATCATCCATTATTAATTTGATTTTCAAATATCATACAATAAATCCTATGAAATTATATTTAACTTTATTCATGAAAATGAGAAGGTGAGGGAGAGTTTATAGGGTACAACGTACACATTAAATCAAAAAGAGAAAGAAAAAAAAAGGAATCACTTTTATGCTATAGTAGTCACACTTGAACTTGCAGGAGGGGAAAATCTAAAAATTTTTCATCTCCTTTCCAGTCTCCAGCCACTATCTCTTCGTCTCCCATCACCAGCATACTAAGCCATCATCACCTGAAGTTGAGCAACACCAGCTAACCACACACACCTTCGGCCACCAACTAAACCACACGACTCTAACTGTCACTATCCCGCACGAGTCGAACAAATTAATAGGGCCATAGGGGCATTCATCCGGATCTGGGCATGTTCCCCACACATGCAGAACCAATTATGTTTTGGCTCATTCGGGCTTTGCAATGTACAAAAGAACATGACCCATTCATTAGTCAGAAGTGGTATAATTGGGCCACCTACGGACTTTGGCCTTCCTACTTAAAAAAACTTTATAATTTTATAATAGGCTATTTGAGTTATATGTTTTAATTTTATAACTTGAACTTTTATTGAGTTGAAACTTAAATCATGATTTTGTAAAATAAATTGTATTTGAAAAGAATATATTTTTAAAAAAATATTTTTAAAAAACCAGTTTCATGAAAATTAGTAAAAAAAATAATGAGCCAAGTAACAATCCATGGGCGGCATGGCTCCCTTAGTTTTAATTATATATATAGTTATACTAAATAGAGAACCTGAGGCTAGCTCTCTAAATGTGAGAACTGCTATTATAACCATCCGATCTGCAAGCGTTAATAATATCCATTTGATTAAAAATTAAAAAAGAACCCATCGCTACCTTATCTCTCTCGTGCAATCGTCTCTCCATCTTCGAGCGACAAAAACCCATCGACTCCCTATCTTCGATGCCCCCTCTCTTTGCCTATCGTTTTCGCCTCTTCTCTCTGCCCATCGTTGCCCTTTTGTTAGCTCCATCTTTGCCTCCGCCGAAATCGGAGATAACAATTGAACCAATAAAGATGGATCTGTTGATTCAATGCTCTATTCCTCCTCATCTTCCATCCGTTCCAGGAAGAGGAAGCGGTGCGTTTTGAACTCGACACACCCGATTGCTCCGAATCAGGAGAAGTTGTAATAGCCCAGGAATAACAACTGCAAGGGGGCATCAATTGTTGTGCCGAGGAGGAGCGGGATCAAAGATAACAAATATGTTGCCTCCATAAGGGTGCTTTCCATAAGGGGGGTCATTTAGGATGAGGATAAGGATACCTTGTGGGACTTCTCACTCTTTCTCACCGAAATAGGCAATACCTTGTTGACCCAGTTCCTGGAATCCTATTTTAATCAATATTAGGCCTTTTTTCCCTTCATTTTCATTTTCTTCCCTAATTAATTGTCAAACATTTTCTATAGAGGTCTTTAATGCTTTATGTTTGTGTTTTTGTTTGGGTTGTTTGTATGTTTCCTATGATATAATATGTTATTATTTTCAATGTGTTGTGTTCATTTGCTTTTGGGTAGAAATAGTAGAGGCTGTTTTTTTCTTCTTGCTTTCATCGATCATCTCTTCAGGTTTATGATTACAGTTCAAGAGGGTTCTAGATAAACTGCACCCTATTGTCTTAATTCATATTTAGCTGCAAGTAATCTAGGTATGATATTATATATTTCATAGCTCCACGTTGGTAAAAATCCCATTAGGCACAAGAATGGATGAAGAGTAGTCTCTTCATCAGATCCTAATTTTAAACATTATGTGTGTGTCTCTTAATTGGAAATAAAATAAATACTTTAATTTAGATTTTCTCTTCAAGCCCTTATTAGCTTTAAGTGGTTCTTAATATATAATGTTCTATAAATTGAAGAGCTTTTATAAAGATGAGAACTAATCAAAATTATAGGCAACTCTGGGGCATTCAAGCTTTGAACGGAAACAAACGTGCAAGATTGGATGACACAAAAGTTATAGTGAAGGAATCTAGGAAGCCTCTATGCATTGTTTGGGCAGTTATGTAAATTATCACATCATAATTTCTCAAAGTGTTGTTGTTTATTGGATGATTTGAGCAAAAAAGACATAGTAGAAATGTTGTTGATGTCTGTACCTACTCCATTTATTAAATGTTGAGGATGTCTATACCATTTGTGAGATTGAGGACGTCAAACTTGGGTTTTAAATTATTGATGTTATTTTGGTAGCAATATTACACAAACTTTATGGGTGCCATCTAAGGGCCGTAGTTAGCGTGAGGTCTTATTGGATGTAGCAAAAGACCATGTCATTACCCAAACAACCACTAAAATAATAGAGTAATGCTACATACAATTGGGGTTGGGTAATCTTTGGGTAACTGTGACGACGTTGCTGCCTATTAATTCAATCAACGAGGGAGAGAAAAGAAAAAAAATCATGGCTGTTCAATCAGCCACGGTTTCGCGACGATGCTACGAGCCAATTGCACATATATTTATTCAAAATAATATGTTTTAAAACAAAATTAAATACAAGCTAGCCAATGACTCTGTGATCCATCACCCATGAGTCCATGACCCATCTTCAACCATTGACCAATGTGCATGGTCTGTTGAGGCAAATACGGACTTCTAGTAGCAAGGTGGCGGAGGCGTTGAGGCAGGAAGCAATGATTTTCAGCTTCAGCCAGGTCCAATTCAGTGCTTCAGGAAAATTCTCGGTCGGATAGGCAAAATCTTGCTCGGTTGCTCTAGTGTCGACTTCAAACTTAAGCAAAATTCCTAAATTTTCAATCCCTAAATCCCTACTTTTTGATTCTCTAAATGTTTAATAATTACTATCAATTTTTCATTTTCAGTTATGATATATGGTTCAATACGTACGTCCTCTCAATCTCAAACTCTGCTATGTTTTAATTAGTCACAATTACTACTGCTGTCCATTAGTCATGGAGGAGGAGGATATGTAGACATCCTTCGTACATCACTACATCTATAACTAGAATTTCCAAATTGTAGTTTGTATTTGCAACATGGTGGTTGTTGTCTTGCTCTCTTGTATGTTTAGCTGAAACTTGTAAACTTCCCCTAAACTTCTATTCTATTCAGTTTAAAAAGAAAAAGTTCACGTCAGTTTTAGCCTCTCCTGAAATGAATTTCTAGTTTCGCCCCTATAACAAATTATGATTTGAATCCACTAAATCAAATAATTCTTTATCCGCAAAAATAGAAATGAAAGCAATCTGATTAATATGAAAATATAATTAACATGTGAATTAAAATTGAATGGTCTATTACCTTTAATTAATTAGTTAAATTATTAAAATATACTTATAATTATTAAAATTTATCAAATAAAATCTCATTTTTTCGTTGCCTTATTCGTCTCCTTAATTGGCCGCGCGCCATCTTAATTTGCCGCAGCCGTCAAAGATTTCCTAGTATTACCAGCAGCAGGCTTCTTCGTGTCTTTCACGTTCGTCTCGTTTTTGGTGGGATCGCCCTTGGACATTGTGTCGACATAAGTCTTGATCTTTTGGAGAATGAGGGGCTTGCTTTTGGAGACGAATTAAGGCCTCCTTGAGCCTTATCCTTGATGGTGACCTAGACCTTGGGGTCCTCATTGACGATATGATGTTGGGGAGCTCGATGGTGCCGTCGGTGGCAACAAGGGTCTTTCGATCCCCTTGGAGTCCTTGGCCTCACCAGTTCACAACACGACAAAGCTGATCTCGTCGGCCTTGCCCTCGACCTTGCTGGTCCTGACGAAGAGGCTGCCCTCACTGTCGAGGATGACGAGGTTCAAGAGGAGCTTGGAGAGGAAGACTCGGGACCACTCTGTAAAAAAAACAGCATAAAAAAGCACACCAGAGAAGTAGAGCGGTTTTGGTGGTGTTCACAATGATGACACTGTTTTCTTATTTTCCTTCTTATAGCCAAAAATAAATAAATATGGTATAGACACTAATTGCTAGAATATGATGATCACGACTGATATGGTTTCCTTAATTAGGACCATAAATTGTGCCACCAACTAAACTACTAAACATATGAAATTTGCTAGACATGACACTTCAAAGAAAGGAAATAAAACAGCAATCAAAAAAACGAAATAAAATTCTGACAGCAAATTAAAAATCTTGCTAGATGGAAACAGACACCCACCTAGCTTATTTCTAACATTTCACCTCCCTAAGCTAGGTAGGACTTTTCACATGCTGCATTCCTATTTTCTTCCGTAGTTCTACAAATTTCACACGACCCAGTGGCTTTGTAAGAATATCAGCCAGTTGTTTGTCAGTCCCAATGTGCTCCACTTCAAGCTTGCCTTCTTCTACACAATTTCTTACGAAATGGTACCGAGTATCTATGTGTTTACTGCGCTGGTGATGGACAGGATTTTTACACAGAGAAATGGTAAATTTGTTGTCTATGCAAAGCTGTATTCTACATTGAGTCTGATTTGTGAGATCAACTAGAAGGAATGTAAGCCAAATTCCTTGGCACGCTGCTGTTGCAGCTGCAATATATTCAGCTTCGCAAGAGGAGAGTGCAACCACGGTCTGTTTTCTAGATTGCCAACTTATTAAGTTTGAACCCAGAAAAAAGAACACACCTGTTGTGCTTTTCCGATCGTCTATATCACTTGCCATATCGCTGTCACTATAGCCCACTAAATGTACTTCACCCTCCTTCATTCTGCCATAGAAATGACCCAATTCAAGAGTGCCCTTTAAATATCTCAAAATCTATTTTACAGTAGCCATATGTTCAGCCTTTGGAGACTCCATAAACCTACTTACAATCCTAACAGAATAAGCTAAATTAGGCCTTGTGTTTATGAGGTACCGTAGACTCCCTACAATGCTTCGAAAAACAATTTGATCAACTGGGTTGGAAGTGCTATTTTTACTCAATTTCAATCTAGCTTCCATTGGAGTATGTGTAGCATTACAGTCCATCATACCATGATCCTGGAGGATCCTCTTAGCAAATGCTGTCTGACTTATAAACATCCCCTGTGATGATTGCGTGACTTCTATACCAAGGTAGTAACTTAGCAATCCCAGATCACTCATCTTGAAGCATTCCTTCAATTGTTCTTTGAATGTTTTAATCTCCTCATGACAGTTTCCTGTGATGATTAGATCATCTACGTAGACTCCTACAAGAAGGCGTACACATCCTTTATGCCTTTTGTAAACTGCATGTTCAACCGGACATCTTTCAAAACCAAGAGAGAGTAAGGTGCTGTCCAACTTAGTGTTCCAAGTTCGTAGAGCCTGTTTTAAGCCATATAAAGCTTTATGTAATTTGAGCACCTTGTGTTCACTTCCTCGTACCTCAAAACCTAGTGGTTGTTTAACATATACTTCCTCCTTTAAAATCTCATTCAAGAAAGCGGATTTTACATCCATATGATGCAAACTCCAACCTTCTTGGGCAGCAATAGCAATAAAAAGTCTTACGGTCTCCATTCTAGAAACCGGTGCAAATACTTCATCAAAATCAATACCATGTTGTTGTACATACCCTTTGGCTACTAAACACGCTTTGTATTTCACCAGCTTTCCATCTGAATCTTTTTTGACTTTAAAAATCCACTTCAGGCCTATAGCGGTGTGATCAGCAGGTGGGTTAACCAAACTCCATGTATGATTTTCTTGGATGGATTGCATTTCCTCCTCCATTGCACGTCTCCAATTTTCATTCTGCACAACATCCTGGAACGTTGCTGGTTCCTCCAAACTTAGGAGGCACAGACCATAGAGATCGCACACCACAGGTTCTGTCACATTATAAATATCTTGTAGGCTACGCATACGTACCGGCGTTCTATGGGATGGAGGCGAATTTTCAAGGCCTTCCTGTGTCGCTTGTGTCTCCCAAGAGGCCAAAGATGATGGGGTCTTCCAAGATGTTGACCCTTCATCTGTATCTCCCGCATCCACCATATCAGCATGCGTAGGGATTGCCACCTGTTGGTGCGGGTGGTTTGGATCAGCCACGGTCTCCGTAAAATCTTCACCCAACGTTTCTCTAAGGGGCACAGAAAAGTCTTCACCAGTAGTGGTGTCCTGTAAACATTGTGTAGATCCCCATTTCCACGACTATTCTTCCTCAAAGATAACATCTCGGGTCACAATTACCTTAGTGGTGGTAGGGTCATATGCACGGTAAGCTTTTGTTTGATTTTCATATCCAAGAAAAATCATTGGATAGCTACGAGAGTCAATTTTTTTTTTCAAAACCATGGACTGGTTTAACATGTGCGATGCACCCAAAGGTTCGCATATGTCGTACTGTGGGTTTTCTTCCATGCCAAGCTTCATAAGGTGTCATCCCCACTACACTTCTTGTTGGTGCACGATTGAGAATATATACTGCAATTGTGACAGCTTCTCCCCAGAACTTTGTTGGTACATTCATGCTTTTCATCATACTTCGGGCCATTAAAGTGACTGTCTGATTTCGTTGTTCGACAACCCCGTTTTGTTGAGGGGAGTAGGGGGCTGTCAAGAATCTCTTGATGCCCATTTCCTTGCAGTAGTTTATGAATTCAATATATCTGAATTGACCTCCATAATTGGTTCGAAACGCCTTTAACTTGATGCCCATTTCAACTTCAGCTTCAACCTTGATTTCTTTGAACTTTTGAAACACCTGATCCTTGGTTTTTAATAAGGAAATCCACATATATCGGCTATAGTCATCAACTATCAAAAGAAAATACCGATTTATAGCCGGTGTTGTCAGTGTGATCGGTCCACATAAATCACCATGAAACAAATCTAATGCCATGCTTGCACGAAAATTTGCGTGTTTTGGGAACTGGGTACGATGCTGTTTCCAAGCTAAGCATCCTTCACATAACTGTTCGGTGTGGGTGATCAGTGGGAGCCCATCCACTAGGTTGTCGCGACTTAGTTTGTGTAACGCCTGGAAATTCAAATGTCCATATCGTGCGTGCCACCTCCATGCAGTATCGGTGTGACAAGTAAGTAGTGAGACAGGTTGGGCTGCATCAAGATGAAGAGTATACAACCTGTTCCTTGTTCTTTCCACACATACAAGCAATTGTCCTATGCTGTCGAACACGTGTAAACAGCCCTTTGTTATCATAATTTTGCATCCATGCTCTTCAAGTTGTCCCAAGCTAATGATGTTGCTCGTCACCTTGGGAATGTAATACACATCAGTTAAGGCTTTACGCTCTCTCGTCTGACTTTTGAACAGTACTGTCCCACGGCCACTAATGAATACTTTTGTGCCATCTCCAAGTTTGACAGTCCCTTTAAACGATGTGTCAAGATTGATAAGACACTTTCTACATCCTGTCATGTGATTGCTGGCACCCGAGTCAAGGTACCAGATATTTCCTTCATTCTACTCATTATATTGACATTTTGTGTCTTCTACAATGTCATGCATCAAGAGAGCAGGTTCTTCATCACTTCGTTCGGCTAAAAACATTCTTTCTTTCTTGGGATTTTGACACTCAGAAGCGAAATGGCCATATTCAGAATAGTTGAAACATCTAACCTCAGATTTGTCAAATTTTTGGTAAGGTTTCTTTGCATAGCCTTGACGTTTGTCAATTCCTTCACTGCCTTTCCGCTCTGTGATGGTTCTAGCTTCCCATTGTGCACGTGTAAGTAGTACGTGCTCTCCTTCATCTTTGTAGTCTCTACGCCCCTTTTCATTTTCCTCAAAGATTCGCAATCGTCCTACCACCTCAGCTACAGACATCTTGGATATATCTCCCCACTGCTCAATGGTACTCACAAGAGGAAGAAATTTATCCGGAACTGCGCTAAATAGTTTTTCAACAACAGTACTTTCTTCCATCTTGACACCAAGGGAACGTATATTTTCAGCTTCACGGCCCATAGGCCATAGTTGGAGTCGTACAACATCGGATATTTGATTGGAACATTACTGCTTTGCCCCATTGCTATCGGTGTCGAGCTCTTCATCTCATCGCTCATAGAATCTCCCATTGTCTCCATTGGCTCTGATACCAAATATAAAAAAAACAACAGAAAAAAACACACTAGAGAAGAAGAGCGGTTTTGGTGGTGTTCACAATGAAAAATAAATAAATATGGTACAGACACTAATTGCTAGAATATGCTGATCATGACTGATATGGTTTCCTTAATTAGGACCATAAATTGTGCCACCAACTAAACTACTAAACATATGAAATTTGCTAGATACGACACTTCAAAGAAAGGAAATAAAACAGCAATAAAAAAATGAAATAAAATTCTAACACCAAATTAAAAATCTTGCTAGATGGAAACAGACACCCACCTAACTTATTTTCAACACACAAAGAGGGTGCGTTGTTACCCTGAATATAATTATCTTATGTGTGAATGCTTTGGTCTTGTGAAAAAATTAAAAAAAATTAAAAAGCTGAAAAAATTATGATGATTCAATTTATTCCTTCTTGATGGCATAATATATTATCACGAAAATTATTGATTATCTCTTATTAGTATTTCTAGTGTTTTCTTTTATGTGTATCGAACATGTCATTAACGTGCTTTCAAGACCACTTGACCGATCTCTTTCACTTCCATTAAACAGTAAAATGGTACAAATTGTGTGTAACAAGCTCAATAGGAAGTCAGCGTACAATATTTTTGCTTTTCAGTCTGTTTCCGTATGATGGGTGATTGCTATATCCAATCACGTACGGGCCAAAACCACTGCTACACAATCGCTTTTGATTCACTAATAACCGGACCCCCAAATAATATGACTAAACCACCGAAAGTAAAAACTAAAAAACCACGAAGAAGACGCATGCATCATACCTAACGTTAACACAACAGATATTGGCCGAACAAAAGCTCTGATTAGGAGGCATCAACTGTGTTCCATAAGACAAGAGGAGACATTATTGTTTGCAATGAAAGTAACCAATTCACTGCATATATAAAAAGGTACACATTCTTTGCTTGCTCCGCTCAAAAAGATCCACATTCGCCCCTTGTATAATGCTTTCTCTTGCTCTCCAAACACATCTAGCTATATATCAAATTCGTTGTTCACTTTGCAAACCAAAAGCCCCTTCTCCCACCATTATAATCTGACAGCCATAGAAATATGCATAGCCGCGATGACAACAATCCTCTACAACCCCGAACCATTAAGCGCAACCACACCCCCCGGTACATCGCACACCGAGTCCAAGAAAGCCTCAAAACTCGCGTGTCGATGTTCATGTGCACCATCTTCTTGGGTCTCTTGTTCTTGCTAGGCCTCATTGCATTCATCCTATGGCTATCTCTAAGGCCCCACCGTCCCAGGTTCTTCATCGAAGAGTTCACGGTTCAGGGTTTGGGTCAGGCAAATGGGTTTGCGAGCACCGAAATAACATTCAACGTGACGGCCCGAAACTCCAACTCCAAAATTGGTCTAGACTACGATTCGATGGTCGGGACGGTTTATTACAAGGATCAACGGGCAGGGTCGAGTCCGTTGCTGGGAACGTACTACCAGGAGCCGAAGAGCACTAAAATACTATACGCGGTGCTAAGTGGGGCCTCCTTGGCGATGAACAGTGACGGTTGGGCGGCGTTGAATGCGGACAGGGCTACAGGGACGGTCGTGTTTCGGTTGGAGATAACGGCAACCGTCCGATTTCGTCTGTTTTCGCGACAGACTAAGCATCACACGATGCACGCCAACTGTGATGCCCCGGTGGGCCAAGATGGGATGATCTTGGCCGCTGCTAAGCAGAAGAAATGCCCTACATATTTCACGTGAGATGCGCTCGTGCATGCGTGTGTACTGTGTACTGTTGCATGCACTTAAAGACCCGCTCTACTACTCTTTACTCTCTCTTTTTTTCGATTTCTTTATGAATTACGAGTATATGTTCCTTTCCTAATCTTACTTTCTCTGGTTTTTGATATGGGTTTGGGAGCTGTGGCACTCCCATTTTCACAACCTGATTTTTCTTTTCTTTTCTTTAGTTATTTATTATAAATCTCTTTATTTTTCATGGCCTAGCTGTTCTTGGTTGAGGAAAGGTGTTTTACCACATACACACACACACACACTTATATGATGTTGCATTGTTTTTCTAAATATAAAGAAAACTCTAAACATTTTATATCAGCTTAAGATAACCTGGTTTGAGGTGTTTATTCTTACGTGAAGTCATAGTTCAATTCATTACAATTAGAGTTCTTTTGTCATTCATGTTGGGAAATTAATTAAATGCGAACATATTTATTTTTTCTTTAAGTTGAGATGTAGAAAGTTGTTTTGATTACTTTTGTTTGATATTTTAGAAGCTTTAAAAAATGCGCGCCTGTTTGCTTGTATGGAAAATTAAATTTAGTTATTAAGTTATCAAAAGGCCAAAAAAGGTAGTAAATGAACTAACGTAAAGTGTCAAACACATTGTAAAAGTTAAATTTAGATAAAGATTTTTTAAAAAAAAAATTAAACATGAAGTATACACTAAAATATAACTAGCTACCAATTATCATATAACACAAAATATATCAAATTTCACTCAATATTTGGGTTTTCCCAGAACTTGCCAAAATTCCAACTTATCAAGTGACTTACGTTTTAATTCGTTGTTTTACACAGACTTAATACAGAAAAGTTAGAATTATCATTCTTAAGTTTATAATGCTCTCAATTTCATCAATAACCTCAAATTTTCAAATCTCCAATTTTTAGGGTTTATTCGTTTTTCCCAATTTGCTCTCAAATCATGCAAGCTCGATCTAGATTAATGAAAGTGTAGAACCACATGGATTAATTCTCCAAGGCTTGATCACCGAATTTTACGATCTTCATCTCTTGCACTTTCTAACCATAAAGCAGAGAGACCGGAATAAGGCATGTACTCCTCTCTCTTCTTTTCTTTCTTCTCTTATTTCTTTCATTTTTGATAACATATTAATTGATCCATATTTGGGATTCAATACTTAGACTATTTTCTACACATAGCAATCAAACAAAAAAACTCTTCAAAGTACCAAATCAAATATAGTTTGAAAGTTTTATGAAATTCAAGTGTTTGATATATTAGCGGTAACCCTTCGACCTCTACAATTTTGTTTTATTTGGTTTCGCATTGTAAGTGATAACCTTCTATCTTCTGCATCATATCTAGCATTGAACGTGGTAATCATCCAACCTTTGGTGTAATAGAACAATCAATGCCATTTCAACTTCCTAATTATCCCCAACAAGTGAGGCAAATTCTCAAAGCATCTACCTTAGCACCAACAACAATAGGTAAGTGCATGTAGGTTACCCATCCAAAATGTGTCTTCTTTATTTTTACACACCATTTGTATATAGTATACAAAGAGAGACAACAATCAAATCCTATTTTGTCCAAATTGAATATGCAAGTTACTTTTTTTTTTTTGTTTTTTTATAATAACTTGTAGGCCAGTAAAAAGTTACGAGCATCACATGGATGAAATCCAAAGCAATAATTTATTCTACAAAGATATTTTTTCCCTAAAGTAATTCTAAATAATGAAGGTCAAAAAATATAAATAATGCACTTGTTTACACTTAATTTTTTAAAAAATAAAAACATTATAGGCAAAATAATATGGATCCATCAAATGTCAAAATGAATCATGACTTTGGAAACCCTGTGAGAAATAAGAATTTTAAAAAAATCTTGTAAAAATGGATAAAAAAACTGGTCTGCTCATTTTCTATTAGTTTAAAAAAATGGACTCGAACTGTTCATTTTTTATTCTTGCACACTTTCGTAAAGACAGATTAGACAATGGTCCACGTTCATTTTTTTCCTTTTCACATGGGTTTTGGCCCAATTTGGCTTCTGTACTAGTGCTTGTAGCTTGGGACAAGTTGGCTGTTTGGTGAAAATAGTTGCTCATTTCCTAAATTGTGCAGTGATTAACAATTATTCTTATTTCCTAAATTCTAGTAATTAGATTAGCCTGTTTTTCTATTTGTATCCTATAAATGGCCAAGTTCTCATTCAAATAAAGGTATCATATTATCCAAAATATCTGCTTTGGTCTCTTTTCTCCTTCTCAATATATATCCTATCTCTCTGGTATTCTTTTTCTACCTAAGAACTAAAACGAGTACTGTTTTAAGATGTCTCATTCTTATCTCGCCTAATTTTAATTGTTTATATTTATAATTTTATAATATTTTTAAATTTATTATCTTATTATTTATAAATTTTGATATTTTTAAATGATATTTATTATTATTAAATTAAATTATTTTTGATAATTTTTTGAGTCAAAAATATTATAAAAATTAAATTTTAACTAAAATTATTTATATAGACAAATTCAGTAAAGAACAATAGCCAAATGAGGGCCAATGATATTTTTATTTAATTCTATCCCATTAATTTACATATTGGATAAAATAATATTTTAAAACTTAATTCATTACTCTTACTTCATCGTATATAAGAAGACAAAACAAAACACTAAATGTTCATTTGGTACGCGGGAGCGGGAATGAAATAATTAAAGAAATGAAATTGACATAAGAAATACCTAAAATAGAATAAACTTTTTGATTACCTTTCTTGTGTTTGGAACTATACAAGAATAAGCAAGGCTATGTATTAAGGTAATTACTAAAATATCCTCATAATTATCAAATTTTATTAAATAAAAATTTTATTTTTTCTCACTCTCTCATCTCCATACCATCACGTGAGGCCTGTAAATGAGCCAAGCCGAGCGAGTTTAGTCAAGTTCGAGCTGAGCTTATATAGTAACCGAGCCGAACTAAGCTGAGTTTGTACAGTAACCGAGTTGAGTTTATACAGTAATGAGCCGAGCTTGTATAGTATTGAGCTCGAACTCGAGTCAAGCTTAATCGAGTAGGTATCGAGCGAGTTGTCGAGTGTGTCGCTTATTTAAAGGCATATACTTAATAAATTTGTAAATGAACCAAGCCAAGCCGAGCTTGTATAGTGTCGAGCTCGAGCTAGTCAAGCGGGTATCGAGTAAGCAATCGAGTGTGTCGGCTTATTTACATCCCTACGCGATGCTTGTCCATGCCGCCACCATCTTCTCTATCTTCTCCAGATCCCGTTGTTGGGGATCAAGGCTGGGCCTCGCAACAGTGCCCAATAGACATAGCGGGGGTTGCTTTGGGGGGGGGGGGGGGGGGTGTAGAGGGGGGAGGGGTTGTGTCAAGAGAGAGGGGTAGGCGGGGGAGAGGTATACAGGGGAGGGGTTGCGTCAAGAGCATAGTTATCAGAATTGGATCGGCCTGGCCTGTCGGACCAGTGACCCAGACACTTAATTGGTCCGATTTTTTTATTGAACCATTTCTGCAGACACCCAGAGAAACCCAGTTGACCTGGCCGGGTTTTATAGAACTGGCCAGTTTTTTAAAAACTATAAAATATTTTTTATTTTATTTTATAATACAATTTTAATTTAAAATTAATGACTAATATTGAAATTTTACTTATATCCTTTCAAACTATATCATATTTTTTTTTACTATGAATTTATGTCACTAAACTTTTAAATTTATTAAGAATTTATGTTAGAAATATATATTAAAAATAAAGTGTTATATATATTAGAAACTTAATTTTAATGTGTTAGTTTGAAATATTTATTTATATATAATTATTAATTATATAATTAGTTTAACTATATTGACCTGGTAGTTGAACCAATAGACCACTCGATGCCTTAGTTGGGTTAATGTCCGATCTGATTTTGGTAACTATGATCGGTGGGAGGGGAGAGGGGGGTTAAAAATAAAATAGGAGAAAAAAAGTTCTCTTATATAAGAAAACCTTTATAAACCATGAGAGATACGAGAAATTAATTTCTCCCTATATGTGAGTATAATATTTTCATGAAAATGAAATGTTTGGTTGAGGTGTTTTCTGTTTTCGTTTTCAAAATGTAATAGCTGTTTTCGGGTACAGAAAATTTAAAATTAAAAATAACAAAAACTTGTTTTCATATTTTTAGGTCATAAAGAATGAAAATAACATTTTATTATTTTTAGTTTTTTATTTTTTATACTCGAAAACAGCTATCATATTTTGAAAACGAAAACAAAAAACAGATAAAATTTCTTTTCTATTTTTATACCGAACACAAAAAAGAAACGCAATTTGATTTCTACTTTCATTTCCCGCATAACAAACATATCATAAGGAATGAATCATCCGACCCAAATATGCAGAAAACACGAGTCAAAATGGGTTGAGTCAATATTTTTTATCTTCTACTTTTTTTGAAAACTTAAATCAGGGTGTATTGGGCAAGACTCAGGATGAACCCAACCGAAACCGAAACCCAACCGATGAATTAAATCAGGACTTAATTCGATGACTTATCAAAACGGATGAACCCAACTGAAACCGATCCAAACGGGACGGTCGGACTCTGCCATCCCTACAAAACACGCTTACTTCGTCGTATAAAACACGCGTTCCTTCTCGAGTTAATTATTTGCCGTCACAGACGACTGCATTGCTAGAGCTTTGACTTCCATTAGGTAACGAAACTTCATTTCCCAATCCCTGCCATTCGATCAACGCCTGTCTTTGTCGCTCTAAACTCCAAAGTAAGTCATCATCAGTCATTGACTCGTCGGTGCCTCGTACTCGTTGCTTCAATTCCTGCCGTACGTTTGGCCGGGACCAACAAATTGCAACCGGAACTTTGTCGCCAGTTGAAATGCAAATTATATATCACAATAAATATATATATATATATATATATATTGTATTGCAGTGAATCAACGAATTATGTCATCCGTTCAATTGATATATATATATATATATATATATATATATATATATATATATTTGGCATTCTTTTCCATTAGCATCATATATACATGAAAATGCCGGACCACTCTCAACATATTCAAAACATTAACTGCGAATTTTGATCGGGTCGATAAATGAAAATATTGATTTAGAATATCCAAACCGAGCAATTTGTCAATGGCTTCATCAAACTTTCTTCTTCTCCTCTTTTGTCAAGCCATGTTCGTATGTCTTGCCACCGCGGAGCTGAAGTGCTCCGACGCCGGAAACTTCACTCCCGATAGCACCTACGGCATCAATCGCAACCGCCTCCTCACATCCCTTTCCTCCAACATCACCTCCTCTACCGCCGCCTACCCCAATCTCTACAGAAAAACCGCCGGAGAAGGCTCCGGCGACATTGTCTACGGCGTCGTCCTCTGCCGTGGCGACGCCTCTCCGGAGGGCTGCTCCCGCTGCGTAAAGATGTCGAGCCAAAGAATCATCGATGGCTGCCCTTACCAGAAAGAAGCCATCGACTGGGGGGTACCAATGTTCCGTCCGCTGCTCGCATCGTTACATTTTCGGGTCCGCAGAGAGAACGCCTACTTCTCTGGCCTATAGAGTGGACACAATCTCTGCCGATTTGGAGGATAGGTTCAAAGCGGTTCGGGAAAACCTGACAAATGATGTTTTGGAGAGAGCCTCTGCGGCCTCAAATAGCAAAAGGTTCGCGACCGCGCAAGCTAGGTATTCGGATTTTGATAAGATGTATGTGATGATGCAGTGCACGGCCGACATAATGGATTTTCAATGCCGCGATTGCTTGCAAGAGGCAGCCAGCGATTTCAAAATCTGCTGTGATAGTCGTCTAGGCGGAGTTTCTGACAAACCAAGCTGCCGGTTTAGGAATGAAGTGTACTCCTTTCTTATTTCCGATGCCGGTAGCAGTAACAATGCTCCTCCACCGCCGGCGGCTCCTACTCCGGTGCCTCCTCCTCCTTCGTCGAAGGAAATTGGCAACGGTGCGTTACAAAGTTTTTGTGCAATTTTATAGCCCAATATTGCATATATTAATGTTGCGAGTGGTAAATAATGGTTGTGTGTGTGTTTTTATGTGTAAAATTCGTTCGTATCATTGACAAACCATGATTATTTAAGGGTACATGCATGCATGCATGCAGAAAAGGAGAGCACAAGTACTAATAAATCTCAGAGTCGAAAAGTAATCCTTTTTGCTGTACCGTCTGTCATCCTCTCCGCACTGCTGCTCGCACTCGCTTGTCTTGCTCTTACAAAGAGGGAGCCAAGAAATAAAGTTAAAAGTAAGTGGATTCATCTTCTACACATCTTATTTTATGAACATATGAATTGGAATTTTGTAGTCAGTACTCGAGGGTTTGTAAAACAATGCGCAGTTGAAGAAACATCCGTCGTGTGCATAGCATATGAAACCTTCCTCATTTTGTTAACCCCGAAACATCCAGGCTTTTGTCGAAGAGGGTGTCGGGGATGGGGCCGGTGAACCTGTTGAACCTAGGTCTAGGTAGACGAGGTTGGGGATTTGGACAGGGAAAGGCCCCCCAAAAGAGCATTGTTAGATCTCAAATCCTCCGACGCACATAAACAGTATTAAAAAAAACAAAAAAAAACCAAAAGCATGTTTATCTACACACGAAGCGGGTTTAAATTAGATATAAAAAAGCAATTGGGGTTCAAATTAGATACTTTCAAATGGCAGCAAAATGTACATCTCAAATTTCTTGATGTTACACTAATCATATATCCATTAATTTATATAATAAAATAATGAGTTAAATCCGATCACAAACAATATTTTATATGACCATTTAAATAGGAGACTTTTTGAATTTAAAAAAAAATCTAAAATTTTTTAGTTATGTTCGCGCATACATACAAGGTCAGAGAATATGAAATCAAATTCTTAGAGTCAATGTCAACTAGTATTTCTAAAAATATGAAATCAAATCTATTTTTTTTTAATTTGAAAAAAGTTTTAATTTTTTTAAAAAATACATTATATCAGATTTTTCAAACTCTATAATTTAAAATTTTAAAATACATCTGCTAAATTTCCATAAAATGACATTACTAATACAGTGATCTCACTCAATGTCAACTAGTATTGTCGGAAAAAGTTGTGTGCACAATATTGGTTAATTGGTTAATATATAAGATTGACTCCCATTGTCAATTGGGAGGATCACTGTTATCTCATTGATTCCTTTTTGTTATATAATAAATGACACATTTAATAGGTCATGAAGTATATATATGTATAGTAGGAAATATATATATATATATATATGAAACCGGTTTGAAGGATCATCACGAAATTATAACCGATGTGAATGACTATAATTTTTTGGCAATTTTATTTTTTTGAAATAATATTTTTAGTCACCGATTATACAACCTTATGATACATAAATGTTTAGACGATGACATGTAAAACTTACCTCACTAAAGAGGCCCAACTGTGAGCGGTTAAATGTTTTCTCATCATTGAATTCATATCTAACTTTTTTTGTTTTATCATTCAATCCATATATATCGTTAGAGTGTCAGTAGAAAAAATGTTAAAATTTTCGAGTGTTGTAAGAGCTCTTATCCTATACAAAACTTTCTGTTCCACTTAATTTCAAGTTTTCTTTAATTAAAAATATTTTATTCAATTTTGTTTTTATTTTGATTTTATAACTCTGTGAAGTAATAGTTGGAATGGATATAATTATTTGGTGGGTGGGTTGGGCTTTTTACCTACCTTATTTATCATCTACAACAAAATATAAGATAGTTAAAATGTCGTGATTTGTATGGTCTGAAACATTGATGGGTTTGGATCTATCAAAATAAAATCGTAAGTCATCTTGATTTGTGATTAGTGACAGATGAGGATGAAACAGAAGTTGAGGATTCCTTGAAATTCAATTTAGCCACGATACAATCTGCAACCAATGACTTTTCTGATGGTAATATGCTCGGGCGAGGTGGATTCGGTTCAGTCTACAGGGTAACCCCAGTGCTAGTTTGGTTAATTATGAAACGCCCATCATCTACATTTTGATTATACGACAGAAGATTTTTATCTTAATCCCCCATTAAGTTTGCTCATTATAGAACAGTGGTCCATTTCGATTGATTTTCGGTTGCATAATCTCAGGGAAAGCTTCCCAATGGACAAGAAGTTGCAGTTAAGAGACTAGCTCAGCGTTCTTCACAGGGTGAACAGGAGTTCAAGACTGAGATTTTGGTGCTAGCCAAGCTTCAACATAGAAACCTGGTGAGGCTCATAGGCTATTGCTTAGAAAACGGAGAAAGGATTCTTGTGTACGAGTATATGGCCAATGGAAGCCTTGATCAATTTATATCTGGTACATATTCTGTCCGATGATCTTCCTTGATTCATCTTCAGTGCCATTAATTCGTAAGCTTGGTTCTGACTACTAAAATCAATTTTCTAATTGTTTGGATTTGTGTAGATCCAACCAAAGGCAGGCAATTAGATTGGGCAAAGCGCCGCGAAATCATAGATGGCATTGCTAGAGGAATTCTTTACCTTCATGAAGAGTCTAAATTGAGGATAATTCACCATGATCTCAAAGCTGGGAATGTACTTTTGGACAGAGAGATGACCCCCAAAGTTGCAGATTTTGGCTTAGCGAGGCTGTTTGTAGTGAGTGAAAGTAGAGGCAATACAAAGCATATTGCTGGAACCTAGTACGTCCCATTTAGTCCCCATCCTTGCGTTATGACAATTTATTGGTATGAAGTATCAAGCTATATATTTTTAGCAGAGATAACAAATATAATCAAATACGCTCTGTTCTGATCAAATGGGGATGTGTTACAGCGGTTACATGCCTCCAGAGTACGTGAATCATGGAGAATTCTCGGTAAAGACTGATGTTTTTAGCTTCGGTGTGTTACTCTTAGAGATCATCAGCGGCAAGAGCAATAACTCCTTCCACGATTCAGGGCATTTGGGAAACCTCATAACCCATGTAAATTGAAGGATCTGTTTTTAATTTTCACTTTTTTTTTGGGTTTTTTGTTTCAGAACTTTTTCACATTCGAAACAACCAATTGTGACCATCAATTTTATTTTTTTTTTGGTGATTTGTTTAACGGGTTGGACACATTACCACCCCGCCCATGGGTTGATCTTCATCGGGCATTGTATCAGTCCACCACCCTTTGGGCACAGGATACGCATCTTCGAAAGAAAAGAAGAGGGGAATTTTTTTTTGCTCCTATATAGTGTTAGATTTCTCTGAAACTCACACTTAGCATTCTGATTCAGGTATGGAAGAAATGGAGAAAAGGGTCGATCTCAAAATTGGTGGACAAGCATATGACCGGTGGCTCGGCCGAGGATATCAAGAAATGCATCCATGTCGGCTTACTATGTGTGCAAGAAAAGGCTGCACTCAGACCCACGATGGCATCTATTGTTGTGATGCTCAATTCTGAGACCGCGACCATACAAAGGCCTTCCAGGCCTGCTTTTTTATTGCAGGATAGTCTGCGTGCAGAGTCAACGTTGCAAGCGGGTAATCACTCAAGGTCCACCAACTCGGTGCGGTCCGCATCACCATCGGAACACGTCTCGGTTAACGAGGCTACAATCTCCGAGCTAGACCCTAGGTAGGGTACGCGTGCCTGAGCTTAAAACATAGTTGCATCCTTTCTTGTCACTAGCTTGATATAGAGATGCATTTTATTGTGCAGTGTCAAATATGCCACACTTGCAGAAAAACCATTCCTTCAACGTTATGTGTTTTTTTTGGGTCATTTGATTGGTAAAGTGTTGGTATTATTTAAAAGAATTGAAATATTCTAATAGCCTTCTCACTTCTCAGGATTGCAAGTATCAGTGTTCTTGTTTTGAGGCTCCGGTATCTGAAAAATGCTCCATCATATAGTACATTGGCCAAGGGCGGGATATTTTTTTTTTCCGAAGGAACAAACGCCGGCACTGGGCATACATATAACTTAGCCGAAAAAAACGCCAGCTAAGTCCAATTTTTATGGATTGTTGTTTGCCTGCCGGACGTTATTTCATTGCCAACCTCGTACCAATGCCCCGTGACCCGTCTTTTAGGAGTCTGTCTAGTTTCTACATGAATCTAAAACTGCTTTCCTTTCCAGATAGGTGTGGCAAATGCAACAATAACTAGCCAATCAACCCCTCTATTGAAATTTGATATTGAAATCCCTGCGCGGCCAAATTGGGGTCTCCAGAAACCTACTCTATTGACCTTCATTTCTCTCTAGAATTTTGTTTTCCAGATGGCCATTTCTAGTGAATTTTTCATGGGAATGGCCTCCGATCGCAGCGATCCTATTGCGACGAAACTCTCTCGTAGCTCCGTTCGATTGGGTCGTTCAAACGTAAAAAATTATGTCACCCAATAACTCAATAAAGTTCCTTTCCAAGGTTCTTGTCTCACTAGGGTGGTACTAAAGACAGTGTTCTGGCCATATCATTCTCATCGAAGAACATTGCTCAATCGCATCAAGCTTTCATGTTTACGGTGGTTATCCTTCTCTTAACGATTTTTGCTAATTTTTAAAGAAAGAAAATATTTCCGGCGGGGGTTTACTTGATTCTCGATCATTAATGGTAAAGTTAGATAACGAGAAAGATATGCTAGATCTTCTTGCGAAGCTCAAGCCATCTTGTTCGGCAAAGAGTTTTGAGTTTTCCTTACCAAATTTGGTGGTGGATTAAGAAGATTCCAAAGTTGGGTATTTGGCTCCAGTATGGATATCACTCCCCAAACTCCATAGTTTTTATTAACGTGATTTGTTGGGTCCAATTGCTTCTGGTCGTGTTCTTGCATTCGATTCCGCTACCTCTATGCTTGCTCTACCCAGTGATGCTAAAATTTGTGTTGAGCTTAATTTACGAACTACATGTCCAAATCAAATTTGGATCAGACGTTCATTTGGATTTTGGCAAGACATTGGGTATATCCGTAAGTCGTTATTTTGAACTAAATGTTTCGCTCAAGGTCATACTAAAAAGTAATTGCACAAAGATGAAGTAGAGAAGTTTCACTCAAGCTCTAGAGACGGGTCCAACCAATTTTGTATAAGAATCCGATTGAAATTGAGGGAGGGACTCCGGTAGCGACCATCAACATGGTTGAGCAAGAAAAGGTTATGCATGTTGCGAAGCCAACCTTCAAGTATCTTTCAAGCATTCAAGTGGCATAGAGTCTCAATCGAGTGGGCCAAGCTTCCTCCCTTGGTGCTTTTGCGGCGCCTTCTATTGAGAAAATTATTTCCCAATTCACCGTACAATTTTAAAGAAAATAATAGCATGGTTGTTCCCACAAAGTAAAGTTAGTAGTCCTTACTTCAATATGTGTGCTTTGATGGTTTGAAGACAGTTCAATATCTCAAGGCAGATGTTAACTCAGTTGGATTAAAGCAAAAGCACCGTTCATTATATCGAAGTAGAATAGTTTAATACCTCAAAGTCAACTTGATATCTCGAAGTATTATTTGATATCTTAAGCTAAAAGCACCATTCAACATCTCCAAGAGTCCAATGTATCAGCTCAATATCTGAAAGTGTTATAAATCAAAGTCTCGAAGTAATCCAGTTAGCTCAAACTAATGTATTCATTATCTAGGGGTTACTTCACCTATCTCGAAGTTTTACGAAACAGTATCACAACAAATATTTTCCTTAGCTATTTGAACTTGATCTCTCCTGCATGTATCTCTCTTGCTAAGCCACAAGGGAGACAACCGAATCGGCTTTGACAACAATTGATTTGTATGGTTAACAAACATGGCTACACAAGGTGATTAGGACTTGTTAGGGTTCCTCGTTATCATCACCCAATTTCGTCTAGCCTTGTATGTTTATACTCTTAGGGTCATTAGTGGTCCTAAAGTCATCCTTTTTGTTTGAGAGTCTGACGCAGCGCGGAAGCTACAAGAGATTGATAACAACGATCGAATCTCCTAAACAGGTTGCCAATCCAAGCAAACCCAAAGAATAAATTGATTGAATCAATCTATAGATTTATAAAACTGAGAATAAAATTCATGTGTAACATTACAACGAATTAAAGGCCTATTTATAGCCTCACAAAGGATTACATAAAAGGAAATTCGCATAAAAGAAATTAAAAGGAAACTATTAAATTAGCAATTAAAAGGAAATAATTAAAAGGAAAGATAAGTCTTGCTTGTGTCCCAAGTTGCTTGCATCCTAAGTTACTTGCTTCTCAAGCCACCGCATCAGAGTCTATGTCCAACCCGGACAAAATATGATCGATACCTATTCTGGAGAATATATGAGAGGACTTGTCGATGAATTTTGTTTTAGGATTACCATGTATCCAATGAGGAGCTCATCCATTATTTGTGGTGATTGATAAATTTTCAAAGGTGCCACATTTTATTCATTATAGGAAAACTACAAATGCATCGATCATAACGAAATTGTTTTTTAATGAAGTGTTTTGTTTGCATGGAGTTCGAAAATCTATTACATTATATTGAGATAGCAAGTTTTTAGTCACTTTTGGAAGATTTTTTGTTTTGGTTCAATTCTTCTTTTCATTTTAATAGTATCACACCCTTTAAACTGATGGCCAGATAGAGGTGACTAACTAAACTTTTAGAAACCTAATCAAAAGCATATGTAGAGAGGCATTGGCATAGGCCGAGTTTGTTTACAATAGTTTGGTTCATTGAACTATTTACAGGATGTCTTTTTCGGTGGTTCACATGAAACCACCACAACATATTTTGGATTCAACACAATTACCTAGTGACAAGGATAGTAATGTGATTACTAAGCACATGGCCAAGTAGTACTAGTTTGTCCTAATAATGACCATTGTATCCAAGTATGAACTTAAGGTCGAGTTTTTCTCAGAAGAGAGCAAATAATAAAGTTTCTTTTTGATTAAGTTATGTTTTTATTTTATTTTTATTTATTTATTTAATTAATTAGAGTTTCCAAAAGTTACTTGGTTTCTGATTAGTTTAATAAGTGTTTCCAATTAGTTATTAGAGTGTTTAATTTTTTTATGTTATAAGAGGTTTTATTATATTAATAAAAAGGGAAATACAAAGAAAGTATGCCTTCTAAGAAGAAGATCCCTAAAACAAATAAAGACAAAGCCCCTAGAAGAAAATAAACATACGTCAAAAGATTTAATTAGTTATTAATTCTTAAATTACTATTGCAACTCTAGTGTATAACACAATAGTGAGAAACTATTTATGAAATTCCTTATACTTTAACAATGACTAACCCAAAACTATAGTCATCATTGTTGTTCCAACAATCGTTGTTCTCATTTATGTCATCCTCATCGTATGGTTCTTCCTTATTTAGAAGAAAAACACAATTGCCACCCATATAGTCATTTCACTTGCTATTAATTAAAACATATAAGATTGTATTATTTGGTTGAGGAATCATATGAATTGTTTGTTTTTGTTTAGTCGATGTTGATGAAGGGGAAAGTGCGGAGTTGCTGCAATTTGATTTTGGAGTCATAATAAGGGTTGTAATAGATAACTCCTCCCATGCTAATAGGCTAGGAGGAGGTGAAATTGAGGATGTCTGCGAGGTAATTAATGTACTTATGTCCCTTTGTTGTTTGATAAATATGTTGTTATATGTAGGTAAATGTGTATATATGAGCTCATTATATATGTGTGATGACCCATGTTTGGGGTTCAAGGAGATAGCTATGGGAGGGAAGACACATCGAGGGATGTGATTATCCGACGGATTGTACGCATCGAATAGAGAGTTTTGACCTGTGAGTGAGACCGATTACGGGGGGGGGGGGGGGCCCCGAGTGGCCTGATTGTTGACTTTCTCGAGGTTTGTTAGTTGACTTTGCGTTTGAGTAGTCAACTGGGTAAGAAAATATCTGGATAGTGATGTACTCGTCATTTTGAGCGTTTTGACTGTACTTGGGCTCAATTTGGAGTTCGTGACCCCGGGAGGTCGAACAGTACTTTTTTGGGATTTATTAATTTAAGAAAATACATAAATATAAATAAGAGGAAATGATAAGCTTCCACGTTATGTTTCTTTGGTTCGTACGTTGGAGAGCTTAGAGAGAGAGAGAGAGAGAGAAAGAGAGAGAGAGAGAGAGAGAGAGAGAGAGAGAGAGAAGAAGCTTGGAGGCTTTGATTTGGGGCGTTTTAAGCTTGTTCGATCATCAAGAATCATTCTAGGTAGGGATTCCTTTACTCTTCTATTCATTATATGATGTTTAACATGCAAAATTTAGATATTTTATGAATTTCGTGATGAACCCTAGAATTTGAGAAAAACGTGATTTTGATTGTGAACTTTCGAATTAAGGTCGTTTTGTTAGCCTAATATGGCGAGGATGATTTAAAAACTCATTTTAGGGTTGAATCGATGCTTAAAACTGGGGGTTTTTGAGGTCATGATGGGCTTTCGGACGAACCACGCGTTGTTGGCCTGTGCGAGTGACGGAATGAAGCGATGACGTAAGGTCGATGTGGTCGACCTGGGTGGTCGACGTGGTCGATGTAGGTCGATATGGTTGACTTGGGTGGTCGACGTGGTCGACCTCGGTGGCTGTCAAGTCGATGTGAGGTGGTCAATGTGGTCGACGTCGACCAAGTGCAATTTCCAGAATGTTTTTAAGCTGAGTAGAGGTACTAGGAGCCTTGCTGCAGCGTTCCGAAGGACTATTTACATTGTAAACCATTAAAGTAGTATACTTAAGTTACAATGTAAATAAGGAAATACCATCATTTGGATTCAAAGAAAAATACTATAAAATCAAATTCTCACTCCTTCAAAATGGGAAAAATGGGATTTAGTGTAAAATCCCGAAAATATTCAGTAGTTCGTAGTGGTGACTTTTTGGAAAGTACGATTAGACCTCTCAGAAAAATTCCCAAAAATCAGATTATCTTAGTTATGATATGGGGAGCCAATGCCGGGACCTTTCATTCCAAGAAAATAGCTTCTACGAGAATCCTCTCTCTCGGTCAAGACATGAGGATAGAGTTGTGAACTCAAGTGGTCATGTGGGCCTGCGAGGCTATCTTGATAAGCCTAGGAGGATACTGTTGAGGACCTGGGAGGTGAGATTTGTTCAGAGCCTAAGAGGCTATTGTGCCAGAGAGGTAAGACTATGCCTGAGAAGCAATATTGTGTTTGAGAGGCACTGCTGTGCCCGAGGGGCGATCGTGTGCCCTAAAGGCAATGTTTGGGATTACCTGAGAGGTTTTCTTTCATTTTAATGTGTGTACATGATTGAGTTGGTGACATATATATGTATATGTAGCATTACACGAGCACATGCCTACACTAGTTTATGAGTTGGGATGGGTCAGGGAGACATAATCCCTACTGAGCTGTGGTTGCTCACCTCTCCTATTGTGTTTGTTTTTGTTTGTTTCAAGAGCTTACAGGAGCTAGGTGGTTCACCAGAGGTGAAGACCTTGTGTGTGTTAATTAATTTGTTTATTTTGTTGTAATGTAAAAAACTATGTTGTAACCCCGTGGGGGAAAGAACAAGTATGTATGTGTGTTTGTACTATGCTTTGAATTGAGACTTCAGTATGTGTGATATGGTTTTGGGACGGCACCCGTGCTAAGGTCCCTTTCTCGGTGTTCTCACCAACCTCTTGTCCCTTCGGGCGCGGGCATGGGGATTCACTAACCGGTTTTTTTGGTTTTGGGGGGGTTGTTTTTTTTTTTGGGGTTTTGTTGTTTTTTTTGGGGTGTGTGTTGGTTGTTCTTGTGTTTCTTGTGCATAAAATATGATAGGCTATGTAAGAATTATGCTATTGAAAAGAATTGTGTTCGTTAGTGAGGGAAATATGTTAGATATTAGCTTTGTGTAGTATCCGTGTGTAGGTGTAGTATCTATAAAGATGTTTTATTTTTTTTATTTTTTTTCGAGGACGAAAAACCTAAGGTGAAAAGGATGTAAGGATCCGTATATGTGTTAGCATAATTTATAATCTATATTTGATGTTAAGAATGTTATTTTGAGAATGTAGCCATTAATACGATCGTTTTGACAATATTTGGGCCTAATTTGAGGTCCAGAGCCTCCAGGGGTTATTTAATAAATTTTGGGAGTTAAATTAAGAGTTAATAAGTGAAAATTAGAATTTTAAAAGGCTTTTTGAAAATTATTAAGGAATAGGACGAATTTTAATTAAAAATAGGGTTTTGGGGTTTTATTATTTATTATAACTTTGTTTTGATAAACCCTAGCCGTCGGAGGAGAGTTCTTAGTGTTCTTCGCGTTCTTCATCGTTCTTGGCCGATTCTAGACCGTTCTTGCGAGTTTAATCCCTTCGGAAGGCAAGAGGTAGGTGATTCTTGATTCTTCGCACGAACACAAACTGTTAGAATATATATATATATACATAAACGTTTGGATATGTATGTATTTATATAAATATATTCATTTACGTGTATATACATCTGACCGGGCGATTGTTGCAGTGCGGCATGATTCGACCGGTTGCGAATCCTTGGACGAGCTCTCGACTTGTTATCCCTTTTATCATATTCTAATTAGTTATTATTAATTTCTACCCGTACCAGGCCAGTTGGCCTGGTTTCTTCCACGGGTAAGCGACACCAGTGTCGTATGACGGCCTGGTTAAATCTCTCCTTGACGGGGCAACGGCCTATACGTTCTTGCCTCCACAATCCGTTCGATCCAATGCACCACAAGGGTTTTGTTTTATTTTATTTTATTTTCTCTTAATCAAAAAAAGGGGGCATCTTTACATGCGTGGTTTCATGGCGGTGAAAGAAAAGGGGCATCTTTTTTTAGTGTCGATTTTTTTAAAAAAGGGGGCTTAATTGATTATGGGAATTAAGTCGTGCGTGTCAATAGTTAATATATGTGGGTAATAAATTCGTGCATTAAATCCGTGCATTATTATGAAGTCGTGCATGGTATTATATATGTGTATTTTGATAATTATCAAGATATATAGATAAATTTAATTTAATTTGATTTAGTAGAAAAATAACATATTCATTGATACCATTCCAATAGCAATGTCAAACAAGAATTATGATATTGTTAGTATAATAATGAAAATAGTACTTGGGTTTGATATTATAGTTTAATAATATGAAGTATTACTTGAAGCTTAATATTATTAATTTATCATCTAAAATTTTGTCGGAGGCTTGACATTAATAATTTGATATTAGAAACATTGTTTGTGGCTTGATATTTATAGTCTGACACTAGAAATATTATTTGTAGTTCAATGTTAGAAATTTGGCATTTAAATGTTACTTGTACGTAGCTTAATATTACTTAATTGATATTTAAGGTGTTGGATGTTTGATGAATATTTATATATGTATGTATATCTATATATATTATTTGTGGTTAGTGCCGGATTGATGAATTAAATATTTTGTAAGGTTATTGTATTAAATTTTGACTGTTGGAATATTCTATTTATTGATTATATGTGGAATTGGTGGTGGAGTTGGTTGGGTTAACTGCAGGTCTCACATGGGGCTGGCAAGAGGCCGTAGGTTCCCTATGTAGCTGTTAGCCGAGGTCTCATATGTGGCGAGGTTGTCGTTAGGGACACCACGGGTCCCACATATGGCTATCTCGTAATGACTGGGATCCTTGGAGCTGGATGTGGGAATCTCCCGGATGGTTGGATTGTTTGGTGTGTACCCTTAATGAATGAAATGTAATGTGTATGATATTGTATTTTGTGATTGAATGTAAGCTTATTGTGATAAAGTAGGACACTACACTGGCACAAGCATACACCGATCATGTAGACTTAGGAATTCATGTTATAGGATGGTGAGGAGATGGAGATCACCTACTGGGCATTTGTGCTCACCCCTACTTTGTTGACACGTTTCGGTATCGACTCATTCGCTATAGGCTGGTCCGAAGCTAATTTTTGTTTGTTTTAAATTTTGTAATAACTTGGTTTATGGATTTTGTAAAACATGATTGATTTTATTATTTGAATATCCGGACGAGGGTCCGTGGAAGTTGTATTGGAATTATAGCATAACTCCGTTATTAATAAATTATTTTCCTTAACTTTATAGCATGTGGGAATGTACATGAATACCCCTGATGTATGAATGTACGGGTTTATCTCAGAGATAGCACCCGATGTGTAGTCCATATCGGTGCTAGTCACTAACTCCTTGACCCTTCGGGTGCGGGCATGAGAAAGTCACACTCTTAGTTCCGGTCCGTCCGGGATTTGGGGCGTGACAACAAATTTTCAAAGGTGCCACATTTTATTCATTATAGGAAAACTACAAATGCATCGGTTATAACGAAATTGTTTTTTAATGAAGTGTTTTGTTTGCATGGAGTTCGAAAATCTATTACATTATATTGAGATAGCAAGTTTTTAGTCACTTTTGGAAGATTTTTTGTTTTGGTTCAATTCTTCTTTTCATTTTAATAGTATCACACCCTTTAAACTAATGGCCGATAAAGGTGACTAACTAAACTTTTAAAAACCTAATCAAAAGCATATGTAGAGAGGCATTGGCATAAGCCGAGTTTGTTTACAATAGTTTGGTTCATTGAACTATTTACAGGATGTCTTTTTCGGTGGTTCACATGAAACCACCACAACATATTTTGGATTCAACACAATTACCTAGTGACAAGGATAGTAATGTGATTACTAAGCACATGGCCAAGTAGTACTAGTTTGTCCTAATAATGACCATTGTATCCAAGTATGAACTTAAGGTCGAGTTTTTCTCAGAAGAGAGCAAATAATAAAGTTTCTTTTTGATTAAGTTATGTTTTTATTTTATTTTTATTTATTTATTTAATTAATTAGAGTTTCCAAAAGTTACTTGGTTTCCGATTAGTTTAATAAGTGTTTCCAATTAGTTATTAGAGTGTTTAATTTTTTTATGTTATAAGAGGTTTTATTATATTAATAAAAAGGGAAATACAAAGAAAGTATGCCTTCTAAGAAGAAGATCCCTAAAACAAATAAAGACAAAGCCCCTAGAAGAAAATAAACATACGTCAAAAGATTTAATTAGTTATTAATTCTTAAATTACTATTGCAACTCTAGTGTATAACACAATAGTGAGAAACTATTTATGAAATTCCTTATACTTTAACAATGACTAACCCAAAACTATAGTCATCATTGTTGTTCCAACAATCGTTGTTCTCATTTATGTCATCCTCATCGTATGGTTCTTCCTTATTTAGAAGAAAAACACAATTGCCACCCATATAGTCATTTCACTTGCTATTAATTAAAACATATAAGATTGTATTATTTGGTTGAGGAATCATATGAATTGTTTGTTTTTGTTTAGTCGATGTTGATGAAGGGGAAAGTGCGGAGTTGCTGCAATTTGATTTTGGAGTCATAATAAGGGTTGTAATAGATAACTCCTCCCATGCTAATAGGCTAGGAGGAGGTGAAATTGAGGATGTCTGCGAGGTAATTAATGTACTTATGTCCCTTTGTTGTTTGATAAATATGTTGTTATATGTAGGTAAATGTGTATATATGAGCTCATTATATATGTGTGATGACCCATGTTTGGGGTTCAAGGAGATAGCTATGGGAGGGAAGACACATCGAGGGATGTGATTATCAGTACGACGATGTACGCATCGAATAGAGAGTTTTGACTGTGAGTGAGACCGATTCTGGGTCGGGGCCCTGAGTGGCCTGATTGTTGACTTTCTCGAGGTTTGTTAGTTGACTTTGCGTTTGAGTAGTCAACTGGGTAAGAAAATATCTGGATAGTGATGTACTCGTCATTTCGAGCGTTTTGACTGTACTTGGGCTCAATTTGGAGTTCGTGACCCCGGGAGGTCGAACAGTACTTTTTTGGGATTTATTAATTTAAGAAAATACATAAATATAAATAAGAGGAAATGATAAGCTTCCACGTTATGTTTCTTTGGTTCGTACGTTGGAGAGCTTAGAGAGAGAGAGAGAGAGAGAGAGAGAGAGAGAGAGAGAGAGAGAGAGAAGCTTGGAGGCTTTGATTTGGGGCGTTTTAAGCTTGTTCGATCATCAAGAATCATTCTAGGTAGGGATTCCTTTACTCTTCTATTCATTATATGATGTTTAACATGCAAAATTTAGATATTTTATGAATTTCGTGATGAACCCTAGAATTTGGGAAAAACGTGATTTTGATTGTGAACTTTCGAATTAAGGTCGTTTTGTTAGCCTAATATGGCGAGGATGATTTAAAAACTCATTTTAGGGTTGAATCGATGCTTAAAACTGGGTTTTTGAGGTCACTGGACTGGTTTTCGGACGAACCACGCGTTGTTGGCCTGTCTGGGCGAGTACAGATGACAGGGTCGACGTGGTCGATGTGGTCGACCTGGGTGGTCGACGTGGTCGATGTAGGTCGATATGGTTGACTTGGGTGGTCGACGTGGTCGACCTCGGTGGCTGTCAAGTCGATGTGAGGTGGTCAATGTGGTCGACGTCGACCAAGTGCAATTTCCGGATGTTTTAAAGTGGTTAGGTGTTTTTAGGAGCCTTGTACCAGGTTCCAAGGACTATTTACATTGTAAACCATTAAAGTAGTATACTTAAGTTACAATGTAAATAAGGAAATACCATCATTTGGATTCAAAGAAAAATACTATAAAATCAAATTCTCACTCCTTCAAAATGGGAAAAATGGGATTTAGTGTAAAATCCCGAAAATATGTAGTTTTTCGTAGTGGTGACTTTTTGAAAAGTGCAATTAGACCTCTCAGAAAAATTCCCAAAAATCAGATTATCTTAGTTATGATATGGGGAGCCAATGCCGGGACCTTTCATTCCAAGAAAATAGCTTCTACGAGAATCCTCTCTCTCGGTCAAGACATGAGGATAGAGTTGTGAACTCAAGTGGTCATGTGGGCCTGCGAGGCTATCTTGATAAGCCTAGGAGGATACTGTTGAGGACCTGGGAGGTGAGATTTGTTCAGAGCCTAAGAGGCTATTGTGCCAGAGAGGTAAGACTATGCCTGAGAAGCAATATTGTGTTTGAGAGGCACTGCTGTGCCCGAGGGGCAGTACTGTGTGCCTGAAAGGCAATGTTTGGGATTACCTGAGAGGTTTTCTTTCATTTTAATGTGTGTACATGATTGAGTTGGTGACATATATATGTATATGTAGCATTACACGAGCACATGCCTACACTAGTTTATGAGTTGGGATGGGTCAGGGAGACATAATCCCTACTGAGCTGTGGTTGCTCACCTCTCCTATTGTGTTTGTTTTTGTTTGTTTCAAGAGCTTACAGGAGCTAGGTGGTTCACCAGAGGTGAAGACCTTGTGTGTGTTAATTTGTTTATTTTGTTGTAATGTAAAAACTATGTTGTAACCCCGTGGGGGAAAGAACAAGTATGTATGTGTGTTTGTACTATGCTTTGAATTGAGACTTCTGTATGTGTAATATGGTTTTGGGACGGCACCCGTGCTAAGGTCCCTTTCTCGGTGTTCTCACCAACCTCTTGTCCCTTCGGGCGCGGGCATGAGGATTCACTAACCGGTTTCTGTGGGTCAAAAATCCGGGGCGTGACAACATGTTTAAAGTAGGCTTATAAATGGTGGTCAAGAATTACCAGTGAAAAGGTTATCCTTGGATTCACAACAAGTGATCTTGAATTCAAGAATGAGGTTATGTTGTTGGCTAGTCTTTAGCACATGAACTTTGGTTTGACTTTTTGGCTTTAACATGGAAAGGAATGAACAGTTTCTTTTCATTTCTAGTTGTTTAGTAGTCAAATTTATAAATAAATAAACTTAATTTGTTTATAGTCCTTCTGATTAAAAGGGTTTGTGTTTTTCTATGGAAATGTATGTCTTACTGTTAATAACATGTTTGGTTTGTGGAAATGGAATACAATAGAATGAAATTCATTCTCATTCTCACGTTTGGTACAGAAATGGAAGGGAAATTATCTACTACCATGAGAATAAGATTACCTTGATTAAGGTAAAATTGATTCCCCTAACCCCTTTGGTATTGAGTAATTCATTTATACAAGGGAATTAAATTTACAAGCATATCCTCTCTCTCTCTCTCTCTCTCTCTTACCTTTCTTACTTCCCCACCCAAGCCATCTTCTCCACCAACCACATAGAGTCAGGGGCCCAAATCTTTGCCAAGGACATCTTCCAAGTCTGAGACGACTAGTGGCGGAAGGCCCTCCCCACGGGCTATGTTACCTGTTGGGCTGCCATATGCACCCCTAGAAGATCAACACCCTCTTCTATGCCCACTTTGTTGTCACCCCCCCCCCTCTCTCCAAAAGTTCCATGCCACCGTCGGCCATAAAGCCTAAATCGCCATCTCTGGCAATGAGTTCTGCACTTGCGAGGAGGCCACAATGGTGCTCAGGTGACCCTCCGGTGGCAGATCATCTATGAGGACCTAATCCAGGCAGTGAGGAAGAGCTAGTACACCCGAGACAACCACTACTACAACCTCTAGGAAGGACAACATTAGTTTGTCTCCTGACATCGAGAATGGATATATTTGTAATTTGAAAAATATTTTATTCATGGTATTGTATACTAGTCACAGGTAGTAAGGTAATGTTATACCCCCGAATTCCAAGGAACTTAGAACCAAGAACGTGACTTTCCCTTTATCCGCACCCGAAGGTTCAAGGAGTTAGTGACAAACACCAATAGAGACTACATCGCGTGTCACGGGGTCAGGTTTCCCGTTAACCATGCCAGTTGCTCTCTATCCATGGTCCGTTAAGTTTAGCCTTTGAGGGTTGAAGCGTACGTAGACCGGTTTCACCGCCACGGCTCATCAGGAGAAGGCGGCCACTTTCCGACCAGGTGTGTAAGGATGGCCAAATCCCTTCTTAACATCAAGTCTCACTCACGTGCTCCCCGCATTCAACCGGGTGGGCACGTCGAACTCAAAGGGGTTCTATCCGTTCTCCTCCACGAACTTCCTGGAACCTTCCACTGCGCACCATCTACGCTTCAACCAACCCCTTTCCTTTAAGTAACACGAATACATTCTTGAATCGTGCCACTTAGAAATGTCCCGCTAGCACCACGCTGCTCGGGTCGTGACATTCTCCTCCACCCAATCCTCGCAATGTCCTCGTTGCGCTTGTTGACATCGCTTCCCCGCAGGCGATGACATCCTCACTCGACGCCCTCCCACTCGCCCAATGTCAACTGGCTGGACATCACCTCCCTGTAGGCTCGAATACCTTTACCAAGATGCTCACCCGCTCGCCCAATGTCTATAGGATAGGAGGCTTCCAAGATCGCTCCGACGCGCTCCTTCGTACTCTCTTGCCCAACTCTATATCACACTCTAGGATACTCCAACTCTATGGATGCAAGACGTGCAAGATACTACAGGTCGACTCACCTCTGTGAGCTCCCACCTTGGGATCACGCTACTCACGAGAGTGCTCGATGAGTCTTCAGGATACGGGCCGGTTTGGCTATGATACCACTTGTCACGGGGTCAGGTTTCCTGCGCCTCTCAACCCATTGCGGTACTTAGCTTCTTTATCCACGGTCCGCTAAGTTTAGCCTTTGAGGGTTGAAGCGCACGTAGACTGGTTTCGCCCTGCCACTAGGCTCATCAGTAGAACGGCTCCAGTTCCCAACCAGTTTGTGTAACGATGGCCAAATCCCTTCTTCAACGTCAAGTCCTCGACTAGCGGCGTGCTGCCTGCATTCAACCAGGTCAGCACGTCTGAACTCGAAAGGGGTTCTATCCGTTCTCCTCCACGAACTTCCTGGAACCTTCCACTGCGCATCATCTGCGCTTCAACCAGCCCCTTTCCTTTAATTAACACGAATACATTCTTGAATCGTGCCACTTAGAAATGTCCCGCAAGCACCACGCTGCTCGGGTCGTGACATTTCTTGTCACGGAATCAGGTTTCCTGCACCTCTCAACCCATTGCGGTACTTAGCTTCTCTATCCATGGTCCACTAAGTTTAGACTTTGAGGGTTGAAGCGCACGTAGACTAGTTTCGCCCTGCCACTAGGCTCATCAGGAGAACGGCTCCAGTTCCCGACCAGTTTGCGTAAGGATGGCCAAATCCCTTCTTCAACGTCAAGTCCTCGACTAGCGGTGTGCTCCCCGCATTCAACCGGGTCGGCACGTCTGAACTCCGATGGGGTTCCATCCGTTCTCCTCCACGAACTGCCTGAAACCTTCCACTGCGCACCATCTACGCTTCAACCAACCCCTTTCGTTTAAGTAACACGAATACATTTATGAATTGTGCCACTGAGAAACTTCCTGCTAGCACCACCCTTCTCGGGTTGTGACATTCTCCTCCACCCAATCCTCGTAACGTCTTCGTTGTGCTTTGTCATCACCGGATTTTGTCCGGGAGGAAAACCCGCTTTTGGGGATGCGGTTCTCCCACCCTTCAACCGAATGGTGATGAAAAAGAACATAGTCACCACCAACTGTTTTTGGGGTGCAGTTGGCACCTAAAATGATCTACGTTGCCAAAGCCAGGTTCGGGAGTTTGTTACGCGCGGGGAAGGATTAGCACCCCCACAACGCCCTTTCGGTACCTATCTTAAGATTTTGGAAGTTTCTAATTTGTTTTAACGTTTTGTTTTGATTTGCACTTGTCTAAAAAAACGTTGATTTTTCCTGTGGCCTAAGTCCTATTTTTTAAAGTCATTTATTGAAGTTGAGATTAAATTAATCCTAAGTCTCTAATAATATTCTTTTACAATTCAAAATTAATTCTAAGTTATATAAAAGTCTAAAGGAAATCTAAAGTTATTGTTTTAACTGTTGCTTTAATTAATGTTTACAATGATTTTAAAGGCAAAAACTAATAATAACCCAAATGTTTACAATGTTTAAAAGCCTAAATGTTAACAAAAATCCAAGTGTTAAAAAAACCAAATGTTAAAATGTTCAAGTGTTTGGAAACAATTTTTTTGCTTTTATTTTTGTATAACAAACATTTTTTCTTTTTTAGAAAACAGTTTCCTTTTATTTCAAGAAAAGTCTTCTTTTTTTTTTTAGAAACAATTTCTTTTTATTTGAGTTTTTTTTTTTTTAGAAAACATTTTTAATTTAAGAAAGGATTTTTTTAAAAAAATAAAAATAAAAATAATGAAAGTTAAAAAATAAAAATAAAAATAAATTAATTAATTAAAAAAAATAAAATAAGCACAAGTGTGTTGTGTGTGATTATGTCATCCACAAAAAGAATAACTCTCTCTTTCTCTTTCTCTCTCTCCCTCTCTCTTTTTTTCCTGTTTTTTTTGTTTTTTTTTTTTCTCTCTTTTTTTTCTTTCTTCTTTTTTTTCTTTTTTTCCCTTGTTTTGACTTTTTTTCATTAGGCTTGATTTGCATTACATATTACATAATCCCAACTCACAAAAATGCTCCAAGCCCAAAACTAATACAGCTCTCTAAAAAAAACAACAAGATGGCGCACAAATTAAGCCATCAAAAGAAAAAAATGGAGGCAACGTCTATAACGTCTGCCGATCAAAATGGAGGCAAGACCGTACAGGAGGCATGGCTTCCACACACGGACTACATCGACACGGGCGATATCAGAATAACAACATAATAAAAATAAGCACGATAAGACAATATCGGAACAAAAAAAAGCGGGGAGGAATAATAATAATAATAAATCACACAATAAAGAGATAACTCCATATCCGCCACTGAAACAAACACGAGACAACAAACAATAGATATTATGTCAAAAATCCCCCATCAGCCATGTCTAAAACCAAAGCAGCAAACAAAAACACAATGATCCTGGACACGTCCCTCACTAAGAACTGAATATAATCCTGAGTAATGGAAACTAGGGGCATTAGAAGCACAAGCAAACAAAATGGACTCCACGTTTTTATGCTTTCTGTACAAAAGCATTGACTCAAACTGGATAACACCACCATGATCACCTAATTGTCGTTATATTTTCCACTTTCTTTCCTGTTTTCCCTTTTTTTATCACAGTCCCAACAAACATACCAACAGCAGTAACACATGCGAACCCTTACTTCCCTTTTCTTGTTTTTTTCCAGCAAGCAATACCAATGAAAAACGACAACAACAACACACACGAACTGCAAACAAATGCCTAGACAATGATCAACGACATGGAAGACTAACAGTAATGCAGCAGAAAAGGCTTGGTAAGAAAATGGGCAACACAAAAACAAAGCAGGATAAATGACATAATGAACACCCACCACACTCAAAAGCAATCGGCCTTCTTCCCCAAGCCAGGCCCTTTTGACGAATGGGCGTCTTCTTCCCAAGCACCGTAATGTACAATAGCGTTGGGTTCAAGTGGTACCGGGCTGTGGATCAAGCAAACGCAATGGTTCGGTGGTGAGAGGAGCTTCTCGCACCCGCCTTTGGGAAGAAGAGTCGAGTGGTGCGTCGGGGGGGTCAGGGAAGGGTTGTGCTCCACAATGGCCGGCAGAGGGGATTTCCGGCGGTGGGGTGCTCACGGCAATGAAGGATCGGGGGTGGGGAGGAAGAAGAGGGGTGTTTTTTTTTTTTTTTTTTTTGGCTGGAGAGAGGGACCCGTGCGCCGCCGATCCGTTTAGGGATCTTTAAATAGGAGAGGAGTGTAGGGTTTTGGGGTTGATTCGGGACGGCGAGGGGGAGGTTCGGCGTGGCCACCGGTGCGGCTTGGGTGGGGCGGCTTGGCTCGGATCGGCATGGGCAAGCATGGTGTTGGTTGGCGGGGTGGGGGCAGACCGACGGTGGGCGGGCGGGGCACGTCCGATTGTGGGGGGGGGCGTCTTGACGCCGTGTGGGGAGCGTGGAGTGGTGGCCTAGCATGGTGGTCCGCTGCAGCCATGGCGGAAGGCGACGGTAAGGTGGGGCGATAAGGTTGAACGATTTTGAATGGCTATTGTTTTTTTTTATTTTGTTTTTTTTTATTTTGTTTTTTTTATTTTGTTTTGTTTTATTATTATCAAGCCAATGAGGCACTGACACATGGCCAAGAGTAGGCGGGAAAAGAAAAGAAAAAAAAGAAATTTTTATGGTTCCATTTTGTAGTTTTTAACTGACGTTTTGGGTTTATGGGATCGAGCGAAGTAACTCGATTTTTCATAAAATATGAAAAAATAATTTTTGGACTGGGGACGTCATTAACGGGGGGACCCCGTATCCGTTTTTCTTGAAAATGAGTTTATTTTTGTGCCAAAATTTGGTTGCGCGTCCCCTAAGCCGCTTCTTTATTACCGAAAAAACATTTTTTATTTTTCGAAAATAAGCTTTGTGAGAGAATATATGCAATATGTACGTCAAAATTCTCAGAATGACGAGAGGATTAAGAAAATGAGGTTCGTGACCTGATCCGGAGTGTTGCTTTGAATGTTGGCCGCTAGTTCATCGTCGTTAGCAGTCCGAATACGGTTTTGACCATAACTTCTTCGTTTGACCTCAGATTTGAGCGTGGTCGAAGGCATTGATCCTTAAATTTGCTTCTCTATCACCTAGGACTGGCTCTTAGGCATTTGAAACCCTTTTTGAAGAAGTCATTGAAATACACTTCGAAATGACAATCACGTCTCTTTATTTAGTTGTACAAAGTGAGTAACAAATAGAAAAAAGTATAAAGCGAAAAATGAATGCTATGTCCAACCTGGACAAAATGGGGTCCAACACGCTTGTTGACATCGCTTCCCCGAAGGCAATGGCATCTTCACTCGACACCCTCCTACTCGCCCAATGTCAACTAGTTGGACATCGCTTCCCTGCAGGCTCGAACACCTTTACCAAGATGCTCACCCGCTCGCCCAATGTCCAAAGGATAGGAGGCTTCCAAGATCGCTCTGACGCGCTCCTTCGTACTCTCATGCCCAACTCTGTATCACACTCTAAGATACTTCAACTCTATGGATGCAAGACGTGTAAGACACTACCAGTCGACTCACCTCTGTGAGCTCCCACCTTGGGATCACGCTACTTGCGAGAGTGCTTGGCGAGTCTTCAGGATACGGGCCGGTTTGGCTTTGATACCACTTGTCAGGGGGTCAGGTTTCCTGTCCACGGTCCGCTAAGTTTAGCCTTTGAGGGTTGAAGCGCACGTAGATTGGTTTCGCCCTGCCACTAGGCTCATCAGGAGAACGGCTCCAGTTCCCGACCAGTTTGCGTAAGGATGGCCAAATCCCTTCTTCAACGTCAAGTCCTCAACTGTGTTGTCTCGGGGGGGGGAATCATGCAAATTTGTACGCTTGTCCCGGCTTGTTTCTCCTTTTCTCTTTTCCCCTCTCCCCTTTTTTTTTTTTTTTTTTTTTTTTCTCTTTTTTTTTCTTTTTTGACTCATACATCAAGAGTAATCATGTACTTTCTCATACATCATCATGCATACAGTATATCAAACAGTCATACATATATCACATCAAAAATAGTGTACAAACATAATTATTCACGTACCCATACCTGGGGTACAACATATAATCAATATAGAATAAAATACTGTATCATACATCAGAGTAGTGGGCACGTCCTCCTGGAAGAAAGTCCTCCAATAGTCTTGGGTCACACTTGAAAGGGTAAACAACAAGGTAAGGGTGAGCTATAAGCTCAATAGGTGACCCTATAACTCCACATCACCCTACCATACAAAATAGATAAGTCTATATTACATGCTTAGTGTACTCGTGCATTGTGTAGTGTGCATAATCATTAGACTTAGCCTGCAAACAAACATCGGGACCCAGCATATCAACAACAGGAGTCAGCTTGTTCACAATCCCCATGAGGATCCTCAACCCCTAGCACCATGAGCTTAAGAGTTCAACCTAGGCCTCATCCTGTCTCACAACAACCAAACAACTGTCTCACCTAACAGGGTACAATACTAGCTCACCAAGAGCTCATCTCAGGCCACAGCTTGCTACACCCAATAAGGGTCACACCCACTCAAGGGTGCCTCAGTCCAGGGGGCCACACCACCTGTTAACACAAGCTCATCTGCTAAATATACTAATTCAACTACTAAATACTAGTAAAATAGTTACCATCCAAGCTTTTGAAAATTATGAGGAGCTAGATGCAGAACCGTGTTCATGCTATTTAACGTGTTATGCCAAGCAAACACCAAAATCTAGTACCCTTAAAGCTTTTGGATCACTAGCAATTGCATCATAACTATACTGCCCAACTGCTCAAGCCTCATGCTCGACACTCGACGCTACTAGGCTCGGGCAACACACAAACCCTACTCGAGGCACCCTTGCTCGACGCTCGTAATCTGTTCGAAGCTCCCTACTCAAAGCACCCCACTTGATGCTCTACTTGAGCCTCGAGCAGTTTCAAGTAGCTCTCCAAATGCGATCCATCGACTGCGTTCATCCTGGTTTCATCTCGAAACCCAGTTATACATACCAGTTAAATTCTCATTTCTAAGCATCAATTCGTCCCTAACATGGGTTTCTAGCATTCTCTGGCCATACTAAGCTATCAAACAACCTAAAGAATCAAAGTTTCATGCCCGATTTCCGTTTTCTCTAATTTTCTAAGGTTCATCACAAATTTTATGAATTCATCTAATTCTTGTATGTCAATCCAACGAAATAGAAAAGGAGTGAAGAATCAAGGGAACACCCATCTGAAATGATTCTTTGATATCCACAAACTCCAATTGCCCTAAATCGCCAAGGCTCAAGCTACCAAGTGCTCTCTCTCTCTCTTTAACGCACAAATGTGATAACGTAACATGAAAGCCCTCTTTTTTCACCTCTTATTTATATTTACTGTCTTTCTCTTTAATTAATCATTAATTAATCAACAAGCAAAATAATAATTGATCTCTCAAGGTCACGAACTCCAAATTAAGCTCAAATACAGTCAAAACACTCTAAATGATGAGAATATCACTATCTAGATGTTTTTCAACCCAACTAACCAGTCAAACACGTGATCAAATAATAAACCTCCAAAAAGTTAACCAATGAGCCTTTCGGGGGCCCAACCAGAAATTGGGCCCAAGTACTGTCAAAATATTCACATCGACGAACACAATATCGTCCAAATGTTTTTAGCCTCCTAAAATGGCTATTTCTCAGCATTGCTCAAATACGAGTCTTTACGAGTAATAAATAATTTCCATTCCATTCTCATTACATTTCATTCTCATGCTAACTCTATTCTTTCCAATTTTATTCTCACGTACCAAATGAGCCTTAAATGTCTTCAATGTAAGTGTTTTCAACTAAATTTAGAATGTTGATACAAAATTATATATAAGTGACATCACTCGAAGGCTTATATATCTTCATGAAGATAAATATTCCTGACTTCAAAATAATATTATATATTTCCAATAATATCCTCCCCTATAAAGTTGGACATATGGATGACAATCCTAGCCCACCTCGCCTCATCTCGTCCCGACTTGGACAATTTTTCCCTGACCCACCTCGCCATGAAAGGAATATGGGGCAATCATGGGTATTGACAATCCCGTCCCAATCGGCATGACTTTTTTAGAAGTTTTTAAACAGTTTTAGCTTAAAAACTTGTTTTGATCTGATTCTGTCCCGGTTTGCTGCACTCATTAGACCTGTCCTGCCCTAATCCAAACACATTAGGGATAAATTCGGATCACTCACTATCCAGTCCTGACCCGCCCCGTTCTTATCCTTATGAAAGTGTTTATTTAATTTGCGCATGCTGTAATAAACACTAATTGTTGTTGCATTCATGGAAATTAGAACCTTGACTATGTTGGATTCAAAGTTGAGAGATGATTCAAGTTCATGGAAATTAGCGAGAGAGAGAGAGAGAGAGAGTGTACCTATAATATAACACATGAGACTAGCTACCTATAAAATGTTGTTACACCATAATACAGGTGTTTCAAGTCTAGGTTGAGCTGGTGGTCTGTGTTAACATGTATCATATATCCTTCGATATTGGTGAGGCCTAGATTGAATTGAGGAGAGGGAACTCATCACCTCAGTAGTAACTTTTTTTATAAATTGTTGTTGCAGTTGCAGTTGTAGTCATGGAAATTAGAAACTCGATTGTGTTGGATCCAAAGTTAAAGATGGTTTAGGTTCATGGAAATTACTAATTATAGCAAAATTCGTCCAAATTTGTTATGTATATATAGTTTATTAAAATAGAGAACAAAGAGGAATGGCGGTGGCATTAGTTGATCGTACTGTGTGTATTAGTGAATGTTCTATGCAGCCAAGAATTTCATAATGTTCATCACCAGTCGATGTAAATGAAAATGCGGCTAGGGGTGTTAACTGGCCGAGACTGGGCCCGTGTGAGCCTGGGCCTAAACGGGCTACGCCTATACGGGTTAGGCTCACTTTTAAACGGGCCAAAAATCTCTGACTTGCCTTAGCCCGTGTGCGGGCCAGCCCATTTAGAATTTTAATTTTTTACTTTAAATATCTTATTTTTCTCAAAAAAAAAAAATCTTAGTTCTCATGGGTCAAACACAACCTACAAATAACTATAAAGACGGTTAAACTTATAAAATATTAGTACTATATGTAAAATTTTAATAAAATAAATAAAAAAAGTCATTTAAAAAAATTAATGTTGACCTGCAGGCCAGCCCGTGAACCCGTGAGCTCGACTTGTTTAGCCATGGCTAGCAGGCCACAATTTATATGCCCGGTCCGTCAAAAAATACGAATTAGCCCGTCTAGCACGTAGAATGACTCATTTAACATTTCTAAATTTAAGTATGGTTGTTATTATTTTATGTGTGAAAATTTTAAAATTTCTTTTATATTAAATATTGGTATTATTTAATACATCTTGAATAATAAATTTTAAATATTTTATTTAGATTTTAAAAATAATTATAAAAATCAAGGCTGCTACATTGGAGCAACCAAAAATCAAAATAGGAAAGAGAGGAGAGGGGGCGTAGATGAATAAATATTTTTAGCCGGATGATTTTACCGGATTTAGAACCGGATCTACGTGTCTTCCGGCGTGTTAGTCTGCGAGGCATCCAGTAGCAAAAAAATATTACGCGGCGTCAAAAAATCGGCGGTCAAGCGACAAAAACAAAACAACATTTAAATCGGTTTGATTTAGAAAATAATTGTCTTACGAAAAACTAAAATACTATTTTATGCATTAAACATATGCTAATATGCTAAAAATAAGGTTTTGAAAGTGATAGAGTGGTTTTTCTGAAAATCTAAGAGCGGAAAATCCCTATGGATATTTTTGAGTTGTAGCTAGTTCTCATGGGTCAAACACAACCTACAAATAACTATAAAGACGGTTAAACTTATAAAATATTAGTACTATATGTAAAATTTTAATAAAATAAATAAATAAAGTCATTTAAAAAAATTAATGTTGACCTGCAGGCCAGCCCGTGAACCCGTGAGCTCGACCTGCTTTAGCCATAGCTAGCAGGCCACAATTTATATGCCTAGTCCGTCAAAAAATACGAATTAGCCCGCCTGCTAGCCAATGACTCATTTAACATTTCTAAATTTAAGTATGGTTGTTATTATTTTATGTGTGAAAATTTTAAAATTTCTTTTATATTAAATATTGGTATTATTTAATACATCTTGAATAATAAATTTTAAATATTTTATTTAGATTTTAAAAATAATTATAAAAATCAAGGCTGCTACATTGGAGCAACCAAAAATCAAAATAGGAAAGAGAGGAGAGGGGGCGTGGATAGCGTTTTGATTTATTGGATTAACCAAAATCAAAATCAAATTCACAAAAAAATAGTACAACAAATCTTACGACGATTTGAAAGTATTTTCGGTGCGACGCGTGGGCTTGTTTTTGGAAACGTATTGCGTGGAATTATGATGAAAAAGTTGGGTGGGTTTGCCAGTCTTTGGTAGGAGTCGGGTTGGCTGTGGACGCCTGTGGTGTGTCGGGAAAATTTTTGGTTTTAAAAATTAATAGTTAAATTATATATTCATATAATTTATTATAATTATGAAATAAATTAATAGTTTTATTTAATTAATTATTTTAATTATATTTATATAAATTATAAAATTATTATTAAATTTTATAATTATGACATGAATTATATAATTTTTAAAACAAATAATAATAACATATCAAAAAGTTAAAAAGCCGATAGGCACTTTTCCATTGTCACAGCGAATGACTCTTTGATAGTTTGGTTAACAATGTTATGTTAAATAATAAATATATAAAATCATTAGAAATGGCAATAGTTTGTTCCTACGATCATAATTTTTTCCGAGTCTCGACTTTCGGTTTGCTCAAAAACTATAAAATTAAAACTAATACAAAGCCATTAATTTTTTTTCCCAATTAAAATCGTGTGAAATAAAAGTAATTATTTTTGACAATTAATTGATTATTTCTCCCACACATGACGCACCACCACTGTCAGCCGTCCGAGAGTCAGCAGAGGCGGCTGGCCTTATGATCATATGCACCTAGCATGCTATTTTATTTATTTATTTAGAATAATTGGTGGTAGGCATTTGAACTAGAAAAGTCAATGTAAGTGGTGGGCTTCAATTACGCTAGCACCGCTTTGGTGATAATTTTTTTTTTTAAAAGACTACCTAAAATGTGACACATGTGCATTTGGTGCTATTGATTTAAGATATTTATACTTTTTCAAAGAAAATAATAATAATAATAATAATACATATATCACAAGATATATATGTACCAATCATTAAATGCATCTCGTGAAATAAAAAATGAGTTGTGTGTGTGTTTTTCTTTTTCTTTTGGTTCTCCACCATCCAAAATTCCCTAAAGTAATGGCCATAGAGGGTTTTTACGCTGCACATATTCCCTTGAACACCCGATAATTTACCACCAACATCTATCTACATCAACAAATTAGGTTAGTGCATGTTTATTTATGTCTAATGGTAAACAAAACTCTAACACATTGTTAAAATTGTAATTAGCAACTAATTTTGCTCATGCTCCTTGCTATTACACAACACAAGCAGGTGTTCTAAGTTAGTGATTAGTCCATAAAAGCACAACAACCCATAAATGCATATAATAAGATTATTGTTGTAGCCTGACAAAACAAAAATGACAAGGTGTGAAATAAAACCTGCAAAGTCAACTGCGATTGACCGGACGTTACCCATACGGCGCATTTGCTCGCCAACCAACAAAAGGATTATAATATTTAAAGTTCAAAAAGGAAAAATTTACCCCTTAGCCTTAATAATTACACACGGTAAATATTTTTTATCTCTATTTTAAAAAGTATATAATATCAAAAACATTTTCCTATATCTCATCTTTCATCTCTATTTATATATAATAAAATAATACTTTCTTAAATAATTAATTAATTATTTATTTTCTCACCTATATTTACAAACTATGTTTTTTGTAATTTCATTTCTATATTTATATAATAAAATACTTTTTTAACATTTAGAGTATCTATCATAAATCTTCGAATATGTAAATTTATTATATAAATTATACTTTTAATATCTAAAATATACAGATTGAATCTAATGTAATGTTATTTTTATTTAAAATTTAAAATTTTTCCTGAGTTTTAGAAAAAACTGTATTTTAATAGAGCTTGCTTGCGTGAATTCCTTGACATCATAAACCAAAAAAATCTCCATCTTCAAATTCCTCTATTTACTAACAATGACTAACAAACTAATTAATATTTAAAAATTAGATATTAATTAATTTTCATTCCTGTAAGCACCGCGCGCGCAAACGCAAAACGTATTGGACGACTTATGGTTTGTGGATTGGATGAACGACTCGTCCTTTGTGAGTTGTCAGATCGTCTGTTGCGAGTGGATGACTCATCTTCACGGCTGTGTTGATCAGGGAGCGTCGACCAAAATGCATTTTCCTTTTAACAAATCTGACACATAAATATATTAAATCAACTCTCGATCTCTTGGTAACAGAGCAGCGGATCTATACAAGTGAGCATAGATTATAAATGGCATCTGTCATTCTACTTTCATATCCAAGACTACACCATTACGTACTCGTTGTTGCTGCTGCTGCTGCTCTCACACTCTCCCACCTCCCTCTCTCCATCTCTGCTGAGAATACGTATACAGACTCCAGGTGCGGCTCCAACACCAACGCCAAATACGCCAACTCCAGCGCATATCAAGCCAATCTCAACTCCGTCCTCTCCACCCTCGCCGCTGACACCACCATCGACTATGGCTTCTACAACTCCTCAGCCGGAAACGTCCCCGACACGGTCTACTCCATCGCCCTTTGCCGCGGCGATACGTCGACGGAAGCGTGTCGCGACTGCATCAACGTAACCCGCGAGGACATCCTCCGGCGCTGCCCCAACTACAAGGAGGCCGTCGTCTGGTACGAACTCTGCATGCTGCGCTTCTCCGGCACCCCCATATTCGCCATGTTGACTTACGTTCCGGAACTACTGGACAACTACAGCAACGAAAGCGTGAAGAACGCAACTGGGTTCGAAGACGCGATGGGAAGTTTGTTCGTCCGCCTGAACGTCGAAGCGGCGGCCGGCAATTCTACCCTGAAGTTCGCTTCCTCGTATGAGGATTTGGCGAGCTCCATGAAGGTGTACGCGCAGGTGCAGTGCACACCCGATTTGTCCCAAATCGAATGTGGTAATTGCTTAGAAAAGGCCCAACGGGGTTTACCGGCGTGTTGCAGGAGAGGCGCGAAAATTCTTTACCCGAGCTGTAATATTCGCTATGAGGATTATAAGTTCTATGACTCGCCGCCTACTTCGTTGCCGAGTCCACCTAGATCTGGATTAGGAGGAGGAGGAGGAGGAGGTATGCGTATTATTATTATTATTATTATTATTATTTAGGAACCGCGCAGGTCCAAAAACGCCAACCAAAGATGCATAACTGGGCCTTTGCCTGTATTTTGAATTAATCTGACACGATTTTAATGAACTGGGCTACCATTTTGTTAGGGGAGGGAAGTAACAAAAGCAGAACGGTAGCCATCATCGCTGCTTCCATCGCTGTTGGATTCATCCTTATCGCCCTTACCTCTTTTTTCCTAGTTAGAAGGAGGAAGCAACATCGGGAACTGGCAGCACGTAAGTGCAATTATAAAACTTCGTCACATATGTGACTCATCATGCAAAGATGCATAACTGTGCCACATGTTAATCTAGTTTCCTCATACGCGTCATTGTGTGTAAATATAATTCGGAATATTTTGTGAAGATGTGGATGATGAGATTGGAAGGGAGGAGTCGTTGCAATTTGACTTTGGAGTCATTAGGACAGCCACAGACGACTTCTCTGATGCTAATATGCTTGGACAAGGTGGATTCGGGGCTGTCTACAAGGTAGTTAAACTTAGACTTGACTTTTGTCTGCTTGAAACATATTAGACAAGTATTAAGTTTAAAATATCAAGCATTGCCTCCAGTCTGCTGATCATATGCATCGAATATCAGTCTCATCCGAATCATTTGCCTTCAATTCATACGCCCCTTGGCTGTTTTATGACTCTGCGTGTATGTTTCTATATGTACACTTGATAAAAATGCCAGGGTACACTTTCTGATGGGAGAGAAATAGCAGTGAAGAGGTTATCCATGAATTCCGGACAAGGAGAAATGGAATTCAAGAACGAGGTCCTGTTGGTGGCAAAGTTGCAACACCGGAACTTGGTTAGGCTTCTTGGTTTCAGCTTCCAAGGGGATGAAAGGCTTCTCATTTATGAGTTTTTGCCCAACGCCAGCCTCGACCACTTCATTTTCCGTAAGCCTCCACTACTTCATAGGAATGAAAAGTTGATCTTTGTTTAATCTTCCGAGGCATGGATCATCTTGTCTATCACTATATGGAAAATGCAGACCCCGTCAAGCGTCTACAGCTAGACTGGAAAGCCCGCTCTAGGATCCTAGTCGGCATCGCTCGTGGCCTTCAATATCTCCATGAGGATTCAAGGCTTCGAATTATACACCGCGATCTTAAAGCTGCTAACATTCTGTTAGATGGAGATATGAATGCCAAAATTACAGATTTTGGAATAGCAAGGCTAGTAGAAATGGATCAAACTCAAGCCAATACAAGTAAAGTTATTGGGACCTAGTACGTATTTCCTCCACTGCAAGGCTATTTATTTTTCTCTCATTTGTGTTGCTATGCGCTTTCACTTTCGTCCGCAATGTCCGTTTCTTTTAAAATTGATGGTGACGAAAAGATAAAAAAGGAAATTAAAGCCCAATGCAGTTATAGCAATCCCAACGTCACTCCCTTCAGTCATAAATAATTAATGATGCTCAGGATTGATCTTTTGACCACCCAAGAAATGTAACGTCGGTGTGTCAGTGATGATAGAATATGTGGTTGCAGTGGCTATATGGCTCCAGAGTATGCATTACATGGGATATTTTCGGTTAAGTCGGATGTCTTCAGCTTCGGGGTGTTAGCTTTGGAAATCATAAGCGGCCGAAAATCTTACTCCTTCACTAATGAGGAAGACTCGGAGGACCTTCTTACCTTTGTAAGTATGAACTGCATTAATATAATGTATATTTTCAAACAAAATCAAAAAAAAAAAAAAACATATTGGTGTTGTGCAGGCGTGGAAAAACTGGAAGGAAGGGACAGCCTCAAATGTAATAGATCCTGCGTTGATGGACGGTTTGATGGCAAGGGAAATAACAAAATGTCTCAACGTAGCGCTAATTTGTGTGCAAGAGAATGCCGAGCACAGACCAAGCATGGCTTCAGTTGTTGTCATGCTTAGCACCAATGATGTCACTCTCCCTGTGCCCGTGCGGCCTGCATCCTACATCCCCAGCAGGACAGGGGAGACAGACCCACTGTTGCAGCTAACGAACTCCAGCTCCTCCTTAAACGAGCTTACTGACAGCATCCAGGGGTGTCCTCGTTAGTCTATATCACAAATTTATAAATTTACATTGCCCCCTCTCCTTCATGGATTTTATCGGTAAGTTTTATTTTCAATTTGGGAATAATTTCTTCCAGGAAGAAGTTTAAAGGAACTTCTTAATATTTCTTTCTCACAAGAATAAGTTTGAAGTAATGAGTCTTTTTTTGTTTTAATTTTTGTGTGATTATTTTTTTGTTTGTTTGTTTCATCATGGTTCTCATTTCAACCAATGTAAGTGAAAATTTTATAAGTTTTTCATAAACACCAAGTATGATCGAAGTATTTAAGAAATATAATTAACAATGTCATAAGATTGAATGCATCATGTCATCTCGTTTCAACTAAACCTACTGTAATTGACACTTTTACTAGTTTTCATTTGGCTAGCTACTTAGCTAGGGTCATTGTCATAATCGACTCGAGAATCGAGATGAATGATAAATACATAGAAATTCTTAGAGAGAAAAATCACGGGACAGAAACAGGTCACGTGATTAAAAAATTAAAAAGTGCATTAAAGTACAAACCCATTTAAATAATTTTTCTTATACCTTTTCAATTAAAATTATGTTAAAAGAATAATTAATCCGGCAATTCGTTAATTAATTAATTAATTATCTCTCTCACACGTCAGCCGTGGGTTTCGGCAGTCCGAGCGTCAGCAGAGGCGGCTGGTGAATAACACATGATCGATCACACGCAATAAGATGACAACGGGGCGGACTGAAATCGGATAGGAATATAAAATGGTTTGATTTGCCCGTTATCAAACTGAAGTGATCTGATTCATAGCCGTAAAATAGACACGACCGGTTTTTTCAATTTTAATTTTTTAATAGTAGTTATTTATTTTATATTGAAAGCTGGTGATTAAATTTATATTTGATTATAAAAAAATTATTAAAATAATTTTAATATACATAATTAATATATATTAACAAATCTTTTCATATAATTATTTAATATTTTGTTGGTATAAAATATAAATTTTACTTATTCAATTAAAATTTCATCACATAAAATATATATTAAATTTTTAAAATTTAAATAAAATGAAAAAAAATCATGACATGTCAAACCAGTCTGTTTAGGCTCATAGCTTAAACATAACAAAATTACACCGGTTTGGTCCGCAGATGGAGCAAAGTGAGTGAAGCTAAAATTGTCATCCCAGAATAACATGTTATTTTTTATTTAATATTTAAAATATTTGTTAACGGATAGAAATGTTAGAAAAAAAATATTGAATCAAATATAAAATTGTTACGGATTTCACAATATTAGAATTAAGGGAACTGTTTGGTAGGCATTTTTGTTTTTGCACTTTGAGATTTAGTAGGATAGAAAATGTGTTTTTAATAGTATGTTATTTTCCGTTGGATCCCATAAAAAACGATAAAATGAACAATATTTGATGGACAGAGGAAAGAGATTTTTTTAAAAAATTATAATAATTTGGGTGTCCAATCAAAATGATTTTAGATTTTAAATAAAAAATAAGTTAAAAGTTATTTTTAAAGATAATTATTTTATATAAATCGTGATTTTAATAATTTGTTACTTTATTCAAAATAATAGATGTACCAATGAAAAAATAAGGCTACATTTTCGATGATTGCTTTTTTAAATTATTTAATTTTAAAATTTACTTTTAAAAATAGAGTCACATGACCATTTTAAAAAATTATTTCTATATTAAACTCAAATCTAATAAGAGACCCAATTAATTTTACTTTTTACTTTTCATCTATTTATTAACTAAGTTCATTATATATATATATATATATATAATTTTTATGGGATTTAATTTTTTTTAAATATATACTTTTTAAAAAACATTATTTTTTTCTTAAAAAAAAATATTTTTAAATTAAAATTCAATACAAACTTCAATAAGATTCAAAAACCAAAACTTGTATCAAACAAGACCAAGAATTGTTCAATTGGTTTTGTATGATATTTAAAATAATTGATGGTATGTTTTTTTAACTAAACGATGAATATTAAGAGCATGTTTGTTTTGTTTGTTTTTTATTTTAGTTTTCAAAATATAATATATATATTTAAGAGTTAAAATATAGCTAGAAAAGAAGCAAAACAAACTTGACTAAGTTTTTATAATAATAATAATAATAATAATAATCCAGTTCTGTCTCGATTGATTATGAAATGTACGATAACAAAAATTACAAACGATTCATATTTTAAGATATAAATAATACATTATTTCATTTATTTTATTTATTTCTAATTTTTATTTTAAATTATATTTTTTTATTTCTTATAACTGATCAAAAGTATATAAAAAATATATTGAAAACATTATTTAAAAATATAAATAATGATTTTATAAATATACATTTTTAATTTTTAACTTTTATTGTAAATTTTATTTTAAAGAACCTCATATATATAAACTTTTTTTTTTTTTACAAAATTTTAAAACTCTTCCCGAAAATTAAAAAAACGTAGCTGACGTACGTAGATGCGAACATGGATGATAACGTTGGACTGATAGCAGTTAAGCAGAATAAAATAAACCGGCCAACTCCGTCTTCATAGAATAGCTTCGCACGCAGGAAAACCACCTTTTTGAGGATTAAATGGCGGTCCCTATGCTTCAAAAGCTAGAGCATTTCTTAATTGTTACTACTGCTACTACTACTCTCATTCTCTCCCACCTCATCCTTAACAACTCCGAGACCGACGTAAAGTACTTAGACCATAGATGCTTAGACGCCGCCGCCAACTCTACCACGTATCAAGCCAATCTCGACTCCGTCCTCGCCGCCCTCGCCGCCGACACCACCATCGACTACGGCTTCTACAACTTCTCCGCCGGCAACGCCACCGACGCGGCCTACTCCATCGCCCTCTGCCGCGGCGACTTGTCCACGGACACGTGTCGCAGCTGCATCAACGAGACCAGCCACGAGATCCTCCAGCGCTGCCCCGACCACAAGGTGGCGATCCTGTGGTACGACCTCTGCATGCTGCGCTTCTCCGACGCCCCCATGTTCGGCAACTTGACGTACGATCCCGACTTGCTACAGTACAGCAGCGCCTACGTGCAGGATGGATCTGGGTTCGACGACGCGCTGGGAGGCTTGTTGCTCCGCCTGAGCAGCGCGGCGGCGGCTGGCAACTCCACCCTGAAGTTTGCTTCCTCGTACGCGGGTTTGTCGAGGCTGGTAAATTTGTACGCGCTGGTGCAGTGCACCCCCGATCTGTCGCTGAGCGACTGTAGTAGTTGCTTGGAGAGGGCTCGGTTGGTGCTACCGGGACCGTGTTGCGACCGCAAGCGAGGGGCGAGATATTATTACCCCAGCTGTTATCTTCGCTTTGAGGATTTTAAGTTCTATGCCTCGCAGCCTACTTTGTTGCCGAGTCCGCCCAAAGGTGATATTATTGTCTCGCCCTTCACATTTCTCTCCCAATTTTTTTCTCCTTAATTTGGGTTGGTCTACGTAGTCCTCCTCCGATCCAAGGCCTTTGCCCGTATTTTGAATTAATCTGACACGATTTTGATGAACTGGGCTGCCTTCTTGTCAGGGGAAGGAAGTAACAAAAGCAGAAAGGCAGCCATCATTGCTGCTTCCATCATTGTTGGACTCATCCTTGTTGCCCTTACCACTTTTTTCCTAGTTAGGAGGAGGAAGCAACTTCGGGAACTGGCAGGTAAGTGCAATTATAACAGTCAGTCACATATGTGAGTCGTCATCCAAAGATGCATAACTGTGCCACGTGTTAATCTAGTTTCCTTATACGAGTCATTGTATCATTAATTGGGAATACCACTTGTATCATTTATTGTTTGTTCATTTGGTGAAGATGTGGATGATGAGATTGGAAGGGAGGAGTCGTTGCATTTTGACTTTGGAGTCATTAGGGCAGCTACAGACGACTTCTCTGATGCTAATAAGCTTGGACAAGGTGGATTCGGGGCTGTCTACAAGGTAGTTATACTTAGGCTTGTGTCTGCTAGAAACATTAGACAAGTATAAAGTTTGAAATATCAAGCATTGCCTCCAGTCTGCTGATCATATGTATCAAATATCAGTTTCATCTGAATCATTTACCCACATGCGCCACTTGGCTGTTTTATGACTTTGCGTGTATGTTTCTATATGTATACTTGATAAAAATTCCAGGGTACACTTTCTGATGGGAGAGAAATAGCAGTAAAGAGGTTATCCATGAATTCCGGACAAGGAGAAGTGGAATTCAAGAACGAGGTCGTGTTGGTGGCAAAGTTGCAACACCGGAACTTGGTTAGGCTTCTTGGTTTCAGCTTCCAAGGGGATGAAAGGCTTCTCATTTATGAATTTTTGCCCAATGCCAGCCTCGACCACTTCATTTTCCGTAAGCCTCCACTTTATCTATCTTTAGTTTTCTGAGGATGAATCATCTTCTCATCCATATATGAAAAATGCAGATCCCATCAAGCGTCTGCAGCTGGACTGGGAAGCTCGCTATAGAATCCTAGTCGGCATCGCTCGTGGCCTTCAATATCTCCATGAGGATTCAAGGGTTCGAATTATTCACCGTGATCTTAAAGCTGCTAACATTCTGTTAGATGGAGATATGAATGCCAAAATTACGGATTTTGGAATAGCAAGGCTAGTAGAAATGGATCAAACTCAAGCCAATACAAGTAAAGTTGTGGGGACCTAGTACGTATTTCGTTGTTCATTGCGAGGCCATTATTTGTGTTTTTATTGGCTTTCACTTTTGTACACAATGTACGTTTCTTTAAAAATAGATGGTGACAAAATTTATTAAAAAAAGGAAATGAAAGCCCTTGACTGATGATGTAATGTGATGTTGCAGTGGTTATATGGCTCCAGAGTATGCTCTGCATGGGACATTCTCCACTAGGTCGGATGTATTCAGTTTTGGGGTATTAGCTTTGGAAATCATAAGTGGTCGAAAATCTTTTGCTAAGGAGGCAGACTCCGAGGATCTTCTAACCTTTGTAAGTATGAACTACAGTATGGTACATATATTTTCAAAGACAAGTTAGTTTGGTTTGACACTTCACACGCCAAAACACATTGATGTTGCAGGCGTGGAAAAACTGGAAGGAAGGGACAGCCTTAAATGTATTGGATCCTACGTTGATAGATGGCTTGATGCCAGGGGAAATAACAAAATGTGTGCACATTGCGCTTCTTTGCGTGCAAGAGAGTGCCAGCAGACCCACCATGGCTTCAGTTGTTGTCATGCTTAGTACGGATGGTGTCACTCTGCCTGTCCCTTTGCGGCCTGCGTCCTACATCCACAGCAGGACAGGGGAGGTAGACCCACTGTTGCAGCTAATGGACACCGGCTCATCATCAGTAAATGAGATCACTGACAGTCATGAGGCGATTCCTCGTTAGCAGAGAACACAACTTTTGTGATAAGTTCCACATCAAGTTTGGAGATTATTTCTTGTAAGAAGCTAACATGTCTAAATCTGGATTTTGCAACAGAGGTTGAAATAACAACTCTGCTATTATAAAAACCATGGACATACGATGGAACTTATCATGGAATAGAGGTGCAGGGAAGCCCGGATACCGATGAGAGAGAATGGAAGTACGAAAGCTTCTTTTGTCTTTGTTTGAAAACGAGGTCAGGATGTCTGATAAGAGCGGTGTGTTACAGCATTTTATGGAAAACCTTGAATTTCATTTTGTTTTCACTTTATTTAAAATGTGTATTTCGCCAAATCTGTTTCTATACCCAAATTTGAACGATGGAAGCAAAAAAAAAAAAAAAAAGCATAAGAGAATTACCAAAGCCCATTTTTTTGAATCTCACTGCACAGCGGCGAGAGAATTGTAACCGGGAAAGAGCTGGTGAAGTAATGGTTCAATGTGAAAAGCGATAGATAGAGTGAAAATGATAGCCATTTAGCTGTGTCAGAAAGCAGGTTTTTTTGTTTTTATTGTAAAAGTGCCCACAGAAAGCTTTTTTATTATGGATTGGGTACACAGGCCACATGTCTACAAATCACTGGTACACACTAGAAATGACTGCAGTTGTACAACTAACCGACAAATCGTCACTTGAATATAAAAAAAATACACATGTAAATCTGGTTATACAGACCATAACAAACAAATCTATCAACCATAACTCAATCGAGAATCTGGTTATGAGTCTCGTGGTGGTTTGGCGTCGAGGGACTCCTATCTCACAGGAATTGACTCTAGCAGCAAATCGAAGAGAACAGAGTGACTCCCCAGTAGAAGATGGGACTAGCGAGATGTTCACAAGTCGAATTAGAATAATTAAGTATTCATCTCCTTCACTTCATTTCAACGCTATATATGGACCGATGAAAAGCATTGACATTATTGCCATTAAGTATCCCCAACTTTCCGCAAGAAAGTTGGGGATACCATTTAAGGCGCACACAAATGGTAAGCAACAACTATTTTGAATTCACATCTATGCGCCAGTTCATAGTTTATCTTGAGGACCCTTAAACCGGCATTAGCATTAGTATGGAAAAGCTAGGGTACGTTTGAAATTTAAGGTTAAGGATGCTCAAAATCAAACTGAAATCCATCAAGTACCCAACTACTCCCATGAAGGTAAAACCTTTACAAGTATGCCACTGCATCGGAAGAAAATTTATACCTGGAGAAGGTAAGTGAGCTTTGAGTTCCTAAATGGAACTTGGTCGTCCTTCTTGGCCAGAGCAAAAATAAAATCACTCAAGGAGGATAAACTATTATTGATTGCCTGTAAGAAAATTACATAATTAGCTATAATAATTTTCAAGGTCTGTGTGATATGGTTATGATCAGGCCACAATGAGAGACTTTAAGAATAATACCTGGGTTTCCTTTAACCTATCTCCTGTGGCTCCACTCCTTGAAAGCTGCTCATTACCTGCAAGATCAATGAGATCTAGGACACCGTGTGCTTGTTGTTCAGTGCTCTACCCAATTAAGTACATGAATCAGAAATGAGACGTGAGACGGGAGCCTGCATTAGCAGGGTTTGAGAATGAAATTAACCAGAAATATACCTCATTTACCCCAGATATTCGCAAGGTAAAGACAAAATGGCTTCGTGATGAGTGCTCATTCATCTGCGTCTTGCCAACAGACCTATGGAAAATAAATCCAACTAACCTATTTAGCAACATTTCATCCACCGGAGTAAATGGTTGTCCAAAAGAAAGTCAAAGTTATTCATTTGCATATTATTTCAAAACAGCGAACAACAACATTTGCAAGTTCATTATTTATATAAAAAAATTATATTTGTTTCCAGCATAACATCAACATATGATTTCAAAACAGTAAACGATACCATTACCAAGTTCATTATAACAAAACAATCGTTGTTTCCTTCAGCAACAAAAAATTATACAACAATTCACAGTCAACCACAGATTTCTCAATATCCATAAGTACACCCTAACAATAACATGACGTAATGGAACACGGGTACAAGGACCATGAACAATCAACAATGCAAAGATATTGACCTGGTTTGTGCAGCCTGCTGAAGAAGGGAAGAAATTTCTTTTATACTGCAGACATCAATGATGGCCATATCAGAAACATGTGTGTTTCCATTCGCATCATGTTTGATAGTGTGCTGCTTTCCACCATTTTCCACGCGTGTTCCATCTAAATTATTTGACCAAGTTGTAGATAACAAATCACGAATAGTTTCATTGTAAATTTCTAACATCAATGCCTACAAAAGGGAGAGCAATATGAGCATTTAAGTCATAACAGCATACATAACAACCTAAAAAGAATGAAAAGTTCAATGATATGCCTACCTGCATATTATATTTTCCAACCCTGAGATGAAAGAGACTGGCTGATTTGAAATATTTGTTCTAATGAACGACGTATCAACCCTTTCTGTTCTGAAGCCTCTGGCTTGCCCATCACAGTATAGGTTTTACCTGAACCAGTTTGGCCATAAGCAAATATGCAAACCTGTCAAAAACGCACCAGCAATCAGCTAAAGTGAATACTGTCATTTGTTCTGAGATAATCTGACCAAAAACAACTCATTGGGAGACACTCTTCCATCAACTGAATCAAGCAACTGCTGTTTCAGTTACCGTATAAATTTTAAAAGGAAACTAGATTTTACTTCTCTTCCTCTTTTTTTTTTTTTTCCTTTTTTGCATATGCAGAAATTTATAATCAAGGTTCTAAAATACATTATTCAGTGTTGTACGGTAAAGTACAAACTAAAAATTAATCGATATGACTTCTTAAAAAATTATTTTAAAATTTAAAATATCAAAATATTATAAATATCACAAATTTAACATTTAAAAAACATAATTTCAACATTCAAGTTTAAGCATGGTTAACACAAATAGTCAAAAACAAAAGAAAACAAAAACAAGTCTCAAAGGAAAATTAAGTTTAAATAAATACGTGTTCATATAATTCATCAGCATCACCATCATCTTCCACATCCATGATTTTTTTTCTTGATTATATTTTTAGGTCTGGACCCAGCCTTGCTTTTAGAAAAACAAAAAAGCCCCTGGCAAAATGATTAATTTGCATGTAGGCAATAATCACCAATTTTGCTTCTTTTTTTTTTTTTTTACTAATTGTCATTTAATCATCTTTCTCGGTTGTTTAACCACCAAATTCTAGTCGATCAGGAATTTTAGAACAATGTTTATAATTTCAAAAAATACTTTTAAATATAAAAACTTATCAAACTCATTTGTCACCACAAAAAAGTAACACTTGTACAAGGTAATCGAACTTAATAAAGTGTGAAATGTGCATATATAGCATATTTGACCTTAATTTTTAGTTTTAATTTAGAAATTTTAAAAGAAAAAATTGATAATGAAAGTTTGCATTGTGCTTATTGAAGATCCCTCAACCCAAGGCCAAGCTTAACCTATTGGTAAAATCAGGCTACCTTGTCCGCCAAACAGCATAATATTAATGTGTATAAACTTTCAAGAAAAAGAGTCGTGCATCACAAATTTACCTTATAAGCATCCATAGCACTTTGCACGAGCTGTGATATCTCCATAAATACATCTTGCTGTGAAGAGTCATGGGAAAACACTCTGTCAAATGTGAAAGTATGTTTCTGCCCTGTTTAGAATTGAATACAACATATGATACTCAATTTTATTTTAATATGGCAGCAAGACAGAAAAAGAAAATAATATCAAATGACTCTCCTAGATGATGATATATATATATATATATATATATATATACAAACACAATGTGCTCTATATGCAAACCTGACTAATGTAACCAATAAAACAGCCAAACAATAATTTCACACTGAAATTATAATGTTAATTTCATGTTGCTTATACTTGGGAACGGATCTCAGGCATAGATGAGCAGTGACCAAGTGTCAGGTTTGTCCTTCATTTAGAAAACATTCCAAATTAAGAAGTTCACACTAATAGCTTTTTTGTTACGTGAGAATGGAATGGAAATCCATTGCCATTTCCACAGACATGGAAATGACCAATTACTCAAGAATCTTAATCCCTCCCACCTACTAGATTTTAATCTATTCTCTTGCATAAAATTGCATAAAGGAATCAATGTTCAGCACTGTTATCGACCTTGCCTTTGTAGACCATGCCAAAGTTGTCAGAATTGGTCACCACGTATGATCGTCAAGGATAGAACACCCTTGACGCTGCCAATGCTACTGATTTCCACCACTCCCACGGCAGAGGCCCCGCCCACTGCCTCTGCCGTCATTGCCTTCTCTACTACTTGGAGCCCATGACGACTGCGACCACAATCGCACTCTCCTCGTGTGATTGAGAACAAGGTGGAAACAGTGAGGGAGGATGAAGGTTTAGGTTTTTAAATTTATTATTAATTTTTTATAAAATATTTGATTAAATTGATTGCATTGTATACGAAAGGCCAAAAAAAAAAAAGATAATAAACAATTCAATGATTTCCATGTCAACTTGAATGATAAGGCTAGGAATATTCTCATCGTAAGCATTAGAGAAAAAGTAGAGGGTTTAGGTGCGTGCCAACGGGATAACACAGATATTAATTTGATTTACCATTCTGTATTAGGTAGGTCAAATGCCCAATGCCCCTGCCAAGCCAAGCACTTCAGTTGACGTAGGATATGTGATGACATTTGTTTCCATTGCATCGTAATCATCACTCAGGTAACAAACAGTGGTCTCACCCTGCAGAATACGCGGATGTTTCCTTTCAATTCCTACAGAAAAATACGATTTAGTATCACGACAGCCTTATGAACAACAATGAAACATGAACTAGTGTCTCTTGCTTTTCAAATTTTGTCCTCGACTCTGAAGCAGATAAATCAGCCATCTAAAAAGCAATAAAGGCCTTCATGGATCACAAATAGCAATAAACATGAAATTATAGTTGCACCATTTGAATCAATGTAAAAATTATGAACAATCCGGCCACCTTCAGTTTCTCATTAGCTACAGCTAATTGATACTGCAACAAATGTAATTGCTCACTTTGTGCGGAACATGTATCCTGCAAAGAAGCGTTATTATTTTTTTTACCAAAAATATAAAAACAGCAAAAAAACAAAAACAAAAAGAATAGTTAAAGCAAACCTCCAAAGCACTTGATTTTACTGTCAAGCTGTCCAACTCAATGGAGGACTTCCCAGTATATTCTTTGCACTTCTCAAATTCAGCAGTTAAAGCCTGAACCTCCTGTATTTGGCGATCACGATCACGTTTTACTTCATGTAGATCTCCCCTAAGACGCTTCACTTCAGACAGTAATCCTTTCCTTTTTTTTGCTTTGCAGCCTCGTCCTGAGAAGCCTGGGATATTACCAATACCAGGAGAGTGCCATTACAAATTAAATGCAACAAAAGGAGCAATCAAAAGAACTTAAGAATCAAAAACCAAAACACACTTAAGGTGGTGCAAGTGATAGAATTTTCCTACATACACACACACACACAAATGATAAACCAGCAACATCTGTGGACAGCTTTTAATTTCACAAATTGTAAGTATCAGATATTATTAAAGGAATACTTAGAGAAAAGGGATCAGAATCGTATAGTCATCTTCACATAATCAAGAACCCCTTCAAGAGTTTATCCCTATGTTCATTAAATTAAAATACACCAAGGCTCAATAATCATAAACTATCAGGCTCCTCCAATCAGCAGTGCACTGGTCCTTCCCTGACAACAGGAAAACCAATACCATAAAGAGCATATCATCAAACAAAAATAAACAAGCAAATAATAATCAAGTGCCAGCCTCTCAGACTTAAGCACTCCAAGATCCAGTATACGCGAGATGAGTTTCTGATAGGCTACACGATAATGTAAGCGTCTTCTGGAAAAAAAAATCCAAACTCACATACTAAACAAGATGAATTTTCAAATGACTAGATGATAAAGTAATTTAAACCTCTTCTAAAAAAATCGTCCACACCCACCAAACTAAAATAAAATGAGACATTAAAGCAAATATAGGTGCAGCAGAAAAATATGTGGCCAAGAAAACTCAACCTGGACGAACTTAATTGACCTTCCAATGAATTGCAGTAAACCCTTAACGCAGTAAGCCTCTCCACAATAACCAGTTTCTCCTTCTCTAATTGTTTGACTGATTCAGTAGCGGTTGTGGTATCTGTTAGAAGCTTACTACAATGCTGCAGCAAGCTTGTGTTGCACTCTTGTAATTGCTCATTCTTATTATTAGCTTTGGATACCTACAGTGTTTAAACCAAACTAGACATTTATTATTATATAATCATTTTCAAGCATGGAAGTTAAGTCTGATTATAAAGTATAAAGTACATTTTCATTAGCAGCAAATTTCTCTGTTTCAGCTTGTGCAACCTCTTTCAATAGAGATGCTTGCAAACTTTCAGCAGTGACACAAGCTTCTCGTTCTTTTCTATAGCGTTCTAGCGCATCCTAACCATCAAACCCACTAACGGATATTAATTGGAGCACACAGAAATGACAAAGAATCACTATCATATTTGAGAAGCAATATCGACCAGCTTATCTAATTCTTCTAATAAGGATCACTCTAGCCAGAATCTAGCAAGAGGAGAATTGTGGGAAACTATTCCACAAACTCTTTTTGATTTAATTCAAAACATGTTTTACAATAAAAACATGTACTCAACCCCACTAATCCATGATTTCCACGTCTTAAATAAACTATCCATAACTCCCATAAAGAACTATCATGTTTTCCTCTACATGAATTAACTACCCTACTATTTTCATTACCCAAAGTAACTATCCACTAATATCATAACTTGACAACATGAATGATATGAAAATTAAATTAATTCTTATTTTTTGCTAGAATAAGTAAGAAGCAGTGGAACCATATCAGTACACCCCTCTTGAAAAATCAACTTGTCCTTAAGGCAGAAAGAAGGAAATTGCCACCTTTCCTTCGTTCTCATGACCAGTCTCACTATTGACGTCATTGAGGCAGCTTCTTTTTGGGTTGTCAGTGAATCCAAGTTGGGATAAAGATGGCCGACATTGGTGTCCTAGCGTAAAGCGTTTGCCGCAACGGAAACAAAGTCCTTTTTCGCATCTCTATTGTCGCTCATTAGGGATGGATGACGGGATAGGCGATTGGCGTGAGGGTGTCGTAGTAGATGTGTGGCGATTGGCGTGAGGATCACTATTGGGCCGTGTAAATGTGTTGGGCTTTTGTGCAATATCGTCTTTGCTTCAAACTCCAAGGCTAAAGCCACAGGCTTGTAGATGGAACGCAGTTTATGAATATGCACGTCTGCTTTTAATTTTTCCTTTGAACCAGCCATAAATACTCCTAAAAGATTGTTTTCTAGCCAATCAGCAACCCTAGCCACCCTTCTTGCAAACTCCAACGGGTACTCAGCCACCGTACCAGATTGTTTGATGGAACACAAGGCTTCATTAGGATTTTAAAACTCAGCCAGGGGGGTCATAGCTTTCCTAAAATAATCACACCAAGTCCTCCCAACGCACCAATTCTTGCTCTCTCGTGGCCTAGGCGTAAAGATTCAAGGCGTCTCCCTCTAAGTGCATCGCTGCAACTTCAACTTTCGAGTCACCGGCAATTTCAAAGTAATGGAAATATTTTTACGCCTTGAGAGTTCAACCACGTAGATTGCCACCCTCGAATTTTAGAAAATCAATTTTTTCTCGAGTTTTTCGATATAGTGGCAAAGGTGTGTTGCTGTTGGCATTTGGATCATCCCATCAAGGAGGTCGTGGACGATCATAGGGGTACTGGCATCAATTCCTGGTCTCACCCTGCTAAGACACATCAAGCGCGACATCAAGGGATGGTTGCTGCGAGGTGGCTTGGGACTGTGTTTCCAAGGATGCAACCTTGGCCACCAGTCCATCAAGTAATTGAAGACATGTCACAATGGTTGAAAATTGTTTATGTATGACTAGAACATCAGGGGGAATGGTATCTGATGGATTAGGGATGGGTATGCCGGTAGAGGATTGTGATGGCAGTGTGAGTTGGTCGGTATGGGAATTACGTGTTTTGGTCATAAAGCTCGATGACTCTAATACCAAATGATAAAGACCACTCTAGCCAGAATCTAGTAAGAGGAAGATTATAGGAAACTGTCACACAGACTCTTTTTTGTTTAATTCAAAACATGCTTTACAATGAAAAGGACATAACTATATATAGCCTTACAAGTACTCAACCCTACTAACCCATGATTTCCACATCTTAAATAAACTATCCATAACTCTCATAAAGAACTACCATGTTTCCCACTACATGAATTAACTACCCCACTATCTCCATTACTCAAGTAACTACCCACTAACACTATAACTTGATAACATGAATGACATGGAAATTAAATCATGAAAATTAAATTAATTCTTCTTTTTCTGCTGGTAAAAAGCGGTGGAACTGTATCATCTTCCTTGGAAATTTTATCTTCTTGAGATGCATTAGTTTTCTTCAAGCCCTCAATAATTGCACTGAACTCATTGGCCTTCTTTATCATATCAAGCTCTAAGCATATGAAATAATTAATATCATTAATGTGTTTGAACCAATTCTGAAAAACATTTAGCGCACATTCCCCATAAAAAAACGTATTTCTGGAGACTAGCTCCAAACAGAGAACAACACTGGATATCGTGCAAGCCTTCTCTTCAATTAAACAAATGATAAAGAAGGGAGAAATCACCAGTATCATTCAATTTTTTCTCCACAGATTCCAAGCTATTTTGAAGCTTCTCCTGCTCAACGAGATGGGTTTGATCGCGATCCTGGAACCATTTGATGCACAGCTTAAGCTTCCTAATATATATATTCATTTGTTCCATCTTCCCCTGAATGAGACAAGATATTCCAATCAAGATATAAACTAGCAACTAGATCAACATATTGCTTCCAGACCCCATTTTGTATTAATGAAAAAGAAGAACAATCAAATTCTACTTACAAAAACTAAGATGAAGAATAAACAACTTTATGGTAGGAATTTCTATACCTAAGCCATATTTGGTTGTGCTCTCAGAAACAACAAATAAACCATAATCACAAAAAGTTCTGAACCCAAGGTAGAAAAGTATATAAGAAAAATATTTTCTTCTTATTTTCATTCAAAGATTTACAACATCATATATATACATAACTGAGAGAACCTACTTAGATAAGAACCCTATTTAGGCAAACTAAATATACATCCAAATATATAACTAATCAGTACAGCTAATCACATAATTTGATAACTCATTTCAATTATATCTAGCTGAGTTCTTAAAAATTGAGTTTTGAGAACACAACCATCACATAGATTTCCCTTTGCTATTTATCCTCCCACAAAATTGACTCGATCAAACTTATGCAAATTGACTTCACAAAAAATAGACAGGCACACTGACTGCCCCAAGTGTAGAAGGGCTATGTCTTATAATTAAAACTTAGTCTTAGATCGTCTCCAAGGAAGGATTTAGGTACATAGCTTGTTAGGGCATCCCCAAGTGTTATTTCTCTTTATTTTAGCTTTATGTTTAATAAAAAAGAATAAAAAAGTCTTTTACAAAATAGAAATTAATGAAATAAATGAAAATGTGATATGTGCAATGAAGGAAGAAGGTTTGCTAGCCATGGGCTAGACTCAAACACTTTGAAAGCTTATTAAAGACTTGAATCTAAAATAGCATAATTTAAAGAGTACAAAGAATTAAAATTGAGATTATAGATTGGCTAAGGTGAAGTTAACAATTGGAAAGGAAGTTGGACATTAACATTGATTGGGTTTTACGATCTCTGTTTTGATCATGGACTCTACCCAAATTATTTGTCTTTTTCTTATAACTTTTCTTTTCTTTTCTTCCCTACTTTAACCTACTCTTAGAGCATCTCCGGTACATCTTAACTAAATTTATTGATTAAAGTTAAATTTAGTTTGCGATGATAACTTTTTAACTAATGACGCTTCAATAGTATCTCCTTCATTTTTTTTATAAACTATATTTTTTTCCCAATTTACCTTTAATCGTATTATTTCCAAATTCTTAATGTTTCCAATCGTTGTCGTGTCCCTGTTGATATCAAACCTTGAACTCGCCACATTCTCACTCTCCATCAAAGAAGAACCTCCTTCGACCATGTCCCGTCGGCAGTATACCCCTTGGGTTGCTGTATCTGACAGGCTTGGTTCTGTGACAGATATCCCATGACTCACAGGGACCATTCCTCTAGACCTTGGAGTCTACAACCCACTTTGGAGACGGGACTTATCTTCCAATCAACAGACGGGTGAAATCCCACATCATCTCTGTAGGTACTCTAAGTTGGCTTTGCTCAACGTAGAGCTCAACAACCTCACAAGGGGGATCCCGAAAGGGATCATAAATTGCACCTCAATGGTCCAAATGCACCTCACGGGTAACCTGTTGTGGGGAAGTTTCCCCTCGGGTTTGCGCAGTTTGGGAGATTCAAGAGATACTGAATAATCTAATGAGAAGTAATTCTAGATACACCTCGGCTGCACCAATTTATTTTTCCAAATCAATGACGACGAAGGTTGATGAAGAAAGGACGAAGTCAGGGTAGGCATGTCTCGGGTTGGGCAACCACAAGGGTATGTTGAGTTAAAACGGTTGAATGCAAGGGGCAAGCTCTGTCGCAGCCTCGCAGGGCAGGGCCTGCGTCGCGCCAGTGGGAGGTCGTAGCGGGCGGGTGGGAGTCGCGCACAGGGAGGGCGAGCAGGGAGGTTGCGTTGAGAAATAGAAAACACTAAATCGAAATGTTTTCTTTTTTTTCATTTAAAAATAACTTATTTTCAAAAATTAAAAAAAAAAAATTTCCCTTATTTTAATATAAAAAATAAAAAATGAATCATAATATGAGATATTAGCTATATAAGTATAAACTTACCTAAATTTATTAATATGTATGGACCGGAAAAGTTTTTCGTTAAAACTAACTATACTTTTGTTATAATTAATGTATTAGAGACGTTCTGAATATGTTGAAATGAGCTGTAAATTTTAATTGTTATCAATTATATTCTCTCCACTATCACACCTCCTTTGTTTATAATAAAAATATTTTCCTTGCTTTTGACATTGTCGACTAAATTATGTTTTTCCCATACCTCTTTTTTTATTAAATTAATCTAAGTTGTATGATTTCTAGAGATACGGCCCATACCCTGTAAAAGTAGGTTGACAGGGTATGGATGGCGAGCAACGACGTATCATGTGCAATGACAAAGCATGGGCAGTAGATGGAGTACTAATCAAATATAGCATGATTAGACAACGTCAATTTTTTGCCTAAGGTACAAAGAAAACAGCATCACTTTATCATCTTAGAATATCTTCAAGTCAGGCTTCTTCAAGATATACAGTTGGGTAACTTTAGGATGAAAGTTTACTTCAAGATATAATTCTTTATCTCGAACCTCTTTGAGATATGCATTTTGAATTATTTTGAGATGAAGGCTTCGAGACATAATTGGTTTAACTCGAGATGTCGATCCCCTTAGAAATATAAACTCGTCTCGAACTCCATCAGATAAGAGTTTGGATTACTTCGAGGTGTGAGTTATTTCAAGATATCAAAATCCTTTATCTCGAACTCCTTCAATACATGCACTAGACTTGTCTTTGATCTTCCTTCTTTGAGATCTCGAAGTTTTTCAAGATATCGAACTCTTGCTTTTACTTCGAGATATTGAAGTGTCCTTGTCTCAACTCGAAGTCTTCTAGTATTGTACTAGTTCAAAATATAGGTTTTTAACTTGAACCGAACTTTCAATACCTAGCCAAATTTCCCTTTTTTGCTCCAAACTTAATCTATTGGTGTCAATCTACTCGTTTTTACCTAATAACATTTTAAAGGTAACAAAACACTAGAAATAACATAATAAATCAATTAAGAAATAAAATGGAGCAATATTTGAAATATTAAGCTAAAAAAAAGTTTTAGGCTAAAAAAATGTCAAACATTAAATTCAACAGTTTTAACCGATGTTGAACGAATAAGAAAAAGATTTAGCCATTTATTTATTTATTTATTTATTTATTTATTTATTTATTTATTATTATTATTATTATTTTGAATGAATCAAGAAAATGACACGTGGTTCAAAAAGAGGCAGGAAAGAAAAAAAAAAGTTTTATTGCTTCATTTTGTAGTTTGTAACCAATGTTTTAGGTTTTTAGGATTAACAAATCAACTTAGTTTTCAACAAAATCTGAAAAAATTATTTTTGGACTCAGGGGCATCACGACGAGCGACCCGGTATCCCTTTTACTTGAAAATGAGCTCATTTCTGTATCAAGTCTATATTACACGTTCTTAAACTGTTTTATTATAAGAAAAATATTTTTATAATTTTTTTTGAAAACGGGGTTTATGAGTAAATATATACAATATATATGTCAAAACCCTCGAGAATGATGAGTATAGTGAGAAAATGAGATTTGCGACCTAATCCGGAGTGTTGTTTTGAACGTTGGTCATCAGTTGATCATTGTTAGCGGTCCAAACACAGTTTCGACTATAACTTCTTTATTTGATCTAATATTTAAGTGTGGCCAAAGGCATTGATATTCAAAATTAATTTTTTATCACTTAGGACTTGATCTTTAGCATTTGAAAGCCTTTTTAAAGATGTCATTGAAGTTGCACTTTTCGAGTTGATGGTCACATCTTTTTATTTATCTATACAACATAAGTAACAAATAGAAAAAAGTATAAATTTTAAAATAAATGTGTATGCCCAACATGGACAAAGTGGGATCCAACACTAGTTATTTAAAATAAATTTATATTTCTTCTACTTTATTAGTCCACCATATTTTTTTACAACTTTTGTGTGATCCAGTTTAAAAACAATACTCTTTTAAAATACATTATTTCTCCTATCAAATAAGATTTCTTTTTAAAATTCATAATTCAGACTCTAACTCAGTAAAATAAAAAATCATGAAACCAAAACATAGAACCGAAAATACGTACTAAATACCTCATTAGTACAACGTTATTAAATTTTATATTTTAAAACAAAAAATGTAAGCCTATTGATAGAAACCTTGTTTAGTAAATCAAACTTAAATTGAGATTCAAATTTTAATTTCAATTTTCTAGGCTCTAAAGACTATTTTTAGGTGTTCAATTGTTTTTGAAACCTAACTAGTGTAATAATCCATGTTTGGAGGTTTTAGAGTTAGGCATGTGTTGGAATGGGTATTTGGGAAAACCAATATCAATACAACAATATATGCATTGAATGGTGAAGTTTGACTATGAGTGAGCCTGATTCAGAGTTAAGGCCCCGAAAAGCTATTTTTGTTAATTTATGGGATTTTTATGGTATTTTCGGGTAACCTTGTGTATGAATCATCATTTGACGATGAAAATATCTATATAATAATATACTCATTAAATAAAGCATTTTGATAATAATTGGGCTCGATTTAGAGTTGAGTTTCAAGAAAGTATTTTTGATGTTTTGATGAATTAAATATAGAAAATATATAAGGAGAAAGAGGAACCTTAACCCCTTATTTTTGGCATTCATTTTATTGAAAGAGAGAAAAATGGGAGAAATGAGTAAAAGGGGGAAGAAAATTTGGCAATTTGGGCTCTAATAAACCGCAATCAAGGTTAGGATTCAATGTTTTTCTCCTAGTCTAGTCCATCTAGTATGGTTTGATGTAATTAAACCTCATTTCTGGATGAAAAATCAGTGATTTGGATGGTTATTTACATATATATATATATATAAATTCATATATTGATATTGGTTAAATGTGATGGTACAATGCGTCTTTAGTTACTAACACATGCCTACAGTTTAGATGTAGAGTATGAGTTGGGATGGATTGGGAAGACATGATTCCTACTGAGTTTTGGATGCTCAACCATCTTGTTATGTTTATCTTTCTTTCATGTGCATACAGGAGCTAGAAGGATCACTCGAGGTGGAGACCATTTCTAGTTCTTTCCATTGTTGTTATTGTTTGGGTTCGTTTTAATTATTATAATGAAATGAACATCTGATTACCCAAAGGGGATGGATAGTGGTTCATTAAAATAGATTAGGCATTTTGTTTCATATGTGTATGCTTGGTATAATGAGCAAGTTGGGACGACACCCGTGCTAAGGTCCCCTTCTAGGTGTTTTCATCAATCTCTTGTCCTTTTGGGTGCGGGCATGAAAATTCACTAACCAGTCTCCTTAGATTAGAAATTCGAGGTGTACCCAAATTTAAAAGCAAACTCTAATTTTGTAATCATCATTTTCTCCTAGCCTTCTCACTTGCCATTATAAACACCTAGTCACGCTTCCAAATCCTTCATTTATTATTTGCAACTATGGAGCTACCTGATCGACAATTTGCAAGTGTACAAATCGTAACAAGTAATAAAGTGGATTTTTAAGTCCGAATTATCGTACCCAAGGGAAGGATGTAGAATTTGGAAATTTTAACCAGCTTATAAAGAGATTTTGATTGAAAATAATGTAAAAAACAGAAGTGAATTTAAAACAAGTTGATTGAATGGTTGTGAGAAATGGAAATGAGCTTGTTCGAGTAGAGATAAGTTCAATTGATAAAGGTGATTGGAGTTAAGATTTTATTTGATGTATTTTTCCCAAGAATATGCCTTAGTTTAATCTAATTCTTTCCTTGTGACAATATTTAATACTCAACCTCTAATGCATGAATTAGCCTTTTTTAAGTGTCATAATTCGTGTGTACACCCTAGCATGGGGGACGGGTGACCCTTTAAGATTTGGGTTGTTTAGTCTAGAGCTAGCACCACACCCACTCTTAACTTGGTATCCTAGGTTTTACACTGGCTTTGGCAAATTATGCAACCCCTAGTTTGATCATCTTGCAATTTCCAGTAATTATGCTTCATTTTTCAATTCTTCACATAAGTATCTAATATGATAAAATGAAGTGATCAAATCCATTTTATATTTCAATCCAAGATAGTCAATAAACATTCACAAGGTGAAAAAGATTAAACTAAAACATTGCAAATTAATTCATTACATCAAACTCCATCCTAACCCCAATCAAGGGTTTTTAAGCTTCCATAGTATAATTGAAAACAAAAGAATTACAAAACATGGAATAAGAAAACCAAAATGATAGCTTGCCTATTTAGACCAAGAATTCAAAGGTTGATTTTCTTTTCCCAGCAGATTGTCTTCAAACTCCAAGAGATACCCCAAACCTTCTTCTCTCTCCCTTTCTTTACTCTAGGTGAGGAATGGATTTGTAGAATAGAAGAGAATTGTCTGATGACTTGATTGATGATTTACAATGAAAGATCAACTCCCTTTTTATAGCCTCCCAAGAGAAATTTGAATTTTTTGAATTTGAATATCCCATTATTCCTCATAATTCCTCCAAATAATTAGCCCCTCTTAAATCTTTTGTAACTCCCTTTATTTTTGAATTTGAAAATGAGATAAATCCCTTTCTTAAACCCCATAAAGACCTCAATCCAAATACAAAGCACCCATTTGAATTTGAATTTCTTCAATTAATTCTTCTTTGACTGGAGTGTTTGATGCCCGTCTTTTGATCAAATGACTTTGGTCCAAAAGGGAATAAGTATGCTGCAAAAATAAGGGGTTAATTGCCAAAATTTGAGCTTGATCGGGTGAAGAAACTTTCACCCGATCACCATTTAGGGTCTTCAAACTTCACCCGACCAGAAGGAAGTAATGTTCCATGATGCTTGAGGAGTCTGATTATGCAAAATAAGCTTCACCCGACCACCTCCAAACAACCTCGGATTTCACCCGACTAGAAGGCAATTATCATCATTGAGGCTCTAGAAAGTTATCCCTGAAATATGGGCTTTACCCGACCTTCACCCAACCAACTTGAAATTTGGTCGTCATGATCTTTAGGTCTTTGGAATTCTTTCTTCCTTCTATTGATCATGGTGAATTCTTCCTTGATTTTTGGATTCCTATCAAAATATAGCAAAAAATACCACAAAAACTACAAGAAATCCTCTTTTTCCGGGTTAGGGCATGAAAACATGATATTGTAACTCTTTTGGGCAATAAATGAAGTAAAAGAGTATGAAAATGTACCCAAAATGGCCCTAAAAAGGGGATGTAAATCCCCCCGATCACTACCACAAAGGCTTTTTCGGGCGATAGAGCAACTGCTATGGTGTTAGAGTGTTCGTCGAAGCCATGAAAGAAGGTGATGGCTCACCACATCAAGACAATGCTGATGAAGATGCAGTCAGTGGTACCTCACCATCTACCATATGTATCCATGGCCAGGGAAATGCGAGCTTAAGAGGCAACACACCATCGAGTACTAGATAATAACATCGCTTATGCATATATCAATCCACCCATCGCTTAGATAAGTTGTTGTTTTGTTTCATATTTGCTTCCTTACATTCTTTCTTGACTCATTTGCTCATATCTACTTTGCTCCTCTGCTCGCATCTCATTTTGCCCCAAATTTATCAACTCACCACTCATTGATTCAAAAACAAGTAGTATAGGATTTGGATTATGAGTACAATAATGAATGCGGTGACAATTGACTCAATCTAACATATGGAAATTGATTTCACGCAAGTTAGATAGGCACATAGTTGTCCCAAGTGTAGAGTTATATCTTGTAGTAATTAAAAGTAAAAGTTCCATATCATCTCCCAAGGGAAGGACGAGATTTGCTTCTTGTTAATGGAATGAAAATGGATTTGCAGAGATGAAATGAGTGATGGTATGTGCATGTGAGTGTTGGTTTTGCTAGCCACGAGCTAGACTCATTACTCTGATTGGTTGGGTTTGTTTTAAAGGCAATTTTAAAGATGCAATAATTTAAATTGATATATGATTTTTAAATGAATAGGAATTTAAAATACTTAATTTTAAAATCAAAGATAAAAGACGAGAACAACATGGAACATTAACTTTTAAAAGCTAAAGTAAATTAGACCTTGAAATTAAAATTGTTCTAAAGTTGAAATTACAAAAGGTTGAAGAACACTTAATTAAGAATTGAATTGCAAAGCAAGAATTCTAAAATAAAATACAAAGCAAGATTTAAAAATAAAATGAAATACAAAAGAAAAAGTTGGACTCATTTAGAACTCTACAACTCGAAAACTAAGAAAACATTTTAATAATTGTATGCCAAGAAAAATGTAAAAAGCCTCTTGTGTTTGTGTGTCATTTTCCTTTTTTAATCCAAACATTCTTGCTTTCTTTTGACATTCTTTGTTGTACTACTCTTTCTCCACCCCTCCTTTTTATTAAAATAATCTAAGTATACAGGATTTCCGAAGATATGGCCAATACCTTGGTCAACAAGGTATGGGTAGTGAATATAACAACCAATCATAAGTGGGACTCGAGAAGTGGGTAGTGGATGATGATGTGTCATGAATGGGTCTTGAGGATAGTTTCGTTTCTCAACCTCAACTACAAAGGAAATGGTGTCACTTCAATGCCTTGAAACTTATTTCAAGATGGCATCTGTTAAATTACTTTGGAATGAAAGCCCACTTTGAGATATAATTCTTTATCTTGCACCTCTTTGAGATGTGCATTGGGACTCTTCTCTTCTCTTCCTTTATATGCACTTGGGCTCATCTTCAGTATTCATTCTTCGAGATATCAAACTTCTGTATTTACTTCGAGATGTTGAAGTGCCTCCTGTCTCAATTCAAAGTTGTCTAGTGTTTAGATAGTTCGAGATATAGGTCTTCAAATCAAACTAAACTTCCTATACTTAGCTGATTTTCAGTATTTTCACTCTAAACTTAGTTTATTTGCTAATAATCTATGTATTTTAACTCAATTTCATTCAAAAGGCAACAAAATACTAGAAATAACACGGTAAATCAATTAAGGTATAAAATATAGCATTACCTCGATTATTGAGTTAAAGGGGAATATTTAGGCCAAAGAATTATCGATAATCATTAGAAAAAGGGACTAAATATTATAATTTTAGACTTTGATCATAATCCCTAATTTGTTTATTCCCAGTCCCTAGCAATTGGAGTAATCAAATAAAATTAGAGGCTATAAAACATATAATAAGGAAGACAAAAGCAATTTAGTTAGTCTACATTACATTTTAAAACTTTTATGAAAAAATAATTAACCATGAGATATTTGGTTCATATTTAATTAATTAACCATAAGAGGCTATGTTGGTTATGAGATTTTTGGGGTCAATATGGTATGGTTGTGATGGAGTGGTATATATAAATGGTTAAGACCCTTAAGCTGGTGTGCTAAAATATTTTTATGTGAGGCTACTATGCTTGAGCTAGTGGTTGGTGTTATCAAAGGTATAGTAGGTGGCTATATGCCCCAAATGAGCTTGCTCATGATATATGTTTGGAATGTGTTTGATTGTAAAGTTGATGATTCTATAGGTAGCTAGGACACTATACTGGCACATATATACACATCATGTGGGATCTTAGTCTACTTTGGCCTGCAGGGATATTATTAATATTGAATAAATTATATTTTTTTGTCTAACTAAAATATAGGTCTCTACATGATAGATAGATGATTTGATTATGTAAGGAAATTGGGTGAAGACGTATTTTGGAACAATGACTCAATAAGCTTTGAACTGGTTTGAGGCTCGAACTATCTTTCAATGGTCGAAGACATGGTGTTGCTCTGAAGGGTTGAAGACGTGGTTAGTAAAGCCTGGTTTTACAGTACTTTGTGATGCATGAGGCAGGATTAACATGCTTATAACACCCAAAATTGATATCTATCTATGACTAAGGGGATTTTATTTGGTGTTTGTTTAAAATACATTTGATCATGTAAGGAAATTGGGTGAAGACATTGTATTCTGGAACAATGACTTGAACTTTGAACTAGGTTCAAGGCTTGAACTAGCTTCGAACAGTCGAAGACATGGTGTTGCCTGGAATGGTCGAAAATGTGGTTGATAGAGCCTGGTTTTCCAGTACTTTTGTGACACATGATGAAGGGTTAACATGTTTATAACACCCAAAATTGATATTTATCTTTGACTATAGGGATTTTACTTGGTGTTTTATTAAATTACATTTGATCCTATAGGTATGGACTCCAAGGAGAAGAAGGATTATCCTCGTCTCCAAAATTGATAATTTATTAGAATCAAAATCATATTAAAATTTACTTCTTTATTGGTTTTAAGAAATCACATAAAAGTCACACAATCATATAAAAAGCACGCTTCTTTAATTGACCCTTCATACATAATATCTATAAGAGGAAAATGAAAAAACATGTATTTATGGAGAGATGAAATTAGGATAAGAAATCTCTTCAAAGGATCCAAGAATTATAAAATATCCGCATTTTTTGTAACCTTTTGAGATAGTAATTATTTGATAATGAAAATATCTAGATGGCGATGTGGTCATCGCTATGAGTATTTTGATTGTACTTAGATCTAATTTGGAGTTTGATTCCCTGGGAGGCCATTTTGTGGAATTATGAATTTTTGGAGAATTAAAATAAATAAATTATTAATTAACCAATTAAAACTAAAATAGGGCAGGAGAGGCAATGTATCGTGTTCTTGTGCTCATACGCTTATATAAGGGAGAAAAGGAGAATTAGAGAAAGCATGTTCTTGATAATTTAAACTATTCAATTCATGAAACTACTTCCAGGTAAGTGACCCTATGACATTGTACTACACTATTGGGTTGATATTGTTTGGATGGTTAGGAAATTGGAAAATTAGGCTGAATTCTAGAAATTGAGAATTTGGGATTTCTTCGTGGTTTGCTCAAATTGATGTTCATAATATACTTATAATGATGATTTTAGATTATCTGTCTTAATTTTAAGTTAAAGAACGAATTAAAATGATAGAAATGGAAGATTTAAAATTTGGGCACGTTCTTGGCTAGGAACCATTCAAATTGATATGTTTTGATTTTTAATGTGTTATACTTCAAATAGATTATATTTATGACTAGGCTGATCATTATGTTGCTATTGGATGGTGTCATCACTGGATTTCGTCCGAAGGAAAACCCGCTTTCGGGGATGCAGTTCTCTCACCCTTCATCCGAATGGTGATGAAAAATACAGAGTTACCACCAACCGTTTTTGGGGTGCAATTGGCCACCTAAAAGGAAATTAATCTATGCCGCTAGGGATGGGCTCGGGAGTTGATTACGCGTGGGAAAGGACTAGCACCCCCACAATGCCCTTTCGGTAGCTATCTTAAAATTTGGAGTTTTCTAATTTGTTAAAGATGATATGAAATTTCCATGACTTAGAAGTCTATTCTGTTTTAGTTCTAAGTTATTTGTTGAAGTGAAATTAAATCCAATTTGTCCTAAGTATCTAAAGGGAGTCCTAGCATTTTGATTTTACTTTTAGTCTTTCTAAACCAATTGTTGGAGTTAAAAATTATATTCAATTTAATTCTAAATCGTTAAAGAAAACCCTATGGTTGGTTTTAAGTCAAAGCTAAAAGAAAACCTAAAGTTGAGATTTGTTTTCTAAATCGCATGCCTATTGTTGGCACTAAAGGTGAAAAGCACATCAAAATCTAAATGTGAAAGAATTTAAACATATTCAAAATTAAACCTAAAGTATCAAAAAGTTTTGAAGAAGAAAATAAAATAAAATAAAATAAAGGAAAACAAAATAGACAAGTCGGAAAACTCCAAGTATTTAAAAAAAGAGAAGTTTGAAAATGTTTTGTTTTGTTTTGTTTTTTTTCGTTGTTTTTTTGTTTGTTTTTTTTGCTTTGTTTTTTTGTTTTTATTTTGAAAAGAATTTTTATTTTATTTTATTTTTTAAAAAAACATTTTTTTAATTAAAAGGAAATTTATTTTTGAAAAAAAACATTTTTTTTAAATTAAAAGAAAAGTTTTTTTTTTGAATACTAAACAATAAATAAATAAACAAAGACTATGTGTGAGGGTGTCATCCACAAAAACAAAACCTTTCTTTCTCTCTCTCTCTCTCTTTTCACTATCTTTTTTTTTTCACTATGCTTGATTTTACAGTTACAATAAATATATAATCCAAACTAGCAAAAATGCTTCTAGGCCCAAAATAAACACGGTTCCCTAAGGCCAATTGAGAACGACAAGGAATAATGGTGAAAAGAACAAAAAAACAAAAAAAAAAGACAAACAAACAAACAAACAAATTAAATCTAAACCATCACGTCTGTAACATCCAGATTCACCCAACTAGAGCCAGAGCTATACTGGCAGGGGAGACATGGCTTCTATGCCAGGAAGTTGTCCAGCATACTCACCAAAGAGATATATACAGGGAAAAACAAGGAAAACCACATGAGAACAAAGTACCCGAAACATAGCAGCCATGACGGCAATTGAAACCAACATAAGAAAGCAAACAAATGGCAAACAGAATAACAAGCAAAAAAAGGAAATGGACAGTAAACAGAATGGACTCCACGTTATTATGTCTTTAATGCAAAAAGCATTGACTCAAACTGGATAACGCCAACCATGATGCGTTGTTATGATTTTCCCTTTATTTCTTGTTTTCATTTTTACATGACAATCCCAGCAAACAAATACCGATGACAGAACGGCAACGAAGACCCACACGAACCCCTGTTTCCTCTTTTATCTCACTCCCAAGAAGCGGTAAGCATGACAAACAATTGCAACGACACACACAAACTCCTATTTTGCAACAATAAAATATAAATCACAACCACAACCGACCCGAAACAAATCAAACACACTTCTGCAAACTGAACAGACAAAGACCCTAACGGCAAACCAGTATCCAAAACACAACAAAACGTAAACTTCAACCATGTTACAAGAGTGTTTTTTTTTGTTTTTCTTTTTTGTTTTTTTTATTGAGAAACATGCGTTCAGTGTTCGTAAGAGCATGACAAAAGGAAGAACTCCAAATCAAACTCCCAACAGAGGATGAGATCAACAATCAGACACATAAAAAAGGGGAGAAAACAAGCATTGTTTATTACCAGGCCATGGGAACACACAATGACGCCTCTAAGGGGTTTCTCCTCCACTGACCCCTTTTTGTTTTTCTGGCGTCGTCTTGCCACGGCGGTGCACTGCGTCCTTTAGTCGCTTGGGGTCGTACAGGTACAACGGACCGTGATGGCGTGCTAGACAGCCAGACTTTGGTGACGCCTTGGATGGTCAAACCGTGATGACGACTTCAACCGATTTGAGCGATGGTGGTAGGGGTGAGGCCTTTGCGAGATGCGTAACTGGGTGGGTGATTACTCCACAACCGGCGAAAGGCTCTCCGGCAAGGGGATTGAAGGTTCTCAAGTTCGATGGAGGAAGAGGAAGTGAAAAGGTGTGGGTTTTCTTGGATTTTTTTGTTGGAGAGGGAGAGCCTGTCCGTGAGATCTGTTTTTGGGGTCTTAAATAGAAGAGAGTTGTAGGGTTTTGGAGTTGATTTGGGGCGGCAAGGAGGAGGTTTGGCATGGCCATTGGTGCGGCTCGGGTGGGGCGGCTTGGTTCGGATTGGCTGGACGTGGGTGGTGGCCTTCTGGCGCTGTGGCCGGGCGTGGGATGGTAGCCTGGCATGGTGGTCCGCGGCAGCCATGGCGTGGGGAGGAAGACGACGAGAAGGGGAGAGAGAGAAGAAGACACGTGAAGATGATGAGAGTGGATTTGTGGTTGAGATTGTTTTATTTTTATTATTTATTTGTGTTTTGAATTTTGTTTTTGCTTTTTGTTTTTTGTTTTATTTATTTGTTTCAACCAATCAAGGATTGACACATGGCCTGGAGTGGGTGGGAAAAGAGAAAAAAAGCAGAAAATTATTTTGTTTTGGTTGTTTAACTAACGTCTTTTAGTTTTTGGGATCGGTAGGACAAACCGGATTTTAAAATATCTCGAAAAATTTGATTTTGGACTTGGGGCATCATGACGAACGACCCCATGTCAATTTTATTTGAAAACGATCTCATTTTTACAGCAAGCCTGTACTGAGTGCTCCAAGACGTACTGTTTTATTATCGAAAAATAATTTTATTTTTGATTTTTATTGAAAAAGGCTCCAGGAGCGAATATATAAAATATATATATATATATATCAAAATTCTCAGAACGACGAGTAGGATAAGATTATGAGGTTCGTGACCTGATCTGGAGTGTCGTTTGAAAAGTCAATTACCGTTTTGACCCATGCTGGCGGCCCAAACGCCGTTTTGACCATATCTTCTTCGTTTGACCTTGGAATCGAGCGCAGTCAAAGACGTTGATCCTCAAATTTGATTTTTTGTTGCTTGGGACTGGCTCTTTGGTGCTTGAACACTTTTCTAAATAAATCATTGAAATTGGGCATTTTTAGGTCAGCGGTCACAACTCCGTCGTCTTATAAAATTCTACGGCAAGCGGGGGTGATATTACATAAATCAAATTTGATAAAACATGTCCAACCCAGACAAAATGGAGTCCAACAGATAGTATTTTAGTTACACAAATTGTTTGAATGCTAGAATAAGATTAACACTTATTTGCAGTGGAAATAGATCTTAAATAATTTTACTCGACAAACAAATGCCAGAATCTAAACATGAATTAACTGTTAAATTTCACATAGGAAAGAGGGGGTTAAGAACCACTTACCTCATAATCGAAAAAGTAAAAAACCCTTTTCTTCTTCCTTTAATCCTGAAGTTGTGATCAACTTTTGATCATGTTCACTCCTTGGATGCAATCATTACTTAGCATTCTCAACTATTTACCTTTTCAAAGAATATAGGACTGTAACACTCTTAGATCAAATAACAGGAACACTAGTACTATTATGGCCAACTGTCTTGATCTCTCTCTCTCTCTCTCTCTCTCTCTCTCTCTCTCTCTCTCTCTCTCTCTCTCTCTCTCTCTCTCTCTCTCTCTCTCTTTGTGTTGTCTATGATTTTTCACCCAACCCTAAACCTAGGCGGCTATGCATGTATACATAGACCTAGGGTTTCTCTTGTGCTATTACATATTTGCTTATTTAGTTAAAATAAGAGATAATTATAGATTTATATATATGCAATAAAACAAAATTTTATAATTATTTAAACTCTTAAAATAATAGGCTTTTGTGTATTTGAGTTGATTAAAAAAATAATCAAAATATTTATTTATGAAATAAATAATATAATATAATATAATTATTCATTTAATCATTTTTGTCACGCCTTATATTTTCAACCCGAAGAAACCGGTTAGTGACTCCCCTTAACCACCCGGTGAGGTGAGAAATTAGGCTATACATCAAGTCACACAGGATAAACAAATGAAATATCCACATGAAAAATCCATAATTCAAACCCCATGTTTACTATCCAAAACTCCTCTTGATTCTTCCCCACATGGGGCTACATCAATTCCTCAAAATAATTCAATACAATATATACATGAAATCAAGAAAACAACAAAATATGAACTCATGGTTTCCATCTTGATGTCTCGCCTAACATCAACAAGTACCTGGAAGGAAACAAACAAGCAGGAGAAGTGAGGAACCGCTCGGAATGGATCATGTCTTTGCAATCCATCCTGTGTTCCTAGCCTCAACATGATGAAGTGCATGCATGTGCTCGTGACGTGTTCATAGTTTCAAATAAGTAAATAAATAGCTCAAGATTACATTTCTAATAAGCTCTCATACTTTAAACACATCACAAATAGGCCACCCAGGCCTCCTCCTCCTCAACCATATAAGTCACAATGTCATATAAATAGCCCGAACATGCCTCCCCAACCTCAATCACATAGGCACCACATAGATAGAAGTACAAATTTCAACATTTTATTCGCACAGGTCACAAGGTAATCACACCACAATAAACAGTGCATATAATATCTCATACCCCATAGTAAATAGTGCACATAATATCTCACACCCCATAGTAGGATATTTTAATTTAGAATATAACACAACACAAGAAAAGCTCTAATTAACATTAAAACACATTAGTCCTCGTTTGTTTAATGAATAAGTCCTCATACAGCCCTTAGGGTTTCCACGAAACACTACCGTGAAGCCCCTATGAAAGTATGAAAATGAAATGGGCAGCAAACACCGAATACACCAAAGGAACATGCCTCGAAGCCCCTGACTCGAAAATCATCCCTCAAAGATCTACCTCAAACACCCTCCTTCGAAGCTCTGCCTCAAAACTCATTTTAAACGTGTCTAGATCGCAATACAACAATGATAAACACAGAATATGCAATAAAGGCCAACATTCATATAGGAAATCAAACATATATGAATCTACATATATTTATATGATGAAATCTATAAATCCTAATTATAAAACATGATTTAAGCCCTCAGATTTCCAAACTGGTAAATTTAGAGAAGAAGTACAAAATCTCTACCTCAAATACGATTAGTTTTTATCTTAATTGCAAGATCTTTTCTTCTTCCAAGCTCTAGATGTGCTCCCCCCCCCCCCCCCCCCTCTCTCTCTCTCTCTCTCTCTCATTAAGAACACGGTGCTATGATAAGATTAGGGTTTTTCATTTTTTTTTTTTCTCTCTATTTATACTCCCACAATTAATTAATTAAAATAATAAAATATCACAAAAATACCTTCCAAGCCCCAAACTCAAAATTAAGCCTAATTACTAGTCAAAACGCTTCATTCGATGCACATAACATCATCCTAATATTGGTTAATCAAAATACTTTCCTCACAATAAGGTTAACTTCGTCATTACAATATCAAATAGATAAATATATTTATTGGATATTATTATTTATTTAATCTAATTAAATAAATAAACATGTAATAGATATATTTAAATATATATAGACACATGTTAAGACATCAACTCCTATGTACACCCAAAGAATTATCTTACAATAATTCAATACCCCATACAAGAATAAATGGTGTTAGACAAAAGAATCAAATAGACCTACTTAATCGAATATCCATTAAATAATATTTAATTAATCAATCTCATTAATAAATTAAATCATTATTTATTAGTTTTAATATGAGTCACGATCAGGGACTAAAATTACATTCTAAAATTAAGTAGATATAATTATAAGAATCCACAAAAAATTATTTGTTTGTCAATATAACTAATTGTCATGTGATATGATCCTCTACTATGATATTCATAATTAGAAACAAGTGTTAATATATTTCATTCAACCTCTCTAGTTATATCTTTGTTCATATGTTACCATTAATTTTTCAATGGGTGACCTATTCTTGATTCAATCATAAATTAGGATTTATAATAAATTATATCTAATATAGCTACAAACGCTTGATTCGCCAAAGAATCCAAAGTTAAACATGTAAACATTATTATTCTTTGCATAGTTAAGCAGAAGATTTCATGCACTCGATTTGATGCTCTCATTTATAATATTATGTCTTCAAGATATTAAGGTATTTGAAGCTCAAAGCCTCTCACTCATTGTTAAGTCAAAAGACATAAATTATAGACACTAATTAATCAAATAGTCTGGATTAAGATTAATCCATAATCAGTTATTCAACGATAAAATATAAAGTTATTCATACAATGAAATATATATTAGTTGAATAACTTATTTTATCATAATACTCTTCAATATCTATATTTATATACCGGTGTCACTATTTGCAAACTCTTTACAATCATCCTAAATTAGATTACTATAGAAATAATCTCCATGACAATCATATCAGAATAGAGTGTCTCAAACTTTATTTACGGATTGTAAATCAAATTTATACAAAGTCCAATTAGTGTATCTATTTTATGTTGTCTGGTTTTATAAGATTGATTTTACCACTTACTATAAAATGTTAAATAGTATCTGAATTAGTTAAATCCCTATAATAGTTTTTTAATGCCCCATTAGATGATTTAATCTATGGATGGAAATCAAATTTAAGTAATTTAAATTAATCATTTTTATTTATGATTTATGACATTCAAGCAAGAATAAAATAATAGTTAATACATTCATATTAAAATATTAATTTTATATTTTGATTTGTAAGGTTTTAGGAGAATTCATGAGAAACAACAAAGAGGACAATAAGAAATTTCTTTTCTTTTAGTATTTTCTTATATTTATTTTAATAATCCAATTCATTCATTTAGATAAATAATCCTTCCGTTATCCAAGAATATCATTGCAAGCTTTATATTTTTAATTGCATTGTCAATAATTATATATATGCATTGATGATAACTAATGAAATTTCATTACATTAATTGCTATGATTTCAATCCTTCTATAAACTTTTATTTATATTTAGACAAAATAAGTTGATAGGTTAGTTCAAAGTTATAAAGTTTTATTGCATACAGGTTTCATTACCCAATACATTGGATAAAAAAACATGGCTAGATGTCAATATGATTAATAATATGTTATAGTATTAGAATAATTAACTTAGATCATTATAATATGATGTTCAAACATGAAAGATTTCTTATGTTATGTCATGTTTATTTCCTCTACATGACTCATATTTACTTCATGCTTATTTTTAGCATTTTTATGGCCCTCATTGAGATATCTTAGCTCACTCATTCTCTTATTTCTTTTTATAATTAAAAATAGGAAGATACTAAGATAAGAAATCAAATGATGTGTAAAATAAGATCATGTGCATTTATGAATTATGGTATGTTAAATTATATAATAATGAGTTATGAATAGTCCAATAAACCTTTGATACTAAATTATATTATATTAATTAATGTCATAAGAATTAAATGATTATGACAAATTAATCTGCTTATATATATTGTTTTTCTAACGCATACATCTAGAAGTTTTAGGTTTGAATTAGTGGTATAGGTTTGGCCTTGTTTTGAACTGGGTTTGCCTCCTAGGTGGACTTGGTGCCCATGGTTATATTGTCTACTTTGTTTTTTAAATATAATTATTTATTTGCCAAAAAAGTTAATCCGCAATTTAAGTTGAAATAATTTATATACATAAATGGCCTTTTAATGTTTATAATGAAAAAATATAATCTAAGATACCCCTCATGAATAATAATTATTTTAACGTCCCACAATGAAGAATTAATGTTTAGCAGGCTGTTAATGATACAGCTAAAAATTTATTAAAATTAAGCAAGTTACTTTGAGTATCAAAACCTTACACCCAAATGCCCTACTAATGGGTTCCCCACTTTAATAAATGTTTTTAGATGCTAGCATAAAGCGTACCCAAACTGAATCGGATTCACAGTACGAGGCCCTCAAAAATTCAACGTCACCCTCATCGGTGAGGGTGAATTGCAGCCGGTAATTCACATCACATCATGGAGCAGCCGGAGTATTCTTCACCGTAAGAATTACAGAGGCCACCGCAGCCGCAGTAGCACGGCTTTCCATACTCCCTCCACTCCGTACAATCTCCGTAGCAGCCACCGCAGCCGCAGTAGCACGGCCTTCCATACCTCCACTGCGTACAACCTCCGTGGCAGCAACCGCAGCCGCAGTGGCTCGGAACTCCATACCACTGCTGACAGCACGTTTGCACCGTAATATTAACGTTAACATTCCTCGGTGGTGACTCAGCGGGCGGTGAAGGTGGAGATGGAGGCGGTGAAGGTGGAGATGGAGGCGGTGGGATGCTGATGCACCGAATGAACTTGCAACCTTTACAGATGAGCTCCCGTCGGATTCTCTCGGGTGTGCAGCAAAAGACTTTTATAGTTACAGTGTTCTTCTGCACATCGTATACCTTGTCTCTAATTTCTGTCGTTCCCAATGTGGAATAATAATTACAGAAAAGATATGCTTTTAATTAATGAATAACCCATTAATCTATAATTTAGCTGCCCGCCTAGAATTAGAGAACTATAATTGATTAGTGAATACACGCAAAAATGACACAATTGAACAGCCAAGGTGAGAGAAGGATAGGTGAGAGAGGGATACCGTTATATCTGCATAGGAGCTTCTTGATCTTCCTGTAGCATTTGCTGCACTGGAGATCAACAACCGTCACCACATATGTTGTGGCCTGCATCAATGTATTATTAGTCGCAATTAGTAAGCATTTGAAGGGGATTTAAATATGATTAACCAATTTCCGAACCCAAAATTCAGATTAGAGACGGCCGATGATTATATGGTGTCTGGAGAGATTAAAAAAACATTAGCAAGGTAGGAAGGATCAATCCGGTGTATATATGCAATTATAATTTGGAAAGTGGAAAAGAGAAAAAACGAGCTATTGGGAAATCAAAACAGAGGAACGAAGAAAAGAGGCAAATAAAAAGTTATCAGACCTTGATGTCCTTCATAGCTTACTGCTTACTGGTAACGACTTTTGCTTAATGAAGAAGACTCCCGTGAATGGTTTGAGAGAAGGGGGACGGGAGACTTATAATTGGGGGCGGGAGACTTATAATGGCCCTCATAAGCGACGCTACGCGCGCATGGTAACTGAATCTCATGGTTGGTCATTGGTACACATGTAATTAATGTACGTTTTTTTCAAAATAAAAAATAAAAAATATTGATGACGATAAAGCTCACGGGTGGACATAGACAAAGGCCATGAGCCCCAAATCCAAAGGGCTTAGCAGCCCAATAAAAAAAAAAAAAAAACCTCGAGGGCGAAACAATAGCCATTAGGCCTATAAGCAAAGTCCAAAAGGGCCCAATTCGCCACATGGATGCAAACCTTAATAAAGGGACATAAATGGCCATAAGGCCCAAGAGAACATAAGCCAAAAGGCCCAAGAAGCATGCCCAAGCTGGGCCGAAAGGCCTAAAAATAAAAAGCAGCGCACGGCTTCACTAGCCGCCACCCGACAGGGCTGGCAGCTTACACGCAACCCAAGGCCAGCTCTGGCCTTGGGGACAGCACAGCTGACACCGGCCGGCGGGAAGCAGAAACCGACCGACGAGACGGCATCGCGGACAGGAGAAACCGGCAGACGGCCGCGGAGAGCAGCTCCACCGCCGGACGATCCCAACGAACCCGGATCAGCCTTCCAGGGCGTGCAGCGACCTCAGGCGAGAACGCCAGCAAGGAAGCCGTAAAACGACCAGAACGCGAAAGCAGCCGGCGAGGAGGACCAACCGGAGAAGAAAAACAGGGAGGCGGAGCCTACGACCCGAGAACAGCAACCAAAGCCTGAGAACAGAAACGAGCGACACCCAACCTCACCCACGACACCAAAACCACCGCAAACCAGATCGATCTGCCCCCCAACAGATCAAGCCAACGCGCGGGGCTCGGCGACGAGAGCAGCCGAAAGGAGCCACAGCGAGAAGAAAGCCAACCACAACGCCGGCACCGACGCCGCCCCAAAGATCCAATGCGACCGCCAGAAACCACCCTCCCAAACAGTCCCAAGCAGTGACACCGGGAGACGAGACACCGCAAAGAGCGATACACAAATGTTTGTTTAAACCACCTTAAAATGTTGAAAGAGTAATGTGTGCCTTAAACAAATGTTTAATTTTATATATTTTAAATTAAATTTTTGAAAGTATACTTTTTTTTTAATATTAAGTATTAAGATTGGATTTAACCTATGAAATCAACTTAATTAAATTTAAAGTTAAGTTCAAACATTAAGTATACTCATTTTAGGGTTAATTCTATATTAATTAAGATTAATGAGACTTAAACGTTATTAATATATATGAGCACATAAATTAAAATCAATTATTCCAATATTAAGTTTTATAACAAATTTAGAATCAATTTGATATTAATTTTCATCGTTTTTCTTGGGGTGTCAATTTCTATTGCTTAATGCTTAAAAGGGTAAAGCTAAAAATTAGAAATGGTGCCTTTTGGATTCAGAGTCGTCATCAATTTAAAAATATAAAACCTGATTGGACACCAACTACCAAAGATATCAAATAATGAAAATGAGTTAGATTCGAGAGTAAGGTTTTCTTGGGAATTTATTTTATGAATAAAGGTAAAGTATGATACACAATAAGAGAACCCATTAAGGGCATAACAAAAAGACCATTGGGGCCAAATAACAAGGTGGGCCCAAAGAACACAAACCTAGATAAATAAGGGAGAAACAAAATCACGCCACTCACCATTTTTCATTCATTTTCTTCACATTGAAGCCTCTAGCATGACAAGGGGTGTTAATTGTAAGCGCAGACGGGCCTTGCTGAGAGAGTGGAGGGTGATATTCTCAATAACCTAACACGGTTTTCAACAAGTTTACCAATTGCATAATAGAGAGATTGGAGGGAGAGATGAATCTGTTATACTAAACAAGGATTGGGATCCTCAACGGTGGAAGGACAGTACGATTGTCTTACGGTAAGCAAAAACGCTACCGTTTGTGCATAAAATTATTTTTAAAAAAAATTAGCTTGCAAAAGACAATTTGGCCCCAGATTAACAGCTTTGACTGGTCCATCTTCTCTACCTGCTTCAAAATTGTCGGCCGTAGAGGGATCGCCTGATGGGGATCTCGGTGCCACTAGACTAGTCGGTCGCAGGATCAACTCGCGAATCACCGATTCAGGTCTGTTTTTATTTTATATATTTTTATTTTTATTCGGAATTGTTGATGTGACCACCGCAATAGTGTTTGTGAGTGAAAGGGGAAATGAAGCTAATCTTTTTTTTTTAAAATAATTTTACGCATAAATGGTAGCGTTTTTGCTTACCGTAAGATAACCGTACCGCCCTTCCACCGTTAGGATCCTAATCCACTAAACAAAATTCTTTTATTAAAACTTAACATAGAGTCTGGTGGTTTCTTGAACAGTCAACAACACATATTTGTTTGTTTGACTAGTGATGCGCTAATGTCTTGTGCAAAATCAAATTAACACCAGGTATGTAAGAGTATAAAAGACAAAGACATATGATATATGTTATGTCCTCGATCTCAAAAGATAACCAAGAGCGTAACTGCTCCCATACCCCTCATGGACACATGGGTTTAGATAATATTTCCCACAAAACACTCACAATGCCAGGATAATTAAACAAACATTAACCTATTTAAATATGTCAAATAAATCAAAAATCTATTACAACTATTTATGGGAACTTGCCTGAAAAAAATATGTTTAATTACAATAAGAGTTTTAAAACAAATAACATCTAACATACTATTAACTCCAACAATAGCTTTGATTAAGTCTGAAGTTATTCCACTAATTTTGTTCCACACCTATAAAATAAATCAACGAGGTGGTATGAGCTAAAAGCCCAGTAGGTAAACTGCTATTCTTCACTATAATGTCAATGACAGGCCTAGTACTCTATATGCAGAATGTGTATGTGTCAATATAATGTTGTGCCCAAAATAACACGATGATAATCAAATTAACCACCAATTAAATTAAACAGGGTCATAGGACTATCCACTGGCAAAAACAACATAATGCAAGTTAACCTTTAACAACTCAGCAAATTCAATTAAAATTTCTTTTAGCAGACTCAAGCTTATATTATCAGCAGGACTCGAGCCTGTGTCATCAGCAGGATTGTGTCACTCAGATTTAATTTGAATGAAATCAATTATATAATATCAAATAAAAATACAACAGTGAACATATTATTCCAACAACAGTAACAACATGTCGATTGATATATATATATATATATATATATATATATATATATATTATTTCCATTGAATACTTGAAATTTCTATCCAAAACATAACATTAGAAAATATAAGTTTTTGTTTATCTCCATCAAGTCCACCAACAAAAGCTATAGGCTCATAAGAAATCTCAACGGAGGGTTAACAACAAATAAAAACAAAACCAAAAAACAAATTGCACAGAGTGACTCGCTTCGTGCACGCCTTATGCACACGTTTTGTGCATAGGACGTGCCGAGCAATGGGAGAGGGAGAATGCCGAGCTACATATAATCCTTAAAATCCACCAACAATAGAAAAACATGCGATAACATCTCAAAGAACAATAATTCTAAAAACAATAGACTACATCATCTTAACTATTCAAATCATCAAAACAATACCTAAAGCAATTTCGAACAAAAATCCACCACAAGTCTCACGAACTCATATAGCCATTATTCTAAATTTTGTCGATGATTAATTATTCATGAATCGATTCAATAGAAACATAGATTCTAAGTTCTAATCCTAATGGGAGACATGACAAGAGAATGGAGAAAAAAAAGAGAGAGAAAGAATAGAGGAGATAGAACACCTATCTTAAAATCGAAAGCTTAAATCACCAAACCTTTAATTCTGATATAAATAATAATAATAATAATAATAACAATAGAAATGAGGGTAAAGTGGAGAAGATAGTTATATTTTAACTTGACTATCATTACAATACAAACCATATTTATAAATGGCCAAAAAAGGAAATCAATGAAACTGAATTAATACAGTAGTAAAAATTACAATTTCTAAAAGAAATAACTATAGAAAAAAGATGAGTTAAAGCTGAGAAAATCAAGCCTTTAAACGTCAAAAATTAATGAAGAAGAAAAAATTTAGCCACCAATTACTTCAGAATCGCAAACATAAACAATAATTTCTTCAGAATCTCGGCCATAAACTCATGATTTTGACATTTCAAACACAAACTAGCGTCAAATCGAAGCCCTTAACTCAAAGTCATTAGATATCAAACGAAAGTCCAAAGTCATGAACTACAGTCGAAGCCTCAAACCAAACCGAATTTTGAAATCTTAAACCGAAGTAAATCAAATTGAACCGAAGCAACGTCGAACCGAACCAAAGTAATGTGCGAAGAATGACATTGTGCAGTTTGTCAAATCAAATTAAAACCAACCGATAACTCCCCGAATCAAATTAAAACTACATTGATAACTTTCCAAATCAAATTAAAACTAAATTGATAACTCCATGGAATCAATCCCATTATTTATTTTCCCAGTGCAACCCAATTTAACATTCCATTTAAATATCAAATCAATAATTATTAATAATATTTTCCATAACTCTAGATAAATAACATTAAATCAATATTTAATTTCCAGACACAAATTTTGACAATTAGATAATAACTTACATCTAGTGTCTAACTAATTTAATAATTAGTTATGAAGTTCTATATCCTCCCCATTTTAAGACTTTTCATCCTCAAAAATCAACAACCACTTAACAAACAACTGTCTCACCACAGTAGTAGTTAACCGACCAACAACAACCCATAATAACAACAAATCGAATCAAAAATAAACAACAAATCCATTAACAACAACACATATAAACTCAAATATGCAACACCCATTAACACTAAAATAAATAAATATCACACATTAAATTAACAACACACCAGCAAACATTAGAAGTAATGAAAGAGTTCACATACACATACTTTCCACCTCAAGATTGTCCATTTTCAAACAGTTCTGGATAAAGGGCAAACATCTGGCTCTCTATTCCCCAAGACGGCTCCTCCAACTGATGATTTTGCCACAAAACCAAAACTAAGGGAATCTGCCTTCCTTACAAAACTTTCTACCGTTGATCAAGAATTTGCATAGGTGCCTCCACCACAGACCTATCATATGCCAAATTAATCTCATGACAAGCAAGTACACGGGTAAGATCAGGATAATACTGCCATAGTTGTGAGACATGATACACATTGTGAACTTGAGCCAACTCAGGTGGTAAAGCCAACCTAAGCAACTAGACCGTCCGTACCAACAATCTCAAATAGGATAACATAACATGGGGAAAGCTTAGATCTTTGATTAAACCTATGATGTCCTCACTGTGGAGAAACCCGTAAAAAGACACAGTCCCCCACCTCAAAGCTCAACGGATGACGCCTCTGATTTACATAAGATTTTTAACGACTATGTGTTGTCAACATCCATTGTCAAATAATTTGAACTACCTTGGTAGTCTTCTACACCATCTCCATGCCAAGTATAGTAGCCTCTCATGCTTGATCCCAACAAATGGCGACCGACACAGACATTCATAGAGTGCCTCGAAAGGAGTCATCACAATCGCGAAATGATAATTATTATTATATGAAAACTCTACTAACGGAGGATGATTCCCCCAATGACCACCAAAATCAAGCACACGAGCTTGCAGTATATCCTTTAGGGTCAATATCGTGCATTTAGACTATCCATTCATATGTGAGTGATAAGTCGTACTTAGGTTCACCCGAGTGCCCAAAGCTCGCTAGAGCTGTTGTCAAAATTGAAAAGTAAAATAGGCATCATGATTGAAAAATATTAATAATGGCATACCATGTAAATGCACTATCTCCTTAACATAATGCTATCCTAAGGTTTGCACTGGATTAGTCTCTCGAATCGCTAGGAAGTGAGTAGACTTCGTTAGTTTATCCACAATAACCCAAAGTTTTTTTTTTCCTGCAAGTCCAAAGATTTCTATTATTTTATACTTTTATACATAGGTCATTGATCCAAGAGTATATCAAATAAAACAAATAAGGAACTGACATACCTCTTAATTTTCAATTTTATTCATATAAAATCATGGCCTCTAGAAATAGATAAACCAGTGACAAAATTCATACTTATGTGATCCCACTTTCACTTATACTGACAGTGATTGCAATTCTCTAGCTTATCTCAAAGGCCCTGCTTTGACCTACAGACATCGCCTTACATAGTGTGGCACAATCCTTTTAAGACCCGATCTCCAAAATTACTTCTTCGTGATACATTTCGATTTCACAAGGACGCATAGCTAATTAACTATTAGAAAATAATAAAATTACCTTAAAACCTTATCATACTTTTTTGGGGTTTGTAGCGCTCCAATAGGCCCAATTGTGGACAATATTACGTCGAATACCACAATGGATTTTCTTACTTTTATCGTGGCAGGCCACTGCACACCCAAATGCATGACACAGAGATTATGTATGTTGGGGCTGTAATGATACCTTTAATTATTTTAGGAATTCCAAATGGGTCAACCCTCGTGTTTTGCAATGACTACGAATGTGTCATGTAGTGATTGAGCTTGTCTATTGGATGAGACTTGAGAGATTATTATTAAAATAGAAGGTATAACATTCTAAAATAAATTGATCTTATATTTTTATTAGCTAACATTTGATCGACAAATTTCTTGATATGAAACATTCTAATATTCTCTTACATGACAACGTAAATATAGTACTTACATTCAAAAATTCTGAACGTAGATAATAACGACCGATTGAAAAATATAATATTCTTATACTAATTTTAGAATTCAAAGGCAAATATTCTAAAACAGATTACTTGTGAATCTTTGTTAACCGATATTTAATCGAAAAAGTCGCATGTGTGACATTCCAACAATTATTTATCTTCCGTGCAAAACGTTCTTATTTTTTTAAATTTTTGGGTGCCGGTTTTTATTGTAACTAGCTCTGCACTTTGCGCGCACGCATTTTATATATATATATATATGTGTGTGTGTGTGTGTGTAGTTTTCTGAAGTTGTTTCGGAAGAGAACGCACCAATAATGTTAGGGTTTTAGAGAATATTTAGTCCTGTTTGCAACCGTTATGAATAATTGTCTTTGCCATGTGTTGTGCCTCGAAAATTGGGATATGTGAGGGCTTCCTTGGAATTCACTCCCGGGCTAAAATTCATGGGAAACAATTGGAATTTATGCAATTAAATTCGGAAATAGATATGTGAAGTCTACATTTGAAAATCAGAAGGATCACTGTCAAAATGCCAATGAAGCATATTGAATAAGAAAGAAACAGGCCTGGGGAAGATACAATTTGCTGGTACAATCTCAGTTGTTAAAATCATCAGATGATTTGTGAGCAGGACAGTGAGGGACTATGCAGATGCTCCAGAGTGCTCTCTGTTAAAGGCAGTTGAGGAAACGTAATATGCAACTGCGAGCAGCCCATGAATGAAACACAAAATCCCTCCTATGGACAAAAGATGATGGTGCGACAACCCACAATGACCTCTAGGCCTCGAGTTATTGAGGGCTCCAGCAACAAGCATTGAAAACCCAACTACGAATACAATCCTGATGCGAAGAGTAAATGTGCATCAGATATGGTTTTCTTCATAAGTACAAATGATTATATTTGGTTTTTGGTTAGCATATGTTATCACCATTCATAAGTTAAGGTCGTGTTTTTGTACGTTATGGTCTAAATTCAAGATTTGATCTCAATGTGGGATGGCAAGCCACGTACCATGAGAAAGAGACGTAAGCAACTGCTAGTTGCTGGTTGTGGGATGCGTTGTCTAGCTCTTGCCTGGACCAAATGCAAGTGCATCCACCAAACGCATTAGCAACCGCATGGGCAACTGCCATTAGTAATGCAGCCGCTAGCCCCAGTTTGAAGGCTTTGTGGCTCGGATCTTTACACTCAAATATCCATACCCTTGCAGAAATCATCTGTTCAATGGCAAAACAAATCACACGCGCACACTCCCTAACAGAATTAGAAGCTAGTTATTCTTCTGATATACAGGCACATTAAGATTCAACAAACCTTGTTTTGAGCCTCTTCAGCTTCGATGGCGAGAATGCCAGCTGCAAGGTCGATAATCAAAATCAGAAAGGAGAGGATGGGGAGCATGGGCATCGCCCTGGCCATGTCTAACAGACTGTGGAAATGGTTGCAGTTGTTATGGGTGGAAAAAGGAGTACCTCCCTATATAAGGTCCTTAAAATTAATGGAGTATTATACTAGGAGGAGAATTTAAATGAAGCAGAAGGGTGCGTGCATTGCAGTGGCATACCTGGTATCACATTATCTGTGATGAGAGAAAATATCCTTTGTCCGCACAGTTTTCTTTATTCTTCTTACCTTCTTTCTTTTCTCCTTTATTGAAATTGGATTCCTCTTATGGGGGAGCAAGGCAAGTAAAGTGATGATGCCTGTGGGGTGGGATTGGCACATTATATTGTTGGACATCTGAGCACTGGTCAGTCATTCCTCCAAGAGATTTCCGAATTCCCCAAAATAATTCATTTCATTTATTCATTTTAACTCATTGAATCCTCCATCCCCTTCTGCTGGGTCCAACACTTCAAAAAAACCCTAGAAATTCTGGGTTCCTTTCTTGATGGGACTTCGATTCTGAGTCCTGTAAAACCAGGCTTTGGTGTGTGCATATCACAAAATTAATTCTTATAATTTATTTGGTAGAATACACCACCTCGTAAATGAAAAGTGAAAACTGGAAAAAAGGAAAACATGCTCTTTTTGAGACTTGTTTTCAGCATTTTCCATTGGTAGCTTTCGTCGTACTGGAGCAGACGGGGAGGATAGCGGCGATTTGGAGGGGGCGGGACATCGGTATAGTTCGGTCGATTTATGCAGTATTTTTAACCTGAACCAAAAACTTTCAGTAGGAAAAAATAAAAAAATTAAAATCGACTAACATACGTGAAAAATCATAAATCATGGTTTAGTTCATTCATTTTTAACCACCATTAATACTGAACCACCAAAATAATAAATAATAAATTAATAACTTTATAAGGTCCGTTGGCTGCATATTATGCAAATATATATGGGATCAATAAATGATCAATCTATCTACAATTAACACGTTCGATTTGTTCACTTGTGCTTGTATGTATTAGCATTGATTTTCTGGTACAATTTCAGGAAAAAATATATATTCATAAGGGGTGCGACTATATCTGTGAGTGACCTAGGTAAGAAGAGACATGTATAAAGACTTTGAATATATAATACATTATATTCGGTCGGTTTGGTCCATGAATTGATATTAAACTATAAACCAATAATAATATATCAGTTTTTCAAAATTTCAAACCAAATAAACCAAATAAAAATTGAAGACATCCAAAATGTGTTTTTATTTTATTTTTTTGCATTTAAAAATAACTTGTTTTTAAAAACCAAAAATGAAAACAATCACCAAACATAAAAAGTAATTGTTTTTGTATTCGAAAACAGAAAACTGTTTTTAAAAACACCAACCAAACATCCCTAAAAGACGAAAACTGAAAATAATAAAAAATTAATTTTATTTTAATATAATTTCAAAATGAAAACATTTATATATTTTAGAGAAAGAAAACGTACAAATAGAAATTAAATAATTAAATATTTCAATAAATTTATTTACATGTACTAATAATAGTATTTTTGTATCTTAGCTACAAGCTTGGTTAAAATTTTAAATTTTGAAATACTTGTTAGTCAAATTTAGCTAGTAGGTAACTTGAAATTTAAAATTTTAATAAAGTTCATAATCAACACATAAATTTCAAATACAATTTATGATTATTATTGATTTATGAATATAAATTTATTAAAATATTTAGTTGTTGCTGTTAATCCTCTAGAGAGAAATCGTAGTCAAACAGATAATGAACACACAAGAGTCAAAGATAAGGCACAGTAAGAAAAAATCCATATGAAGTCCTCAAATAAATATTACATTACAGTCTCTTTGTATTTTTATTAAAAAGACGTCATTTTGATAAAAATATAAAAATACTACAATATGATTATAGTAATACTCATAAACATCAGTCATGCAATTTCAAATATAATAAACTAAACTAAAAATATTATATATATATATATATATAGTGAGATTATCATGAATAGTGGTCCCGAAATGCCATTGTTGATATTCCTTCATCGTCGTAAGATATATATATGTGTGTGTGTGTGTGTGTGTGTAATTTCACATGATGATTTGTTTTTTTAAATGATATTTCCTGATAGAGCACATTCTAGAGATGTCTTTGTTGGATTTCTATAAAATAATAATTCAGGAAATATTATTATTCAGACTTAAAGTGATCCATTTATTTTGGCCGTTCATGGAATGAGAATTGTCATAGACTAGTAACTGTCATTCTATTCATTTTGGCAATTAAATTCATGAATTTGAAATTGCTAATTCATTTCCTCTTGTCTTGTAACTCCCACACTGTTAATGCTACGTTTTGTATATTCTCTTTGATGGCCGGAGAAAATGTACAAATGAATATTGTGTTTATGTGGCTAATATGTGGTTCACTAAGCCTGCTCTCTTGAGGGGATAATATCATCTAATATTGAGAGAAAGGTTTGGAAACTTACTATTAGAATTAAGCAATCAACAAGAAGGAAGGCATTCGATTTCATTGAATCGATCAAAGCCACTGGAAAAGGAAGGCTGGTCATTTTTGCAGAAATTGGAGGTGGTCAATTCAAATTTAAAATGACCAATTTGATTGACCAGAATGTCTAAAATGTTGATCTAAATAAATTAGAGGTGGTTAACTGAAATGGTGGACTGAATCTTAGATGACCAGTTTGATTAACCAGAGCCAGAACTGAAGAAATAGAAGGTGGTCAACTAAAATTTCAAACGACCAATTCAAACGGCCAGAACACAATCTCTAATCAAATATAAATTGCAATGGCTGGAGGTATTTGTATCGTTTCTATTTTATTGCTTCCACTTTCATATATGTTCATTTGGTTAAAGAACATAATTCAAGATTTATAATATTCTCGACATGTTAAATTATATTTATTCTATCAGTTTCACATTACTCTCTTCATTATATTGAAGTTCTAAATAAGGCAATATCATAAGAAAATAGGGCCGGGGGTATTGTGGGAGAGTTATATATTTTTTTATTCATGGGTGGTCAATCTAAAATAATATTAAATAAAATAATTTCAAGCCTAACTTTATTCATTAAAAAACTTAAAAATCTTAAATTTAAAAATGTACCAATTTTCATATATTTATGTTTAGAGGCAAATTGGATATATAATACCAATCATTGAAAAAGAACACGTTAAATCATTAACCTTAAATTAATGACAGTATATATATATATATATATATATATATATATATATATATAATAACTTAGTCGTGTGTAGTATAAGCCTTAAATAAAACAAATATATATTATTTTTAGTCCCAAACTTTGGTTTAGAGGAGAGTTAATACACCACATTTTGAATTTTTTGGCAAATTAAATTGACACACACATAATTCTCTTTTGGTTGTTTGCAATAATATGTAAGCAAGACAAACAATAATTGAGTTAAAACGGTTGGGATAGGTGTTATGTAAAGTAATCTTAATTTTTTAAAGACAATTATTAAATGAAATAAATAAATTTGAATTCGTTTAGTATTTTTTTTAAAAATTTTGTATTTTGCTTTCTTGTACGGCATTAAATTATAATGCTCAAATATTTGTTGAAATCTATTACTAGATATGTATGATAATTAAATACAGAAGATCTATTAATTAGACTAAATAAATTTTATGCTCACAATCAGTAAAGAAAGTCAAAGCATTTTATTTTGATAATATTGCTGTGCAAACTTTTTTATACTAAAAGTGATCTAATCTTGGATCATGTAAAGAGTTTACATATAGTAGCATTAATATGTTATTATATATATTGAATAGTATCATGATAGAATAAGTTCTATAACGAATATTTGTTCTATTGTATGAAAAATTTTACATTCTATCGTTTGATTATTGATTTATGAATTAATCTTAATTAATACCGTTTGATTAACTCATATATATAACTTATATGTTTTTTGAGTTATCAATAAGTGAAATGTATTGTATTTCAAATATCTCGATATCTTAAAAATATAATATTATAAATAATGAAAACGTCAAATCAGATGTGTGGAATCCATACCTTCGCTATGCAAAGATTAATGATATTCTCATTATGTTTAATTGGATATTCTTTAGTGAAATTAAACCCTTATAACTATATTAAATATATTTTATTATAAATTACAATTTATGATTGGATCATAAATAAGTTACTTATCAAAGAATTAATGGTAATACATGCAAAAAGATATTGCCACACCTTAAAAAGCCTCTATTGTGGAAATGGTTCGTGATTGCCCATGCCTGAACTTGGAGAGTTAAGGGAGTGGTGTAAAACACCAAACCGAAATTGTAACACCAGTGTTGTCCCATTATGCAATAACAGGTCTATACACAATCAGAATATACACTATAGTTCCAACAAGATAAAACCACACATATACAAATCCACAAATAAAACATAACCACTATTATCAAAATCACATCATAATAAAAATCAATACATAATCATAGTTTGTATAACAAAGCTATAACTGAGTCATGAATATTACATCATCTCAAGCTACCAAACAAGGGAGATGAGACAAACAATAGAAACAAGCTTTTCACTACAACTCGTACACCTAATACTAGTTAGCACTTGAAAATATTAGTTTATATGAGTGAGCAGACCACATCTCAGTAGAAATAAAGTCTCTCAGGTTCATCCTAGACCATAAACTCTATGTGTCAAGTGTATGCATGTGCTCATATAGTATAGAAGGCAACAAATCAATCACACAATAAACAAACACACTTATCTCCCCCCCTACATTGGAAGGTAGAAGACACCACAATGACACTGTAATATCCTTTCCAAGTGAATGTTGCATGTCCACATATGTAAAATTCTCCATACAAGTTGGAAATCATGATTTCACGTCCACGGGTCATATCTCACCCTTGGAATATTATAGATTTGGTTTTTATCAAATAATTTTAGTTTTTTGGGTTTTTTTGTTTAAAGGTTTTTTTTGGGCTCTAACATTTTTTTTTTGAATTTTTAAAGTTTCCTAAAAAGGGTTCTATTCTTCAGAATTCTATGGTTTAAATTTTTTTGTTTTAAAATTTTGTATTTTTTTAACTTTTTATTTGGTTTATTTTATTTTAAAATTTTAATTTTATTTTTAAGTTCGAAGGTTTTTATGTTGAGAGTTTTAAAGTTTTTAATTTTTTTAAAAAATGTTTAAAGTTTTCTTTTATAGTTTTACTTTTATGTTATTATTTTGTATTATTTCCAAACTTTATTTTTATTTCCTAAAATAATTTATTTCGGTTCTTTTTTTTATTTTTTATTTTTGTTTCATTTCGTTTTTTGTTTTAAAAAATTGTAAAGGATTTAAAATATTTTTTTACATTTTATTTAACACTCAAATTCATAGAATCATTAATACAATAACTACAAGATAATTAAATTAAGAGTTTACATTTTGACATGTTAAAAATTCACTAATAACAATTATTGTATCTATGTATACTTTTTCTAAACATGGGAATAAATTGGTTAAATTGAAAATTGGAGATTTAAAATAAGAAAATCAATTGGTGATGCTACCTTTTTGCTATTTATAATTCAAGTTTTTTTCTTTGCACTATTTATGTCTATACTCTGTTTTGTTATTTCTATGTACGTTCCTTTTGGCTATTTTTGCTATAATATACCATTATTGACTAATTCCATCGGTTTGATGAAATTCGGATGAATTAAAATTTTTCGGTCAATAAGGAGAAAGTTGACGTCACGACAACGATAATGGAATGATGTTGACATCAGATGAATTAATTATACCTTGAGTCATTTAACCAGGATGGAGGATGAATATGGAAGATGGATTTATGGAGAAGATGAAGATGGAATTTGATGGAGGAGGCTTGGGGATGCTAAAATTTCTCCTTTTTCGCAATATCATTATCATTTTGAATAGTTTTCCTATCCAAAGCTTATTGTAAAACCATACATAGAGGCTTCCTCACATATGGGTTTGGGTGAGCTCGAGAGAGAGAGAGAGAGAGAGAGAGAGAGAGAGAGAGAGAGAGAGAGAGAGAGAGAGAGAGAGAGAGAGAGAGAGAGAGAGAGAGAGAGAGAGAGAGAGAGAGAGAGAGAGAGAGAGAGAGAGAGAGAGAGAGAGAGAGAGAGAGAGAGAGAGAGAGAGAGAGAGAGTCATGGACAACTATTCACTTCCCTAACTCGTACAAAATGCTTCCCAATCTCTAGAAAGCATGCCTCCTTGATTCTCGACTTCATGAGAGCTATTATAACTTGTCGTAATTGACAGAGTTTAATAATTGGGTCATCCTTGATTCTTCACATATGTGATGAATTAGCTTAAATTGATAGTATTAATGTGTAACTTTTAGTTGAAAAAGTTGAATTTTATGAGGAATTAAACTAACTCGGGCTATGTTAATATGGGGGGCTTTGTGTCCATTTCGGCGGACGAGGAGGTGTGCGAGTTGGAGCGTCTATCTGGGCAGGGGGAGCGTCCATCTGTGCGGTGTCGGTGAGCATCCATCTGGGCGGGGGGAAACCATGGTGGTGGAAGAGGGAGCAAGACCGGGGGGAGGGGGGGATGGTTAACATATAATTTTATCTTATTTGTTAATAGTTTACGTAAATCATTAGAGAGCAATTTCAGCTATATTTTACTATAGCCGATGGGTTGAAAATACTCTAAGAGCATCTCCAACCCATCAACTATAGCAAAATATTGCTAAATTTGTTCTCCAATGGTTTAGGTAAACCTTTAGCAAAAGCAAAAACAAAAGCTAAATATGGTTTTTGCTTTTGCTCTAGCTAATCCTGCCATGTCAGCACATAAGAAAAAATTACCCTTTAGCCCTGCATTTCCTTCCCCTGCGTTCTCGTTCCCCCCGCATGATTTCACCGCCACCTTCTTCGCTTCCCTCACCATCTCCTCCTTCTCCGTCGCCTCTCGCTCTGACGGTAGCATCCTCACCGCCGGTGGACAGTCCAGCCTCGTCCAGGTCTTCGACGTCAGCGCACTGCTTTCTGCCAGCTCCGCTCCCACTCCCGCCCCATCTGCTTCATCTGCTACCCCCGCTTCAACGACGCCCTCGTTAAGTACTAGGACGTCGCTGCTGGCACCCAGATCTCGAAGCTCGATGCCCACATGGACTACGTCCGCTGCGGTCTCGCCTCCCCCGCCACCTCTGACTTGTTTGCCACCAGCTCCTATGACCACACTGTCAGGCTTTGGGATGTTAGGGTTTCAGATTCGGGTTCATCCATGGTGGTAAATCACGGGAAGCCGTTGGAGAGTGTGGCTGGTTCACGCCATGGAGAGTCACACCAAGACCATGACTTCGATTTGGGTGGGAAAGATTGGCAAGGACACTGGTGAGTTGTCACAACTTGGGGAAGATTAGTCAGTCCAATCCTCCAATTTGGAATTTGGGAAAGATTGTGAAGGGGTAAATTGAGAAAAATGATTATTAAGAAAAAAATACATGATGCACCATTGGAGTGTTATTAGTTAAAGCTTCATTGTAACAAGCTAAATATGACTTTAGCTCATTTTACTTAAATAGAATGATTAGAAATGCTCTAAGTAACTTAATTTTAAACTATAAAAAATCAAACATAATTTCAGTATTTTAATTAAAATATTAATTAACATCTTTATTAAATTCTCCTCCCTCCTCCCTCACGCCCATTCCTCCTCTCCCCTCATGCTCCCACGCCCTCACAGTGTCAATCCCCCGCTGCTGCCCACTGTCAGGCCACCGTCTACCCTCCCTCGTCGCCTCCTACTGTCGCGCCACCCCTCCCCCTCTCTCTGGCATAGATCGGCGTCGCCTCCCCCTCCCCCTGTACAGATCACCCCTCTTTCCTCCTTTGCCGTCCCCCGTTGTTGCGCCACCACTTCCCCTCCCCCGTCGCCCCCCGCTGCCGTGCCAGCCCTCTTCCCCCTCTTCTGCATAGATCATACCTCCTCCCCTCCTCCTCGCCCCTCTCTCCCTTGCGTTCCCCCTCTGTCACCCCACGCTGCCGTGCCGCCGCCTCCCCTCCCCCCTGCACCTTGCAACGCCCTCTCTTGCCGCCGTCCCCCTCTCCCTTGCGTTCTCCCGCTGCGGCTGTCCCCTCCCCTGCGTTATCTTATTTTTATTTATTATTTAATGAGAAATATATTATTTTATTTGACCGTACCGTTTAGATAATGAAATATATATATATGCATTATGATATTTTTATTGGTTGATCGATAGTTTTAAGTTAAACATTTTTCTTTATTGAAAATTTTTAAAAAAACTAATTTTTTGTTAAAATAATATGCGCAGAACCATGGAATGAAACCTAAAAAACAGTGTTGAACCTTTTATCGAATCGGATCCGGATCTTAGGAGACTTTGATGATCCATGACCGGGTCCAGATCCGATACGATAACACATGAAACAAACGTTTGGCGTGGAGCCTTATCAGGGCACCAGGCAGGCCCGGTACTAGACACTTCGAGAAGCTACTCAATGTTCCCGTCACACGCGACACGATTATCGTTGGCGCGCTTCCCTCAAACCACAACACAGTGAACACACCACCCCCCATCGGTCGGTGAATCTGCACTGTCACTGTCCCCTCTTGCGTAGCGCAGCCGCAGCGACGAAGAAGCAAAAATGGCAGCCTACCGATGGAAGAGCTTCTTCGAGGACGAGGATCGCCCCGACAAGCCTCGCAGGTACGGCGTCACCGAAATGAGAGGTCCCCACTACACTCTCCTCAGCCAAAACGTCATCCAGGTGTGTCCCCTCCATCGGTGTGTTTGTCTCCATTGTTTCAATCTTGCACTTTTTTTTTTAATTTAACATTTTAAAATCGTTTGCACATCTATTGTGGAGAAATCATGTGGAAAAGAACAATCTTAGAAGTTGATAGTGTTATCGTAAATGCCTTTGTGTCCTAGTGTAGACATCTCCCGATTTCACACTCTGGAACTGACCATAAGCTTACAATTCATAGCTGTATCTTATATATAACTCATGCCAACCTTGTAAAATGTAAAGCAGAAAAGATCTCTAAAAGATTTTTAGAGAATTGGAAATGAGGCTTGGCGAAAAAAACAAGACAAAAAAGAAGGTTCTGGACTATGGGTTATGACTTGGTCCAGGCCTAACAATATTTTCCATTAACGCCTTTGTGGGGTTGTAATTATTTATAATCCCTTATCCCCAACAGCTGGGAAAAGTTTCACGATTGCCAACTTAATTCTAGTTGTAACGTTGTTGCTATATTTGTGGTCCACAGGATATATTCGAGTCTATGGGCCAATTTGTTGATGGGTTGAAGTTCACCGGAGGTTCTCACAGTTTGCTGCCGAAGGACTATGTCAAGGAAGTGACGGCCATGGCGCATAAGCACAATGTATATGTCAGCACTGGTGACTGGGCTGAGCACCTGCTTCGCCAACGTCCTTTTGCATTTGAACAATATGTAAAGGTGCGACAGAATTCCCTTTCCTTTGTTTGTTTCCACAGTCATTTCTTGGAGCTTCCATTATGTAATTTCTGCTTTGGGATCTTTCAGGAATGCAAGTCCTTGGGGTTTGACACAATCGAGTTGAATGTGGGATCGCTTGAGATTCCTGAAGAAACTGTTTTGAGATTGGTGCGCTTGATTAAGAGTGGAGGGATGAAGGTGAAGCCTCAATTTGCTGTGAAGTTCAACAAGTCTGACATTCCTTCTGGTGGTGATAGAGCATTTGGTGCTTATGTAGTACCAGTGTCCCGATCCTTTGGTATGCAAATGATGCACACATGCACTTAACCTATGAAAGTGCACATATATTCTGAATTTTGACCCAAATTGTTTAATTCTTTGATATTTTAACTTGACTTCCATTGATATGCTAAGGAAAATTGTTCTTGGGATGATGCTTAATTGGTGGTTTTATGAATTTTCTGCAAGCTTGGAGAAAATACAATATAATGAAATTAGGCAATGTCACATTCATGTTGTTGTCATGCCGACACAGATGAGCTTATGACATTTGACACTGAGCGCTAGAACATAGATAGTAGGCATTGTGCGATGCCTTGATAACTCTTCATGTGGACGTGCCCTAGTTTGTAGAGTTTCCCACACAATCTGGTTACCATTTTTCTCATACATACATGCTCGCTCGATGATATTATAGACTTTACAGTAAAACATGCAATGGTTGATCCAAATAGATTATAATAGAGTTATTAAATTTATTACAAAATGTAAACTAATTTGGACTGGCTGCAAAATGTATTTGACATCATCAAAAGTAAAATCTTCATTATTACAATATTTGATTCCTTCAATGAATGTGTTGAGGAACTTGAACAACAATTTAGATAGGGATAACAAAATTTATTCAAACCCTAACCCAAATAATTCAATTAATGAATTGAAAAACCGATGAATAAGAAAATCCTAAAAGGTTCTAGTTTATTGAACTTTATGAATACATAAATTTATGGTCTAGGTGCCTTATATAGACAAAAGGTTAAAAGAATAAAATCTCTAGTACAATAAAAATCCTAATTGAATAGACCTATCTGCCCTTAATTACTTAATATAAAATAAATAAATATCTAATAATATATAGATACTTAAATAAATATCTCAAATTATTTGCATAATTGAAATCTAGTAACTCCAAAAGCAAGTACATTACTTTTAAAATCCTAAACAAGAAGAATAGGAAAGTATTATTACAATAATAATTAACTCTAAAAATAGGAAATAATACATATAAGGCTGATGTGCAATTAATTTAAGAATTCATGCGGAGCTATGGTACTAAATAAATCTGCATTATAATGACCACGTTACAAACTTTTTTTGAATAGCAATTATGTTTACTCAGCATTTAGGACACCAACACCAGTGTTCATGTCCATATTATATTGGAACTGCGAATCGTTCTTGGGTGCAGAACGTGAATGGAAAAGGGTATCTCCTTGTGAATTGGTAGCTGCACTGACAGCATATCACCCTGGATTTTGACATGTAATTGGATATGTTTTAATGTGTGACAGCAGAAGGGACAGATGCTGGTTTCTGTGAGCATATGATCTAACTGGATACTTTCATTTCTGCAGAGCACGTTGAAGATGTAGATCTATTGATTAGAAGGGCTGAGAGATGCTTAGAGGCTGGGGCAGACATGATAATGATAGATGCTGAAGATGTCTGCCAGCACGCAGGTTCTCTGCGGGCTGATATTATTGCCAAGGTCATTGGGCGTTTAGGACTTGAGAGGACTATGTTTGAAGCATCTAGCAACAATACATCAGAGTGGTTCATCAGACAGTATGGTCCCAGGGTACATAGCTCCTCTGCTTTATGCTTTTAGTAGTTTCTGTGATGGAGGGAAAGAAGTTCGTATCAGATGTTCATATTGTTCTTATTGTTGAGTTTTGGTCTCAGGTTAACCTCTTTGTGGATCACTCGCAAGTGATGGATCTGGAGTGCATTAGAGGACGCAACCTGGGTAAAAACCACACTTCCGTTCTGAACTCATATTTTCTGCGCTAAGCTCTCTTGTATTGCGTGGAGGAGGGACACCTACGCACCTTGTTAAAACTTGAATCTATGATTCTTTTTTTCGAAGTTTTCTTTTTAAAAGCATAAGCTAGTTGTGTACTCGTTCTTGTTGCAGCAAAGATACAATGGAAACAATATTCATGTAATGTGCTTGTTTAATGGTCTCAATAATGTTTTTGTTGTCTTAGCCATTGGTTTTTTTTTTTACTAAAAAATTTATTAAATTTTAAACGTTTGAGTTAGCTAATATTGGAAATTTAAAATTTTATAAAATTTAATAGATTTTGACTATAATTTGGGTTTAATGCTCAGAAATACCCTCTAGCCTGAACCCCATTTAATTTTTTAGTCACAAAGCGAGCAGGACCGAAAAAGAAAGGAAAATGCGAGTAGCAGCTTTGGGGAGGTCAAATTTCATTCATTCTTGTCCTTTTAGGGCATCTTGTGAGTTCTTGAACTCGAAGTAAGATTCTTTATGGAGGAATTAGGAAACAAAATCCATGTATTGTGCTTGTTTAATGGTCTGTTTTGCATAAAGCTTACGTTGTAGCTGCATTGATGTTATTTTTATTCAATTATTTCCGAACATACCAACTTCTAAAAGTATAAGTTCCTAATATATATCACTATAAAAATTACTTTTCAAATACCAATATTATCTTTTTTTTTGTTAACAATATGTTAATATATATTTATAATTATTTCATTTTTGAAAAAAAAAATCAGAAAACTTTAATGGCATTTTATTTTATGCATTCTCTCTTTCTCTACGAGTAACCAAAAGAGGGGATCATAATAAAAAATAAAAACTAAAACTAAAACAAATTTTCTCCATCCTTTGTTAATTTTTTTTCATTGTGACATCTTCATCTCTGGGAGGAATCTAGAAAATTTGTTTTTGTTTGTTTGTTTGTTTTTTGGTGGGGGGAGGGGGCTGTTTTCAACATTAGCATTGTAGTATATACAAATATTTGGAAAAGAGGGAGGGGGTTTACTATCGGGATACACAGATGCTCCCGATCGGATTTGTAGCAAACTGTTGGCTGTATGCACCTCTATCCGCGTATTGTGTGTGTGCTTGGTGGGCTACTCGAACAGTGCACCATTCTAGTGAGTGAGGTAAGCCAACAGCATAGCTGCCATGCCCAAGGTCCGATAGGCAGCAAATGTAGCGTGCCCAACCAACCACTGGATTGATAGAACACGAAACCCCAAACACTAGACTATCCCGGCGGGGGACAAGTAGACTCACTAGTTGTCCTCCTCTTGCCGTAACAAACACGCCCTCGAGCTGGAGCACAATACCATTCAAACCATATATGCAGAATGGGGGTTTGTGGTGTTTTACAACATTAATTATAACTTCTTTAGGTAGAAGTTATAGAAAAGAAGTATGATGTTAGTTCATTAATTATAGAAAGCCAATTTTTATCCATGACATTTTTAGACTAATATTAGAGTTTGCTATTTTGAATGCAGTATTAGAAAATATGAAATTATGTTTTTATTTTAGAATCAATCTTGGCTTTTTTTAACAGGGGTTGCTGGCTATAAGTTTGATTTGAAACGTTACTTTCTCAAAAAGTATTTGATTTTGAAATAAAACTCAGAAATAACATAATTAAATTTCCAAGCAAAAAAAATTATAATCAATCCCATGTAACTATGCTTGTGTTGCAAACATGATACACTAGTTTATTTTCTGTAATTAAAAGATAATATATATATATATATATATATATATACACACACACACACACACATACACACATTAATGTTCAAAAAAAATAGGGGGGGGGGGGGGGGGGACCATGGCCCTAGTTGGTTAGCTTTGACTTTGACGGATTTGCTTAAGCGACAATGCCCTATAAGCATAGAGTGAATCAGTTGACAATCCCATAATTTCAGTTGTGTTAAATGGCCCCGCCTAGCGTGTCGGTTTTAAATGGATTTAAAATTTCTGACCTAGCTTGGCTTGCTTCAAAAAACAAATATATATATATATATATATAATATATAATTTGAAATTTGTACAAAAGACACTAAAAAGTTAGAGACTAAAGCATATTTAGGCAAACTAGGGATGACAACGGGTTGGATAAGGCTTGGGTACTGCCCGACCCGAATATGTAATGTCTTGACTCGAATCCAATCTGTATCAGTGGTTTGGGCAGTTTGGGATGGGTCGGGTGGGCCAGGTCAGATCAGTATTTTTTTACCTTATATTTCTTTAAAAAAACTCAGGCAGATTGGCCAAAACTTAGGCCCAACCCGATGACTTATTGGAAAAGATCAAACAAAACATAACCAAGTCATCAACTAATAGAATATCTAACAAAGAAACAACATATGGAGACAGAGACAGAGAGAGACTCACAAGTGAGAGACAAAGAAAAAAAGAAAATGAGAGAGAGAGAGAGAGAGAGAGAGAGAGAGAGAGAGAGAGGAGAAAAGGGGCAGTCTAGAAATGACGAGCACAAGTCGCCCGAGCTATTCCGGTCCATCAGTGACAACTGAGAGGGAGAATATGAGGTAATTAATGGTGACGAGGACCATGAATTTGTAATGCTTCTCGAATCTCAAGTTTATGCAATGGTCGATGCTAAGCGCCTAAGCCAAATGAATATAAGTTGGCGCGGTGAGGAGGAAGATGAAGATCACTGATCATGAGCTGTGCCAACGGAGACCGTGCTGACTGCTAAGATACAGAGATCTATCCATAGGAGGGGTTAGAGTGTTATGGTAGTGATATAACGTTTTGTCACATTCACGCTATCAAAGTAATATTTATAAAACCTAACTAACTTGTAGAAGGGAAGTCAAGGTCGATCCCACAGAGACACGATTGGAAATCTTTAACCTACTTGTGTTCCTATTGTCTAAGCAAACAATGTGATGAAATAAAATAAAAGAAATCCTAGAGAAAAATAAAAAATAAGATAATAAAATTCTAGGGTTGAGATTCACCATAATTTTCAATCCCTAATAATATGGTTTGATTGATTATTCTTATGGTCTCTAAACATCTGAAGGTAATTGATCCTAAAGTAACTGCCAATTGCTTTCGTGTGAATAACGACGTGCCTAGCCTTAGCAACGGCCTACTTTTGTGACTCTCTGAAATAAGGCCAAACCCATTGAGGGGTAATCAACCATAGATCCTCCTAGGATCACGGACTATTCTCGTGACTTATAAGTCTTAGGTTTCATTTTTACAGGTTCCATTAATTAAATTTTATTTTTCAATTCTTCATTCAATTATCTAAAACATGAAATAGGTTCGCGATGCCTACAACATGAATTGAATCGGTAAAATAAAATCATTCATGAGATAGAGATAAGAAATAATCACACAAATTCATACAATCAAGATATTGGGATTGGGCTACTCCCAATCCCTAAGAAAAAGGGATTATTCCATGAAATAATGAATAAATATATTATTGATTATCAAAATTGGAGATTACAAGGGAAGAAGAGAAGACAACCAACCTGTCACGAGACCATAAAAACAATCCTTACCCAATACCAATGTGTTCTTGAATTCAAGATTACGTAAAAATTATCCAAAATCAAAGAGAATTCTAAGAAACCCAACCTAGGGTTCTTAGCCCTGAGGGAGGGCTCCCATAGGGTCCAGAATCCCTAAAAACATCCTATACTTGTTCCTTATATAGTCCCCATAAATATTACATTAAAAATAAAATAGGAAAAATACAAAATGGGGCAAAAATCGACGCCTGTTGTGATAAAGGCAAAAGACCTTGTCGCAATGAAATGTATTTTCTTCTATGTCGCAGCGAAATGTATTTCTTTCTGTGTCGCGACAAAGGAAAAAAGTCATGCCGTAATGACATTCGTTGTTTAAATCCATATTATACTTCAATTCGCCCGGTTCTTTCCCATTGCTTGCAAATACACCCAAAATACAATGCAACTCTACAAAATACTAAAACATGACAAACAACATAATTTAACACCCAATCATAATAAAAACACTCAAAACACTATGAAAAATGAATGCAAATAGGGGAAAGACACATGTAAAAACTCTATATAAATTAACATCATCAGGTAGCTATGATCTTAGATCTGTGTGCGTGCGACAGATAGGATGGTTGAACGTCGAAGAGAACTAGAGAAGTGAAGGTTGTGATTGTTGGTGAGCTTGTGAAACTAAGATGAGATCTCATATTTGACTCTCAATCTCGTACGTGTAAGGCGTGTTATGTGTGCAGTGTGTAATTTTTTGTCTTATGACTAACTCTAGTTGAGCTAATACAATTAACGATTATATGATAAGAAATTAAGGATAGAGCTGGGGCTGTGGCCTGTGGGCTAGCCCATATCCACACAGGCCAAGTCCATTTAAACCATGGCCTGCTGGTCAAAATCCATTTAAGCTCATTGTTAAACGATCTTAAAATGCCTAGCCCAACCAGCCTGCAAATGCGGGCTTGCCCGTGACCCATTTAAGATGCCTACATAATTTATATGAGTACTAATCCACCAAAAGGAAGATTAATATCTAATGTAACTGCATTCATACATGTGGTAATAAGCATGTCACAATTATACGATTTAATATATGGATAATAAATCGTCCCAAAGGAAGATTTATTGTGCGATATATTCTTATTGTTGGTGTTCGATTACTACACAAAGATATCACTTACAAATTAATATTTTGTCCAAAGATGAAATATTAATGGAGTATTTAAGATCTTGTGAAGAGGTTTATCATTAGTTGAATATATTATTATTAAAGAATTTAATTTAAAGATTTATGTGATCTTGTTTCCATTGTTGTTTTTGGTGTAGTTTCAAGTTCAATTTCATTTTATTACCTAATGACATGAATTTCAAGGCATGACAAAAGAACGTCCTAATTTATTCTTGGAGTCATGGATCTGGAGCTTACTTTACGGGTCGATAAACTTGCATATTAATGCTTAGAGTACCCTTAAACATTTCCTACTACTTTACCTCCTTTACTGCCTCAAAATTTTACAAATGACCCTTTTTCATGTGTGACATCCTTTGATAATGATGAATCATATTTCATATGTCTAGAACATCTACCATCCAAATACCACAAGTTTGGCCTGACTTTTTTTTTTAGAGTGGTTTTTTTTTTTTTGCCTTTCGTATGATCCTATGAAATAAGTTTCTATGTTTTTTTGGACCTAAGCCTATTTTGATCTAACAGGATAAGAATTATCATTCACAACATTATCAAACTTGTTAGCACTAGCCTTATTCATTAGCAGTCAGACATGTCTAATTTTCTTAAATTAAGATTGCAATGATCCTTCTAAGAAAGGAGGCCTTTTTATTGATACAAAAAACTCCTATTTTGCCTTTTTTTGGTATCTCCTGTTATCCTAACTATGTCTATACCAGATTGGGGAAGTCCACCCACTCAAGTAGCTCAAACACTTAATAGTAATAATGGCGAATACCCTTTGATAAAACAAGCACGCGAGTATGGATAAGGTTCCAACCTATTATTATTGGTTTTTAAATCTTTCTGAGGATGTTTTTTTTGGCCTTAATTTTAATGATGGGTGATACATCCTTGGCCTTAGATGTATCGGCCTGTGTGGGCTCATCATTAGTCACGGGTGCAACAACTTTCCCCTTGGAAATTACAGCCTTACAATTAACTCCTTTCTCCACCATAGTCATTTTGCACAACTCTAGCTGAGACAAAGCTATCTAGTGGCTTGGAAGGAATTTCTTTATCAAATCAAGATCTACTGTAAAGACTCGTATTTGGGTAGTCTTGAGAGATAGTCAGTCTATGGGAATGTAACTATCAGGACGGTAGTGTAGCCGTCAATGTGAGCATTTTGACTGTACTTGGGCCCGATTCCGAGTCGGGGCCCCGTTGACCCGATTGTTGACTTTTCGGGGTCTATTGGTTGACGTTGCGTTTGAGCGGTCATTTGGGTGTACTAATATCTGTGTAGTATTGTGCTCGTCATTTCGAGCATTTTGACTGTAGTTTGACTCAATTTGGAGTTCGGGACCTCGGAGGTTAATTATTGACTGGGTCAATGGTTGACTAGGTCAGTTGACTGGTAAAAATATAAATAGGGGAAAGAGAGCTTCCACGTTACGTTTGAGCGTTTCACGTTTCTGCGTTGGAGAGCTTAGAGAGAAAGAGAGAAGGAAGCTTGGAGGCCTTGGCGATTTGGGGCGTTTGAGCTCGTCCAAGCATCAAGAATCATTCTAGGTAGGTGTTCCATTGATTCTTCACCCTTTTCTTGCTTTTTTTGGATTAACATGTAAGAATTTGATGAAATCATGCAAATTCGTGTTGAACCCTAGAATTTGGGGAAAAACAAATTTTTGGTTGAATCTTGTATTTAAATGCGTTCGAGGGGTAAGACGTGATTTAAAACCTAATATATAGTATTAGGTATGAGTTTTGTGAGATTCCGGGTTGAATCCAGGACGAGAAACAAGTGAAAAACGATGATGAACAAGAATCGTCGTGAATCTGGGTAGAGAAACGGCTGATGAGATCGACCGGAAATTGAAAATTTCGAATGTGCGATTTCGAAGGTTCGAAGGTAGGTTCGATGTAGTGTAATTTCGAGTGTCGAATGTGAAATTTTCGAGTGTCGTTTCGAAGGTTCGAAGGAGTTTTGAAGGGAGTTTCAAGGCGAGTTCATGGGTACTTCGAAGGTAGTTTTCGAAGGTAGTTCGAGTGTAGGTTCGAGAGTCGAAGGCGATTCAAACGAGATTCGAAATGCAGATTCGAAATGCAGATTCGAAAATGTAGTTTCACCGGCGATTCGAAATCCGATTTGTTGGATGGACCTATTTACATTGCAACCTATACCCATCTACACAATTAAGCATTATACTTAAGTTACAATGTAAATAACGAAATACCCCCCATTTGGATTCAAAGAAAAATACTAGAAAAATTAATTCCCACTATTGCAAAATGTGAAAATTGGGTTTTAGTGTAAAATTTCGGAAAAACCCAAAAGTTCGTAGTGGTGAATTTTTGGAAAGTGGGGTTAGACATCTCGGAAAAATCCCCAAAAAATCAGATTATCTTATTTATGCTATGGGAACCCAATAGGGACTTTTAATTTCAAGAAAATAGGCTGCTATGGGTACTTCCTTCATAAATCAAGGGTTGAGGATTTACTTGGGAAGACGGCTACGGTTCCAAAGGAAATGTTGAGCATGACATGCCATACTAATGTTAGTATGTTGGTGTGAGGTATTGGGACATGGACTCCGTGACTTGTTTGGGTTCTCACCGTGATGCACCGATGGTGCTATGTGGTTGACATGGCAGGCATATGCACCGATGGCAGACTGTGTGGCGACCGTGGCCGGGCATATTGCGCGTGGACAGGCTAAGGCCTGAGTTGAGCCGTTGAGCTCGTGGAGCTAGGACTGAGTGCCCTGAGTGGGATCCCATGGAGGATCGTGGACAAGTTGTCCGATATTTGTTGCAGTCGAGTCCCGATGTTTGTGCACACTACACGGTGCACGAGTACACCGAGCATATAGTATAGACTTATATGTGTTGCATGATGTGGAGTGTTGGGGTCACCTAACGAGCTTGTCGCTCACCCCTACTTGTTGTTTACCTTTTTGGTGTGACCCGAGACTAGTGGAGGACTTTCTTCCGGAAGGACGTGCCCATTACTCGATGTATGATACGATCGTATTTTGTATTGTGTATTGTATTATGTTTGTATCCCAGGACATGAGTCCGTGGACGATTATATTTGCATACCGTTGGTGATGCGATGTCCGTATAATTGTTTGGCTTATTGTATGCATGATGATGTATGGGAAAGTACGGGATTACCCTTGATGTATGGCATGTACAGGGTTGCATATTTGAGACAGGCACCCGCGGTGTAGTCTCTTTTGGTGCTAGTCACCAACCCCTTGACCTTTCGGGTGCGAGGCAAGGGGAAGTCATGTACCCGGTTCGGGTTCCCCTGGAATTCGGGGGCGTGACAAGTTGGTATCGAGCATGGTCTAGCGGACCTAGGTTAGTGAGGGGTGGTTAATTGATTCAATGTGACTTGGAAAAGCTGTAAGGAGGGCGCCCGATCAACGCAGTCCTTACGGGTATTCTAGGTTATGTTGGTGTCGGTTAGATCATCCTAGGAGCATACATAGGGTGCATTGCTAGTGGTATGATTGTGTGCATATAGGGCACTAGATTGTCTTTGTGTGTGATGTGCTCGTATGTGGTGCCGAGGATGGCACGTGGCCGTGAGAGCCAGGGACTGGATGTGGTGTACCCTATGGGGTGACACGATGTTATATGCATGGTTGTGGACCTACGGGTCATGTGGTGTACCCTGATGGGGGACACGATGCTATATGCATGGTATGGACCTACAGGTCGTGTGGTGAGAACCTACAAGTCGGTTGTGCCTTTGATGGCGGTTGTCTTATTGATCGTTTGTTGTTTGTTGTTGTGGCCAGTGTGATGGCACCACCGAGGAGAGCTGTCCGAGGCCAAGGCCCGGCAGAGGAGCCCACGATAGAGTCGGGGCACCAGGGGCGACGAGCCCGCAGCAGAGATCGTCGGCTCCCGTTGTGGGACCTGATTTGGCTCAGGTATTGATTCGGTTGCGAGGAGGCCATACGGGGTATGCGAGGGCTCGATGAGGGATATGGCTAGAGAGGTGGATGAGCCGAAGAGGCAACAACGGCCTCGGCAGCCACCACGGCCTCAAACAGCAGGAGGCGAGGGTGGTGCAGGATGTGCACCAACGGGAGGTCGTGATAGAGCCGGCACGACGAGGAGTGGATTGGGCTGCACGGTTTTTGAAACATGCACCCAGGACTTTTGAGGATGGTTCACGGCCTGAGGTAGCCGAGGACCGGATTAGATGGACAGAGGACATCTTTGAGATGATTGGGGTGCAGGATGAGGAGCGGGTGCGCGTGGCGACGCACTATCTGTTGGGTATCCCACGCAGGTGGTGGGAATCCACTAGGCTGTCCATGGCGATCGGATGACTGGAGAGAGTTTGTTGAGCGCTTCTTTGGGGAGTATTTTCCCGGCTCGTTGCGAGTATACTCGACGTAGAGAGTATTATGAGCTTGTGCAGGGTAGCATGATTGTGGGTGAGTATGTGCAAGCCTTACGGATTTGGGGCGGTTTGCTCTGGAGTCTTGGGAAAAGGAAGGCCGGAAGACGCAGGACTTCATTCAGGGCTTGAGGCCATCTTTGAAAAGACAAATGGAACCGATGCGATTGACCAGCCTACGGGAGGCGGTCGACAAGGCGATCATTATTGAGCGAGGTCGGGGATCGGCGAGAGCTCGGAGGCCAGGCGGTTCGGCAGACCGAGCAAGAAGAGCGAGTGGGGGAGAGCAGTGTCGCTCAGCCCGAGAGGAGGCAGGTGCAGAGGGTTTCTAGCCAGGCGATGGGACCCCGTGAGAGTTCGGCCCGGCGGAGGCCAGGTACTGTTGGAGTTGTGGTTTGACCGGGCATGTCTCGAGAGCGCCCAAGGAAAAGATGACATGCTTCCGATGTGGGAAGGTGGGACATGGAGCTAGGGAATGTGTTACCCTTAGCTCAACCAACGGTGTAGGCCCTCGTCCGAGAGATCGGGGACAGAGGAGTGGGGCTCCATCTCGGAGGTCGGTGCCCGGCACAGAGCACGCAGATGCGACTGCGGTGCGGCGGCCTCGGCGGGAGGCTCAGGGTCATGTTGATCGGCGGGGCAAGGCCCCAATGGGCCAGGCTAGTGGCGGTGGACCACGAGGGAGGACTTTTGCCCTCACCAGCCAGAGAGGCGAGAGGTTCCACCAGTGGATGAGGCGGGGAGCAGGACCTTCGGTGGTGAGAGGTACCATCATCATTTCTCATACTATTTGTTCGGTTTTGATTGATACGGTGCTACCCATTCTTTTATTTCGTATGCTACGGTGGTTGGATTAGAGTTAGACCAGGAGACAAGTGAGTCGGTCTCGATGGTTGCTTCACCTTTGGGTGGAATTGTGATACTTGAGAGTATCTGTCGTGCTTGTCAGGTAACACTTGGGGGTGTTAACTGTTGTGTGATTTGTATATCATGGAGTTAGATGATTTCGATGTTATCCTGGGTATGGACTGGTTGGTCTCCGTGGAGGCCAAGATTGATTGTTTTCGACGGCGTGTGACATTCCTCACACCAGGGGGCACGCGGGGTGTCTTTGTGGGTGAGTGGACCGAGGAAGCATGCAGGTTGGGACCATTGAGGCATGGGTGGGGTGATGTGACCCACCGGTTAGCGACTTGACATTGGTTGACGGGAGGAGAGAGGGGAAGGCTGTTTTGCCACCCATTGTAGATCGGTTCCCGGATGTGTTTCCCGAGGACTTGGTCGGTTTACCACTCGTGAGGGAGGTAGAGTTTTCGATCGAGTTGTTGCCGGGGACAACACCGATCAGGTTAGCGGCCTACCAGGATGGCACCGACGAGCTTAGAGAGCTCAAGAGACGGATAGATGACCTATTGGCGCGAGGCTTTATCAGGCGGAGTAGCTCACCGTGGGGTGCTCCGGTGTTGTTCGCCAAGAAGGCGGATGGTTCACTTAGGTTGTGTATAGACTAGGAAGCTGAACCGGTGGCTGTGAAGAACCGGTATCCATTGCCGAGGATCGATGACCTGTTCGATCAGTTTCGAGGTGCGAGATGGTTTTCCAAGATAGACTTGAGATCCGGATACCATCGGTTGAGGGTTAGGGAGGCGGATATCCCTAAGACCGCGTTTAGTTGTCGCTATGGGCATTATGAGTGGCTTGTGATGCCGTTTGGGCTCACGAATGCTCCAAAGAAGTGTTTATGGGATTGATGAACCAGGTATTTGCTCCATTTTTAGATATGTTCGTTGTGGTGTTCATCGATGATATTTTGGTCTATTCAGCGACCAAGAGGGAGCATGAGGAGCATTTGCAGGTTGTGTTGCAGACCTTGCGAGAGCATCAGTTGTACGCGAAGTTCACAAAATGTGACTTCTGGTTGCAACAAGTGCACTTCTTGGGGCATGTGGTATCTTCGGAGGGTATCACAGTGGATCCTGAGAAGATTGAGGCAGTCATGTCGTGGAAGAGGCCCACGAATGTGTTTGAGATTCGTAGCTTCCTTGGTTTGAAGCTATTATCGGAGGTTCGTGGAGGATTTTTCCCAGCTGGCACCTCCTATGACACACTTGACTAGGAAGGGAGTTCCTTTCATTTGGTACGATGCGTGTGAGAGTGCTTTCATGGAGCCGAAGGCACGATTGACCTCAAGACCTATCTTGATTCTTCCACAGGAGGGTGTGCCTTTCGAGGTGTATTGTGATGCTTCCAGGGTGGGACTTGGTTGTGTGTTGATGCGGACTCGGCAGGTGATTGCTTATGGGTCTAGGCGGTTGAGACCACATGACGAGAGCTATCCCACGCATGATTTGGAGTTGGCTGCGATGATCTTTGCACTTAAAAGTCGGCAACATTATCTCCTTGGGGAGAAGTTTGTGGTGTATACGGACCACAAGAGCTTGCGAGATATCTTCTCTCGGCGAGACTTGAACCTTAGCAGAGGCGGTGGGTGGAGTACCGCAGCGATTTCGGTTTGATATGATGTATACCCCTGGGAAGGGTAACGTGGTGGCGGATGCTCGAGTAGGAAGAGCGGGGGCCGTGGTGGCCTATTGTGCCATTAAGGAATGGGAGATGATGGGTCAATTGGCGGCGATGAGGTTGCGAGATGGTGACCGGCGAGGGGCGAGGGACCCTCGGTGTTGTATGTAGATCCCGAGAGATGCGACACAGGATCATAGAGGATCAAGTGGGGACGTTGATTGTGAGGTCATCCGCGACAAGATTCGACCAGGCGGTATCTTCCGCCGGACCGAGGATGCAGAGCACGTCTTTGCGGTATAGGGGTAGATTGATAGTTCCCACTTCTCTTCGGGAGGAGGTTCTTCGGGAATTTCACCGGTCGAGGTTAGCTGTACATCCTGGTGGGACCAAGATGTACCATCTTTGTGAGAAGGCGATTTTGGTGGCCAGGCCTGGAGAAGGCCGTTGCTGATTTTGTGAGGAGGTGTTTGACACAACTGGTCAAGGCAGCACCCGAGATCGCTGGTGAGTTGCGGTCTTTGCCGGTGCGAGTGGAAATGGGACCACGTGACCATGGATTTTGTCACTGGACTTCCTCGTTCCAGGGGACACGACACTATATGGGTTATTGTGGACCGATTGACCAAATCGGCGCATTTTATTCCGATTCGAGAGACAGACCCAGTGAGGACTTTGGGACGGAGGTATATTGATGTTATTGTGCGGTTGCATGGAGTCCCATTGTCTATTGTATCCGATCGGGATGCGAGGTTCACCTCTCGGTTTTGGAGACGATTACGGCGAGCTTTGGGTACTAGGGTGAACCTCAGATGCCTTTCACCCGAGACGGATGGTCGATCGGAGCGGACGATTCGGACACTCGAGGATATGTTGCGTGCCTGTGTCCTAGATTTTGGAGGTTGTTGGGAGACTCACCTTCCTTTGGTGGAGTTCTCTTACAACAACGATTATCGAAGCCACGATTGGGATGGCTCCGTATGAGGCGCTATATGGGCGGCCTTGTAGATCACCCTTGTGTTGGGCACAGACGGGAGAGACAGCAATTCTCGGTCCCGATATGGTTCGAGAAACCACGGAGATAGTGCGATTGATTAGACAGCGTATGCGACGAAGACGAGTAGGCGAGAAGTCCTACGCGGACCGGAGGCGTCGACCCTTGCGGTTTGAGGTGGGTGACCGTGTATTTTTGCGGGTTTCGCCGCGTCGAGGGCATCGGAGGTTTGGACGTGGATCCAAACTCTCCCCTCGTTTTGTGGGGCCGTTTGAGATTGTTGCCACCGTGGGCGCAGTGGCTTATCGGTTAGCTTTGCCACCGGAGTTAGCGCGGGTACATGATGTGTTTCATGTGTCTCGGTTGAGACGGTATCACCCAGATCCTTCTCATGTGTTGGACTATCGCGAGATCGACTTGGGCGACGATGGTGCCGTCGTTGAGATGCCTGGCACGAGATTTTGGACAGCGGGACCAGGTCTTGCGAGGCAAGACGATCCCACTAGTTCGGGTGTTATGGCGACACCGAGGCATGGAGGAGCAAACTTGGGAGAAAGAGAGCCAGGATGCGGATTCTTCATCCTGAGCTATTCGAGGATGATCGGCCCCGAGGTGGGGAGGATGTGATGGCATTCCCTGAGGTATGAGTTATATTTTATGCATTTGTTTTGCATATGTTGTTTGAGATGTGGTTTAACTCGTTCTTGTTGGATCTTGTGCCCAATGTGGGTTCTGTTTGGCTTGTTGTGCATTGCCTTGCACATGTGTGATCGGTGATCATGTTTGATGTTTTGTTGTTGGGACATTGAGCTTGAATTTTGCTATGTCATTTGGGCATGTGTTTTATTTTCGAGGACGAAAAGTCCTAAGGTGGGGAGGATGTAAAGACTCGTATTTGGGTAGTCTTGAGAGATAGTCAGCCTATGGGAATGTAACTATCAGGACGGTAGTGTAGCCGTCAATGTGAGCATTTTGATCGTACTTGGGCCCGATTCCGAGTCGGGGCCCCGTTTGACCCGATTGTTGACTTTTGGGGTCTATTGGTTGACGTTGCGTTTGAGCGGTCATTTGGGTGTACTAATATCTGTGTAGTATTGTGCTCGTCATTTCGAGCGTTTTGGCGTAGTTTGACTCAATTTGGAGTTCGGGACCTCGGAGGTTAATTATTAGTGGGTCAATGGTTGACTAGGTCGGTTGCTGGTAAAAATATAAATAGGGGAAAGAGAGCTTCCACGTTACGTTTGAGCGTTTCACGTTTACGCGTTGGAGAGCTTAGAGAGAGAAAGAGAGAAGGAAGCTTGGAGGCCTTGGCGATTTGGGGCGTTTTGAGCTCGTCCAAGCATCAAGAATCATTCCAGGTAGGTGTTCCATTGATTCTTCACCCTTTTCTTGCTTTTTTTTGGATTAACATGTAAGAATTTGATGAAATCATGCAAATTCGTGTTGAACCCTAGAATTTGGGGAAAAACAAATTTTTGGTTGAATCTTGTATTTAAATGCGTTCGAGGGGTAAGACGTGATTTAAAACCTAATATATAGTATTAGGTATGAGTTTTGTGAGATTCGGGTTGAATCCAGACGAGAAACAGGTGAAAAACGATGATGAACAGAATCGTCGTGAAGCTGGGTAGAGAAACGACCCGATGAGATCGACTGGAAATTGAAAATTTCGAATGTGCGATTTCGAAGGTTCGAAGGTAGGTTCGATGTAGTGTAATTTTGAGTGTCGAATGTGAAATTTTCGAGTGTCGTTTCGAAGGTTCGAAGGAGTTTGAAGGAGTTTAAGGCAGTTCATGGGTACTTGAAGGTAGTTTTCGAAGGTAGTTCGAGTGTAGGTTCGAGAGTCGAAGGCGTTCGAAACGAGATTCGAAATGCAGATTCGAAATGCGATTCGAAAATGTAGTTTCACCGGCGATTCAAATACGATTTACTGACTGGACCTATTTACATTGCAACCTATACCCATCTACACAATTAAGCATTATACTTAAGTTACAATGTAAATAACGAAATACCCCCATTTGGATTCAAAGAAAAATACTAGAAAAATTAATTCCCACTATTGCAAAATGTGAAAATTGGGTTTTAGTGTAAAATTTGGAAAAACCCAAAAGTTCGTAGTGGTGAATTTTTGGAAAGTGGGGTTAGACATCTCGAGAAAAATCCCCAAAAAATCGGATTATCTTATTTATGCTATGGGAACCCAATGCCGGGACTTTTAATTTCAAGAAAATAGCTGCTATGGGTACTTCCTTCATAAATCAAGGGTTGAGGATTTACTTGGGAAGAGCGCTCTGGTCCAAAGGAAATGTTGAGCATGACATGCCATACTAATGTTAGTATGTTGGTGTGAGGTATTGGGACATGGACTCCGTGACTTGTTTGGGTTCTCACCGTGATGCACCGATGGTGCTATATGGTTGACATGGCAGGCATATGCACCGATGGCGAGGCCTGTGTGGCGACCGTGGCCGGGCATATTACGCGTGGACAAGCTAAGGCCTGAGTTGAGCCGTTGAGCTCGTGGAGCTAGGGGCCGAGTGCCCCGAGCTGGGATCCCATGGAGGATCGTGGACAAGTTGTCCTGATATTTGTTGCGAGCCGAGTCCTGATGTTTGTGCACACTACACGGTGCACGAGTACACCGAGCATATAGTATAGACTTATATGTGTTGCATGATGTGGAGTGTTGGGGTCACCTAGCGAGCTTGTCGCTCACCCCTACTTGTTGTTTACCTTTTTCAGGTGTGACCCGAGACTAGTGGAGGACTTTCTTCCGAAAGGACGTGCCCACTACTACGATGTATGATACGATCGTATTCCGTATTGTGTATTGTATTATGTTTGTATCCCAGACATGAGTCCGTGGACGATTATATTTGCATCTTGTTGGTGATGCGATGTCTGTATGATTGTTTGGCTTATTGTATGCATGATGATGTATGGGAAAGTACGGGATTACCCTTGATGTATGATCGTACAGGGTTGCATATTTGAGACAGCACCCGCGGTGTAGTCTCTTTTGGTGCTAGTCACCAACCCCTTGACCTTTCGGGTGCAGGCAAGGGGAAGTCATGTACCCGGTTCCGGGTTCCCTGGAATTCGGGGGCGTGACATCTACACTATCATATCCTAAATTTGGTGGCGCAACACATTAATCAAGTTCAATCTTAAATCTAGCTACTATCCGAGCTGAGTTTTTCTTTTTGTGGTTGTTTTCTTTCTCACTTACAAGTTCTTCTCTTAGCAGTCTACACTTAAGACAAGTCTCCTCAATGGTGGTTTTTAGAGATTTCACCTTTTTTTTTTTTGCTTATTTAAGTTCATCAATATTAAAATCCTTTTATGCACATTTTTTAACTTTCTTTTCGTAAAGCTCATTGGTGTACTTATAACCCTTATAAACATTAAGAAAGTTTTTATAATATTTATCCTTTTCAACTTTTGTTTATTTTAATTTTTTCATGAGATTATTATAAGAAAGAGAACATACTTTTGTATCTTCCATAAGACAAAGGTGAGCTTTCTCCTTTGGTTTATCATTTGAGGACTCTTCTTTTTCCTCTATATCACTATTGATTTTGTTTACCACCATAACCCTTATTTTGTCATTTTTTGTTTGAGTTAAAAGTAGACTTCCTCTTCTTATTATCTTCAAGTTTAGAAGCCTCCTTTTTCTTTGGAAGAAAACAATGAACAATAAGATTCTCTAGTTCTTTATAGTTATATCCTATTCTTTTCGATTATGAGGATAATCCTTTATAACCTATTCTTTTATTTCTCTTAAACAATCGATTCATACCTTCAATGAGAAACGCAAACTGTCACGCTCCGGATTTCCCAACAACTAGAAACCAGTTAGTGTTGTCCCATGCCTTGCACCCAGAAGGACAAGGGGTTGGTGAATAGTCACCTAATAGGGCTCCCTCAAGGGTAATGCCTTGAACCTGCTACAATCTCATTTCATGGCATATACAACTAAACATTAATCACTTCATGTAATAAAACTGTGTCACATGATAAATAGGGTGACCACTCCCAAAACACGGTGTCTCAACAAATACACAATTTCAAATGAATACATAGATCTCTGTCTCAATCGTTATAATATCTCAAACATGACGACCATTTAATGAAAGGAAAACTAAATGATAATGCTCATGCCTCCACAATGGGGTATCTTCTTAACATCTGCTAAGTCCTGCAGTAAAGGTGGGTGAGCAAACCATAACTCAGTAGGGGTTTATGCCTCCCCGAACCAACCCAATATCTCCACAACGATATGTTCAGTGAAAACATGTGCAGTGTAGTGAAAATAAAATAACAATAAACATCACATAAAGGGTTCACAGGTGGTTCCCTCAATGGAACCTCAAAACTCGGGTCTACTTTTGGACCATCCCCTTAATGGGACCTCAATATCTCATGTCCATTCCAGGACTGTTCTCTCAATGAAACCTTAATGCTCAGGTCCACTCTTGGACTGCCCCCTTAATGGGAGTACAATATCACATATCCAAGCAAAGTAGCAAAACACACAAACGTCTCATAACAATTCTCACGCATATATCCCAATACTCAATACATTTCAATATATTTCCACAACATATCTGTTTCATACATTACAACACAACATACATAGATATGTTAATATGTTTAAAAATATCAAATTCACATATCACAACACAATTTCTCCCAAACCGTTATACCAAGACAGGGTTTGAAACCCCAATATTTTGACTCTTTATAACCATTGAAATAGACTCAAGAAGACAGAACCACCTACCTCTCTGACAAAAAACGATTTACAAGATCTACACTTCACGTTCTTGATCCAAAGACCCCTTGCACCACGTTCTCTCTCTCTCTCTCTCTCTCTCTCTCTCTCTCGATCAATTGAGTGTGATGACAGCTAGGGATTCCTTTTCCAAAATAACAAAATAAAACACAAAAGAAACTTGCTACACATGGTCGGCATGGCTAAATACGCGTTGACCATAGTCGATGCTGACCAAAATCGCCACCGTGTCGACCAAAACTGGTCGACACTGACCACCCCTACGCGTGTCGACCAAGCCACCCCTTGTCGACCAACAGGTGGTCGACACCGACCCCAAGCGCGCATTGACCAGTCTCCACGTCGACCACTTCCCCATGTCGACCTCACCACTTCGACCACTATCCTTGTCACGCCCCGGTTTTCCAACCCGAGGAGACCGGAACATGACCCTCCCTTTACCCGGGTTTGGATAAAGGGGTAGGATACAACATACACTTTACATTTTATTTTCAGAGACCAAAATCACATAATTATTAAATTCAAACCACATGCCTTTATTATGTTTCAAACTTCATTACAAAATCTCCCATTGGGGTTACAAGGCCTCAACGAAATTACATAACACAAATTACATAACATAAAACAAAGCCACAAAACGGAACTCCTCCACCTAGGTGTTCCCACCTAACGCCCGTAGGTTCTTGCAAGAAAACACACCACAAGTAGGAGGGGTGAGCAACCACGCTCAAGTAGGGATCATGTCTCCCCAACCCATCCCATGCTCCTAGCATCTACATGACATGTGTACGAGTGCGGTGTCGTGATACATTCCAACAGATATAATAACAAACCACCATCAAATACAATCATTTCTACATTCACACAGGCTAACACTTTAACCACAAGTGATTTAACCGCCTCTTCAGGCCAATGATTCAAGTGATTTAACCGCCTCTTCAGGCCAATGATTTAACCGCCTCTCAGGAAAATAGTTTAACCGCCTCTCAGGCATAGTTTCCACAGCCTCACAGGCTAACACAAAACAGTCCCGGGCTTCCACAGCCACCGGGTGTACAAGCAAACACGCAGCACATAAGGCCATACAGGCATAACATCAAACACTTAATATGCTTAGTCACACGGGAATAACGTCGAACACTTAGCATGCATATATTCACTTAGTCACAAACCCAGCCACACAGATATTATTTCAAACACATAATGTGCTTAGCCTCACAGGCATTATTTCAAACACATTTTGAGCATACACACAGGCATATTCACACAGGCATTTTATCGAACACTTAATATGCACTAACCACCTAACCTCAGAGATCACACCAAAACGCTACTGAAGGCCAACATTCATATAGGAGGTCACACCTATATGAATTTACATATAAATAATATAACAATAACAATAGAAACTCGAGAAACCCTCTACACAGGGCCTAACCCCAGAGCAGGACCAGGTGAGACAGAACCCCTACCTTGAAAACGTCCTCCAGCTCTTGCTTCCACGCTAGACGTTGTCTTCCTCACGCACGACGCTCCGGCAGCAAGCCAGCAACTCTCCTTCCTTCCCTCTCTCTCTCTCTCTCTCTCTCTCTCTCTCTCTCTCTCTCTCTCTCTCTCTGCGACGGCTGAAAAGAACCCTAACCCTAGAACAAGGAGTCTCCTCATCCTTATATAGACCTCCCATTATCAAAACGACGTAGTTTTGATTAAGTGAAACCCAGGATCAAAACGACGTAGTTTTGATTACACAAGCTACCACCTTCTCGCTTCCATACACGCCAAAATATCCACAATTCCAACATGGTCCTTTGGGAAAAGATGATTAGAACGATAAAACCAAGGTAACCATGCAAAAACATGCCTGCACGCCAATTTGAACGCCAATTCCCCAATTGGCATGCAGCTCCAATTGCACTCAAACTTCACCCCAAGCCTCCTTACATCTTGTAAAGGTCTAGGAAGCAAAAATATACTTGCACGTGAAATGGGTGAATTCACGTGCAGCTCCAAATGTTCTGAAATTTCTGTGGTAGGTAGAGGACCTCATTCTAAGAAACTTTTGTTCTTGCACGCCAATTGTTTGAGGCCATCTACTCTGTCAAAAGTGAGCTCCAAGATCAGCCAAAACAGCTTAAAACTGCCTGTATACGCATAGCATCTTCCTAGGGCATAAAGGTACGTTATCACTTGTCACATGCACCTCCCAAAAGTCCCCTCTTGGGCTCATCTCTTACCTCAAACTTGTGCACCAACATCCAAGGTGTTTGTGGTTAACTTCTTACACACGGGTTACACACGGGTCATTACAATCCTTTACTGGCTTTCGGTACACTCCAAAATACCAGAAAATTAACATGTAAAAAACTAAAATTTTAGCACCATAAGACACCTCCTAAATTCCAACTCTAAAGACTAGGACACGGGTCCTCACACAAACTCTGTTAGAACCAAAATATATATAGAGAGAAATATAGAGACAAGACACACTTTTATTACAACAAAAAATTTGCTACAATATTAGAAAATAACACCAAGAGATAGCTAATGGACTACCTCAGTTTCAATGAAGCTCTCACTTTTTCTTCATCTTACTATTTTTTTCTCACTTCTTAGAACATCCACAATAGGTTTGGTATAATCAAACTTTTTTTATAATTTAGGAAAAGATATACAAATTTATAAAAAAAACCCATCTATATTAGTTTCCCTAAAATGAGATATAAGGATAATGGATCAATATTGAATCCCTAAATATGGAAATTCATTATTCATCTTCAAATGATTTTTTTTTAATTTTTAAATATTTTTTTATACATTTAAATTTTTAATTGATTATAATAAATGAAAGAGAGAGAGAAAATAATAATAATAATAAATGAATTAAGTAATAAATATAGATAGAAATAGAAAATTAGATGTTTGATATTTAAAAAAATTAAAAAATAAATACACTATTTACCTTCAAAATAAAAATAAAAATATCAAATCAAATCTTAAGCTCTTACTTTTTTTGGATGCAGCTTGCTCACTGCAAGCAAACTCTCATTTATATATTAATACTCTCACTGCAAGCAAACTCTCACCTCCTTATCATGAAACTTTTAATTTGAATCGTCAGATTAAAATTTAATTGTTCATATTAGATTTTCATTTAACTGTAGTAGTAGATTAACTGTAGCAGAATTATAATTAAATGAAAATCTAATTTGAACTATTGATTATAAGATTTAACAATCTAAATTAAAATTTTTATGATAAAAAATTAATCTCACATTCCTAGGAAAACACACATTACACACATATATATATATACATACATACATTTATATATCACACTCCACACCACAAATATAACTAATGCCTTGCCTTATAGCTCACACGGCTTACATGCCTTGCCTTGCCTTGATAGCACATAGCCACACACGGCTCACATATAATTGAGTTGGGGCCCATCCATTTAATGCCATTACAACACAATGCAATTCTAGCAACACACATCACAATCAATTGCAGACTTCTTCAAGCTCTCACACATCACAATTAATTTCAGCAAATTATATCACAATTTGAGCACACACATCAATTTCAGCACACCTCCCTCCTATCATTGGGCGCACGGCGCCTTCCGTTTTCAGCCTTGGGCAGATAAAGCTAAATCAACCCACTCCCTCCTGTCATTTCATTTTCATTTTTTAATTTGCCCAAATTAACAAAATCCAGGGTCTTGTTTTGAGTCTCTAGTATCTGACATGTCTTTTTCTTTCTTTAATTTGTCTTCTTTTAGTTGACTTCCTTTGTAATGGATTTTTCTCTTTCTGGTTCAATATACTGCATCTCATGTGATGAGATTGCTGTATATTGCATTGAGAGGCCCTCACCCGCCTAGGTCATTCTTTTATGGATACCACCTTCACATGGAGCATTCTTGAAAGAGAACGAAAAAAATTTGTCATTGACATCTTGGTTGGTTAATTTAATTCCACGTGTCCTCTCTTCCGGTAGAAACTTTTTGTATCTCTCTTGAAAATATTTTTAAGACTCTTCTGGTTTTGGTTCTGATTTGAAAGTCTCCAACACTTGTTTGAGACCGACCGCTTATTTTATTTTGTAACTCTCCCCCATCGATATCCCAGCAGCCCCTTCAATTTCAGCCCTCTACTCGGCCCTGCCATTTTCAACTGTGTTGGCATATTGGTGCTGCTAGGTTCTTGTGTCAACTTGAGCTAGATCTCGAACCATGAGTCTATGGTGACGGATCAAACCAAGTGGATGTGAATATCCGAGCTGTGATCTTTGCAACAGCAGTGAAGGCACATAAACACTGCCGTGAGACAAAAGCGCCCGACCAATTCAGAACAATTAAAACTTATTTCGAAAGCTTTGACTCATGTCAATTAAAACGAATTCAAACCCAGTTTTAGCTTTCTTTCTTTTCTTGTATTACTGTTTTTCATTCTTTATAGGGTCTCACATGGGAACATGCACGAAATTCTCTCCAGCATCTTGGCTTTCTTTCTTTTGTTCATTCTTTTTTATTACATTTGGTATAAAGTCCCACATCAGAATTTGCTCTTATGCTTACTAGAATATTATTAATATATTATTGAATAAAATTATAATATTTTAAGAAATTAAGATCAATAATATAATAAAATTTATTTTATAGATAAATAATAATAGTCATAACTAACAATAGTCATAACTAACAATACAAGAACTTGAAGCAGGCTTTTATATAATTATATATATATATATATACACACATCTCCTTTCTCTTCCCTCCTTTCACTTTTCTTTTACTTGATTTTTAACACAGAAATCAAAGTGAAAGAGGTTGTATTAGTAGAGAGGCGACGCGGTCCCGAGTTTCAGGGCCCTGATCTCCAAATCCGTCTCCATGATGGTACATACAGTGAGCCATTCGAGCCACGTTGGTGCCCATGCGCACCAGAGGCTTCAGTTCAGGACGACCCTGCTGCATATTGATGCACTGCCCGTTGATTCTCTTCCACGCGGCAACAATCACGCCCTTGATGTGCTCCCGGGCCTCCTGCTCTGAAACATTGGCTTCTCGCATGTAGCACACCACTGATGACGGGGCATCCCCCCTTTCTATTTCCGCCTATTTGCATTTTTTTGTTCAAAAGCTCCAATATTATTAATAACCATTGTAATTGAATTTTTTTTTGTTTTTTTAAAGGAAAACGGCTAATATAGCAAAGTTGCCTGGCTATTGTCTGATCATTAATTAGCCTCAAATGGAGTCGTGGAGTAGTAGTTAACTGTATTTGTGTGTATACATGTATGTTTGTATAGTTGAGAAAAGAGGAATTAATATTTGATTATTACCGCTGATGTTGCAAGATCATTGCAGAGACGGATTATAAGAGACACAGAAAGCACCAGTTCCTGAGTTTGGTTCATGAGGGTGTCAATGGGTTCTGCTTTTATGGCCTCGTACAGTGTTCTTGCTGAAAGAAAGATATGAACACAGAGTAGCGGTCCGCTAGACGAAATCCATCCATTGTTTAGGTACACTTCCAGCGACGGCGTGTACCCGATGTTATCCCAACGGGCTTCAACAAGCATTGCCTTACAAAAGTCTGCCCACTATATGCATTTCAAGCTCTGTAAGTTGGTCTTAATTTCCATGTATATAAAAAAACACATACACAATATATATATATGTGTGTGTGTGTCCTTTTGCGCATGTTTTTCGGTACACATTACTATCATATCCTATAAAATCTGACTAAATCATTAATTCAATGGAAAGAATTGAACAAAGGACTTGCATATATACTTTTTCTAACACAATGTGTGTGTGTGTGTGTGTGTGTATATATATATATATATATATGTGACTCTTTGTATACTTAATGTGACATAAAGTAAAGTCTAACTAAATTATTAGGCTAATGAAATATTATTAGGTGTCAAGAAAATTTGATAAAAAAACTTACATATAAACTTTGTGTGTGTGTATATATATTATATTGATTCCTTGAATCACAAATTATACAAAATCTCACGGGACTTGTCTAGGTGTGGAAAGAATTTTGAATAAATAAGGAATGAGTTATAATTTTAAAAAAATAAAAAAACAATAAAAGCATGCAAATAATTAGTTTCGAGCAAAGTAATTATAAAAACAAAAAACAAAAACAAAAACAATGGCATAATGGCAATAATTAGTTCCTGATGCGAGCACTATTATTATTATTATTATTTATTGATTGATTTGCTTTGTCGGCAATAATGGCAACACAAAATTGATGTTTACGTGACTGTCGTCATTCCCGACATAGAATGCATAAATAAAACCATATATATATATATATATGTACATGTTACCGCTCGTTTTAGATGTGGTAAGACGTTGTTGTCACCACTTTCTTCTTGCATCTCATTGGCGACTTGAGTTGTGGTATTGTAAAGTGCATGGAAGCAAATCTTCATGCACTCGGGGAGTTGTTCTACTATGCTAGGATCCCACCTATGTATATGTAGACATAATCTTATTAATTATGTAGTTAATAATAGCGTTAATCAAATGAGTGGAGACGATGGATGCACTCACGCGTCAACCGCGTCGGTGAAGATCTGCAGTTCGTTAAAAGAACCAAACACGTCATAAACGTCATCAATCACTAGTATCAGATTGATGGTCTTGGTTAGCCATTCCCTAAGATGGCCACACTCTGGCTCGCAGGCAACTCCCACCGCCCACAAAAAGCTTTCGGCTAACCTGTCCCTCGTAAAGCTGAGACTCTCATTCAGACCCAGATTCTTCCACCACCTGCGTACGTACATATGAAACTATGAAAATGTCTCATCACATGTTTGAGAAATCACTCCATTCGTTTCATAAAAAGCCAAGCACAATACTATTCACCCGACTAAACAATTTGTTTCTTGTTCCTCCCGATATTACGGTCAATCCAAATAAATGTAATAAATGAAATTGAATTAAAACTTTAACAGACATATTGAACAGCGGACGATCCGTTCTGTTTTTCAAATTTCATCATTCCATCAACAACCATTTAAGTTAAGAATCGTTAACCTGATTTGTTGTCTATATGTAAAGCATATGATCCTCTAACTAAATAATACCTTCTATATCAATTTATGAATTCAAGAGGTAAAGCTTATTTATCCTATTGTCTGCTGTAATTCAGATTCATATCCAAAAATATTTGAAGGTAACGTCAAAATATTAATTAATAAGTATAGCTTGGGCCCGCAAAACTCAAAACAAATACAATTGTATTTACACTTACATGTAAATAAGAAAAGCTGCTATGTATACCTGGACATATTTTTGAAATTTGTTTGGTGAGTTGATTGGACCATCTTAAAGTTGAGTTTAGCTAACTCGAGCAGACCTGAGTTCTGCCGATCATTTCTCCCCTTTTGGTAAGTTTCCATATTTTTCTTAACATCGAACCATTGGACTCTCCAATGAGAGGGAAGCCCTTCAATGAATGCCTTTGCCGCATCCAAGACCCTTTCACCATCTAATCCCAAATGGGAGGCCTCCACCAGCTCCATTATGTCCTTTTCATCTTTGTGCATGTTTTTTCCAAGCATACATGCCTTATACCCCAAGTACTCATCGAGCCCGTCTGTTTACAAGAGTATCGGACAATTGTAGCTACCTCTAATGCTTGAAGGTTAAGAATGAAAATTTCACAATTAAAATTAATTATCCTTAGTGTGTGACTATATATATATATAATAGTACTAGCTATATTACTATTATATATACCGTCTGATTGGACGATTCAAATCAAAGTTTCTTTTCACTATAACGAGTCTAGCTAGCCGTCGATACTGTATTAAATGAATAACTTAATCCCAATTTTATTTAACTTAAAATTTATGTCTTGCATAAAAATTCTATTAAATTTTAAACTTTAAGTGACCTACTAAATAAAATTAGCTGATCCTTATGTCTCAAAGTTTAAAATTTAAATAAAATTTATAATGAAGATATAAATTTTAAAAATAATTTTTAAACATTGTATATAAATCTATTAAACTGTAAAGGGAATGTATAAATACTCTTGCATATTCTCCTTAGCGGTAAATATACCTGGGGACACTTTATAACCACGCTGCCTGAGGAGCCGAAAGCGGAGGGCAACGAGACGTAGACCGTTCTTTTGAATTGTAATTTCATTTTCACTATCATTAGAAGCTATGGTACGTAGGGCTTCATCGATTTCTTTATTGAAGAGGTTGCCTAGCCCAAGTTTCTCAACCCAGTCTACCAACTCTAACTTGGCCGCCGTTTCAGCCTGGGTGGCATCCTCCAGGAGATGTCGGACTCCATCTATCAGCACCTCAGCCTGTCGTCTCATCAAGTCCACCTGCATGACGACTCATTGGGATTAATGCTAAGTTATAAATATTTTTAGCACCATAAATTATTCGGATTCGTAGCCGACGTGCCACAATATCAGTGTAATGTTTTTTTTTTTTTTTTATGTATTTTTAGAAAACACACCACAACGTGCGACACACTACGGCTAAATATTAGAACTGCTGATCCAACCTGTCAGTATATAGTTAATACAATATTATATCATTATACGACAGCACTTGGTGGACTGTATAATGACACAGACTTATCAGCGTGAGAGACAAAAAATTTAGAAGGGGTTAGTAGTTATCGTTCATTTGCTCACGTTGGATGGCGGAGGAAGGGATTGGATGGCATCGTATGTCCAAATGTTTGGCTTATAATTAGCACTCCGCCGTTGAGCGGTGGTAATTGATGCCTGGACACCAGCAGCTTCGCAGCGCGGAAATGGCGGCACTTGTGGTACAGTGGGTCGATGACGGACCATGCTTCCTTTGGTCGGCCCGAGGACAGCAAACTTATGTACAGAGATCATAGTTGATCGATTGATGGAGAATAGAAATTAATGAACTTTGTTTTCCGTTGAGAATTGGAGTCTTTTTATTCAGGTTTATCCACTGCTATTATGCTGTTCGACAGTACCAACGCCAAACGTGAATCATGAAAAATGAATGCTTACCACATGCCAGCGATACTTATGATATATATTTCGTGTCCGAGTTGGGCACGATATCTGGTGTGGCCGCATGCTGCAGGCGGCCCCAACCGAACTTATAAAGTTATAATAAGACACGGTTTGATTGCCTTTTACAAACGTGCCGATATTTATTTATTATGATTTTTTTTCTCTCCTCGTGATTTTATTAATTGAATTCTGCTAAGATCTGATCAAGGCACAGGCCCATCCGCATGTCACAATATTATTCGCTTTGGACTCGCCACATCGGCCCGCACGGCTTTAAAACACGTTGTGACATTTTGGGCCTGATTCACCATATAAGCTTCTTGACTTTTCCTTTTTGTTCCGATATGAGACACAATTTCCCAACAATCTCCCCCTTGTCACATATCAAACTACAGCATAAGCTAGAGACGCACCTATGAAACTGATGAGCTGCCACCATGTGGGCCATCATGGGAGCTCCCCCTCAATGTATATTCTGATTGAGAGCAGACAGATTCGATCACCTGAAGACAAGGATTTGTATTCCAATTCGATACCGCCGCACACTACGGGACACGCTGCTCGGCCACAGACTACACCGAGAAGACTTTCGATATAATGGAACACCAGATGGAGACAACCAGGCTCTGATACCAGTTTGTTAGGATCTGATCAAGGCACAGGCCCATCCGCATGTCACAATATTGTCCACTTTGGGCTCGCCACATCGGCCCGCACGGCTTTAAAACACGTTGTGACATTTTGGGCCTGATTCATCATATAAGCTTCTTGACTTTTCCTTTTTCTTCCGATATGGGACACAATTTCCCAACAAATTCATATTTTTAAAAATTTTATAAAACTCGATAAAAAAATATTTTTTAAAAAACATACTCAAATTCATTCATTCAAGCGTCCTAGAATCGTCATGAAGTAGTTGCTGAGGTGAGTGAGGACTCAACTACTCAAATTCCCATGGATATTTTCCTAGAAGCTGAGTCTCACTCCCGGTCGTTTTCCGTTGCAGATCAAGAGCTCCTGACGAACAAGGTGGTTGCCAAACCGATAGCATCGGGACGATTGGATGTAATCGCCATGATGCAGGCCTTCAACAAATGGAGCTTGTTGATCTGGACATGGAGAAGATGAAAGGCGAAATGGAGTTCCTAGTTGGCACAAGCTCCACTGGCTTCCACCGCCTCAAGGAGCACTGTAAAGAGATCAAGACGGCCTACAAAACACAATATAAAGGCGTCACCAAAGTCATGGGTGTCATTCTCTCCAAATGTCGTCAGTTGGCTCTTGGTGAGATCAAGCTCGAAGTGAGGCCATCTCACAAGTTCTTCGACAAGCCTGAACCCATACCAGTTGAAGATCCCAGGCCTGCACCCAGTGACCCTTGACCTCCAGCTCCTCAACTTGAAGTAACTTATGCCCGTGGAAGGAAGCACGCACACAGAGCTCCCGTACCATCGGTCTCGGACTCTGATTATGATGCACCCATAGCCACGCGCATGAAGAAACGCCTAGCTGCTCCTTCCTCCTCATTAGCTTAACTTGCCTCTTCCTCTTAACCTCCAAAAGCCATTGACAGTGCCAACCACGATATTCTTGCAGAATTCAGCCTTTATGTGGCTGGTAGCCCTTTTATGCGAACATGTGGGTATGAAATTCCTTTTTTCAAATACTTGAAACTCCCAGACACGCACTATATAACCCTAATCTCCCCCCATATAATCAGCAGCCAGCTCTTAGCCATTGATCTCTTTCTCTGAGTTAATATCCACCCTTGGATCTAGGTTAAAGCCTCTCTCTTAACCTAATCTAGCAGCCAAATCTCCACCATTGATCTATTCTTGAATATAACATTAGCCATTGGATCAAACTCATTTAAATGAAATAATCTTAGCCATTGGATCAAGCTCACCTTAATCAACAGATCTTAGCCATACACCTGGTGAACTCTGATATGCATGTGCTGATGTCGGTATGTTGACCATAACTTTCTCCACAGAGCTCAAATTCACTTGAGGTCAAAAGAAAAGTTGTAGATCCTTAAGTCCTCTATCCACCTCTAAAATTTGGTGAAATTCTGAGCTAAAAAAAACTACATGCATCCATGTACATGACATCATCCTGTTTACACACGATATCATTTTAAGTGGCTATTTTGACCTAGTAGAAGGTCTCAAACATTGTCACGTGCATAACAAAAGTTGCTCCAAATTATGTCATAAACATGTCCTCAAAATTTCAGAGCAATCGAACAAGAATTGCCTTTGTACGTGACATGGGCATTGTCACGGGCAAAGCCAAATTGGCTCAAAATTAGGCCATAAACATGACCTCAAAATTTCAAAGCAATTGGACAAGAATTGACGTGGCATTGTCACGGGCAGAGCCAAATTGGCTCAAATTTCTCTAGTGAGTCCCCCATAAACTGCAGATCAATAATGCCTTTTGCACGCAATATTGATTGTAGCTCTAAACACTATTAAAATACTATTTTCGCACGTGATAATATCTGCTTCTCTGGACTTCCTCTTTCATATGGTGCATTCAAAAGGTTGACAACAAGGACTGTGATTGATAGCACTGCGATTGACATCAATGACAACACAATCAGCTATGACAACTCTCAACAACTCACATTGGAAATAATAATCTCCCCCTTTGGAATTGTTGGCAACTATAACAACCACTTGTCTCTCCACTTTAACGTCGTTGACATCTCACCACTTTGTCAATCACTTCACATAATGGGTTCAACTCTGTTGTAACCTGTTAAACTACAGAACATAGACTGCAATCAGAAATCCCCTTCAATATTATATTACACCTCCTGCAAAAAACAATTCCTGTATGCAGTCATCATACACACACTCCCCCTATATATGACTTCTCATATTAATCTTGCACTCTACTTTGCTGCAAACCTTCCTCTGTCAAATGATAATTAATGATAGTTCTCCCCCTGGAAACAACTCCCCTGATAGAAGGTTAACTCCCCCTGTTGAGGACATCTCTCCCTCTTTCTGGGACATCTCTCCCCCTTTGACAACAATTCCAAAGAATTGAAATAGGGCTGCATTACAACATGTCCTCTGCAAAGTAGATACTACTGAAAGAACTAGGGGTTCTCACAGGAACCTGGAGGGTATCTAGGGTAATCCTACTCCCTCAATGAGAGGGATACACACCGAGACTAGCTTGATGTAGCTCAAACAATTCTCGTGACAGAGGCTTAGTAAATATGTTAGCTATTTGTTGCTTGCTGACTACAAAATCCATCTGAACAATCTTCCTCTCCACGTTTTCTCCCAGAAAATGATATCTGATATCAATGTGTTTATACCTGGAGTGATGAACACTATTCTTACTCAGATTTATGGCACTCTGATTGTCACATTTTATCACAGTTGTGCCTGCAACTCCTTTAATCAAGTCTCTCAGCTATCTCTTCATCCATATTACCTGAGTGCATGCTGAAGGTGCTGCTATATATTCTGCCTCTGTAGTACTCAAGGACACACTCTCCTGTTTCTTACTGAGCCAGGAAACACATCTGCTGCCCAAAAAGAATGCTCCACCTGATGTGGACTTTTTATCATCTCTACAACCTGCCCAATCAGCATCACTATAAGCAACCAGAGTTAAATCTGTATTTTCTGAATACCAAAGCCCATAATCACTGGTCCCCTTCACATATCTCAGAATTCTCTTCATTGCAGTCATATGTGACTCTTTTGGATTAGCTTGATATCGTGCCACAAGACAAGCTGCCTGCATAATATCTGGTTGTGTGGCTGTCAAGTATAATAAACTACCAATCATGCTCCTATAGAGCTTCTGTTCCACACTTAGACCCTCTTCATCCTTAGAAATCTGACAACCTACCTCCATAGGGGTAGAAATAGGCTTGCTCTCCGTCATGCTAAACTTCTGTAGCATGTCTCTAATGTACTTTGCCTGTGATAAGAATATGCCATTCTTTCTCTGTTCAACTTGCAGACCCAAAAAGTATGATAGATCTCCTATCATAGACATCTCAAATTCTGCCTACATCAATTCTGAAAACTTCTTGCATAAATCCTTACTACCACCGGCAAATATTATATCATCCACATACACAATGACTACTAGCTGGCCTCTATCACTCTTCCTGATATACAAGTTGCTATCTACTGTACCTTTCTTGAATTGAAGTCTTCTAAGATACTTATCCAGCCTTGAATACCATGCTCTTGGTGCCTGCTTCCATCCATATAGAGCTTTCTTCAATCTGCATATCTTGGTTTCATCATCTCTAAGTATGAAACCATCTGGCTATTCCATATAGACTTCTTATTCCAAATCTCCATTCAAAAAGGCTAACTTCACATCTATATGAGAAATCTTATATTTTAGATGTGCAACAACTGCCAAAAACATCTAAACACTTTTTAACCTTGCTATAGGGGCAAAAGTTTCATCAAGGTCAACTCCTTCCACCTATGAATAGCCTTTACAGAATAGTTGAGCTTTGTTTCGAATGATTTTGCCATCCTCATTCATTTTATTTTTATAGACCTATTTGTAGCCAATCACATTCTTGTTCTTGGGTCTATCCACTAGCTCCCATGTATTATTTTTCTCAATTTGGTCAAGCTCCTTATCCATAGCCTTGATCCAAAAAGGGTCATCTTGTGTAGAGACTCGTATTTGGGTAGTGTTGAGAGATAGCTATTCTATGAGAATGCAACTATCTAGACGGTAGTGTAGTCGTCGATGTGAGCATTTTGACAGTACTTGGGCCCAATTTCGGGTCGGGGCCCCGAGTGGCTCGATTGTTGACTTTCTCAAGGTTTATTGGTTGACTTTACATTTGAGCAATCATTTGAGTGTGATAATATCTGAATAGTATTGTGCTCGTCATTTCGAGCGTTTTGACAGTAATTGGGCTCAATTTGGAGTTCATGACCTCGGGAGGTCAATTATTACTGGAGTCCAGTTATCGGCAGTAGTATATAAATAATTAAGAAACTACCTTATCCCTTTAATTGTTTGGTGTGTGCGTGTTTGAGCAAGAGAGAGAGAGAGAGAGAGAGAGAGAGAGAGAGAGAGAAGGCAAAAAGCTTCCTTTGGTGATTTGGGGCGATTGGAGTTCGTGGATCGCAAATAATCTTTCTAGGTAGGTGTCCTTGACCTTCTTATCTCGATCCTATCTTTGGATATGTGCTACTGTGATCTGTGGTTATATAACTGTGTATTTCATGAGGGTTGAGAAGTCAACCATGAAAATCTAGATTTAGATCTAGATGGATATATGATTTGTGTGTTTTTTTATTGTTATCGTGCGATTTAGAGGCATTTAGGACGCATTTTGAGGTAGATATTGTAGTCTGTTGAGTAAAACAGGTGTTTGTGAGCGTCTGGGGGTCACTGGGTTGATTCTAGACGAACAACAGGCCAAAAACGACGATGAACAGTACCCTGGGCATAGGCAGTAGCAAGTAGTCCAGATTAGTTAGTCCGGATCAGTAGTCTGGATCAGTTAGTCCGGATGTGGCAGCAATAGTGGTCCGTAGCATCAATTCCGTAGCATCAATCCGCAGCAGTGATCCACAGCTTCAATCCGTAGCAGTGCAACTACACTGCACTGGACCATTTACATTTATTATACTTATGTTACAATGTAAATAAAGAAATACCCCACATTTGGATTCAAAGAAAAATACTAGAAAATTAAATTTCCACTCCTTCAAAATGTGAAAATTGGGATTTAGTGTAAAATCTTGGAAATATCCAATTTTTCGTAGAGGTGAATTTTTGGAAAGTGGGGTTAGACATCTCAGAAAAATCCTCAAAAATCAGATTATCTTAGTTATGATAATTGTGCACACTAAAAAGAAATAAGAGTCCTGATGATTGTGCACACTAAACAGTGCACGAGTACACAGAGCATGTAATATAGACTTGTATGTTTGCATGATGTGGAGTATTAGGGTCACCTACTGAGCTTGTCGCTCACCTCTACTTGTTATTTCCCCTTTCAGGTATGACCCAAGACTAGTGGAGGACTTTCTTCCAAGAGGACGTGCCCACTACTCTGATGTATGAGTATTGTATTTTGTATTATATTATGTGTTGTGTCCCAGACATGGGTCCGTGGACAGTTGTATTTGCATACTGTTTGTGATGTTATGTATGTATGACTATTTGAGTTATTGTATGCATGACGATATATGGGAAAGTACAGGATTACCCTTGATGTATGATTGTACAGGGTTGCATGATTGAGACAGCACCCGCAGGGTAGTCTCTATTGGTGCTGGTCACCAACCTCTTGACCTTTCGGGTGCGGGCAAGGGAAAGTCATGTTTTTGGTTCCGGGTTCCCTGGAATTTGGGGGCGTGACATCTTGAGCCTCTCCAACTGATGTAGGTTCAACTTGTGAGATTAAAGCAGTAGCTTGAATTTGTCTTCTTGTTCTCACTAGTGCATTGGCATCACCAATGATTTGTGCTCTTCTAGCTTCTACGACTTGAGAGTTTGCTGAACTCTTCTTTCTTTTTGTTGACTGTGATTCTGTATTATCAGCTTCTATCTCTAAATCACTGTCACTACCTAAACCTTCCACTTCCTTATCTTCATTTGCAGTGGTCATGGTAGACTCTGCTTCTTCTAATGGATTGTAAAGACTCGTATTTGGGTAGTGTTGAGAGATAGCCATTCTATGGGAATGCAACTATCTGGACGGTAGTGTAGTCGTCGATGTGAGCATTTTGACAGTACTTGGGCCCAATTCTGGGTCAGGTCCCCAAGTGGCTCGATTGTTGACTTTCTCGAGGTTTATTGGTTGACTTTGCATTTGAGCAGTTATTTGAGTGTGATCATATCTAAATAGTGTTGTGCTCGTCATTTCGAGCGTTTTGACAGTAATTGGGCTCAATTTGGAGTTCGTGACCTCGGGAGGTCAATTATTGCTAGTAGGCCAATTATTGGCAACAGTATAAATAATTAAGAAATTGCCTTATCCCTTTAATTACTTGGTGTGTGCGTGTTTGAGCAAGAGAGAGAGAGAGAGAGAGAGAGAGAGAGAGAGAGAGAGAGAGAAGGTGAAGAGCTTCCTCTGGTGATTTGGGGCGATTGGAGTTCGTGGATCGCACATAATCTTTCCAGGTAGGTGTCCTTGAACCTCTTGTCTCGATTCTGTCTTTGAATATACATGAATTTATGAAATTGAGTATGAACCCTAGGTTTCGGGGGAAACCCAATTTTGGGTTAGATCTAATGGTTCAGCATAAAATCCGTGGGTAAGACTGATTTATATCAGTTTGGGTATGTAATTTTGTAGTCTGTTGACTGAAACATGGGTTTGTGAGTGCTTGGGCGTTGCTGGGTTGATTCCATAAAAAGAACAGGCAAAAATAATGATGAATAGTACCCTGAGCGAGCTGTGGAGTCAGCAGCTTCGTAGTCCGGATCAGCAGCAGTGATCCGCAGCATTAATCCACAGCTTCAATCCGCAACAGTGTAACTGCACTGCATTGAAACATTTACATTGTAAACCATTATGCCTCAAGTATTAAACTTAAGTTACAGTGTAAATAACGAAATACCCCCCATTTGGATTCAAAGAAAAATACTAGAAAATTAAATTTCCACTTCTTCAAAATGTGAAAATTGGGATTTAGTGTAAAATCTCGGAAAAATCCAGTTTTTTGTATAGGTGAATTTTTGGAAAGTGGGGTTAGACATCTCAGAAAAATCCCCAAAAATCAGATTAGCTTAGTTATGATATGGGAACCCAATGCCGGGACTTTTTATTTCAAGAAAACAACTTCTATGGGTATCTCCTTCCTTGGTCAAGGAATGATGATCGATTTATGAAGACTGGCTTCAGTTATAAAGGGAGTATGGTGAACCTTAGTGCCATATTGGTGTTGATATGTTAGTTTGAGGAATTGGGGCTTAGGCTTTATGACTTGTTGGGTTCTCACCGTGAGACTAAGGCCTGTGTTGAGCCGTTGAGCTCGTGAGCCGTCGAGCTCGTAGAGCTGGGATCCCGTGGAGGATCGTGGACAAGCTGTCCTGTGTGGGCAGGCTGGGTCTTGATGTTTGTTTGCAGGCTGAGTCCTGATGATTGTGCACACTATATAGTGCACGAGTACACAGAGCATGTAGTATATACTTGTATGTTTGCATGATGTGGAGTATTAGGGTCACCTACTGAGCTTGTCGCTCACCCCTACTTGTTATTTCCCCTTTTCAGGTGTGACCCGTGACTAGTGGAGGACTTTCTTCTAGGAGGACGTGCCCACTACTCTGATGTATGAGTACTGTATTTTGTATTGTATTATGTGTTGTATCCCGGACATGGGTCCGTGGACAGTTGTATTCTCATGCTGTTTGTGATGTGATGTCTATATGACTGTTTGACTTATTGTATGCATGATGATATATGAGAAAGTACAGGATTACCCTTGATGTATGACTGTTGTCACAGACCGAGGCTTATCCTAGCATACTTAGGCCATTTTGGGGTATTTCCCCTTTGTAAAGTGTTGTACTTAGCTTATAGAGTAAGTTGTAGCGATTTTAGATTTCGATCATATATGATGTCTCCTGGCGACATAGCCAGAAAAGTGTTAACATCTATATGTAGGGGAGTGATGTTGTAAAGCTTTCAAGCATTCAATACAATCGTTTGTTGCCTTCGTTTAAATCGATCTTCCGCTAAGCGCTTCCCTACACAAATGCTTTACAACGGATCGATGGGTTCCGATCCAAATGCGACGAGTTAGGCTGACCTAGCGTTCCTTCGTACGGGTGGGAACTAGGTGCCGCACGGGTTAAGCTGCTATAAAGGCCGACCCCGTGACAAGTGGTATCGAGCACGGTTGGTGCTAAAGTTCGGTGGAACAATCAAAACTTCGAGACGGTGTAAAAATGACAAACGGAGGATCTGTTGTCATTAGTGGTGGCGACCACGAAGGCCGCGACAAGGAGCACCACGCTAAGGAACGGAGGAGAGATAAGTCCGTTTCGAGGGAAACATGTCCGCTGGAGAGTCGGCTAACCAAATTGGAGTTGGCGTTAGCCGAACAGGATGGAGGTGGTCGAGGAGCACACCGAAAGCATCGAAAAGCCGGACTCGGAGGGGTGAGGAAAGCTATGGGAGGATGCAAGGGCTTCTCAACTCCGTCATGGACGACATGAACTCTCGATTTGAGGGCTTGAAGGGTTCTCTCATGTCCCAAATCCTGGCGATGCAAGAGGAAATCAAAGAGATCAAGGCGGATTGGTCTCTCTGTAAGATGGCGGTCACCCAAGGTGGCGTTGGCGGCCATTCCAGCTCCAAAATCGATGTGCCAAAGCCTAAGACCTATGCTGGGTCTAGGAATGCAAGGGAGTTAGACAACTTCCTCCTGGACCATGGAGCAAGACTTCGATGCCTTGAATATTGTTGACGAGGCAAAGAAGGTGAAGACCGCTCCGCTATACTTAGTCGATTCAGCTATGGTGTGGTGGAGGCGACGATATGCCGACAAGGAGTGCGGCTTATGTATTATCGACAATTGGGCGGATTTCAAGCTGGAGATCAAGGCCCAGTTCTATCCCCAAAACGCGGAGGACGAGTCCCGGTCGAAACTTCGGCGCCTTACCCACAAAGGCACGGTGCGGGAGTACGTCCGCGAGTTTTCAGAGCTCATCTTGGAGATCCTGGACATGTCCGCGAAGGATTCATTATTTTCCTTCATGGACGGATTGCAACAATGGGCAAAGCTGGAGCTGCAGCGGAGGAATGTGCAAGACCTGGCGTCGGCCATGGCGGTGGCCGAATCACTCATCGAATACAAGAAGCTAGAGAAAACCACCAGTTCTTCATCGACTTCCAAGGCGAACAAGTTCCACAAGGAGAAACGTGGAGGAGACAACCGGAGTGAAGGAAAAGGAAGACCCTTTCAACCATCTAAGGACTTTCGCCCAAAACAATTCGCGAATAGTTCCAAGGACGGGGAGAAGCCAAGGATCTCTTGTTTCCTTTGTGAAGGCCCTCACAAGGCGTTCGAGTGCCCGAAGCGCTCCAAGCTCTCCGCGATGATCAACGAAGACGAAGAGAGGAATGCGAGGGATCCATGACTTGGTTCCTTGCAACTCCTCAATGCAATCAAGGCGAAGGTGGAGGTGCCACCATCCGGACGACGAAGGGCCGCATGTACGTGCTCGCTAAGGCCAACAACCTCGAAACTAAGGCCTTGGTGGCCACGGGTGCGACCAACAACTTCATCAAGATCGAAGAAGCTCGTAGACCGGGGATAGTCTACAAAGAAGAAAAGGGCTGGCCAAGGCGGTGAACTCTAGTGCCGGTCCAATCCATGGCGTGGCTCGAGGTGTCGAGCTAAGTATTGGCGAATGGAGAGGCAAGGTGAATCTCTCCGTGGTGTCGATGGATGACTATCCCATGGTGTTGGGGATGGAGTTCGTTGACCAGGTGCGGGCAATTCCAATTCCTAGCACCAACACAATGTGCATCATGAACGAGGGAAAACGTGCATGGTGAAGGTAATGCGGGAGGAAGAGCTCAAGGCGAAGTCTCTTTCGGCGCTCCAACTGTCCAAAGGAGTTAGGCGACAGGAGCCAACTTTCATTGCCATGGTGAAGGAAAAATGTCAAAGTGTTGGGGAGGAGCCCCCAACGGAAGTGAAGACGGTCCTTGAAGAGTTTGGGGATGTTATGCCACCCGAACTCCCCAAACAACTTCCGCCGAAGCGGGAGGTGGACCACAAGATCGAACTAGAGGCCGGTGCAAGGCCTACTGCTGCGGTGCCCTATCGGATGGCACCACCGGAGTTGGAGGAACTTCGGAAACAACTAAAGGACTTGTTGGATGCCGGATTCATTCGGCCATCCAAAGCGCCATTTGGAGCACCGGTGTTGTTCCAAAAGAAACACGATGGGTCGATGCGGCTATGCATTGACTATAGGGCGCTAAACAAGATAACGGTGAAAAACAGCTACCCCATCCCACTTATATCCGACCTCTTTGATCAACTTGGTGCTGCGAGATGGTTCTCAAAGCTAGACTTACGGTCGGGATATTGGCAAGTGCGGATAGCCGAAGGTGATGAGGCAAAGACGGCGTGTGTCACAAGATACGGCTCTTACGAGTTCTTGGTGATGCCCTTTGGCCTCACAAACGCCCCTGCCGTATTTTGTACGTTGATGAACCGGATCTTCCAACCATACTTGGACAGATTCGTCGTGGTGTACCTTGATGACATTGTTGTCTACAACAAAACCTTGGAGGAACACAAGGCACATCTACGACGGGTTTTCCAAATCTTAAGGGAGAACCAACTCTTTGTGAAGAAGGAGAAATGTGACTTTGCAAAGAAGGAAGTGCCCTTCTTGGGTCACATCATCGGCGGCGGCAAGTTAAAAATGGATAACAAGAAAGTGTTAGCCATCAAGGAATGGGAGACGCCCAAGAAAGTCCCTGAGATGCGTTCATTCCTTGGCTTGGTTAACTACTATAGAAGATTCATCCGTGGCTATTCCCATATTGCCGCACCCTTGACTGGAACTACTAAAGAAGAACAAGACTTGGGTGTGGGATGATGCTTGCCGAGAGGCATTTGAGAAGTTGAAGCAGGTGGTGACCAACGGACCGGTGATGGCCCTGGCCGGACCATACGAAACCTTATGAAGTTTACACCGATGCTTCGGACTTTGCCATCGGTGGAGTTCTTATGCAGAGGGGCATCCTGTAGCATATGAGAGCCGAAAACTTAATGGCACCGAACAGAGGTACGCGGTGCATGAAAAGGAGATGACGGCTGTTATGCATTGCCTTCGGGTGTGGAGGCATTATTTGCTAGGGTCCAAGTTCATGGTGAAGACGGACAATATTGCTACGAGTTATTTTCTAACTCAAAGGAACTTAACTCCGAAGCAAGCACGGTGGCAAGGACTCCTAGCTGAATTTGACTTTGTGCTCGAGTACAAATCGGGCACAAATAATGTGGTGGCCGATGCACTAAGTCAAAAGGCGGAACTCGCAGCCATTAGCCAACCACAATTCCCCCTGGTGGACAACCGAAGGAAGGAATGGAGCACGATCCATTAGCCAAGTCCTTGGTGGAATGCGTCAAAGCTGGGAAGATGCGGCGATTTTGGCTAAGGGATGACTTGCTCCATACTCGAGGGGAACGGGTGTACGTTCCCAAATGGGGAAGTTTGAGGAGAGACATCCTCAAAGAATGTCACGACTCACGGTGGGCTAGCCATCCCGGAGTCGATCGTACCTTGGCGTTGGTGGAACGGAGCAACTACTGGCCTCAACTTTACGAGGACGTCCAAGTGTACGTGAGGACTTGTCTTGTGTGCCAATAAGACAAGATAGAGAATCGGCAATCGGCGGGACTGTTAGAACCTTTGCCTACTCCGGAAAGACCTTGGGAAAGTGTTTCGATGGACTTCATTGTTTGTCTCCCAAGATCCGAAGGATGTGGTACGATCATTGTGGTGGTCGACCGATTCTCTAAGTATGGAGTTTTCATTCCAGCTCCAAAGGACTGCACGGCAGACGACACGGCCCGACTATTCTTTAAGTACGTGGTGAAGTATTGGGGCATTCCAAAGACAATCGTGAGCGATCGGGACTCACGGTTCACTGGGCGGTTTTGGACCGAGCTGTTCCGGATAATGGGTTCGGACTTAAACTTTTCAACAAGTTTCCACCCACAAACAGACGGCCAAACCGAACGTGTCAATGGCTTACCTGGAGCGTACTTGAGGCACTATGTGAGTGCCAATCAAAGAGATTGGGCCAAGTTCCTGGACATAGCCCAATTCTCATATAACTTGCGGAAGAGCGAGTCCACGAACGAGAGCCCGTTCGAACTCGCAATCGGGCGAAGAACCATTGACGCCCACTTCCATCACTCGGGGGTACACTGGAAAGAGCCCCGCGGCGTTCAAGTTTGCAAAAGGATGGCATGAACAGACGGATCTGGCCAGGGCATACTTGCACAAGGCGGCGAAGAAGATGAAGAAGTGGGCGGATCAACAAAGGAGGCCCTTGGAATTTCAGGAAGGAGACATGGTGATGCTCAAACTCCTTCCGCGCCAAACCAAAGCACTCAGACAATTGCATAAGGGTTTGGTGCGCCGATATGAGGGGCCTTTCAAAGTACTTAAGAGAGTTGGGAAGGTCTCATACAAATTGGACCTCCCGACTAGCTTACAAAGGCATCCGGTGTTCCACGTTAGTTTGCTCAAGCCTTACCACGAAGACTTGGAAGATACGAGCGGACAACGGGCGGTGCGGACACCAACAAGATCAACGGGCAAGACCTACGATAAAGAGATAGAGAAAATCCACTCTCGTAGAGTCGTGCCAAGAAGGGCGTAGATCCAGGCTCGGTAGAGTACTACGTCCAATGGAAGAACAGGCCGGTTGAAGAGGCAAGCCGGGAGAAGGAAGAGGATCTAGGGCAATTCTCCAAAGAGATTGAAGAGTACCAGGAAGAAACCGAACGCTACATCCAGCAGTTCGACGAGTTCGAGGAAGTCGAAGACGCAACGAGGACGCTGCGAAATCGGGTGGGGGAGAATGTCATGGACCGAGGCTTATCCTAGCATACTTAGGCCATTTTGGGGTATTTCCCCTTTGTAAAGTGTTGTACTTAGCTTATAGAGTAAGTTGTAGCGATTTTAGATTTCGATCATATATGATGTCTCCTGGCGACATAGCCAGAAAAGTGTTAACATCTATATGTAGGGGAGTGATGTTGTAAAGCTTTCAAGCATTCAATACAATCGTTTGTTGCCTTCGTTTAAATCGATCTTCCGCTAAGCGCTTCCCTACACAAATGCTTTACAACGGATCAATGGGTTCCGATCCAAATGCGACGAGTTAGGCTGACCTAGCGTTCCTTCGTACGGGTGGGAACTAGGTGCCGCACGGGTTAAGCTGCTATAAAGACTGACCCCGTGACACTGTACAGGGTTGCATGATTGAGACAGCACCCGCGGTGTAGTCTCTATTGGTGCTAGTCACCAACCCCTTGACCTTTCGGGTGCATGCAAAGAGAAGTCATGTTCCTGGTTCTGGGTTCCTTGGAATTTGGGGGCAAGACATGGATCATCAACCATAATTGTTGTGGTCACTTCTGAGTTCTGTATTTCCACAACCTTCACATCATAACTCTCAACCAGCTTTTTTAACCTGTAATTATGAACCGTGTATGCCTTGCTGGTGTAAGAGTAACCCAAAAACATCCCTTTATCGGCTTTCTTGTCAAACTTGGCGATAGGATCCTTCCTCTTAATATAGCATGGACTTCCAAATACGCTGAAATGTTTCACTTTGACGGTATGCCCATACCATAATTCATATGGAGTCTTATAGAATTAAACGACTTTCAGGGCTTATTTTTAAATGTCTACTTCAGCCCGTGTGGCCTCCTTCCAAAATCTTTGTGGAACATCATTATCTATAATCATAGTTCTTGCCATTTCCACAATTGCTCTGTTCTTCCTTCTACCACTCCATTCTGTTTGTGGTGTATCTTTAGATTTTTGATGGAGAATCTAATGCTTTGCCAAATAACCTGTAACGCAGATGTGAACTCATTACCATGATCTGGCCTCAATGCTTTTATTTTAACCCCAAACTTGATTTTCTACTCTCTTCTTGTAGTCCTTGAAGCATTTAAATGCATCACTCTTGTCTTGAGATGAATAATAGTGGTCAGTCTCTTAAGTCGTCACTTTCAAATAACATTAAGTACCTCTCACCCGTTGGTACCTTTGGTTCTCATAGGTCGCATAAATCGTGTGTATTAGACTCTGCAAACTTGAAATGTTTCATTCCTTTGGTTAATGCATTATACTTGTTTACTCCCCTCCTTATAGACACTTACTGCTTGTATCATGTGTCTCTCGTAGATCGGAAAATCCCGCTTTGGTTGATTAGTTACTAGGGCTTTTCATATTTTTCTCGATTTTGGGTGCCCTAATCTCAATCCTGCCAGACTCATTCTCATCTGCTTTGCTAAACGGCAAGTTTCTTCATTTTTACCTTGATACTACAAGTTTCCGTTTGTCCTCTTGCCTCACAGCAATCCATCTGTCGATCCTTTCTTGAATAGACAACTTTTGTTAGTAAAAACAACGTCATGTCCATCGTCACATAGTATCGACACTCAACAAATTGTGTCTTAATCCTTGACCCAGGATACACATTTTTACATTTGTAAACCGATTGCCTCTCATTTTGCTTTTCCTTTCCCTCCCTGATTTAGGTAACCCATCGTCACCAAATTTGATTGTGCCTTTGCTCTTCTCATAGATAAATTCAAGCTTCTGTTTAAGTCATGTGTGATGTCTAACCAGCATGTAGTATCCAAGTCGTATCATTACTATACTTGCCTCGTCTTGCCTCAATTACATTAGGTTTCTCTTTTGGCTTGTACTCCATCTTTTAGATGAAGGTTTTATAACATTTGTCACTGTTGAGTTCTCACGACCTTAACATCAACTCCATTATGCACTTTTCTCGTGCTTGTTGATGTTGCTCCTTTGGGATCTGTCCTGGTAGAATGGTCACGCATCTTAGCCATGTGACCCTTCTTACCACACTTGTAGCGATAGATATAAGCGAAACTGAACTTATGCCCTGCCTCTCTGCCTAGGTTCTGTTACATTGCTCGATTGTGTTCTTGTAACCCACATCTGAAACAATACCCTTCAAACCTTTTAAGTCTCGAACTCTTTGTTAGAAGCTTGCCTCAAATTAACAATAGTAGTCTTCTTCGATTCACCCATTGTCTTTGGCTTTTCGACTTGCTTTGACACACCTGCTAGTGGTTTTTACTGCATTTGCCCTTGATTTTGGCTTCTTGATCATCAATTCTAATTTCCCTTGATTTTGAGCTTTCTTGATTTGTAGACTCTTTCTTTTGCATTTCCATCTAAGCTCACACACCTCGGCCTCCAACCATTGAACATCTAATCTTCCTTGTTCAAGTTCTTTAGTGAGATCATCTACTATTTTGATATACTCTTCAATCTTCACTTTTGATTCCATCAATGATCTCTTGGAATCATCAAAAGAACTATGACTTTCTTCTCTTTCTTAGAGATTTAATTGGCATACATTCAATAATCTTCTTTAGAGTTCGATTAAGCTCTTCTCAAGTCATATTCTAGTTCTTCCTCTTCTTGAGTTTTTCCTCTTGTGAAGGATCATCTTCTTCCGACTTTGTTCTTTGCATGGACACCATGAATACTTTTTCTTCTTAATAGCGTCGATTCCTCTTAATTCGGTGAACTTGAATCATCAAAACTAAGACTAAGATAGTTTCTTAGTTTGCTTAGCTTCTCGTTCTGTTGTCTGCTTGCTCTTATTACGGAAATATGGCTTCTTTTTCTTATCTTGGTTATCATCAACATTTCTCTCCTTAGTATCCATATTCTCACTTGGACACTCTTGAGCAAAATGTCCTCGGCCTCCACAATTGAAGCATGTGATGGTAGGCTTCACCTTCCTTTGCTTTTTGGACTTGTCTTCTTTCGAATTTTCTCGGATAACAAAGCCTTGTAGCAACTCTCTTCTCATCAGTGTCATCTTGCCTTGGTAGATCATCTTCTTGGATAAGTTTAGCTTTTCCCTTTTCGGCATGAAAAGCTATCTCTACTGCTCTTCTTTCTTTTTCTTGGAAGGTTCACCATAGCTTCTTACCCTCATCTCATATCAGACCAATGTACTTCTCAATCCATCCAATGTCATGGTCTCATCTTATCCACTTTCTTCTATAGTCGACACCTTGGGATCGTACACACCGGCAATGATCTCAATATCTTCCTTACAATTTCAAAGTCACTAATCTCATAACCATAGCCTCTACACGAGATTGATTATGTCATACACTCTATTAAAGAAGTCTTCCAAGTTGATCGTTTTAATCATCCTCAAAGCTTCATATTGAGCTTTGTATACGTAACTTAGCCTCTCTAACCTTAGTGTATGCCCCTTTATGAACACTTTTCAATTTGTTCCACATATCAAAAGTTGTGTCACACTCGTAACACCCTTGAATATTCATTCTCGAGATAAGGAGTCCACAATAAAGTGTTGTGCCTTAGTATCGACCTCATAACTTCACGATCAACACCATTCCAAATATCAGGGCTCTTTTAACAAGTATACTTGGTAGTTATAACTTGAGAAACAAAAATACCTTGAGCAGCAAAGATATTTTAGCATCTTACCTTTCCATCTCGATAATTTGTACCATCAAAAATTGGTACACCGGTTCTAAATACCATACTAGCAAGATCCATTATACGGAATAAAAACAAACACCTCTTGTGCAGATCTAAACCAGGCTGTTAAGCTTTATCAAGTTTAACCTTGCTCACGATATCAATGGAAATTCCCAAACACGCACTGAGAGGGGTGGGGTGAATCGAGTGTATCAATTTATTTTTACCCCTTTTCTTATTTACCCCTGATGATCTCTTTAATCAACTTAATTTATGTGCTTGTATGTCAAATAAAAAGAAACAACAAAGACAAGGCAAAACAACAATTACGTGGTTCACCCTCTGATGAGTAAAGCTACGTCCATGGCATGATTAGCTTTGCTAACCACGGAATCTCCAGTATGCAATTTAGGATACAGACACTACTTGAGGCTCACTATCTCAATACAAGTTTAGGGTCTCTGCCCCTTGGGTTCACTACCCAATTACAATCTTCTCACAATCAAAACAATGATGAATCACCTTGATTCCGGCCTTCAATCATAACAAATTGATTTCTCAAATTCCACAGCCTAAACTTAACCAAAATACAAGTTGATTTTGATCACCAACCTTGTGAGAAATCTAAATAAGAAGCTCTTGTTGTAGACTAACCCTTTAACTCTGGGGTTCTTCCTTATGACCTCTTGAATGATCGGAACACGCTCTTGATTTGGATTTTGATCTTCGATTGATTCACAATCAGTATAGCTCTCTTTTCTCAAATATTATCAATAAAATTTCTTTGGAGCTATCTCTCTTATCACCCCCTTAGGTTAGGATGAAATCTGGTGTATATATCACTATATGACCCTAATCTCCTCCCATATAATCGACGCCGACTCTAGCCATTGATCTCTTTCTCACGAGTCAATATCCACCCTTGGATCTAGGTTAAAGCCTCTCTCTTAACCTAATCCCACAGCCAAATCTCCACCATTGATCTATTCTTGAATATAACATTAGCCATTGGATCAAACTCATTTAAATGAAATAATCTTAGCCATTGGATCAAGCTCACTAATCAGCGAGATCTCGGCCGTACACATGGTGAACTACGATCTGCATGTGCTTGATGTCGGTATGTTGACCATAACTTTCTCCACAAAGCTCAAATTCACTTGAGGTCAAAAGCAAAGTTGTAGATCCTTAAGTCCTCTATCTACCTCTAAAATGTGGTGAAATTCTGAGCTAAAAAAAAAGCTGCATGCATCCATGTACGTGACATCGTCTGTAAGCACACGATATCATTTTAGGTAGCTATTTTGACCTGGAAGAAGGTCCCAAACATTGTCATGTGCAGAACAAAAGTTGCTCCAAATTATGTCGTAAACATGTCCTCAAAATTTCAGAGCAATCGGACAAGAATTGCCTTTGTACGTGACATGGGCATTGTTGACGAGGCGAGTCGAAATTGGCTCAAAATTAGGCAATAAACATGTCCTCAAAATTTCAAAGCAATCGGACAAGAATGCCCTTTGTACGTGACATGGGCATTGTCACGAGTGACAAATTGGCTCAAATTTACGTAGTGAGTCTCTCATAAACTATAGATCAATAATGCCTTACGCACGTAATATTAATTGTAGCTCTAAACACCATTAAAAACACTATTTTGCACGTGATAATATCTGCTTCTCCGGACCTCTATTTCATATGGTGCATTCACAAGGTTGACAACAAGGATTGTGATTGATAGCATTGCGGTTGACAACAATGACAACACAATCGGTATGCTGACTCTCAACAACTCACATTAGGAATAACGATGCGATCTTTCCGATGCACTCCAGACGAGAGAAGAGATGGACTCGATGGACATAAATCACTTTGTCTTGGCTTAGAAATCTTTTAACGCACTTCTTCGACCTGACTCTCTAAGATTACATGATGGAAGTGTGCTTGCCCATTATGAAGAATTAACTCCTTGATGATGAGACCTTGTACAAGTTCATACAGAGGATACAAATATGCTCCCACACTACGGGCATGAAACAAAGTCGATCATATCCTCATTCCATTTTTTACCAGTCTCTCCTCATTGGTTCCTCGTTCGAGATCGACATCTCTTAACAACACATCTTTATTTTCAATTTTCCTTCCATCCACCTCCCATTAAGATTCGGAGGTCTCGACTTAGCACATTTAATGACAAGCTCACCCGCGTGATTTAGACCACCAGGTTCTTATGTGGTTGCACCCTTTGTCGAAGTTGATGAGAATTTCAAGAGTGACTAATGGTGTGCCCTCTCGGGATGATGACACCAGTTATGGCTTTTTTGTAAGACCGTAAAATTTTTAGCTATTTAAGTTCTTCCTAAGAGTAATAATAATAAAATAATAATAATGTCATTGTTAACAATAGTTAGAAAGGATATTTTAGATGTTATCACGATAAAAATAAGCACCCAATATTGTCATTCAAATAGCATGTGACTAGTAAGTGGCCGTTAGAATAGTATCTGTTTGGACTCCCATAAATAGGTATGAGTATGAGATTTTATTTATAAGAGAGTATAGAAGTAAGAAGAAGAATAATAAGAGTTATGGCATCAAGTTCTCAAGTACCGCCATCGAGAATAGTGTGTGAGATGAAGATCGGTGAGCAATCGACTTGAAGTTACAAAGCTATGCTTTCTTGTAGATGAGCTAAATGCTGTGTCCAATGGCTACAATATAATGCGACAAGACATAGGAGAAGTTTGAGGTTATTGATGCGGCAACCACGACAATGTTAGCTAGAAGGGTTGTCACTCTATTCTTAGAAGCACAACATGTCCTACCACATACGCTAATATAATTCAAGAAATTTCACGAAGGCCATAGAATATGATATTAATGTTTATGTTCGAGGTTTATAATATTTTATGTTATAATGTTATCTTACTTTATTGTTTATTGATTATGCAATTATATTATTTTATCCGCGTAAATATTAAATACGTTATAAAAATAAAATAATTTCTTATACGTCATAAAAAGTTTAGATGCTATATATTATGTCATTTAGTTTCTTAAACCAAATTACTATGGGTAAGTAAGTATTACAAGCCTTAACTTCACCAAAAGTATAAAACATAGGTAAGACCCAAAAATTTGAATGAGGCAGATTCGGAGGTTCCATTCAAAAAATCCATAACTTGAATTATACAGATCCAATTGACGTGAAACCAAATCCCATTTGTTCATTTATGACTTAGCTAAAACGTGTAGAAATTTCAGAATTTAATATGCAGCTAATCAATTCCAGAAGTTAAAATACTACATATAGGTTCAGTATGAACGGGTAAACATTTTAGTATGACTTTAAAATTCAATAACTTTTGTTATACATATGTAAAAATTATAAAATTGATACCCATTTGTAGATAGTTGAGTCAGTAATGTAATACAATTGGCCGTTTGTCAAAAACTATAAAATTAAAAATGTTATAATTGAATTAGTAGGGAGTACACAAATGTGGACTTTTGATGCCAAAGGAACCTTCTAGGTTGAAAAGTCTTAAAACATTTTTTAAAATGGTAGGAGGAGATACCCACATTTTAAGAAAGGATAATAGGAGGAAAATAAAGTATTATATATATTTTACATAATTTAATTGAATGCCAAAGTCAAATTCATACACTACTTCTCACTATACACTACCACCATCCTTGCCTATATAAGGAGTGTCTTGCCTCTCCTCTTAATGCACAAATCCTTCAAGCCATACCACGAAATTCCCTCTAAAAACACTCCCTTAAGCCCTCTTAACACCCCAAATACTCTACTCAAACCCTCTTTTCGTTTTGGAACTTACCGACGACGAAGTTCTACGAAAGGTAATACTCAAGATTTTGAAAATTTGAAATTACTCTTATTTATTATGTAGATCTATATGGTTGATTTTACCACCTCATATATACTATATTCATGGTTGGTTTCACCACCTTACATATGTTATTTATATGATTGGTTGTACCACCTCGTATATATATACATGGTTGGCACTGCCACCTCATATATATCTATATATACATGTGTAATTATTTTAAATTATAGTATTTTATCATAGAATTGTCATTCCATAATTCAAGTGAAAAGATGAGAATATTAACTTATGTTTTTATTTTTATTTTTAAGGTTCTAGATGGCGAGAGGATCGTAAGGAACGACTTCCAAAATGAATTCCCGACAATCGCCTTCTTCTTCCACAACCCCATTTTAATGTTTTAACCTCATGGCTACCCCCATCATCATCCCCTATATGTTTTTCCTTTTCACCCATGGTTAATAACCCATCATGGTTAAAATGGAAGACACGTAGGAAAAATAGGCTTATCAAACGTCTTTTTTGTTCACCCAATGCGAAAGTAAATCTTATTCAAAAACTTTCAAGGAATATAACATAATTATTGCACTGACTCAAGGCTTATGATGAATGGGATCGAAATAGGAGATGAAACCGCAATACAGGACGGAACCCAAATTAATATCCTACCCACAAGTATGGTTTAGAGCGTGGAGAACGATAAGTGAATAGTAAGGGTTTTCCTAAATCTCCTTTTTCTTTTTCCATTATAGTCTATATTTCATTATTATTGTAAGGTTTTTTCTCATCCCCTTTTTCTTTTTCATTATAGTCTATATTTCATTATTATTGTAAGGGTTTTCTCATCTCCTTTTCTTTTTTCATTATAGTCTATATTTCATTATTATTGTAAGAGTTTTCTTTTCTTCATTCTCACTTTTCTCGTCCTCCTTCTCATGTTCTATTTCCATGTTATTATTGTTGTAATATTTTTTATGTTTCTTATTCTTCTATGTTGATTTTGTTGTTGAGAACATTAGTTTAGCTCTAATCTTTTAATGATCTATATTTAATTAATTGGGGTAGATAACCATTTTGATAATCGTGGTTATCCTTGTTACTGAATGTTTTATTAAAATTCCATGCTATGTTTCATGTTATGTATGACCTCTTATGTTTGGACAAAGTAAGTTTATGATGGGTGGTTCCAGAAAGACCTCTAATCGTTGGGTAAAGAACATCACTAGAGAGTGTCAATCCATTGATAATATGTTATGTTATGATATGGTATCCGGGTAGTTAACCTGGATCATGATGTTATGATACGATGTCCAAACATAATCTTCCATGTTATGATTCCCTTGTGAAATATTGATCATGTATGATGTCTGAAATGTTATATGGTATTTCTTATGTTCGATATCTTCATGATTTTCCTTACCCACTTATGTTTACCCTATAGGCTATTTGAGCTCACCCTTTTTTATGATTTCTTTTCCAACCCCAGGTAATTAAAGGAATGGAGAAACTAGGATAAGGAGTCGAGAAGTGCTTGGAAATAAAGTTGTGTGAAATTTTAAAGATTTATTAAGTTTGTTTGCTCGTGTGCTTTGTTATGTAATAATGGGTTAAGAACACTTAGTCTCTAAACCCTAAACTTTAAAGATCTTGGATTGGAATTTGTAATAATTAATGGTTTGTTTGATGAAATAAGTAATAGTTTGAAATTGATATCAAACTTGTATTTTTTAATTTCGCTAACACCCGGTTTGGAGGTCCTGAATTTGGGGCGTTACATTTTTCATCTGCCACTTCCTTTGCATCCCGACCACCACCAATTTACCTTCCTTAGGCTCTGAATATCAATATTTGTGCACCCATGCTACCTCTTACAACGGGACACTTGTACAATATCTTCGCCAGTAGATAACTCTTTTTTTTCGTATACTTGGAGTGTCGAATATACCGGTTAACATTATTTTGCACTCTTTCTTCTTGTTATACACATATCCGAACTTTATATGGTTTGTATGTGTAATTTCTTTCTTCTTTGCATTTCTGTTTGTCTCATATGCTTAATCTTTATACTCTCAGGTGTTTTGGTGCTTGTTCCTTGCCTCGTAAAGGGGGAGTAATCTCGGGGGAGCAAGGTCATAGGGAGCTATACTATGAGGGAAGGCTAAATGGTTGCATGACTAGTGGGAGGAGGGTAGTAAGTCTAATCCATTTAGATCCCTAACACTTAACAAATGCAAAGAATTTAACTTACATTTGACTGCTCAAACCATAATGGTTAACTTAGAGTCCCAAATTTTAAGTCTTAAACACATTGCCGGCTTACATCAAATAAGGGGAGACTATTAGGAAACATATGATTTGGTGATATGGTGAAGTTGTCACGAACTTCTCTAAGTCCCAATGACTCGAAGATCCGAAGGTACAATGGTCGAATAGTCGAAGTTCGAAGAAGAAAACATTGTTCTTACACAGGAGGGTAATCGATTTAAAGACTCGAAGAGTCAAAGAAGTCGATGTCGGTGAGTGACGAACAACAAGTGACTCAAAGACCCAAAGATCATAAATAAATAGTCAATAAAAAAGTGCCCCAACGAAAATTGATAGACCATAATTTTTCCTGAGACTCGGAGACTCGAAGAGTCGAAGAGTTGAAGACATGGAATCGTAGATTACATCAACTAACCATTCTAAGACTCGAAGACTTGAAGGTTGAAGAGTCAAGGCAATTGAACCTCAAGAACCGACAAACAAAATTACAATTGAGACTCAAAGAGAGTTGTTGACTTGAAAAGTTGTTGAGTTAAATATAATTGAAACGTGAAGCAGCCCATAAATAAAGCCAACACTTGTAGACTCTAAAGATAAAGAGTCGAGCCGTAGAGTTGAAGACTTGGAGAGTTAAAGACTCAACTTGTAAGTCATTGTGATCGGCTAAGCATTACACTCATAGAGTTGAAGACTCAACATGTGTTCGCAGACCCAAAGTATAGAGGGGTCGAAGAATGTCTTAGCCACACTAAGCAAACTAAGTGACTCGAAGGAACAAAGGCAAAGACTCGGAGCTAAGGCAGTAAGTAAAGGTTAAGTAAACCCTTCATGATCACCCACTCTAGCATTGAAGCATGGAGTCGAAGACAAGGTTCAAGTATTGGAGAATGAATCACATGACTTAATCGAAACTAAAATATGTCACCCACAAAGACTCGAAGAAACTTAGATTTGAAGACTCATAAGATCTAACATTGTCGAAGCCAAAAATATCATCGCACACAACAATAGGCTCAACCCACATCTACGAGTCACCAAATCTTCGAGTCACCCACCTTTGAGGTAAACTCACACCACTCAGCATCAGCACTTAGCGATATCATCATCTAGGGTTTGTGTAGTTTGATTGCGCCATTCTGAACAGTCATGTGCATGTATTGTCGCATTAATGACTACCAACTATCCTCAGTAGATAAATGACAAATATCAAAAATATCAGTATGAGCATCCAAATATGCAGTATGGGAAGCAGATCGCAGGACACAGCAGATCAACCCATCCCTTGTACTTTCATATTTTAATAGCGTAAAGTCGACCATCGGGATGGACCGACATCACGCACATGAACTTTCAACCTTAAATTATTATCTCACGTGTTTAAAAATATTAATCTATTAACTCTCATAAAATGTGAGGACTTGGAACTCCAAAAAACAATTTATAGAATTCCGACATACATTGAAAGAATAACTTTGCGTAATCAACTCAAGAGTTCAACACTAGAGAGAAAGTAAGAGAATACTTCAAAGTGTTTTGTGCCGTGAAGAACAAAGGACAAGAACAAGTTGTGAAGAATCATCCAACACTTCTTATTCAAAGATCCAAGATAACCATCTTGTTATTCTCTATGTTGTTCATCTACAATCAATAAAGTATCTTAAGAATATTCCAAACAGTGTTATTTTTTCATATTAACATCCGTTAGAATATCCTCACCGAATCCAGGTCTGTCACTTCAAGAACATTCATCCACCCCCTGATCTGTTTGATAGCTCATAAACACTCATATAGTATCTTGTCCTCTTCTCCATTAATATCATATCATAGTCATTACTTGTATACAATAATCAGCTAGCATTAATTAGCTTCCAAACGAAAGTCTATTCCCCCCTTCTAGACTCACTTTGGGACCTACCATATGTACCTAGATCTAGATTACTATAATCTGTAGAAATATATATATGTGTGTGTATTACTATTGTTATCATGCGATTTAGAGGCATTCATGACGCATTTTGAGGTAGATATTGTAGTTTATTGAGTAAAAGTGTATTTGTGAGCGTTTGGGGGGTCATTGGGTTGATTTGGACTGAAGAACAAAGCTAAAACGATGATGAACAGTACCCTCGGCAAACTATCGGGTTGGTGACGCATAAGGGTTGAAGGTTCGTAGGTTCATAAGTTTGTAGGTTGGTTCAAAAGTTCAAAGGTTCAAAGGTTTGTAGGTTGGTTCGGAGGTTCATAGGTTGGTTTGAAGGTTCAAAGGTTCAAAGGGTCAAAGCTACGAGTCGAGCTTGGTTAGCAGTTTAAAGTACAATTTCACAGGACTATTTACATTATAAACCTTTACGCAAGTATCTACCTAAGTTAAAATGTAAATAAGGAAATACCCCCCTTCTAGATTCAACGAAAACACTATAAAATCAAATTTCTACTCCTTCAAAATGTGAAAAATGCAAATTAGTATTGAATCTCAGAAAAATCCAGTTTTTAGTTAAAGGTGGCTCCTTTGAAAGTGGGGTTAAACTTCATAGAAAAATCCTCAAAAATCAAGTTATCTTAGTTATGATATGAGGAACCATTTGCGGCACTTTTTATTTCAAGAAAACACCTTCTACGAAAATCCTCTCTCTTGGTCAAAACATGAGAATAGATTTATAGATATTGGTCTCTCAATTCTGAGAGAGTGTTGTGAAACCCTAATGTCATGCTTGTGTTCATTTGTTGATTTGATTGGCTAGTCAACCAAGGTCTCATATAAGGCTGGCTAGGAGCCGAGGTCCCCTACATGGCTAGTTGAAAGTGGAAGGTCCCACAGGTGGCTATTTTTCATGTTATGTTCCCATTGGCAGATCAGGCGGTAAGAGCCTTGCCCTATGCTGATCAAGTGAGTTGTGAACTATTTGTGTGACTTGATTTTAGTAATATTAACCGCATTGATATACTTATTAATTGCTTGCATGTTGTATTAGATCATTGGTAAGTACAATGTTACTCTTGTTGTAGTGTTGAAAGATTGGGTTGACCACTAACTCCTCGATCCCTGGGTGTGGGCGTGGGGACGTCACGTTCCTAGTTTTGATTCTTCCAAAATTTGGGGGCGTGACAGTCAACACCTTACAATAGTACTTGGTGCTATTCATAATGAACCCTTATAGTAATATGATGGGGAGGAATACTCATACCTATCAAAATTATAAATATATTTACTTTTCGTGTGAAATGACTAAAATACTTCTTAAGAAAATAATAAAAACATTTTCAAATACTGATATTCGAATATTATTATAATGTTCGAAAAATGATATATGAATATTGCATTATTCTAACATAAATCAAATGTTCAAATACTATTTCTTGAACATTATATGTATATTTAAATACTTATTTTTGAATAAATGGTAATAAAAAATTTAAACTAGTGTGTTCGAAAAATATTTTTTAGAACATAAATACAATGTTTGAAAAATAGTATTTAAACATTTAATTTATGTTCGAATATTAATATTCAAACATCATAAAAAAGATTCTTTTAAGGATATTTTTAAATTTCCACATGAGATTAAAAATATTTTGTGGGCGTGTTTCGATTATTAGTAGTATACTAGCTAAAAGTTTTAATACATTTATCTACATGGAACTATATTATCCACAAAGTATACTTGAATTTTGTGTCTTGTCTATAAATTTTATTAAAATTTCAAACTTTGAGGCACGAATTAGCCAAATTTTGGCTAGTCGGTACTTTAAAATTTTAAATTTGAACAAAGTTTATATCCAAAATATAAATTTTAAGTATAATTTGTGATCAATATTACTCCATACAGATAAATTTGTTGAAACTTTTAGTTAGTCCATTACCAATGCTCTTAGTGTTTTGATGGGTACATTTATCCTTCCTCTAATGGGATAATGCACACCATTAACCATCAGATGTTTGTCATTCATTATTATTATTTTTTATTTTAAAAAAACCAGCAATTAGTTTTAAAATTTCCCAATGTTGTCGCGCCCCCAATTTCGGAAGACCAAAATTGAGCATATGATTGCTCCATGCCTGCATCTGAAAGGTCAAAGGGTTGGGGACTAGAACCTTTTAGAGACTACAAAGTGAGTGCTATCTCATGCTCCCTAATCTTGTCACACAACAGGGGTATGATAGTATTTTCCCAATGACAACCATTAAATAAAATACTTTAAAAGAAATCAACCATATAATAATAAAACTATCTTATAATGTCTATGAACCCATATTCCGTAAATCAAAATTCAAACAAATAACACATATTAATTATAAGTTCTATAATCACATAAATATCACATCAAAATTATGGTCCACCTAATTACTAGTGCTCCTCCAATCTCTCTTTAATACTTGTAAGAGATTTAGCAATATAGGTGTGAGCTTCACAACTTAGTAGGTGACTATCAACCTACACTCTCTTGTCAATTAAACTAATAAATTCTACATGCAAGGTGTATATGTTCTAATGTAGTGTTCAACAACCACATTGCATGTAAACATCATTGTTCATAATAATTCAATCACGCACTTTACCGTGCATATTGTGCTTTTACCGCATCGATGTCCTTGACTAGATCCATCATACCATTTATCCTTCACCGGGCCTTTGTCCTTTACCGGACCTTGTTATAATAGATATAGTGTATTATATCTTTGGAACATACATCAAAAGTTCAAGCAAAATAAGTTCACAACTCGCATGTTATCAACAAACATACAAATTTAGTATATTAACATAAAAGAGCTGAAAAGAACCATACCAAACAAGACCTACTCCACGTGGTGATGTACTCCACGTGCATGGGCCATGCATTGTCACATGTAAGAGCCAAGGCCCACCACGTGCACACACCATGCATGTGGAACTACAGATTTGTCCTGGATGTTGAAAAATCATAACTAATTTTTACTGAACTTTGATTGGCTTATAAAATATACCATTTGTAGATATTTCAACTGGCTATCAAACAAAAATATAAAAAAAATCACATGTAACAACACGCCACGTGCATCGCCACATGCATTTTCAACTTTGAAAAATCATAACTAATTCCTAAGAACTCGGATTAGCTTATAAAATAAATCATTTTGTAGCTATTTCAACTGGCTATGCATAAAAAATATTTAAAAAATGTACATGGTAACACACCATGTGCACACCTTGCACGTCCCATCACCGTTTAATACATGTCGATGTGTTGCTTAGTTCACATATAATGAACCATAATCGACTTCTCAAACCTTAACTCATTCCCTAAGCCTAAAGGTAGAATCCTTAATCCTCAAGATACCATATCCTATCAATCAAGTCCTCAATCACGACTAACGAGTTATCAAGCCCTAACACAATTATTACAATTAAGTTTAGTCCTCTAAACCATATCTCAATTGCATAAAAATTTGTTCATTCTAAGTTCAATTTTGAATCCAATTAACCCTAATTTTCATTCAATCTTATTAAGTATAAAGAGGGGATAGAATCACCTACCTCAATTATACTTGAACTTGTTACCCTCGATAAATGCCTAAAAGCACCTAATAGCGGTTAAGGCTCCAAAGAAGTGAAAATATCAACAACCTAAACCTCTAAATCGACTTACCTATTTATAAAGGCACCCCAAGAGTCCTAGTCCCTTTGAAACACTAATTACTTAACCAACAAGTAATCCCTTTTAATCAAATTTCTTATTTGGATTAAAATTCTTCTAAAAATACTAAAACATCCTTCATTAACTAAATCGTGAATTGCCATTAAATAATAATCATATTATTTCCTAAAATAATATAATTAATCAATTTACATCTAAATACACCTCATAAAATCACCATAATGCCCTTAAATCATCTAAACTTCAAATAAGACTCATTTGTAGTCAAATACAGACTAACTCTAATCCTAATCTAGGTACGAAATACTACAAATGTAATATATTGACATTAAAAAAATCGAAATACAAGTCCAAGTGTGCACACCATCTGAATTTGACAATTGATTTGTTTTTTTAAAAGTAAATGAAATCAACAGTCATGATCAGATAGTGTGCACATACAAACTTGTATATAGTACAAATCATTATTGATTATTTTCCATGGTAGAAACTATAACTAATTAAATAAATTTACAAAATTAAATGAGAAGTATAGTGGGAAAGACTTAATCTTATAGCATGTTTAGTATGCAGGAAAGGAAAATAAAGAAATAAAATTTGATTTCTTTTCCACGTTTGGTACGTGTAGAAAAAAAAGAATAACTATTACAATGGCAATCTTATACCCCTACATAGGGGTTAATTCATTCCTCTTATCCACCAGGTTTACAAATGTTACCTTGCATAAGAGCATCTCATTACAGACTCTTTATATGTACTTTTTTTGGGTAGTTTAGAAAGTCAATTTAACAAAATGCCTCAAAATTTTTATTTTTCATACTCTTTATTATAGTCAAAATTTTAACAAAATGAATAATAACTCTCTAAATTTAACCCGACATCATTCATTTTTTATTTATTAAAATATTATATTTTCTTTCAAAGACATTTACTTTTTTTGTTACTTTTTTTCTCTCACCATATTTAATTTTAATTTAAAAGAATAATAAATATTTTTAAAAATATTTTAATTGATAAATGGTTAAAATAGAGAGGCTAAAAAGTGAGCTTTTAAAAAATAGTTTCTTAAAATAAAAAAGTAACACTTTTGGTTATTTCGAAGAGTTAAATTTTGAGAGGCTGTTATGAATGTTCTAAAAGAACCTTTTTGGTACATGCCGCCTCCCTACCCCATCCCAGTAGTCTCTCCCCCATTACCCCACCCCATCCCAAAGATTCCTCTCCCCCCCTTCCAAAAAAAAAAACAATGCTCTCTCCCCTACCAGCCTCCATATGCGAGATAGTGACCAACCGCCAAACCGGGATGGCAATGCGAAGCATGATGTGGTGGTGGTGCATTGGCGGTGGAGGGGCATATGGGAAATATGGTAAAATTGAGAAAGAGAGAATGAGGATATTTTCACAATTAGTTTAATTTATTACTTTCCATTTCTATGTATTTCAAATGTAGTTAAGGTCATGAAAAGTTTCCTTATGTTTTCCATGTTAATCACATTCCTATGGCGATTCCATTTTCTCTAATATGATTCTTATGTACCAAACATAGCCTTAGGGTAAACCTAGGAATGAATAATAAGTACCCACACCCACTACCCCGCCTGTTTTGTGCTCCGTCCCCACTATGTGGAGTTACCCTGCCCAAGCGAGAGTGGAGGACAGTTTTAAAACTTGATTTCTCATCTAGGGGGAGGTAGGGAGCGGTAATAGGTAGCGAGATATTTTTTTCACTAAATTTTAATAATTTATATTTATGATTTTATAATATTTCAAATGTTATTATCTGATTATTTTATAATTATTGTTTATAATTTTTGATATAAACATATGCTCCTAATTGATTCTCATCAAGTTATGGATAACAAACTAAGAAATAATCAATTGGAACCACTGCGTCTTCGGGCTGACAGAATCAGTAAAGCAATCCAGGCTCTATGAAGAAATGGGTCAAATACCTTTGGACCCCAATCGAAAAGCTAAAAGCGGCGATCCAGAGCAAGAAGCAAGTGCCTCAACGACCCGATGGACATAGTTCGGAGCTTTTGTCATTTCTTCATCAAGTCTTTCATAAAAGTGGATGAAAACTGGAACAACATCCCCAACTATACGATGGAGCGGACAATGGACCTTCGAGAGAAAGCAACAACAATGATCTTCAAGTATAGTAAACCTTATGTACCTTAATGTAAAATTCTTGTATCAAGGCTGAATTGTACTCTTGTTGTTGTTGAATGGAATGAAGAAGTTATCTTTATTTCGTATGTTATCTTTTTGCTTCACTTACCAGATCAGATTTTAAAGGGTTTTAGCATATCCATATCGGGGGAGATTATTGGATCAAGCCCGGAATTTGGATCTCTCGGATAAAACTCGTGTAATTTGATTTAAGACCTTGTATGTTTATTCTTAGTTGTTGCAGAAAATATAACCTTAATCCGAACCTTCACTCATGAGATAAAAGCTAAGGATATGATATATAATCCCGATCTGGACCAACGTGAGTGTCGCCAATCACTTGGTACATAACCAAGTCTTCATACGGAATAAGGATCACTCATACGGACCAAATGCTTAAAGTTACCGACTAAGGAATCCGCATCTTACACTTTAAACGAACTAAGTTAAATAGATGCGGAATAAGAATTTCATCTACATCTCGCACGGAGTAAGAGAAAGTTATCGCGGAATAAAAAGCTAAGTCTTCTAATCAAGCAGACTAAGGACAAGAAGACACGGAGTAAGGAATCCGAGTCTTTCATTCATGTGGAGTAAGGAACGACTTGTGCGGAATAATGACCCAAGTCCTTTATTCGCACAGAGTAAGGAAAAGAGATGCGGAGTAAGGAATCCGAACCTTTTACTCAAGTGGAGTAAGGATGCATTGATATGTAGTAAGCCATCCGGACCTTTTAACTCATGCGGAATAAGGAACTCATATGGAGTTAGGAAGTGCTGACACAGAATAAGGATTTCAGTATCAAACTGACACAGAGTAAGCAACTACTGACATGGAGTAAGGATTCGAACTTCATTAACACGGAGTAAGGAACTTTACGACGGATTAAGAAGACGCTACTTCAACTTATCAACTTCGCATTTAAAGTCGTCAGCTCGCTATGTCCCGATGTAAGACAAACTTGTTGAAAATATAAATTATCTTACACGTGGAACACACGAAGATGTGGACAAAGCTTTAATTGGAATTGGGATCATGCGAAGATACTTATGTTTTACAGACCCAAGATCCTGAGCTCCACATCCGCAGCAATTAAGGCCGAGAGATTTCCGATGAACATTCAATGCTACACGTTGCTCGGAAGAACAAGTTCCAAGAATGTTTTCTAACGAATGGCTATATATTAAGACTTGTAAATTTTAGACATATGCGCGTATATGTACAAGAGCTTTTAGAGATCATATTGGCTAGTGTGTGAGTCATTATAAACAGAGTGTAAGAGGGTTTTCAATAGATCGAAAAGCTTTATTAGCTTTAATCGCTACTATTTTTGTTATATTTATCAGTTGATAATAAAACAAAATACTTTCACTATCTGGTTATCTTCCTGACCGATATTATCATTTAACCAGGTAAGTGTTATGCCATAGACGAACAAAGAGCTTTCAATTAGAATCTATTCACCCCCCTCTAGGCTCCCAGGGACCAACAATTTTGAATGATATTTGTTATTGTAAATTAAATTAGTTTTGCTAATTTTTTAGATAAAAAATAATGTATAAGTTTGATTTAAACCAAAATTATTCATATGAGCAAAACTAATAAGAAGTGGTTGCGTAGGTGTTAACGGATGTAACTTCCTTTGTCAATCCCACTAGAGGACGGGATATCCTATCTTGGGACAGAATATAATTTTAAAATTTAACACCCTACTTAGATGGGAGCACATACTAGGTCAATCCCACTCCCTTAGGCGGGTATTACCCCCAAGTAAACCAAATCGCTAAATTAAGGTGATTATTATGATGAAATCGCTAAATTAAGGCAATTATTGTGATTGGTCATTCAACTACATCTATGTGGTATTCCAAAATTGACAATATTTTTATTGATATTTTTGCACCTTCAAGGATCATCTAACTTTTTCGTCTACAAAATTGGCAACCATGTAAAATGATGATGTAACCTCCAACTTGGCTTGTGCTTAAATCTCACACCATCCTACAACCATCACTGCAATACAGTCACCATCGGATAGATTCCCAAAGAACACTCAATTTTATGTTTCGTATCATGCTCAAAATAAATAAACAATAAATTTATAGTATTCATTTTTTTAATAATGATTACAAATATAACATATAATTGGATCAAACAATACCAAAAAAGAGAACTTAAATAAATTTGGAAAAAAATTGAAACACTTGATATTGTTTTTTGAATTTTTTCAAATTTGGACTTGTTGAGTATTGTTTAATAAAATTTAATATTCTATTTGTAATCTTTATGAACCGTGCACTAGATCATTTATTTGTTGATTTTAAGCTTAATTTGTGAAAGCCCTAAATGGGGACTTTTTTTCATGTTTATATTTATGTTTTTCAAGTTCTTTAATGTTTGAATCCAAAACTATGTTAAATTTTACTTTGTTTTGAAAATGAGGTAGTTTGCCTGAGTTTCATAGAATCGATTTTAATTAAACCCGAGTTTTGACACTTGAAATACAAAGGTGAGATGCTTGTATGTATAATCTACCATAATACACAAAATAAAAAGAAAAGTAAAATTTTAAAATAATAAGTTAAAATAAGCCCGAAAACAAAACTATATTAAAATTAAAAATAAAAAAAATAACGTAAACCTAAACTAAACTAAAATAAATAAACTTAAATTAAATTAAACTACGTAGATAAATATAATCCTAAAACTAAACTAAGTAAATGAACTAAATAAAACTAAACCAGAATTAAAACAAAGTAATTAAAAAACTAAAACAAAAACTATTTAAAAAGCTACTATTAAAAAACCTAAATATATAAACTAAACTAAGTTTTAATTAATTAATTAATTAATTAATAATAAATACATTAATAAATCTATTTTGTTAAGCAAAATAAAATTCATTTACCTTAATTTATTTATTTAGTTAAGATAAATAAATTCAATTTACTTTAATAAATAAAACTAAATTTTAGTTTATTTATTTATTAGAAATTTTATTAATAGCTTTTTTAAGGATTTTAATGTTAGGTTTTTAAATTTAGCTTAGTTTAGCCAATATAGTTCACTTCAATTTAGATTTTTGTTTAAGCTCATTTTAGCTTTTTTAGTTCACTTTAGGTTTATTTATTTTAAGTTTACTTTAGATTTTTTTTGTTTTTTTATTATTAGCATTATCGTGGTTTAGTTTATTTTTAAATTTAAATTAATTTATTACTCTTAGTTCATTTTAATTTTTATTTTCATTTTGTGTATTATGGTAGGCTACATATTTGTACTGTTAGAATGATATAGTAGCCATCAAAATGTAGTTTTAATGTTTGAATCCTAAAATGATGTTACTTTTTACATTGTTACAGAAATGGGAAACTTTTGGAACCTAAGTTTTACAAATTCATGTTAAAGTTATGCACAATACAACAACTCCAACACACTATATTATACAGATGTAGACACTAAAACTTAAAATTTCTGCTACAGCAGACTCTTCACATAACTATTCACATCTGAAAATTGCTACAGTCACTCTTCACAAATGAAGAGTCACTGTTCATTATCTACATTTTAATTTATTGTTTTTTCTCTCTCCTCCTTTTTCTATCTCTGTTCTACATCCTCTCCCTCCTCCTCCACCACCTCTCCCGCTTCTCCGCCCTCGCTGCTACCGCCAACTTCAAAGGCTTCGACACCGTCGACACCACCGCTGACGATGAAGACGGAGACGACAGCCTCATCCTACGACCTTCCTCGCCGCCTCCCACCCTCTCCCACTCCTACCCCCCCCCCCCCCCCCCCCACCGATCTAATCCCCAAGTCCTCCTCCAATCTTAGTCCCAAACCCTCGTCATTTGCTTTTGATTTTGGGGACGAGGACGAATTCGAGGGCCTCCCAGGTAGACTCTTGTGCGTATGATTTTTTATTTTAATCTCATTTGCAATAAATTTTTGAGAATCCATAGTTGAATTGAAGGGTTTGAGGAGTATAGGTTGAAGTGTTAAATCAATCATCGTGCTTAGTTGATATTTATTGTGTAATTAGTTCAACTACTCCTTCATTTTTTTTCTTGTTGGAAATTGGTGTGTAGGAGAATTTTGAAATATGACTAGTTTTGTGCCTTGCTTGTTTTAGCCTTGGTTGGTGAGTTTAGTCTAGTAAATATTTATTATGCATTATTTTTATTTTTGTTGGTACAAGATTTAATAGAAAATATTTGAAGAATTAAAATTTATTTCTAAGTCATACAATTTTATAGATTGTTAGATTATGTAAAAAAAGATGGATTAGAATATTAATTTAGTTTTTCAACAATACGTTGCCTCAATTTTGCTCTTGCTTCCTTGCAGTGCCCTGTATGCTCTATTTAACTTTAGTGATGTGTTTGTTACCAGTAGTAAGCATTTTAGTCCTGCTCCAGTTCTCCTTCTCTGTTTGTGCTCCACCTCAGCGGCTTCGCCTTCCAGCAAAGGTGCAAAGCCACCCATCACAAGCAAAGGTTGATCCTGCCTGCTGCCTCTCCCAGGGGGGGGCTCATTTTAAGACTCCGATTAGGGCCACCCAATGTCCAGGGCCGGCCTTGACAGGTAGGGCTTTTTGAACCAAGTTGAGCTCTAAGGTGTTCGAGCTCGGCTCGGTACTATTCATTAACGAACCGAGGCGAACACGAGCATGAAATCAAAGTGTTTGAGATTGTTTGTTTAAGTTCGCGAAACGTTTGTTAATGTTCACAAACAACTCGTGAACAACTATTCGTGAATAAAAATTGTTCGTTCATTTGTTCGGTTATTCATAAACTTTTAAATATTTTATATAAACGAATAAGTTTGTTTGTTCGTTTGTTCGTGAACTCAACTGTTTGTTCGTTTGTTCGATTGTTCACGAACAAAAACATATGTTTATTAACAAAATAAGTAAAAATTCCAAATTAACATATACAAATATGTATCAATCCCAAATAAAGATTGCAATCGCATATTTATTAATTTTCACATAATTGTCACCTATTATTACAATTATAAATTTAAAATACATGAATCTTCAATACCATTCGTAATTGCCACCGTCCTATCCAATTAATCATTCATCTCATCGACATAAAAAAATAATTCTCTCCATCTATTTCTTTAGCCTCTTCTTGCCCTTCAATTTCAGCCTCACCGTTGTTTTCTACTTTCATATGGCTGGATACTCGTGGAAAGCTATTAAAAAAAAGTTATGTTCTTATTAAAATAAAATCAGCTCGTAAGAAAAAAACTACCAAAAATAAAATTATGCTAGGAAAAAAATAAGCATAAAAAACAAATTCCATTTTAATCATGCTAAAAGAAAAGTCAGAACATTAATATATTTTATACATATATATCATTTACTAATTGATTCATAGTACTTATTTGCAATGCGGGGAGAGAGGTACGTATCTATCACAAATTCACACTTTCACCGGTATATGATAAAACATTTATGGCAAGAGTGAGTTATTATGACAATTGATATGACACAATACTATACAAATCCATCACAAGTTGCCAACAAAGTCAAAACGTACGAATAAATTAAAAAGCCAAAATAAATCACTTAGGCACCAGTCTTTCACACTAATGAACTCACGAGTCACAGTTATAAAACGAACGAAACTACGTGGTGCAGGAGGGTTGGAGACGGACGCGAGGCGAGGCGCTGTTGTATACCTATTTAACGAGTGACTTTGATGCAAGGCGATGAGCTTAGACAGGCAGGGGGCTGGGGTGACTCAGGGAAGGTGACTGCAGGGGCGACTCCAGAAAATTTATTTAGGGTGTTCAATATTTATTACAAACCTTAAATATAACACCACAAAAAAATACATAAAATATTATTAAATCTTCATAGTCCTATAAGTCTTTAAATATAGCATCACTACAAAAATACAAAGAAATTTCATAAAATCCTCTTACGAGTCTTCATAGCTTGATATCGTTGCATGATAGATTCATTACCAACGCTATCAAATACATCACTTTCAATATATGTAACCAAACAATCATTCATTCATTGATCTCTCATTCGATTGCGCAATTGATTCTTGATATATTTCATTGCTGAAAAACTTCTTTCTACTATTGCAGTCGCGACAGGAAGGGTCAAAACTAACTTCACAAGCAAATAAACTAATGGATATATGACATCCTTCTCCATGTCTACCATCTTTCTAGCAAGCTCATCAATTCCATTTAGTTCTTTGAACATGTCATTAAATTGTACATCAACAATGTAATTTTGAAGTTGAATGTCAAGTGCCATTCGATCTAACTCAGAAAAATCATATAGATATAACTCTGCAAGACGAATCAACTTTTGCTTATCAAAAGCACAAAATGAATTACTAGGATTCAAACAAGTCATACAAAGTAGCAACTTTGTATTCGCTTATGAAAAATGACTGTTGAGCTCTTGAAGTTGCATATCTATAACTGTGTAAAATAACTCAATACGAAAATGATGTAAATTTGTAATCTGTGGGGTTTGGCGTTGTAGCCCCCCACCAACTACAAATATTTCATCCATGTTTAAGATAAGAATATCATGTTTGTCACAAAATAATGACACTTCAATTAATAGAGATTCCCAGTCATTGTCTCTCATCATCTGTAGTCTTTTTTTAGACCTGTCAGTAACTGTTATAACATTTACAATATTTTGATTTTTATTTTGCAATGTTATTGACAACTCGTTTGTGATCCCTAGAATATGCTTCATCAAATGTAAAGCAAAGACAAACTCAAAAGATAAGATTAATTTCATAAGTAGATCGAGCATCACCTTTTTGCTCATAGCTTGTGCCATCTTCCATAATAATCTCAAGTACTTCAACAGTAGTAGGGAACATCAAAATCAAGTTTATAATTGTACCATAATATGATCCCCAACGTATATCACCAGCACATTTAAGATTTGTTTCTTGATTCAAACCTTGCCCACTCTGAAGTTCACCCATGTCTAATATTTTTCCAATTTTGACAAATTGTGCATTTCTAAGAGCATCTAGTCTCTTACAAGAGCCTCCAACAATATTTATCACTTTAGCAATCAAGCAAAAAAATTCAGCAATGACATTATGATTTTTTGCAACAACTACAAGAGTCAATTGGAGTTGATGAGCAAAGCAGTAAACATTATATATTGATTCATTCTCTTTTAGAATTAAATCTTTAAGACCATTGAACTCACCTTGCATATTACTAGCCCCATCATAACCCTGCCCACGCAGTCTTGATAAACTTAAACCATGCTTCAAAAATAGAAATTCAATTGCAGCTTTAAGTGATAAAGCGGTGGTCTTCATTACTGTACAATACTAAGGAATCTCTCTGTAACATTTCCTTTTTTGTTCACATAACGCAAAATAATTGCCATTTGTTCTTTAATCGACTTGTCATAAGACTCATCAACTAAAACCGAAAAAGAATCCATTGTCAAGATCCTTGATGATGGCATTGGTAGTTTCAGATGCGATTGTAGTCACAATGTCTTTCTAAATATCAGGGTGAGTTAACTTGTTATTTTTTGGACAATTTTGTACCACTTCATTGATGGATTTGTTGTGATAGCTTAAGGAAATTTCCTTTATCACATGAATTAAAAGATTCATCATGACCACGAAAAGCTAACCCTTGACGCAAAAGAAATCTTATGCAATCAACTGTTGCATTTAATTGAATACAATACTTCATCTTTTCTACATTTGTCTGCTTAACAAACATTTCTTATTGTGTTGATTTGGCTTCATTAAATCCTCACACTTCTTGATAGCTTGATTATGGGCACTATTGATACTTCCAACATGGATTCGAAGTTTTTCTTTCTTATGCCACAACTTGAATCCTGTTTTCACAAATGTGTCACCTCCCGCTTGATTGCCAACATCTTGCTTAAATAGGTAACAACATAGACAAAATACTACATCCTTTTTTATGCTATATTCCAACCAATTTTTGTATTCATTAAACCAATCAGGATTAAATCGACGCAATGATCCAGCAATTTCAATTTGAGGTAAATTGGTAGGAACAATTTGACAAGGACCCTTTTGTATATATGCTATTCTTATATTATCTCGATCATTAGAAGAATAAGATGAGATCAGTTCTCGTAGCCCAGGATCCGAAGGAAGATTATTCAAATCAACACAAATTCGTTTAAAAGAACCAGAAGAAGAATCTCTTGGTTTTCTTATCACAAATTTATCCATTGTAAAGCTGAAATATAATATAAGACACTACAATATATCAAAAACTAACCGATAGCTACTAGGTAAATATTCATGTATTTTTAAATTTTTTAAATAAAAAACCTAACTAGTAATGATCAAAATTTTAATTTTAATTAAATATCAAATTATTATAACAATTGACAGGAATTGAAAATAGAAGAGAGCCAAATAGCAAATTACCAGATTGATGGAGAGTGGAGACAGAGTCAGAGAGAAGAGAGCCTCCGTGACTCCGTCCGTCGTTGCTTGCACCTGAGGATAATGTAGGCGAGCGTCGGATGCCGGAGACGGAGAGAGTCAGAGAGAATAGCCGCAACAACGCGGACTCACGAGACCACAACCGTTGTGGTGTGACTGGCGTCGCTACGTGACCGTGTCCCGGCCGAGCGTCCGCGTCGGATGTCAGAGACGGAGAGAGAAGAGCAGCAAGGCCTGCAACAGCGGCGTTGTGGACTGCGTCCAGCCATCCAGCGTGCATGTATGTGGCGCATGGCAGCGGAGGCGTGACAGGCTCACTGCTCACGCGTCCTCGACTCCTCGTTGGTGCCTGGCAGGAATGCAGACTGGAGAGAGTCAGGAGGGTGAGGGGAGAGCGGTGCTGCACCAGCGCTAGGGTAAGTTTTACGTTTTAGGGGAGGCCCATCAATTGTAATTGTTTTGTTTAATTAATTTTTTATTTTTTCCTTCTAGTTAAAACATTTAATAATAATAGGTATATTAATTTTTTTTTTAAGAATTTCAAATTGTGCCCGCACACCCTAAGAGAAACATAGCGCCGCCCCTAGGTGACTGCCCGCGTGAATTTCTTCTTTTTTGGTTCGATCGGCACTACTGTGGACCTCTCTGGTCCAAGGAAGAAGAAGGGAGGAAACGATGTAGCAGAGGATGCGTAACAAGCGGTACAAGCTGTTTAAGTTTAGCCTAAACCTAAACCTAAACCTAATTTTTTTTTTGTAATATGGAGACGGGTCCGTGCTTGAGCTGAGTATTTAATTTATGTGGGGAAAAAATATTCGCGAATTCTATTCACGAACGTTATTATTTGTGTTCACGAACACTATTAATGAGCATCCGTTCTTAAATAATTGTTCAAAAACATAATTATTATTATTCGTTAACATATATGTTCGCTAACATAAATGATCTAAACACTAATCTATTCGAACTTGTTCATTTATGTTTACAAATAAATTTTTTTTATTTAAAAATAACATAATTTTTAAACAAATAAATATAAATAATTTTTTATAGAAATTTATTCATAAATATACAAGAGTTTAATATGAAATTCTGATAAATAAAAGATTCCGGAAAGGAAAAACAAAAAGAGAAGAGAAGAAAACGTTAAATCGCTCAGTCCTTTCATCCTGCCATTCTACGTTGTCGGGTGCCGTCCATGAAATATGGTCCACTATACACATAGTACCAAAACAAGGACAACGGAAAGAGACCACGCGATAGCGATGTGTATTGATCGAAAATGTACACCATACTTCACCGGCCAAATATAAACCATATATATATATGATACGTGAATCATGATGTATATCTGGATTGGATTGGAATATTTTAATATTTTGCTTTCACTCAAGCGTTTTTTTATAAAATTAAATTAATAATTAGTTAGTTCAATAAATAAATAAATAAATAGTACGGTTTCATTTAATATTGATAAGTTTTCTGAAATATCTGGACTATTTTGGGCCACAGGAATAATCATGGCCTTGCATTAGCGCTGAAAAATCTGTTCGTGTACGACTTCATTGCGGGGCTATTTTGAGAGATGTGGTTCTGGATTATTTTCAGATTGGTGGGTGTTTTTAAAATAATAATAATAATAATAATAATAATAATAATAATAATAGTAGTATTTCATATAATTATTTTAAAAAAAAATTATTTGTAGTCTGAAAAAAATATATATTTGTACAACCGGTTTGCGGCATCTTCACGTAACCATAAGGGATTGAACGGCTATAATTTTTTCTTTACTTTTTCTCTATTCCCTCTGATGAATTGGTAGGCTTACACGTCGTCACGATTACTCAAAGATTATCCAACCCCGATTGTACCTAGCATATGCCCCTAAAAAAACTACAATTAACAAAAGAGATTCTCATGTTTTCCTCTTTAACATCACAAAATGTTAAAATTGAAAGTCCGTAGCCTATGATATTGTTTACTTATATTTAAAATGTTAAAATTGAAACTACAGGTAATATTACTCATATTTTAATGTCTTCCTATGATATTGTTTTGATAATTAAAAGTCTGCAGCCTGCTTGGTTCTCATTTTTGGTTTCTTTTATGGGAAAACATCAAATAAAATTATTAATTATCAGATGGCTTCTCACTAATTTTAAAGATGTTATAAGATTATTAATTATTTATTATGTTAGAAGTTGTAAACATAAATTAGGGTAATTTTTGTGATCTATCCGTCAACTCAATTTTTATATTGTTGGATTAAAATTAATCCTAGATGAAAAACTGTATTTTAATTTTATGTTAAATCATCGAGAATAGTATCAAACAAAAGAATACTTAATTCATACATATAATATCAAATACTTGCGGTTTGTCTTTTAAGTTTGCACGAATTCAACCTTAGAAGTTTTTAACTAGAATAACCCCTCTCACTTTATCAATGAGACATGGAAGGGATACTTTGATTCATAAAAGTGGGAATTATAACCGCATATAAAGTTAATTATTTAATTATTATTATTTATTTCTAATTTAACCCATTAATAAACTAGAATTTCTATTTTGATCCCACACATATCCACACTTTATTTTGATGAATTTATGTCCAAAATATCGAAAATCATATTTGTTCACTTTAATTGGACTTACCTAATAAGATAGCACCTTATTTAATGCATAGGTTACACATATAGCTCATATTTAGGTTAAAGGCCAACATATATATCTATTTGTCCAAGGCCACCTTCTATTTATATTTTTCACCCTCAAAGGTCATCTAACTTATACTTTTGTCTCATTAGTGGTCATATTCTCTAATTTTGTGGACAAAAAGGTTAATATCTCTAAGAACCTATCATAGACTTCGAAGTGAGTGTTATTTCATGTCCCCTAGTACAGCCACATAACAAAGGTATGACTGTGTTTTCCTAATGATAACAATCAATCATGGGTCATGCAAAATAAACCAAACCATATATATAAAATAAACTATATACAAAGTCCACGAATCCGTGTTCGAGACATCAAAACCAAAGTAAGTCCCGCATGTTTAACAAAAGTCCAACAACTACAAATGTATTACATTAAGCTAAAGGTCCACTTGGTCTACTATTGCTCCTCTAATATTCCTTCATTGCCTATAAGGGATTAATAACACATGTGTGAGCTTAATAGCTCAGCAGTTAGTTATTATTCCACATTTCCTTTTATGGTTAACCCTATTATGTTCTATATACAAGGTGTACAAGTGCAAGTGTAATAGCTTACCAAATTCACAATCAGTAGTTAACTTTTATAAACATAAGTATGTTAATAATTGATTTACAGTCCATCACACAATAAGCAACATAGTTTATAACAATCCACACTTTCACTTTATTATGCTTGTTATACGCTATTATATCAATGTCGTTGATTGAATCATTTGTACTTTACTATACTATTGCCCTTCATCGGACCTTATTACAATAATATAGTGTATTATATAATTAGAACATACATTAAGGAATCAATCAACATATGTTCACAAACACCATACGATCAACATGCATACAAGCTTAGTATATCAAACTATAGAGTCATATGTGGGTCCCACTTCAACAAAAAATACCAAAAGAAATAAAAACAACACATAGTGGCCAAAAATAACTTTGTTCATGATAATTGCCCATGTCAAGGTGCCACGGGCACGCCACAGGCTGCTACCCATGCTTGTAGTAACCATTGTTACTCCTTTCCCTTCATGTCATTTTACATGCCTAAACAATCGACCCGTTAACCCTAAGTTTTCCATTCTCTGCACCCTATCTCAATTACATGCAATCATCATTCGTCTATGTTCTATTCATGCTTAACCCTAGTTTGAGATCTACCTAGACAAGGTTAAGCCCTAATAGAGTTATAAAAAGTTAGAACCACCTACCTCAAACATGAAGGAACTAGTTACACTCGCTAAAACACCCAAGAACAACTTAAAGCCGCAAGCTTTGACCTCACTTTCTCTCTCTTTACCATCAAAGACGGTTAGGGCTCCAAGGAATTGAAGAATTAGTAGCCTACACCCCTAGGACAACCTCCCTATTTATAGAGTTGTCTCAACCCTCTCAAAGAGTCCAATTTTCATTAATTACTGATTTCTTATCCAATAAGTAGATTTCCTACTTGTACTAAAACTCCTCTTTAGAATTATGAAAAATACCAAAAAACATTTAATGAAGTAAATCTAGATTTTCTTTTAACTATTAACATTATTAAATCCCTAAACCACTAAATTGACTAATTTACGGTATTTACCCCTTGGTTTGTCACAAGATATTACTATAAATACCTCTAAGCCCAATTTTAGTCAAAACAATCGTATTTACATCCATAAATTGTAAGACCCGTAAAAATTTAAGCTCTTCCTTAAATAGTAATAATAATGTCATTACTAAAAATAGTTAGAAAGAATATTTTAGATATTATCACAGTAAAAATAAGTACCCACTATAGTCATTTAAGTAGCATGTGACTAGTAAGTAGCCGTTAGAATAGTAACTAGCAGTTAGAATAGTAACTAACCGTTGGAATAAGTAACTAATCGTTATGAATAGTATCCGTTTGAATTGTTATAAATAGGTATGAGTATGTAATAATGTTTTATAATATTATACTTTATAGGTTTATAAAGTAAGAACTCATGGAATATAATGTTATCTTACTTTATTGTTTATTGATTACGCAATTATATTATTTTATCCGCGTTAATATTAAATACGTTATAAAAAATAAAATAATTTCTTATACATCATAAAAAGTTTAGATGCTATATATTATGTCATTTAGTTTCTTAAACCAAATTACTATGGGTAAGTAAGTATTACAAGCCTTAACTTTACCAAAAGTATAAAACATAGGTAAGGCCCAAAAATTTGAATGAGGCAGATTCTGGAGGTCCCATTCAAAAATTCATAACTTGAGTTATACAGATCCAATTGATATGAAACCAAAGCCCATTTGTTCATTTATGACTTAGATAAAACTTGTAGAAATTTTGGAATTTAATATGAAGCCAATCAATTCCAGAAGTTAAAATACTACACATAGGTTCAGTATGAATGGGTAAACATTTTAGTATGACTTCAAAATTCAATAACTTTTGTTATACATATGTAGAAATTATAAAATTGATACCCATTTGTAGATATTTGAGTTAGTAATGCAATACAATTGACTGTTTGTCAAAAACTATAAAATTAAAAAAGTTATAATTGAATTAGTAGGGAGTACACCAATGTGGACTTTTGATGCCAAAGGAACCTTCTAGGTTTAAAAGTCTTAAAACATTTTTAAATGGTAGGAGGAGATAACCACGTTTTTAATAAGAGATAATATGAGAAAAATAAAGTATTATATATTTTTTAAATAATTTAATTTATTGCCAAAGTCAAATTCGTACACTATTTTTCACACTATTACACCTACCACCTTACCTATAAATAGCATACCTCACTTCCCTTCTCAAGCACTCTTTCCATTCAAATAAGCCACAAAACTCTCCTCCAAATACTCTCCAAAAAGTTCTATTAACACCCCAATAGTCCTCCAAGCCTTCTCTTCTCTCAATCTTCCTCTCACCCGTTGGAAGTTCCAAAAGGTAAATATTTCAAGCATATATTAATCATGTTCTTGGAAGGCTAATCCTCCTCATATATATATATATATTATGGATGGTCTTGCCCCTCAATATATATATGTATATTTATTAAATAATATGTATATGTGTATATATATATTATTATTATTCCATGGAAGGCTAAGCCTCCTCATACATATATATATTATGGATGGCTTTGCCCCTCAATATATATATGTATATGATACGTATATGTGTGTATATAGATTATTATTATTCCATGGAAGGCTAATTCTCCTCATATATATATATATATATATATATATATATATTATGGATGGCTTTGCCCCTCAATATATATATGGATATTGTGTATTATATACATATATTATATAGGTATATGTATAAGTATAGATTATTATTATCATGAGAAGTTTTTCCACCATAATATACTTATATATGTCTCTCAATATATTATTTATGAATATACTATTATTATTAAAACTAAAATATTAACTTTTAATTTTTGTTTCAAGGTTTATAAACGCGGAAGACAAAAAGATAGTAAGGATATCCTCTCCCTTTCCTTACCACGATCTCCGACGTGGAAATTCATTTCCTATTTATTCTCTATATTTCTATCTCAAGATTTCTCCTCATAATATTATTTTAAGAAGAATTAACTTTCTTTGGCACTTCTTGGGAATTTGGTAATCTAATTTATTGAATGATGAATAACCCTTTTACTTATTAGGTCTATTATTGCAAGACCTTCCTTTACGTTGAAATTTACCATTGATGTGATTGTTTGAAAAATTATGAAGATATGTTTTATGTTTGGCAATATGTTTATGGGTGGTTCCAGAAAGACCTCCAATGCATTGGGTAAAGAATATCACTTGAGAGTATCAATCCAGTTGATAACAAGTTATGCAAGACATCTAGGTGGTGAACCTAGATGAGTAGATATTCTTATTCTTTCATGAGTTAATTATTCTCCATATATTATTCGTTACTTTTAACCTTCCTGGGCTACTTGAGCTCGTTTCCTTTCATGTTTTCTTCCAACCCCAGGGAACTAGGAGAAAGCAAGGATGCTAGGATAATGGTGTCCAGAATGCTTGGAATAAAATCATAAGAAGATTATGTATGTAGTATTTATATGTCATGTAAACTATAATGGGTTATCAACACCTAGTCTCTAAACGCTAAACCTTAAAGATCTTGTGATGAGTCTTGATGTAATAAATAAACCATCGAATTTATGTTGAGTAATAGATTACTATTCATATAATTGTAATATCTTATTTGTCCAACGCACCCGGTCTGGAAGTCCAGATTTAGGGGCGTTACATAAATAATTTCCTAACCTATCTCAAATATGGGTTATTACATCTTCTCCACCTTAAGATTTTTTGTCTTTAAAAAGGAACAATGAATATCATTAATATTCCACATTACCTATAAATATACTATCGAAGTATTCTTTCCGCATACCCCATGTTATACTTTATGCTATATCTGTATAGGTATCACCATATACCAATGTATGTATCACAAGGATCATAATATAACATAATATAACATTATATCATATTATATATCACAACAAAGGCAAAAACCAAATAGCATTAGTTTACATCAAAGTAAACACAACATAATAACAAAACATTATACACGAGAGAGATCTTGACTTCCTCCCCACCTTAGGACTAATCGCCCTCGAATAACTTAGGATGAAGAACATGCATTCAGCTCTCCCGCTCCCAAGTTTGCTCCTTTAACTCGAAGTGTTTCCAAAGGATTCTAATCAAAGGATTCTATATATATATTATTATTATTCCATGGAAGGCTAAGCCTCCTCATACATATATATATTATGGATGGCTTTGCCCCTCAATATATATATGTATATGATACGTATATGTGTGTATATAGATTATTATTATTCCATGGAAGGCTAATTCTCCTCATATATATATATATATATATATATTATGGATGGCTTTGCCCCTCAATATATATATGGATATTGTGTATTATATACATATATTATATAGGTATATGTATAAGTATAGATTATTATTATCATGAGAAGTTTTTCCACCATAATATACTTATATATGTCTCTCAATATATTATTTATGAATATACTATTATTATTAAAACTAAAATATTAACTTTTAATTTTTGTTTCAAGGTTTATAAACGCGGAAGACAAAAAGATAGTAAGGATATCCTCTCCCTTTCCTTACCACGATCTCCGACGTGGAAATTCATTTCCTATTTATTCTCTATATTTCTATCTCAAGATTTCTCCTCATAATATTATTTTAAGAAGAATTAACTTTCTTTGGCACTTCTTGGGAATTTGGTAATCTAATTTATTGAATGATGAATAACCCTTTTACTTATTAGGTCTATTATTGCAAGACCTTCCTTTACGTTGAAATTTACCATTGATGTGATTGTTTGAAAAATTATGAAGATATGTTTTATGTTTGGCAATATGTTTATGGGTGGTTCCAGAAAGACCTCCAATGCATTGGGTAAAGAATATCACTTGAGAGTATCAATCCAGTTGATAACAAGTTATGCAAGACATCTAGGTGGTGAACCTAGATGAGTAGATATTCTTATTCTTTCATGAGTTAATTATTCTCCATATATTATTCGTTACTTTTAACCTTCCTGGGCTACTTGAGCTCGTTTCCTTTCATGTTTTCTTCCAACCCCAGGGAACTAGGAGAAAGCAAGGATGCTAGGATAATGGTGTCCGGAATGCTTGGAATAAAATCATAAGAAGATTATGTATGTAGTATTTATATGTCATGTAAACTATAATGGGTTATCAACACCTAGTCTCTAAACGCTAAACCTTAAAGATCTTGTGATGAGTCTTGATGTAATAAATAAACCATCGAATTTATGTTGAGTAATAGATTACTATTCATATAATTGTAATATCTTATTTGTCCAACGCACCCGGTCCGGAAGTCCGGATTTAGGGGCGTTACATAAATAATTTCCTAACCTATCTCAAATATGGGTTATTACATCTTCTCCACCTTAAGATTTTTTGTCTTTAAAAAGGAACAATGAATATCATTAATATTCCACATTACCTATAAATATACTATCGAAGTATTCTTTCCGCATACCCCATGTTATACTTTATGCTATACCGTATAGGTATCACCATATACCAATGTATGTATCACAACAGATCATAATATAACATAATATAACATTATATCATATTATATATCACAACAAAGGCAAAAAACCAAATAGCATTAGTTTACATCAAAGTAAACACAACATAATAACAAAACATTATACACAGAGAGATCTTGACTTCCTCCCCACCTTAGGACTAATCGCCCTCGAATAACTTAGGATGAAGAACATGCATTCAGCTCTCCCGCTCCCAAGTTTGCTCCTTTAACTCGAAGTGTTTCCAAAGGATTCTAATCAAAGGATTCTATATATATATTATTATTATTCCATGGAAGGCTAAGCCTCCTCATACATATATATATTATGGATGGCTTTGCCCCTCAATATATATATGTATATGATACGTATATGTGTGTATATAGATTATTATTATTCCATGGAAGGCTAATTCTCCTCATATATATATATATATATATATATATTATGGATGGCTTTGCCCCTCAATATATATATGGATATTGTGTATTATATACATATATTATATAGGTATATGTATAAGTATAGATTATTATTATCATGAGAAGTTTTTCCACCATAATATACTTATATATGTCTCTCAATATATTATTTATGAATATACTATTATTATTAAAACTAAAATATTAACTTTTAATTTTTGTTTCAAGGTTTATAAACGCGGAAGACAAAAAGATAGTAAGGATATCCTCTCCCTTTCCTTACCACGATCTCCGACGTGGAAATTCATTTCCTATTTATTCTCTATATTTCTATCTCAAGATTTCTCCTCATAATATTATTTTAAGAAGAATTAACTTTCTTTGGCACTTCTTGGGAATTTGGTAATCTAATTTATTGAATGATGAATAACCCTTTTACTTATTAGGTCTATTATTGCAAGACCTTCCTTTACGTTGAAATTTACCATTGATGTGATTGTTTGAAAAATTATGAAGATATGTTTTATGTTTGGCAATATGTTTATGGGTGGTTCCAGAAAAGACCTCCAATGCATTGGGTAAAGAATATCACTTGAGAGTATCAATCCAGGTTGATAACAAGTTATGCAAGACATCTAGGTGGTGAACCTAGATGAGTAGATATTCTTATTCTTTCATGAGTTAATTATTCTCCATATATTATTCGTTACTTTTAACCTTACTGGGCTACTTGAGCTCGTTTCCTTTCATGTTTTCTTCCAACCCCAGGGAACTAGGAGAAAGCAAGGATGCTAGGATAATGGTGTCCCAGAATGCTTGGAATAAAATCATAAGAAGATTATGTATGTAGTATTTATATGTCATGTAAACTATAATGGGTTATCAACACCTAGTCTCTAAACGCTAAACCTTAAAGATCTTGTGATGAGTCTTGATGTAATAAATAAACCATCGAATTTATGTTGAGTAATAGATTACTATTCATATAATTGTAATATCTTATTTGTCCAACGCACCCGGTCCGGGAAGTCCAGATTTAGGGGCGTTACATAAATAATTTCCTAACCTATCTCAAATATGGGTTATTACATCTTCTCCACCTTAAGATTTTTTGTCTTTAAAAAGGAACAATGAATATCATTAATATTCCACATTACCTATAAATATACTATCGAAGTATTCTTTCTTGCATACCCCATGTTATACTTTATGTTATACCGTATAGGTATCACCATATACCAATGTATGTATCACAACAGATCATAATATAACATAATATAACAGTATATCATATTATATATCACAACAAAGGCAAAAACCAAATAGCATTAGTTTACATCAAAGTAAACACAACATAATAACAAAACATTATACACAGAGAGATCTTGACTTCCTCCCCACCTTAGGACTAATCGCCCTCGAATAACTTAGGATGAAGAACATGCATTCAGCTCTCCCGCTCCCAAGTTTGCTCCTTTAACTCGAAGTGTTTCCAAAGGATTCTAATTAAAGGAAAAATCTTGCCCTGAAAAACTTTCTTTTGTTGGACGATGATCTTGTAATGTCCCACATTAGACCAAAGGGGGAATGAAGTGCACTTTATAAGGAGGGTGTGAATACCTCTTTAATACTACGCATTTTGAGGGTAAGAAACCAAGGTCGTTAGGTGAGTGTCATCACCCATTTTCATCCGAGCTCGAGACTAGTTTAAGAAATGACTCAATATTGGTTCATGCAATTAGTTCTCGAGTCATCCTTGCACGATAGTTCACACAAATCATACAAGGAAAAGAAAATATAGAGTTCCCACCAAACAATTTAAAGGTATGATTTGACACCTAAAAAATAAAGGTCTACGGTTCTAGATAATTAGGTTTAAGAGTCAGTTACGTGTGAGAAAAGAAGAAGAACTCTTGCACCCCCACAGCTCTTATAATTGGTACCTAGTTTTGATCTATGGATACTTTCTTGTTTTAGTAAAAAAGTAATTTTTATTTTTATTTTTAATTATAATTTTTTTTAAGGATATAGGCCATTAAAAAAAGGATTAAAAAGGAAAATATATTTAGATAAATCATAATAAAGGCCCTTTTAATTTTATAAAGAAAAAATGTTGGATCTAAGCCCATGTGATAATGTTATTTTTTAGAAAAGAGAATGAAAATAAAAGAATTTTGAATAAAACGAAATAAATAATGTTGCCACAATTAATATTGGTCTGAGCAGCTAGGGTATGAGTATCAAGGCTCAACCCCTCGACTACTTTGGCCTTTGAAAACAATGTGAGATCTAGAACCATGTGACAAAGAGCTTCTTTTTTAGAAAAGAAGAATAAATGGATTTTGAATAAATCAAAAATAATAAGATCTACTACAATTAATGTTGGCCTAGGCGGTTAAGGTATAAACATCAAGGGTTCAACTCCATGACCGCTTAGGCCTTTAATTTGATTTTTAGAAAAAGGATAAGTTTTGTGTTTTTTATATGTTTTAAAAAAAAGAATAAAGACAAAGAAATAAATTGTCTTATTTTAAAAATACCAAAGAAAAATAATTTTTAGCAGATTAAATAAAATAGCAAGAGGAGAAAAACCTAGACAATTTAAATGACTTGCTCTCTTTTTGATGATTTTCTTTTAGAAATTTTCTATCCAAAAGTGTTTCCGCTTAGAAGATTTCGTTAGAACTCGCCCCCAAGAAGTTGTCAAAATGCTTTGCTCCCCAAATAGTGTAAGAAAATATTGAAAGGTTGAATGATTGCCTATGTATAGGCTAAGATTGGAGGTTTTCAAAAGACAAATTCTTTTCTTTTAATGCTTGATTAAAATAAAATGGAAAAATGTGATTTCTTATTCTCTAAGGTAATAAATCAAATCTTTTTAATTTTATACACTACCTAATTTAAATCAATCAATTATTCGATTAATCAATCAATCATTCAATCAATAAATCAAAATTATTTAATTTCGATCTCGCCCAATTTAAATCAATCAATTTAATTAATTAATATTTTCCCTTTTATATTTATTGTATTTGGACGCTTTTGGGGAAGGGATTGAATTCTAAGATAAGATTTGACGACATCGTTTTGGGCTGCTAGTAGAAGATTTGGAGCTTTGAAGCCTCATAGGGTCGAAGGCCTAGTGGTCAAAGTCTCAAATTTAGAAATCACAGGTCAAACGCTCGGATTTAGAAATCCAAAGGATCAACATATCTTCAAAAGACCCAGGTATAAGAATCGGGGGTTTAAAGTCTCTTCAAAGGCCCGAACAAGGGCCCAAGTACTCGATTCAATCTTAGATGCTTGGATGAAACTCTAGATGCACGGATTAAGGGCTCAAATGCTTGGATTCAATCCCAAATGCTCAAATTAAGGGCCCAGATGCTCGGATTCGATCCCAGATGCTCAGATTAGGGTCCCGAATCCTCAGACGGAGTCCCGATGCTCGAAAAACTGCATAATGATCTCACTGTGGACAATGATTTCACTAAGTTGATGATGACCTTTAACTAAGTTTGACTTCGCTATAGCTTTTCTGTTTTTTCTTGGAATTAAACATGGTCAAGTATATTGTTCTCCAAATTTTCTCCTCTATCATATAGTATTACCGTTGGGGCATTTTAGGGTATTATCATAGAAGTCTTCAATTTGAGGTTTCCTTGATGAGTATAGTCGTGATCCAACTCGGTAAAATAGGGTCCAATAATGACGTTTACCGAAAATAAAACCGTGTAAATGAGGCAAAAAGCAGACAATATCGGGATATAGGTAGTTTGAGTTATTATAAATAGTATCAGATCCAAGGCCCAAGTCGGTGTACTAGGGGGGGGGGGGGGGAACGAAGCACACCTTATAAAGAGGACGTGGATGCCTCTCTCTAGCATGACGCGTTTTGGGAGCAAGAAACCAAGGTCATCGGGTGAGGCCTATCGAAAACAAAATCGTACAAGAGAGGCCCAAAGTGGACAATATCAAGCTACGAGTGGCTTGGGTTGTTATAGATCTTAATAGGAATTTCCACCACAGTTCCATCATCAGCCAAATCTATCTCATGCTAATCCAATACGTAAAAGAGATCTAGGTTATACTTCCATAATTGCAAGACATAAAACACATTATGAACGTGCACTATTTCTGGTGGTAACGCCAAACAATAAGCTAAATTACCACCAATGCTATAACCTCAAAAGGTCTAACAAAGTGTGGTGAAAGATTGGACCCTTAACCAAATCCTTGATGCCCTCACCATGGCAAAGCTCGCAAGAACACATAGTCATCTATCTCAAAATACATAAGTGAATGCCTTTGATTAGCATATGACTTCTAGTGACTTTGAGTTGTTAATATTCATTGTTTAATTAACTGCACTGTCTTTATAGTATCTTAAATCGAATCCGGATGAATTGTTGTTGTCTCACCATCTTGTGTCCAACATAATGGAGAACAACATGAGATCCCATACAAAGACTCATATGGTGTCATTCTTACAATAGTTTGATGGTTATTGTTATAAGCGAATTCTATAAACGGTAAGTTTGACACTCAATGTTGACCAAAATTCAGAATGCATGCTCTTAACATATCCTCTAAAATTTGGATGGTGCACTCATATTACCTAACCGTCTGCGAGTAATACACCACACTCATATTCAATTAAGTTCTCATAGCTCGTTCTAACTGCCTCTAGAAATGTGAAGTAAACCTTGCATTTCAATCTGACACAATGGAGATAGATATACATGCAATCTCACAATTTCATCATCATATATATAGCTTTCCCCAAAACTCGAACTAGATCTGCCTCCTTAATGAGAATGAAGTAAGTTGACTTAGTTAAGCGATCTACAATAACTCATATCAAATCATGATCTCAAGAGTGAGGAAACTTAGTCACAAAATCCATAGTAACATGATCGTACTTACATTCTTGGTATTGACAAAGATTGCAACTCTCCTACAAAGGCCAATAACAATATTGGAATGTTCGACAATAATCCCCAACCAACCTCCTAGGTGTTCAAATAAGGACTTCCACCAATGCAAAGTGCGCATAATGGTTGGCAATCCAAAAAGAGCTATTATTAAAGGAATGTTATTGTTGGGAAAAAGGAAAGAAGATATAAAAAGGCAACTGCCTTTTTTCTTTTTTCAGATATCTATATATATGTATTGTTTGGTGCGGTGCGGGAGTATGAAACAGAGCGCCGAACTGCTTTCCTACTCTCTCTTTATTTGGCTGAGCCTGTCGCACGGAGCAAGGCTTTGCGCAAGGGATCTGATCTCGTACTGTCTGGCCGTGCATGATCGTCTCTCTCCGCCATCCGTTTCGTTTTTCGTAATGCGTTCGTGCCATCTGAATATTTGGCAATCTAAATATCTGTAATTTGTACTCCTCTCTTTGATATAGTGAATTATTCTATCGCTGCCCGTGGACGTAACCCTATTCTGGGGTGAACCACGTAAATTTGGTGTTCCTGTTTGTGGTGTGATTTTTTGTTTCTGTTTTCTTTGCTTAATATTCCTAACAAACTGGTATCAGAGCCTGGTTGTCTCCGTTTGGTGTTCTATTATATCAAAATTCTTCTCGGTGTAGTCTGTGGCCGAGCAGCGTGTCCCGTAGTGTGTGACGGTATCGGATTGGAATACAAAATCCTTGTCTTCATGTGATCGAATCTGTCTGCTCTCAATCAGAATATACATTGAGGTGGAGCTCCCATGACGGCCCACATGGTGGTAGCTCATCAGTTTCATAGGTGCGTCTCTAACCTATGCTGTAGTTCAATATGTGACAAGGGGGAGATTGTTGGGAAATTATGTCCCATATCGGAAGAAAAAGGATCAGTCTAGAAGCTTATATGGTGAAGTAGGCCCAAAAAATGTCACAACGCGTTTTAAAGCCGTGCGGGCCGATGTGGCGAGCCCAAAGCGGATAATATTATGACATGCGGGTGGGCCTGCGCCTTGGTCAGATCCTAACAGTTATGGTTCAAAATATGAACATCTTTCCTAAGAGGTTGGAGGTATTGCTACGTAATACTAGTCTAGTGAGTTGGGTTAGTTACTTGTTTGTCTTGGTAAGACAAGACTGGTCTAACTAGAGGCTTGTGGTTAGTTGTGACCGTGGGACATGGGCTGGTGAGCACATTAGATTATATTTCTTATCTCATGCCCATTCCAATCTCAAATCTAATTTCGATTTCATTCCATTCCAATAAAATGTATTCATCATCCTACCAATGATGCACTAATAGTTTAAGTTCATATTTGAATTATGGTGACTTCGCATCCCAAAACACCAACAATCATGTGCCGTGGTATTATTTTTTAATCATCCTTTTCCTTTCAATTTTTTTTTTTTGTGTTTTGAATATAAAAAATGAGTTTATAGAAATAAAAATATAATAATTTAAGGAGCTCCAAAAAAGATATCCGTTCAAGGAATATTATGTGGCCCCAATGAATTGAAATATGTGACCACCGGTGTTCTTCCCGCCACACGTTTCTCCGGAATCTCAAATCTAAGTTGAATTATGCCACCAAATGTATTGAATTTTCACCGGAATAAGGTGGCTGCATCGACTGGTGGGCTAACCTCGAACCAAGAACTTTATACAACCTCGCGGGGGGTCTTTAACGTGATGGGTGTGTTGGGCCTGGAATGTCGGAATATGACAAATTTAAAGTAAGTAATATCGTGGCATGCCGGTGTGACATTCAGCACAAGCAGGTTTAGACTTGAAACGGTCCAACAATAATATCATAGCAAAAAAAGTAACTCAAATGAAATCACCTTAACTCAAGTGATATGGATGATTGAAGGAAGCAAAAGAGACTTCAGTCCTGTGAGAGCCCAATTAAAGGTGGCCCGTAGAAAATTTGTGGAGAAAAAAAACTATAACCCAAGGTCGATGGTGTGCGAATGAAGGCAGAACAGTAGTCACTAAAGGTTAAAAATAATAGTTAGTGATGTATGACATAAGGAAACAAATATATAAAAAAGGACTTATAATCGGACTAAGATATCATGTAATCATGACTAAAACTCAAAGATGCGATTATATAATTAATAATTATATATAAATATATATTAATAAAAAATAAATATTTTAAATTAATACATTAAAATTAAAATTATAATATAATATTATTTATTTTTAATATATATTTCTAATATAAATTCTTAATAAATTTAAAAATTTAGTTACATTAGTAAAATAAAAATTAAATAAAATTTTAAAAAATATTAAAGTAAAATATTAATATTAATTATTAATTTTAAATTAAAGTTATATAATAAAATAAATTAAATAAAATTTTATAGTTTTTAAAAAAAGTCGAATGGTTATGTAAATTCGGCCGAGTTTTCTGTTTTTTTTAAACAAACCAATTAAAAATTCAAACCGATTAAGTTTGGATCACCGATTTATCAGTCTCATCAACCATCTCAACCATCTGATCCGCTTCTGATAACGCTTATAATGTTATTCATAATTTAAAAGTTCCCGTATTATAACCTGCCGGCTCGCACATGCCTGAGAGGCACAATCCAACAAATCTTAGGTAGAAACACGTGGGGAGATAATATTCTACGATGGAGCGTATTCAATTAATGTAAACTCAAATTAATGTGACAGTCAATTAGGGCCTGAGAGGCGTGTCACACCTGGGCGTCGACCCAGCTAGCAAGGCTAGTATTTATTGGGCGCCTATAAAGAGGGCCAATGCGGTGTGCGAGATTCGCAACTTACGAGTACAACAGAACACCCCACTATATATAAAGAGGGCCAATCGGAAGCCTGTTTGTTAAAATATTGTTCTTCTCATATTTGACTAATTAAGTTCCATATAAAATATTGGTCCGTGAAAATAGCATGCAGCGAGAACAGAATAATTTCCCACGTTCCATAACAGCCGACAGGACTGATGATCGGCGATGCGCTAATTACAAACCAAACATTTGGAGCTATGATGTCGTCCAATCCCTTACAACTCAAACCAATGTAGGTGATACCTCACCTTGTCCATCTTTTCGTTTTCGCTTTTTTTTTCCTTCTAAATATCTTTATTTTTGGTAATATATATAGGTAAATTAAAGGGGGTGTGATGATAACTACACTTCAGGTGTACCTAACGGCATGCATAGAATAGAGTAAAAAAAAAATATAATGTAAAAAATATATGATGGGGTTTGATGAAATGGGCTTTAATAATGTATAAAATATATTGATGTTCTTAACTTTGTTTGTTCTTTTCATTCATTCACATAGAGTATCGATTTTTTTTGTTTTTCAAAAAAAATACGAAATTGAGATAGAGGTATTTCTCAAGTGAACTAATTAATTACCTAATGCTAGTTCGAGTAGTTCCTCAATGTTGATATTAATTTTTCTCTTCAATATGATTAGCCATGTAATTTCAATGAAAACAATTTTGTGCTGACTCACCGCGTCACATACTGATCCTTGAAATTGCACATTTTGCAGCTAGAGTTGATGAGACAACGAGCTGAGATGCTGGAAAATAATATCAAGTGTTTGTTGATGGATGTCGCGGTCAACCAAACTGGTCCTACCATGTTAGAGTTGGTAGATTGGATTGAGAAATTAGGTTTAGCCAATCTTTTTCGTAAGGAGATCGATGAAGCAATTCACAACATCGGAATCAGTTTTCGTGATAATGGCTATACTTTTTTTGAAGGATGATTACTTCCAAATCGCCTTGTACTTTAGGCTCCTCAGGCAACACGGATATAGAGTCTCACTAGGTATATTTTGTAGCCTAAACCTAAATTAGACCAATATAATTGAATTTTCTCTCTCTCTCTCTCTCTCTCTCTCTCTCTCTCTCTCTATATATATATATATATATATATATATATATATATATATATATAAAATGCATTATATAAGTCTTTTGGATATGTCTTTCTATGCACACAAGATGTGGTAAGTAATAAGTGGCAGAGCCGGTCAGGGAAGGCCATGGTCCCCTCACTGGTTTAAATAATTTTGTAAATAATAAACATATGCAAAATATTATAACATCAATTGAGATATATTATTCTTTGGGGGGGGCCATGACTTTATGTTTATTAGAGGAGGGGGCCATGACTTTTTAACATATTTAGGGGGGAGGGGGCCATGACTTTTTAACGCCTCAACTAATAATATTGATCTTGTTTCTTTTAAGTGTTTTTTTTGCTTTGGTTTTATAATTTAAATATTTATTTGAATTGTAATTTTAGTTTTAAATTTAAAAAATATATGTTTAGTATGGGGAGAATGCATTTTAAAAAATATCTATTTGATATATATATATACATATGTGTGTGTGTGTAAGTATAGAATAGTTTGTTAAAATTTAATATTAAATACTCTCACTCCTTAGTTTCACCGATTTTCTGATTAAAACCTTTCTCTTGCATATTAAAATAAATTCTTTAGTCTTATAAAAACATTCTGTCAATTCTTAGCCCCTACATTAAATTCATGGCTCCACCCCTGTCTGTCAGTAATTTGATTAGATCCACCATGATTTAATCAGAAGTAACATAATATGTCCACGCCAAATATGCACGAAGAAAAAGATGAAAACGTAGCATCTCTGTATATACACAAGCATAAACGTATGGAAAATCTCACTTTTCGTGAGAAGACATCATTTCTATATTATCACACATGCTTGAAGTTTTATGGTTATGCATTAATGAATGACTGACGAAAGGGACATGATATTTATGGATGGCAGATGTGTTCAACGTGGCGGGGGATAAGACTTGCATGCTTGCAGAAAACAGGCACGGATATATAGAAGGAATAGTGGAACTGTTTGAAGCCACTCATTTAGCACTAGAGGGTGAAGAGGACCCGGATGAGTCTAAAGCCTGGTGTGCGTCATACCTCAAGGATGTAAAGAGATATTGTAGCGACGATGCAGCGAAAGCTGCCAATGTGCTTGAGCTTCCTGTTCATTGGAGGGTGCAGTGGGTTGATGTCAAACGGAACATCAGTGTTTATGAGAAAGGCAGAGACAACAATTCAAGTGTGCTTGAGCTAGCTAAACTCAACTTCAATTTGGTCCAATCAGTACACCAGAAAACTCTCAAGGATATGTCTAGGTACGGATAAAACAATAATAATTCAGATATTAATATGGCTAACTCTGCATGCTCATTTTGATGCAACTCGTATTTAGCGAGATTATTTAGTGCTCAAATAGCATGTAATTTATCTTAAATAGAACAGAAGGTGTTAGTACAATATTATTTTTGAAAATAATATCAACGGGGTAGAAGATATTTATTTTAAAAATAAAATTATTTTTTAAAATAATAAATTCAGGTAATTTAAAATGTATATTCATTGGAGCCAACAGCTTTTTAAAAAAAATCTTATTTTCAAAACAAATTCAATGCAACCAAAGCCATTGGTGTTCGCGAGAGCATCATAATTGTGAATGAACACGTGCGTAAATTCTACCTGACTTTAAAATTAATAAATTTAAAGGTTTTAAGAAATATAAATGCAATCCACATTGACGTAAAGCATAATAATAATGGGATAATAATGCCTAGTTATAATACAACGTTGAGCGCAACACTAAATAAGAGCTATTATTAGACGGCACTGAATTTCATTGGAATTGACTACATCCATGGAATAAGATTGGTCCCCTGCCCGGCCATATGAGCCAAAACCCAAGAATAGCTAAAATAATTTGTGTTTTAATTAATTTATGCACGAGTACCTCGTTGGGAATCCGAGAAAAAACTGTAGCTATGTTGTCTTGGTTATTGCAGGGAATCCGAGACTAGAGAAAGTGAAAAAGTGTAGCTACGTTGTCTTATTGATTATGTAATATTAACGAACATTATTAAATATAGGTGGTGGATAAATCTGGATCTGATTAACCGTCTGAGTTTCACGAGGGACCGGCTGGTTGAGAGCTTCATGTGGGCTGTGGGAGTTGCTTACGAGCCAGAGTACGTGGGCCTCAGAAAATGGCTTACCAAAGCCATAAACTTCGTCCTAGTCATCGACGACGTGTACGACATTTATGGCTCTTTGGAAGAACTGCGGAGCTTTACCCGTGCTGTTGACTCGTAAGCCCCCACACACCCACTCATCGATATATATATATATATAATGACAAGTTTCAATGATAACTACAAATTTAATGGAATTATGCATACTTATATATGCTCAGATGGGATCCCACCGAAACACAGCAGCTTCCAGATTGCATGAAGATATGCTTCCAAGCACTTCACGACACTACATCAGAGGTTGCAGATGAGATGCACAAGGAAAGGGCTACCACATGCAGCGTCTTACCTCATCTAAAGCAAGCGGTATCATAAATATACACCTTAAGATTTTTATGAAAAAAAAAAAACTTAGCGGACGTTATTAAAACGCTGGTATAAACATGCAAAAAAACGCGGCCACATTATAAACGTAGGGTTTTCTGAAACGCCGCCACAGATCTATACTAAGCCGGCGTTTTCCCCATATTAAACCTCTCGGCAAACATCTAAACTTTTAAAAAATAGAAGTAAAACCGGTTTTAAAAATAAAAGTAACTTTTATTATCATTATTTTAAAATAATACCCCTATACCCTCCCACCCTTTTAATTATCCTTAAAATCTCCTACAACCGCGGATGCGAGATTAGAACCCATATAAGTGGACATGTGTCTAAACATTATAATAGTTCGGCAGCGGGACAACTACACGGATGCATGCATGAACATGGAAAAATATAATAACAGTTATGGCCCGCTCCCGCCTATCGCTCGACATTCATTTGTATTTGAGTTGGTCGAACACAGATGTTAATTTCCTTGTGAGTTTTTTTTTTTAATTTGGAAAAACAATAATAGAAACGATCGATATTGAGTCTTTGCCCCGCATTATTTGGGAACAAAAACGTATGTCGGCACTAATTATATATGTGTATATATGTTCATATCAGTGGGGAGGGTTTTGCAAGGCAATGCTGGTTGAAGCTGAGTGGTACAACACGGGATGCACACCGTTGCTGCATGAGTATCTCAACAACGGCTTGGTTTCTTCTGGAGGCCCCCTACTTTGCCTTCACGCCTTTCTGTCGGCAATAACTGTTCATGAGGACTTAAAAGCCGAGCCCATTGAAGACCTCTTGAAGCAAACCCATGAACTCATGCGATGTTCTTCTCTAGTAATCCGTCTCTGCAACGATCTTGGAACATCAGCGGTAATTAACAAACTATATATACATTAATTTTTACTTGCTGATCATGCTCATACAAACTCATACACGTACTCCTTATATGCTGTTAAATTAATAGACAAATCCCCCCCACAAACCGTCTGGTAAGTTCCACATTGCGCCCGTGGAAAGTCTGAACCTAAGAAATTTCCTTGACCTACATTGGGACTAGAATACCCGTTTAAAAAAAAAGACAAATTAAGGGTGTGACACTCTTTTTCTTTATATATATATACACACACTTCAGGCCGAAATAGAGAGAGGGGATGCTCCATCATCAATAATTTGCTACATGCGAGAAGCCAAAGTGACAGAGAAAAAGGCACGGGAACATATTAAGGACTTGATAGTTGCAACCTGGAAGGGAATCAATGAGCAGTGCATCAGCCTCGTGCAGCGTGCTCCTGAGCTAAAGCCGTTGGTGCGCATCGGCACAAACATCGCTCGTGTTGCACACTGCATTTACCAGCATGGAGATGGATTTGGGGTTCAAGACCGTGAGACAAAGGAGCACGTCCTCTCTCTCTTGATCAAGCCCCTTCCCGTCTAAGTTTTCATTTATTTATTCGGGACTCTCAATCATGATTGTTCTTGATTTTATATATATATATATGCTTAAGAGGATTGGTTGTACGCTTTGTCTTGCTGATTAATCAGCACGTACGACAAAACCTTTCTAAATAAATAAATTGGAAAATACGAATGAGGATCTAGCTAGCTCTCAAATGGATTATTACCTTTGCATCAACTTTGTTTTTATTTATATACTAGTTTAATAACCACGTGAAAATCCCAAATTCAAACAAAGAAAATTTGACCTAACAATTTTTGGTTTTATAACTCTATATGGCCCGGGACCTGAAACCCGAATTCATATGGGTTTACAGATATTGCACCAGTAAAAGAATTAAAACAAGAAGATACGTAGAGAGAAGGAAGAAGGCGATGAAGTACGCGCGTTATTATTATTGTTGTTGTATATCAATACAGTTCAATCAACAGCCTTATATATGGGCGTACAAAAACCCAATTAATGGAGTTCCCATTTTATTGTCATCTTGTGTAACAGAGGAAAGAATGTGGTGGCTGGAAGCAGTTTGGTGAAAAGTGTTGGTTTGCAAACCAAATCAAACACACAAAGGGGTTGAGAGGTATTCACAAAACCTAAAAATATTTTCTCAATCTCACACATTATTATTTATATATAGCTTACATTGAAATATAAAACTTAATTACGAAACAAAAAACGATAAATGCTAATAAATAACGGTTCAACAATATTTTCAAAAAATAAAATATTAATAATTGCCATCTAAGAATATTCAATTATAATAAAGACTAAAGAAAAGCATGGTGGGAGAGTAACACTTTCCAATGCTCATAATTAATGTTAGCATCAAAAGGTGAGTTCGAGAATTTTACAAGTCAACAAATCCTATGTTGGTTCTTATATCAGAATATCTTATACTGGATCAAGCAAGATTTTATTCCATATCTTCTTATACTGATTTACTTTATATCGAATCAAACCTTAAACTGAGACTTCAAGATGTCCGGAATATCCTTCGTCCAGATTTTAATTTGCACTTTCAACAAAAAGGACGGTCAATTGATGTTGAGAATGAACAAGTAACAGGCAAAAGGCACCTAAGGTAATTTTGTCATGAATAAAGTAGCAGTCAATTTTTATATGTTAAATGGACCTACAGAATCATGAAAATAAAATGAGCGGCACATTCGTAGGTGAAATTTTCAATATGGCCAACTCAAACAATTTCATCGTTTAATCAGATAATACCCAACCAAGCTTGGCCTTTTCTTCCCATTATACCTTTCATGCATCAGATAACCCAAGAACTACTCTGGTTACTTGTCTTCTCAAAGAAGACAATTATCCCACTTGGTGTCGTGTCATGACAAATGCTCTACAAGCCAAAAACAAATATGGCTTTGTGGGTGGCTCCATCAATCGTCTGTCACCTAGATCACCAAAGGAGTCTAAATGGATCAAATGTAATTCCGTGATAATCTCATAGATCTTTAACTCTCTTCATCCTACCCTTCATGATAATGTTTCCTATTTCCTTATGGCACGAGATATGTGGACTGATCTTGAAGAACGGTTTTCACAAGGTAATGCTCCATATAGCTCACCCATTCCAATCAACTTCCTCATGGCTAGGTCCTGTAGAACACAAAAAGTAGGAAAGAAATGAGCGACAAATTGTAAGGCTAAAGTTATCTTGCTAATGAAAATTAAATTACAGGTAAATAAGGTATGTAAAGAACATTTTCCAAGGTAATGAAAGAATTGAGGGTATTGAAAAAACAATTAATACATATACTACATGTGGTTTATGTAACGTTATATATGGGTTCTACCTTGAGTAAGATATAATAGATTATTCAACCTCTCTTTTCTTTCTCTTTACATGGTATCAGAGCCAATAGGCCGCATAGGGACATTTCAACGCGCTTTGGTGACAGCCTCTCGTCGACTGACGACGACGGTGAGTTTATCGACTGAAGACAACAGAGATCTGACAATCGGTGTCCCACAACGATTGCCCGCGACGGACGACGACAGCGACAGATGACCCTACCGCAATGATTGCCACCCAACCCTGCCACAACTGTTTCAGTGATGCTCTCCGGTGATAAATGACAACATAGAGCCTCATCTAACGATCGGTGGTAATCGGCCTCGTTAGAGCCTCTGCGCTTTGGGATGATCAGTCTGACGACATCGGCTGTGCCAGCGACATCGGCGCTAGCCTCCATTGGTGTAAGCATGATAGTGATGATAATTACCTTCTTCAGGTCACTTATCTCGATGATTCCTATGTTGTCTATCATATATACATCTTATCCTGTCGTGTGTTAAGCCCTGTGCATATATAATCCTCGATTCCTCTGTGGTTTGGAGTGCTGGATGATTATTATTGTTAGTTTGGTTTAAATCGCTTTCGTGATATGTTTATCTACCCATTTCATATACATATATATATACACGGGCTTCTTGTGACTGTTGTTGCTAATGCATAATTGATTGGTTGATAATTGTTGCTCTCTATAAGACTGTTGCTATTGATACATGAATATGAATTTGTGATTGATTGGTTGGTTATAGAACTGATGACTGGTTGGTGAGTGAAGTGGTGACAACTACAATATACACATGTCTGCCTTAATCCTTTGTATGTGAAGGTGGACATTGGTATGTTTTGTTTGTATTGCATTATGATGGCACATGCAGTATATGCTGGCATTGCTAATTCCCTTGAATCAATTACTTTGTCCTGTGCTAATTATGAGTTCTTGATTGGTTCTGCCTAGATGGCTACAACATCAGCATATCTTCGCTACATTGGCATTGCAACTTCAGCACATACATAGGTCATAGACTTTGGAGACAGTCATCACATGATTAGTAATTCTAAACTCTTATCATCTCTTCAACCTATGGCACCCACATCATCTCATCCCATTATCTTTGCTAATGGTTCTCAAACCTCTATCACTGGAATGAGGACTATGCACTTAAGCCCATCTTTTCTCATTCAATCGTGTTGCATTTACCTCACCATACAACTTATTATTTGTCGACTCCTTGACTAAGGCTATGAATTGTTCTATAACTTTTTTATCTTTTGGTTGTATTTTTCAAGATTTGAAGACTAGACAGAAGATTGGTGGAGGAACTAAAGTTAATAGTCTCTATTACTTTAATTACATTATTCATTCTGATTCTGTTGCCACTATGATTGCTCATCGTTCCTCTAATCACTTTCAGTTGCACTATCGCTTAGGACATCCTTCTCTCAGTAAGCTTCAATCTATGTCACCCTTTGTTGCTTCTATTAAGCCTTTTCCGTGTGAAACTTGTGAGTTAGGTTAGATCTGTTGTGTTTCCTTTCCTTCCCGTTAAATAAATCGGGTGACTAAACCCTTTGAGTTGGTTCACTCTGATGTATGGGGTTCCTTTCCTAGAACAACTTGTTTTGGTTTTAAGTATGTTATCACATTCGTGAATGATTATTCTAGCATGACTTGGTTATTTTTAATGAAAAATTGGATTGAAGTTTTCTCTTGTTTTCAGCAACTCTATCATGAAATTCAAAATCAGTTTTAAATCTCTATTAAATACTTGCGCTCTGATAATGCCAAAGAGTATTTAAGTACTTTTTTTGGGTTTCAACCCTTTCTTGTATCTCTTGGTATTGTGACCAAACGTCTAATTACTATACTCCTCAACAAAATGAGGTCACTGAACGGAAGAATTGTCATTTACTTGATGTATCTCGGTGTTTGCTTTTACATATGTAACTTCCTAAATCTTTGTGGGGTTTCGTAATTCTTACAACAAATTATTTGATTAACTGTATTCCCTCATCTATCCTTCAAAGACGTATTCCCTACTTTGTTCTTTTTCATGATGTTTCTCTTTTCTCTCTTATAATTTGTATCTTTGGTTGTGTTTGTTCTGTGCAGTGCCTTGGACCCGATCTAGATAAGCTGGATCCCTATGTAAAGACTCATATTTGGGTAATCTTTAGAGATAGCCATTCTATGGGAATGCAACTATCTAGATGGTAGTGTAGTTGTCGATGTGAGCATTTTGACAGTATTTGGGCCCAATTTCGGGTCGGGGCCCCGATTGTGGACTTTTCAGGATTTATTGATTGCCTTTGCGTTCGAGCTGTCATTTGAGTATAAAAACATCTGGGCAGTGATATGCTCGTCATTTCGAGCATTTTAACTATAATTGGGCTTAATTTAGAGTTCGTGACCTCGGGAGGTAAATTATTGCTGAGAGGCCAATTATTGGCAGCAGTATAAATAATTAAGATAATTAAAAAACTACCTTATCCCTTTATTTTGCTTGGTGCGTGCGTGTTTGAGCGAGAGAGAGAGAGAAGGTGAAGAGCTTCCTTTGGTGATTTGGGGCGATTGGAGTTCGTGGATCGCAAATAATCTTTCTAGCTAGGTGTCCTTGACCTTCTTATCTCGATCCTATCTTTGGATATGTGTTACTGTGATCTGTGGTTATATAACTGTGTATTTCATGAGGGTTGAGAAGTCAACCATGGAAATCTTGATTTAGATCTAGATGGATATATGATTAGTGTGTCATTCTGTTGTTATTGTGCGATTTAGAGGCGTTTAGGACGCGTTTTAAGGTAGATATTATAGTCTGTTAAGTAAAACGTGTGTTTGTGAGCGTTTGGGGGTCACTAGGTTGATTCCAGACGAGGAATAGGCCAAAAACGATGATGAACAGTACCCTGGGCATAGACAGTAGCTAATAGTTTGGATTAGTTACTCCAGATCAGTAGTTTGGATCAGTAGTCCGGATCAGTTAGTTCGGATCAGTAATCCGGATGTGGTAGCAACAGTGGTCTGCAGCTTCAATCTGCAACTTCGTCCGCAGCATCAATCCGCAGTAGTATTTCCGCAGCATTAATCCGCAGCAGTGTAACTGCACTGTACTGGACTGGACCATTTACATTGTAACCATTAAGTCTCTCCACATTCAAGAATTATACTTAAGTTACAATGTAAATAGTGAAATACCCCCCTTTCAGATTCAAAGAAAAATACTAGAAAATTAAATTCTCACTCCTTCAAAATGTGAAAATTGGGATTTAGTGTAAAATCTCGGAAAAATCTAATTTTTCGTAAAGGTGAATTTTTGAAAAGTGGGGTTAGACATCTCAGAAAAATCCCCAAAAATCAGATTATCTTAGTTATGATATGGAGACCCAATGTCGGGACTTTTTATTTCAAGAAAACAACTTCTATGGGTATCTCCTTCCTTGGTCAAGGAATGATGACCGATTTGTGAAGATTGGCTTTAGTTATAAAGGGAGTATCGTGAACCTTAATGCCATATTGGTGTTGGTCTGTTGGTTTGAGGAATTGGGGCTTGGGCTCTATGGCTTGTTGGGTTCTCACCGTGAGGTTAAGGCCTATGTTGAGTTGTTGAGCTTGTGAGCCGTTGAGCTCGTGGAGCTAGGACTGAGTGCCCTAAAATGAGATCCTGTTGAGGATTGTGTTGATCCATTGAGCTCGTGGAGCTAGGGCTGATTGCCCTAAGCTAAGATCCCGTTGAGAATTGTGTTGAGCTGTTGAGCTCATGAGCCGTTGAGCTCGTGGAGCTAGGGCTGAGTGCCCTGAGCTGAGATCCCGTGGAGGATCGTGGATAAGCTGTCCTGTGTGGGCAAGCTGGATCCTGATGTTTGTTTGCAGGCTGAGTCCTGATGATTTATGTACACTATACGGTGCACGAGTACACTGAGCATATAGTATAGACTTATATGTTTGCATGATGTGGAGTTTTGGGGTCACCTACCGAGCTTGTCGCGATGGTCCCTTGGAGCCTAAAGGGGGGGGGGGTGAATAGGCTCTTATTCGAACTCTTTCTTTTCTCTCAAGACACAAAGACTTATCTAGTTTAAGTGATAATATCACTGCGGAAGATAACCAGGATAGTGGAAGTATTTTGTTTTATTATCACAAAGTGATTACAACAAAATAGAAGCAAACACTCTCTTACACTCTGTTTACAACTTTGAATTCACACACTAGCCAAGTGCCTTTTCTATATTTTTGCACTTCTTCGCTCTAGCTCACTATTTTTACATGAAGTATAAGTATAAATATTTATACAAAACATTCCTAAGAGACAACCTTGGAACTTGAAGTTCGGAATGCGTTCCGCACTAACTATCCCTCGGTAATCTATCTGCCTTGTCTGCTGCGGATTGTGGAGCTCAAGATCTTGGATTTGAAGAGTATAAGTGTCTTTGTGAGTTCCGAGATACAATTAAGGTTGTGTCCACATATCCGGATGATCCACGTGTAAGATTCTTCTTGTTCTAAATGCATTCGTCTTACATCGGGACAGCCGAGCCGATAACTTTAAATGCGGTTTCATTGGAGCAAGTGTCTTCTTGGTCCGGTGTAATTTTCCTTACTCCGTAGTTAATGAAGCTCGGAACCTTACTCCGTGTCGGTGGTTGCTTACTCCGTATCTATTCGGTACTAGAATCCTTAGTCCGTGTCGGCGCTTCCTTACTCCGCATGTAAGTTCCTTACTCCGTATGTAAGTTCCTTACTCCGTATGTAAGTTCCTTACTCCGTATGTAAGTTCCTTACTCCGTGTGTAAGTTCCTTACTCCGTATGTAAGTTCCTTACTCCGTGTGTAAGTTACTTACTCCGGGCGAGTAATAAGTCCGGATTCCTTACTCCGCATCTATTTTCCTTACTCCGCACTTATTTTCCTTACTCCGCACTTATCCTTACTCCGCATTTATTTTCCTTACTCCGCACTTATTTTCCTTACTCCGCACTTATTGTTACTTGGTTATTTACCAAGTGTTTGACGACACTAACTCTTGTCCGGATCGGGATTATGTATCCTGTCCTTAGCTTTGCTCTCTCGAGTGCATCTTTGGATTAGTGACATACCTTCGCACCGATCAAATAAACACAAAAGATCTCGAGATCAAATTACATAAGGCTTTAACGGCATTATCCAAATTCGGGTTTGATCCAACAATCTCCCCCAATTATGGATATGCCTAAACCCTTTGTAATCCGATCCGGTAAGCGATGCAAACGAATATCATACGGAATACACAACACAACCAATTTCATTGATCAGCAACTAAATACAAATCAGCCTTAATACAGATTTTTCACTAAGGTACATAAGGCTTACTATACTTGAAGATCATAGTTCGTTGCCTTCTCTTTTAGCTCCATTGTCTGCTGCATCGTAAAGGTGGAGTGTTGGCTCCAATGTTTGTCCACAGTTAAGAACGATTTGATGAAATGACAAACAAAGGCTCCTTGCCTATCTCCATCCATTTGTTGTGGCACTTGCTTCTTGCCCCGGAATGTCGCCTTAAGTTTCTCGGTTGAACGCAGGGGTGTGATACCCAACTCTTCATATAATCCGGCTTTCTTCACGGCTTCGATTAGTCTAGACACACGAGGTTCCCATTGATTCTTCCTAACGAAGTGCTCCACAACCTGATGAGAATCGATGAGAATCATCTGCTTGGATTGAATCATGAAGACGACCATCATGAAGTGTGGCGACATGATCCGGTATGGAATGAGGATGGTTGAGAGAGTTTTCCATGGCTTGCTATCCTCGGCAGTTCCGTCAATGTAAGTCTGAATTAACTCCACACCTGGGAAGATAGCCCTCATTCCAACATGGCAGAACTTCAAACAAGTGCCCATCTTCGTAAAGAGATGGAAACGACCTCATCTCCATCTTAGCAGCCCTCGAGAAGTTGTCAATGTCTTCCGTAGTAAAGAGTCCTTTCTCCGAACAAAGAGTCCGAATGTCGGCCGGAGAGAAAGGATACATTTCGAAAAGACATCTTCTCTCCAGACGACGCAAAGATAGGCCTTCATTGCCTTGCGTAAGCTTCCATCCGCATCGGACGGGTCAAACTCCGCATAGGATGGGAGGAAGGTACCAGCTGCGGATGAAGAGGATGGAGGAGGAGCCGGAGGTGCGATAGAGGAGCTAGGTTGAGAGAAGCGGCTTCGTTTGGGAATTTGAACTCCCTGAAGCACCGAAGTGGCAGGCCGCTTCTCGGTCCGGGGAAGATGGTTGTGGGGCAGAAGGAGTAGACGGATCGGATGACACTTTCTCCCCCGGTTTGGCGGATCGCCGGGAAGCAACGGGAGGACGAGCCATCGTATGCGCCGGATCCGCGAAGGAAGTAGATAGTGAATGAACGGAGGTGGCGACAAGATCCATTTTCTCGCTCAATGGAAGTGGAGGAGTCGGTGAGGGCGGAGAGTAGTTGGGCGCCGAGGGCATCAACTTTGGCGGCGATGGCGGAAATTTGGGCGCTTTGAGCGTGAGCATGGCGGTCCAGCGAGCGGAAAGCACGGCATCGGAGTGGACCGTGCCAAAAGAGGCACGCCCAAGGGCTAGCTCCGGAGCTTTGGAGGACTCCCCCGCATGAACGGGGAGCAGGAGTGCGGTGGGCAGAGGAGTCCGCGAGGAGTAGAAGAAGGCAGCAGGAGCATCCGGAGCATCGGAGGCATCCGGAGCTTCGGAGGCATCCGGAGCATTGGAGGCATCCGGAGCAAGAGACCCGCTTGACCGGACAAGTCAACTACGGGAATCGCGGCAGCAGGAGAAGAGGGCCTAGCCTTAGCAGGAGAAGGACTTCGGGGAGCAGGGTGGGCCTTGAGGGTGTAGGGAACGACACATCGGGAATGGCGGCCGGCGTAAGAAAGCCGTGGTCCAGATTCCGGATGATCATAGTCTCCGGGGATTGGGTATTGCGTGTGTAAAACACCCGGAGATCGTTGTCGGGAATGGAGGAGGTGTGGGCTAGGCCGAAACGGAGCCAGAGATCCGTTAAGGTGACGGCGGAGAGATGGTCAAGGTAATCTCGGGGTTGAGGTAGAGGAGGCAAGGGGGCTTCGGGAGAAGCGGCCGGGACATCGCCGGTGGCGACGGCAACGGCGGTATCAACCGCAGCGGCTATAGCGGATGTGGAGGGAGTGGGGACATCAGCGACAGAGGGGGCCGAGGAAACGGCTCTCGACGCACCGCGCCGAGAGGGCCCCGCAACCTCGGACGGTTCAGCACGGACGCTTGGCCGGGAGGCCCGTGAGTGGGAGGGCGCAGCCTACGGACCGAATCCGGGAGGATCGGTGTACTGCCCGACCTCGGGGGGCTTGGGCGTCGGAGGGGTCACCATCAGAGCCGCCTTGTTGTTCCGAGGCGGCGAGCGCGGAGAGCTACCGTGGGTCGGCGAGCGGTCATGTTTCCGTCCGGCGTAAGGTGACGAAGATAAAGAGCCGAGGGAAACGAGACAAGCATCAACTTGGGCGAAATGGTCCGGACGAAGATGCCGGAAGACAATGCGAGGATGCGCCCATAGGAATGGTTTTTGGGACCATTTGCAGCAAACGGAATAAGAACATCCCCCAATCCATCGGAAGACCTTCAAAAAACGCCGTACATGGCCAGGTAGAAGATCGTACGGAACCGAGTCCAGGGCTGATGTGCGAGCCAGTAGGCATCGACTTAGAATAGTCGCCATACATCGATAGCGACCCTGGAAGGATTTCACCTTGTATTCCTTCCCTTTGGATGTGCACCCCATAGAAGCCGCCATCGGTTCGGCATCCGGACGCCGTGGTTCACCAAGAGGAAGGTGAAGAGCGGCGCGGAGAACGGCCGGAGTGATGATGATGGATTCGCCGCGGACATGAGAGGTTATGGAATCGGTAGTGCGGCGAATCCGTTGGTAATACTCAAGAATATCATCGATAAAAAGATCGATGGGATTGGAGACCAGGTTGAGGATGTGCGAGGCTTCAAGAAGAGGGCGAAGATGGTGAAACCAATCCGGAGGATTAGAAACGACATTCCAATCAACTAGATGGCCAGGATTAACGCCTGGAAAGAAAGATTCGGGTGCCATTGCAGATTTGATGGGAAGGAAAAGAGGAAAGGTGAGGTCTTGACAGTAGAAGGAGCAACGAGAGGGTTAGGGATTTGAAATAAGCAATACTCGTGCTTCGAGAATGATCCGAACATATAAGACCGAGTCCGCAAATGTCGGCGGGTCTAGGAATGTGGGAGTGAGGTGGGGACCCACGCGACATGCCGATGTCATTTGTCTGGATATCGAGGCGTCTCCGTATAAAACGATGTCGTGGAGACCGCATGACCAAGTAGCGATGACAACTGGTTGCCATCCAGGAGAAGTGTGCGTGCAACCCGAGATAGGCATTTAATGAATCATCATTATTCCTCCTCAAAAGCATGCGACATATGAGTATACGTGGATTGTCACAATTGAACAAAGTCAAGAGTCCGGAGGAAAGAGCCGACACTCATCCGGAGTTGATAATATTCGTGAAAGAGTATCCGGATGAATAATAGACCTTGTCCGTCGTAAACGAGTTTGGTGAGAATGTAGAGTAGATTCCTTTGCAATCAATAAGTCGAAGAGAAGAGAAGTACCACAACACTTCAAATCCGAGACTATGGACTGGATTTATCAATACGGTTGCAAAGAAAATCTGAACCTTGTAGCTAAACCAAAATATACCGACAATACAAAAGCTTAACAGGCAAAGATTAGTACGGATTAGAGAAGATACTCAATGAAAAACAACATAATCCGAACTAATAAGAAACAGAACTCATGCATGGCTAAGAATGTAGTAGACGTACGCAATGTGAACTTGATCAATATTACCGAGTCAGGGCATATGTCGGATAGCAATACACAGGTTCATATAGGTCAACATAGCGAAACCGTCTTCTTGACAGCGTAGCTAAGATTAATTAAAGGTCAAATGATTTGGCTTCATTAGGATTCATGAGTGTGAGATGAAAAGGTGAACACATGTCAAAAGAATGCAGATGATTAATCGATTAAAATGCATGGTTGAAGGAAGAACATACAACCACACATGCCACTTTTCCGATTTAAAACAAGCATGTCCAATCGATCCAGAAGTAATAGCGTAGAGGAGGGAGAATCCGAGACATATTAGGGGTTCATTCTTGCTCCCCCGTAGATCATTTAATCCTCTCAAAGAAAAGCTCCCCCTCGGATAGACAGTCAAAGAAAAAGGTCATGAGACATATACGGGGGGTATTCTTGAATAAAATATAAAGCATTTTCTCCCCGTAGATTGTGCAATCCTCTCGGTTGACCGTTCCAATTTGTAGTTCAAAGACCGTCTATCTTATTAGAAGACTATACTTCAGAAGCTGATCAGAATGCGTTTGTGTATTCATCCACCAGGCATTCCAAGCTAGCCCATTTCACTCCTTCAACTATGCACGTTAATGGAGTAATCTAAATGAACATGCTTTGATCATGTGGTGATTAATGGATATGAAGATCATGAATCCGATCGAGGTAAATCATATAAAACTGTAATTATGTTAGCTTTAAACGACTTCATCGGGAAACGCAAGCATCCTCCCAATATGAGGTTGAGATTAACATCGAAACATGGAACCGTGGAGACAGTAAGTATGATCAGCAATGCGATCGGTGAGTTTCTACTACTTTCAAGTAAACATACAATGCATGGTTTGTGAGAGAATATCTTGTTGTGAAATTTAAATGAGAAACTATGCAGAGAAGTCGAGCATACCTAGTTGAAAGAGTAGTTCGGAAAACCTCGCATCGGGGAGGGGGCTTTGTAAATATGTCTGCTAATTGATCTTCAGTGGCAACATGTTCCAGTGAAATATGCTTTTTAAGAACATGATCGCGTATGAAGTGATACCTGACCTCAATGTGCTTCGTCTTAGGATGCATGACAGGATTGTTGTTGATGGCAATTGCACTAGTGTTGTCACAGTAAAGTGGAATAGAGGACATGTTGAATCCGTAGTCGGTAAGTTGACTTTGCATCCAAAGTAGTGTCTTGCGACAACTTCCAGCAACGATATATTCCGCCTCACAGTAGAGGTTGATACGGAATTTGCTTCTTCCTGAACCATGAGATCAATCTATTTCCAAGAAACCGACACGTACCGCTTGTGCTTTTTCGTCGATGCGACATCCAATGAAGTCGGCATCGAGTACCCTGATAAGGTGAAGTTGGACTCCTTTGGGTACCGAGTCCCAAATTCATCGTCCCTTTGAGATACCTTAAGATCCGTTTTACATGAAGCATATGTGACTCCTTGGGATTCGCCTGATATCGTGCACAAATGCAAGTTGCAAACATAATGTCCGGGCGACTTCTTGTAAGATAGAGCAAGGATCCGATCATCCCTCTCGTAGTCAGTCACATTTACCGATATGCCATCCACATCCGGATCTAACTTGGCACCGACAGGCATTGGAGTTTTGACGGGAGATGAACCTTCCATACCAAACTTCTTAATAAGATCGCGAGTGTACTTAGCCTGATTGATAAAGATTCCTTCCTTTAATTGTTTGACTTCAATTCCAAGGAAGTAGGACAGTTCTCCCATCATGCTCATTTCAAACTTGCCTGTCATCAACTTAGCAAACTCTTCACAAAGCTTCGGATTTGTTGATCCGAAAATGATATCGTCCACGTATATTTGTACGATCGAGTGTGTCCTTTCTCTTGTCGTAGAAATAGGGTGGTATCTATCTTCCCTTTTTGGAAGTTATGAGCAAGTAGGAATTTCGACGGTGTGTCGTACCAGGCTCGGGAGCTTGCTTCAAACCATATAGAGCTTTCTGAAGTTTGTAGACAAGATGTCCTGCCTTAGGTTCAATGAAGCCGGGAGGTTGTTCAACATACACCTCCTCTTGAAGGTCTCCATTCAGGAATGCGCTCTTGACGTCCATTTGATAAACTATGAAGTTTTCATATGAAGCATACGCCAAAAACATTCGGATTGCCTCAAGTCTTGCGACCGGAGCAAAGGTTTCATCATAATCTATTCCCTCTTCTTGACGATATCCTTTGGCTACCAGCCTGGCTTTGTTCCGGATTACTATTCCATCCGTATCAAGTTTGTTCCGGAACACCCATTTAACGCCAATGACTTGCTTGAGACTTAGGCCTTGGTACTAAGGTCCACACATTATTTCTCTTAAATTGATTCAGTTCTTCTTGCATGGCTTCTATCCAGTTTGAATCCTGAAGAGCTTCATCTACCACCTTTGGTTCTATTTGAGATAGAAAGCATGAGTGAAGACTCATGTTTGAGGTGGCTGCTCTTGTTCTTACACCAACAGTAGGATCACCAATCACTTGATCCGAGGGATGGTTTCGAGTCCATCTATAATTTCGTGCGTGTGTTGGTTGTCCTTGAACAATTTGAAGCTCTTCCAGATTGGGTGGTTCAGTTGTATCAACTGGTTGGGCTTCGTCCGGAGTAGATGTTTCCGTATTTAGAGGTACGGATGAACCGATTGGTTCTTCAACACTGTTTCTTTCAGTATTAACTAGTCCGGACGGACTTGAAGGTGCTCCGGAATTTTGTGTATCTGCAGGAGTTTGTCCAGGAGCTAAGTGGTAGTCCGGAGCTAAGTGGTAGTCCGGAGCTAAGTGGTAGTCCGGAGTCCGAGTCATCCGTAGCATCATCCATAAAATTCCGTTGTGTTTCGCGGATGCCACGTGGTTGGTCAGGATACCGGTCAGGATGTGTAAGCAGGAATATTCATAAACTTTGAGTAATCGACGTTTGTTTATGACCTGCAGATTAGAATTTGAAGGACCGACTTTTGACCAATCGAGATTAGCTTCATCAAAGGTTACATGGATAGATTCTTCAACTTTAAAAAGTTTTCTATTGAAGACCCGATAAGCCTTGCTATGAAGTGAGTACCCGACAAAAATCCCATCATCGGATTTTGGTTCAAATTTATTCCGGGTCTCTTTGCCATTGATCAGTATATAGCAAGTACATCCGAAAGCTCGAAATGTGAAATTGAAGGTTTTCGACCTCTCCACATCTCATAGGGTGTTTTCATGGTAGATTTATTTATTAGAGTTCGTTTCGAACATAGCAGGCGGTGGACACAACTTGACCCATAGGCGAGAGGAAGCATTGCCCCTCGCTAACATGGATCTACCAGCTTCAACTAAAGTTCGATTCTTGCGCTCAGCTACCCCATTTTGTTGTGGGGTTGGGCGCCAGAAAAAGTCATCTTGTATGCCCTGTTCGGAACAATATGATCTCATTTCGGAAAAATCAAATTTCGTACCATGATCACTCCTGATGCATTTAATGCTCGGTCCTTGTGAGTTGCTTATCCAGTTGAAGAGATCTACAAGATGTTCAAAAGTTTGATCCTTTGATTTCAGGAACATCACCCATGTGTATCTGGTGAAATCATCGATAACCACAAGGGTATATCTCCTTGACTAGTGATGAAACAGATATAGGACCACATAGGTCCATATGAAGAAGTTCGCAGAGGAGCAAGTTATTGAGTTAACCGATTTGCTCTTAAAGCCGTGTTTGGTCGTTTACCAAGTTGGCATTCTCGACGGAGAGTGTCTCTGGAGAACTTGAGTTTGGGTAGACCAGTGACAAGATCAAGTGATGCTAATTTAGACAAAGTCTTAAAGTTCAAATGTGCGCATCGCTTGTGCCATAACCAACTATCTTCATCTGTTGCTTTCGTGAGGAAACATACAGGGTCGAAGAATTATTTCTTAAGACCACCGAGTATATGTCCCCATCTCTTGATCCGGATAACTTAACATCTCCTGGATAAGTTTTCTCTTACTTTACAGGTGTTGGACAAAAAGGAAACAAGAAATCCTTTGTCACATAGTTTCACGACACTTAGCAAATTATGCTTTAAACCTTCGACTAGTGCAACTTTAGTGATTGATACACAACCGTTAGTTAAAGTGCCATACCCGACAGTTTACTTTCTTGTTGTCGCCATATGAGACGGATGGACCTTGTTTATCATTAACTTCTACAAGTAGAGTCTGGTCACCCGTCATATGTCCGGAGCATCCACTATCAAGGATCCACTTGCTTTGATTTATCTTTAACTTCAAGTGATCCAGGCAATTCATTCCAGAGATGCTCCTGAAAGACAACAGTTTACACTTTTGGTGCCCAAACTTGTTTCGGGCGGTTAGAGTGAGCAAGCGATATTGTCAACATTTACGGATTTGATTTTGTTAGGACTCTTAGCTTTCCAAGTTGACATTAACTTGTTAGTTTTAATTGCTTCTTTTATTTGGGATTTCTTGGGAGAGACACTCCTTTTAGATTTAGATTTTGTTTTGCTCGAAGAACCCCTTTTATAAAACTGATCTTTATTTGATTGAAATTGATTACAAAGCCAGCTATCGGATAGACTCCAACATTCATAGTGATAATGACCCATTTCCTACGAGATGGAACAGACACTATAATGTGAAGTACAAACAGGGGATACAGGTCTCTTAGATTTTACTGATTTTCTACTCTGTTCCCCGTGGCCTAATCCATTACGTTTGGGTGACGCGCTCTTGGCCCTAAATGCGTCGGCCTTAGCCTTGTCTTTCTTTTTGGGTGCTACAGTTTTGGCTTTAACTGCAGCAGCCTTCCCTTCATCTTTAGTTACGGGTCTACCGCTTCGGGAAGTGCGAATGACCTCGGTTCCACGATCATAAACTATTGTGCCACCTGAAATGAAACCATCCAACGGTTTAGATGTACTAACAGGATATAAGTTGGTTAGTTTAGGAGTGAAATCCGGAGGACACTCGGTGGCTTTAGCTATGGAGGTTGATGGTTCAGAACCTAGACCAGGTTTGACTCGAATGTCGTCAGGATCGGTCCTAAAGGTTGAGGCTATTTCCCGGATTTTAGCCACTTACGATTTATTTCCTTTTCCTGTTCCAGTTCATTTTCGAGTCTTTTAACTATAACTTTTAGGCCTGAGAGATTGGTATTTAAGAGATGATTTTCAGCTCTTAGATCATGATACCAAGCTTCCTTTCCCCTGAAGTCGCCGACGTCCTTTTCGAGTCTATTAATGGTAAATTCGAGACGTTTATTCCGACTTTCCATATCTTTGTACATTTGAGTTATTATTAGTCTCTCATTCTTTTCATGATCACATGCAATAGTAAGAGATTCTAATTTACTCAGGAGCTCGAGATAGAAGGTACCTCAGTATTTGCCATGAGGCGGACGTTCGGCTTAATGGTCGGCTCATCATCCGAGGATTCCTCCTCTTCTTCCGAGCCACTCATGTATTTTGTCACGAGTGCCTTTCTCTTGCTCTTGCTTGTTATCTGAGGTGGAGCGGCGAGAGTTTACCTTGTCACTTTTCTCGGTCACCTTTGCTTTGGACCTGCATTCCTTGGCCCAGTGACCAGTTTTCCCACGATTGAAACATTCCCGGGGAACCGGACTCCGGTCGCTCCTTCCGTTGGAACGATGATGATGAGCGTCTTCGATCCCTTTTCTGCTTTTCCGTAGGAATCGCTCAAAGGATTTGACAAGAAGGGCTATCTCCTCCTCCTCGTCGGAATCGAATTGTCGGATACGTCCGTATCATCATTCCTCAAGTATGTTTAGACATTCGGTAGCTTTGAGAGCTACCCCCTTTTCTTTCCGAGCTATTTTTTCATCTCTGTCGAGTACTTAAACCCGACTTCGTGAGTCCGTGACTCTCCATATAGTTCTTCAAGGGGAACATACCGCGCTTTTTGTCTGATTGCATCTGGAGTTGTTTGGAGTAGTAGCGATCCGGCAAGGAGCGAAAGAACTTGTCATTGATCCGGGATTGAGAGTAATGCTCATTGACAGTCTTCGGTTCAAGTATGAGCTTGCCGAATCTCCGATAGATGCTTTCAAGTGATTCGCCCGGTTTATGATTAAAACTCTCAAAGTTACGTCTGAGAGTACGGATCACATCTGCATCCTGGGACCGACTCCCCTCATAGAGGATTGTCGGTTTGTCCCAAACAACTTTTGCTATCGTGCAGCCCTGGACGTCTGTGAAAGCTTCGGAATCCAAGGACGATGTAACATAAGCCAGAGCCTTTTCACTAGCGCATCGCCAGGCTCTTTCATCGTTGGTAAGTTCAAGATCGGTCTTTGGCCTCCTTACGCCATGTTCTCCGATAGTCATCGGAATTGGAATCTCCTGATGAAGACATGGCCACATAAGATGATCATGGCAAACCATAAACATCTTCATGCGAGCTTTCCACCTGGGAGAAAAGCTCAGGTGTGAATTTGGGCGGTTTCGTTAGAGTAAACCCGAACTCCGTGGTTGAGAAGCGGTGGCGCGGCGCAGGTTGTGGTGGATCGACATTTTCACCGCCGCTTCGATTCGGGATGGGCTCCTGTGCACCTCCGGAGTTAAGGCGAGTGTTGAAAAGCATCCTGCTTTCTTCGGCCATTTCGAGATTGAAAGAGTGGGATCTCTACTTAGAACGAAGTAGAACTTGCTCTCGATACCACTTGATGGTCCCTTGGAGCCTAAGGGGGGGGGGTGAATAGGCTCTTATTCGAACTCTTTCTTTTCTCTCAAGACACAAAGACTTATCTAGTTTAAGTGATAATATCATCCGGAAGATAACCAGGATAGTGGAAGTATTTTGTTTTATTATCACAAAGTGATTACAACAAAATAGAAGCAAACACTCTCTTACACTCTGTTTACAACTTTGAATTCACACACTAGCCAAGTGCCTTTTCTATATTTTTGCACTTCTTCGCTCTAGCTCACTATTTTTACATGAAGTATAAGTATAAATATTTATACAAAACATTCCTAAGAGAGAACCTTGGAACTTGAAGTTCGGAATGCGTTCCGCACTAACTATCCCTCGGTAATCTATCCGCCTTGTCTGCTGCGGATTGTGGAGCTCAAGATCTTGGATTTGAAGAGTATAAGTGTCTTTGTGAGTTCCGAGATACAATTAAGGTTGTGTCCACATATCCGGATGATCCACGTATAAGATTCTTCTTGTTCTAAATGCATTCGTCTTACATCGGGACAACGCGAGCCGATAACTTTAAATGCGGTTTCATTGGAGCAATTGTCTTCTTGGTCCGGTGTAATTTTCCTTACTCCGTAGTTAATGAAGCTCGGAACCTTACTCCGTGTCAGTGGTTGCTTACTCCGTATCTATTCGGTACTAGAATCCTTAGTCCGTGTCGTCGCTTCCTTACTCCGCATGTAAGTTCCTTACTCCGTATGTAAGTTCCTTACTCCGTATGTAAGTTCCTTACTCCGTGTGTAAGTTCCTTACTCCGTGTGTAAGTTCCTTACTCCGTATGTAAGTTCCTTACTCCGTGTGTAAGTTACTTACTCCTGGGCGAGTAATAAGTCCGGATTCCTTACTCCGCATCTATTTTCCTTACTCCGCACTTATTTTCCTTACTCCGCACTTATCCTTACTCCGCATTTATTTTCCTTACTCCGCACTTATTTTCCTTACTCCGCACTTATTGTTACTTGGTTATTTACCAAGTGTTTGACGACACTAACTCTTGTCCGGATCAGGATTATGTATCCTGTCCTTAGCTTTGCTCTCTCGAGTGCATCTTTGGATTAGTGACATACCTCGCACCGATCAAATAAACACAAAAGATCTCAGATCAAATTACATAAGGCTTTAACGGCATTATCCAAATTCTGGGTTTGATCCAACGATCGCTAGGCCTGTAAATGAGCCGATACACTCGACAGCTCGCTCGATACTCGCTCGGCTAAGCCCGGGTCGAGCTCGAGTTCGTTACTGTTGAAGCTCACTCATTACTGTTGAGGCTCGCTCGAATATCTAACGACACATACCCGGCTCGCTCGATTAAGCTCGACGGGGGCTCGTTAATTCGACTCGTTTAAATCGAGTTCGTTTAAAGCTCGCTTGATTCGATTAAAGCTCGTATAGCTCATTTAAGAATTGATATATAATATATGTAATTTTATGTAATTAAAGTATTAAATAATATTTATTATTATACTCATATAATATGAAAATATATGTAAAGAAGTATAATATATTAATATTTAGGGTTTTCATATATAAGTCTCATTGTCTCATGTTTTATTTTTCCCTTTCCTTTCGTAGCGCCATCACTTATCTATGATTCCCCAATGACTCCAGGCTCCACTCCAGTGGCGACTAGAGATGACAATTTGACCCATTCCCGACCTGACCCGACCTAAATGGAGCGGGTATTTTTTAACTTATCCGATTCAGGTCTCTCTGCCCCGCCCTACTAAGAAAAATATATGAAAAATATGTGCGCTTTGAACTCAAAACCTACCCATACCATTATAGGAGGCTGACCACTGAGCTAAGTTGTTGTTGATGATTATAATTACATAATTATATACATATAAATAACATGTATTTATAATAATAATTATTATTTTATTTATTTGGTAAATAAATAGCTATTTATATTTATATAAAAAAGTAATAAAAATATATATTCATAATTTAATATATCAAAGTAATTAATGTTGTATTATTAACTTTAAGAATTGATTATAATTATAATAATACACACACACACACACACTTAATAACTAATCTTATACGAAAATAATCATATTATCGATCATTTTAACTAAATTAAGAAAAACAAGTCAGAAAAATACTACTTCTTAATTTAAACTTATTACATAAGTAATCTAGTAACTTTGACTTATAATTATACTATTTATGTTATTAGTATCGCTTATTATTGGTAATAATTATATTACTTGAATTGTCACTACTCGTTACTCGAGTTATTAGTTATTGATTATAATTTATACTTTATAAGTACATATATATTGTGACTTGTGTTTTAAAAGAAATTAAATTAGTATAAGTATAACGTTTTATATTAAACAATATACTAATTTTCAGTGGCTTACATGTATAAAACGGCTTATTAGCATTTTAGTAGCTACCATGATTTGAACCTTTATCAAAGCACGGTATGTGCCAGTTCACTTTTGCTTTTCAAATTTTCATATATGTATCTTATGATGTACATCATTCACAATGATTTACTTTGTAAAATTTTAATGTATAACCACACTATTAGTGATTATGGTTATGATTTTGTTCATATTACTAAGCCTATTTTAATAAATTGAGAATTAAGATTGCTTATTGATTAATGTATTACTCTAATTACTTATTCATTATAACTTATAAGACATAAGTGTGTGTATAGTGATAGCTATATACGTCATATGTGGGTAACACTAAAATGCAAAGATAATCTGTCATTTTAAATTAAGTAGCTTCGGCTTATATAAAAAATACATAATAGTTATATATATATTAAGTAGCTTCGATTTATTAGTTATATACATAATAGCTTCGATTTATTATATATAAAAATACATAATAGTTATATATATATTATATATTAATCATTTATTATCCATTTAAAAAAATATAATACTTACATTAATTTCATTAAATCTGTTATTAAATATATATATATATATATATATTGATTAGTTGATATTTTAATAATTTTTTATTAATACTTACATTATTAATTATTAAGAGAATATAAGTATTTATATTGATTATTAAGTACAATAAAATATATTAATGATATACATATTAATATCAGTATTTATATTAATGATATTAAGTTATTAACCAATATTATTATTTAGTAATACTTTCCACCGCTCATTGCCGCCAAATCCGAAAATCCCTAAACCTAATCTCTTATCTTATCTCTTTCCCTATCTCAACTCATAGTCACAAGTCACAAAACACGGTCCGCACTCCGTCTCCACAGCGCAGCGTCCTCTCCCTCCCATTCCCCCGCCACTGCTCCGCGGTCCATCTACAGAGCCGACGTCGCTGCTCGGCCCGCTCCTTTTCCCCTCCGACCCCGCGACCCGTTCCCTCTCCCAGACACCTGGAAGCTTGCCGATCTCCAGCCATAGCCACCGGCGCCACGCCTGGCCTGCTCGGCTACGCCTCTGTCCACCGCTGTTGGTCGCTTTCTCGTCCAACCACCGACCGCCACCTGGGTATCTTCAGATCCGCTCCACAAACGACAATTTGTGAGTTTTTTGTTACTTTCTATTTGATCTGTTAATTTATATTTGTTAGTTTATATTTGGTAATTGATATTTCGTAATTTATATTTGGTGACACGTGAGTTGTGGTATCTATATAGGATTTATATTTCGTAATTTATATCATGAGTTCTGTGATCCGTGAGTTCTATGGTAATTTATATTTTGTAATTTATATCGTGTATCTGTGGTATCTATATATGATTTATATACGATTTATATTTTGATATATTGATATCTATGATTGTGATATATCATGTGCTATTATGAGAGTTGAGTTTTGTGATGTTATAACCCCTCCTTCAAGATCTATAATATGTTTTTTGTTCCTTCTGTCCTTCACGATTTGCTGTTAATGGATTTTCAATCTGTTGTTTTTTTTTGTGAGTTGGTCAATGTTCTTCATGTTCTATTACGTTTTTTTGTTTTTGTTTTTGGTTTTTTGATCTGGTGTTAACTGATTTGAAACAAATTTTTGATATTAGGATGAAGACACTTTATGTGCTCACTACCATCAGCTTCAGCCGTGTATTGGGCGTTTTCTGGATGCAGCCATCGTCCTAATGCTCATTCATCAGGTCACTTTTTAATAAATACGTACTCATATGCACATAAATGAGATTTAAATAATTAACCAGATTAATTTAATAATAGAAAACTTTTGAAGGCACCTTCTCTTTCTTTGCTTTGCCATTGCCAGTTTAGCTTGACCACCTTTATTATTTTTAAATTATTTATGCTATTATTTTTAATTTCATTATCAATACCATATGCGTATGTAGCAATGGGGTCTGAAAATTGCATTTTGTGATAATTTTGTTCTATTTTTGTATATTTATTTATTTCTGAGATCATTTTTATGGTTTTTTTTCATTGCAGCTGTATTTTAATGTTTTCGTGGAATTCTTCATATTGCAGCTATATGTAGCAATAGACAAACATGTTCAACCTTTGATTGAAGCTTTATTTGCAATAAGGCAAAATTTCAGGTGCAACCTTTTATTTTATACATGTTTTAATTTTTTTTATAATATGTTATTTTTTAACATTCTTATTTATATTTATTTGTAACATGCTATAAGGTCAAGATAGTTTTCTATATATATAACCTTTGGCAATCAATTTCTAACATGTTATAATGTCAAGATCCTTTTATATATATATAACCTTTGGCAATCAATTTCTAGTTTGCCAGGATAGTTTTCTGTATTTGTTTTATTTTTTTATTTTATCAAATTTTTAAGTATCAACACTACTGTCTTCTTTATAACCTGTTCTAGTGCTTCCTTTCACAATTGGCTTGTAGTGGTTTTTAGGTCAAGTGGTATTACACAATGGGCGCAACGGCTGCTCCCTGCCTCTGGAGTTTCCCTATCAGTAACCAAGCAGACCAACAAGTGCGGGAGAGATCACATTATAAATTTTGAGATTTAAGGGTTGTGGTGGGTACTGGTTTGTAAACTACTTGTCCATATTGAAGTCTATCATACTACTAGATTTGAAAGTTTGGTTACTGATCGGGCAGCAACATGAATGTGATTTTTTGCCTCTAAAAATATATATTGTAGCAAAGGTACAACATTTGACATTACTTGATATTCATGTTCAGGTTAGTGATTGGGTACAGAACATATTTACAAATGTTATTATGTTGCTGGGAGGTTTCTATTTTCTTGCCTCTAAGGACTTTAGTTAGTTTATTTACTCAACTATTGTTGTATTTGGGCTAATAAGAGCATTCACTTGTCTTTTGGTGGGTTGGTTTTTTTTTTCTGTTATGACTTCGTTATTTTTTTAAATGGGTTTTCTGGTTTATGTGGTTTTCTGTTCTGTTTTTTTTCTATTGTGGCTTGAGATACTTGGTGAATATGTTGAGGTACTTGAACCTGCATTGCATGTAAAGGGGGTGGACGTGTGTCTTGTTATAGAGATCCGGAGTGTGTTCATTACATTTAATTGTTTGATTTGTTGACTGTGTTCTTTTCACTTGAATGTGATTATAATAAGGGTATATCAGCCTTATAAGAGGACTACACCAAGTTGGCTCTAGACCTCTGCCACTGATGTCAGAAACCATTCTACTATAAGAGGACAAAGAAGCTTCCACCCGTCTGGAAATAATATGTTTCACAATGATTTACTCCTACGAGTTCTACATATTTTCTTTAAATTTGTTTGTTCATTCAGCCTATTTCAGCCCCTTATATTTCTACTAACGAAGTCCCTCTTGTGGCCTAGGCAGTAAGGCAACGAATTCGGTATTTGCATGGAGTTAAGGGGTTTTAGATGGGGCCATTTCAGCCCATGGAGCTTGTCATCATTAGATAGACCGAGGAAGCAAGAGAAGCTGTTAGATGTTCATCAGTTTGATTCAAACTTGTAAATTTGGATTGATCTTTTAGCTATTTTTGTAAGATATATATTAGGTTTCTTATTGTTGTAGTAAGATGCTGCCTATTTTAAAGGCTTTTTCTTTAGAAATAACTGTTTAGAAATATTATTATTTGTTATTATTTTAAATGAGCTCTAATCGAGCTTTAAATAAGTCGAGTTTTATGTTTAAGGCTTGTATAATAGTTTAGTCGAGTTCGAGCTCGAACTCGAGCTCGGTTTGAAAAATTATAAATTATTTGTTCTAATTCGAGCTCGAGTTGAGTCGAGCTAATCGAGGGCTCGGCTCGGCTCGAATAATCACATTATACGAGCTCGAGCCCGAGCTCAAGCTGGGCTAAGTGTTAAATGAGCCGAGCCGAGTTAAGGATTTTAAAGCTCGGCTCGAACTCGGGATCGGCTCGATTATTTTTTTTTTGTTAAATGAGCCGAGCCGAGTTTATCTAAGCTCGGCTCGGCTCGGCTCATTTACAGGCCTACTTGTCGCTCACCCCTACTTGTTGTTTCCCTTTTTTCAGATGTGACCCGAGATTAATGGAGGACTTTCTTCTAGGAGGACTTTCTTCTAGGAGGATGTGCCCACTACTCTGATGTATGATATAGTATTTTATTCTGTATTGTTGTGTATTGTATCCCGGACATGGGTCCGTGGATAGTTATATTTGCATACTATTTGTGATGTGATGTCTGTATGACTGTTTGACTTATTGTGTGGATGATGATATATGGGAATGTACAGGATTACCCTTGATGTATGACTATACAAGGTTGCATGTTTGAGACAGCACTCGCGGTGTAGTCTCTTATTGGTGCTAGTCATCAACCCCTTGACCTTTCGGGTGCGGGCAAGGGGAAGTCATGTTCGTGGTTCCGGGTTCCCTAGAATTTGGAGGTGTGACACCTATTTTGTTAACTGTGTTTTTATTGGTTATTCTTGCACTCAAAAAGGATATCAGTATTATGACCCCTTGACTGGTTGCATCTATAGCCAACCCAAACAACTCCATCGTTCAATTAGATAATACCCAACCAAGCTTGGCCCTTTCTTCCCATTATACCCTTCATGCATCAGATAACCCAGGAACTACTCTAGTTACTTGTCTTCTCAAAGAAGACAATTATCCCATGTGGTATCGTGCCATGACAAATGCTCTATAAGCAAAAAAAAAAAAATAAAGCTTTGTGTATAGCTCCATTAATCGTCTGTCACCTGGATCACCAGAGGAGTCTGAATGGATCAAATGTAATTCAATGGTAATCTCATGGATCTTTAACTTTCTTCATCCTACCCTTCATGATAGTGTTGCCTATTTCCTTATGACACAAAATATGTGGACTGATATTGAAGAACGGTTTTCGTAAGGTAATGCTCCACGTATTCATCAATTAAACACTGAGATGATGGATACACTACAACACGAGATGTCTGTGTCATCTTATTATACCAAATTAAAGGGGATTTGGGATGAATTAAGCACTTACACACAAATTAAAGGGAATTTGAATGACAAATACAACATGGTGCGTTCGTAAATCTTGAACTCCGATCCATTGCCTTCCTTGTCTTGTATTTATGCCCTTCTTCCACAAGAAGAATGCCATCAAATGATGGCAACATTGATAAAAGAGGAAATTTATACACAAGATTAACAAAACAAAACTGACCCAGATATGGAAAATACATATTGACAACCAGATATGGAAAACATCTATAGCTGGAAAAATAAATGGGGACAGGTATGCACAACTGGAATGTTGAATGTATCTAATATACACTCAACGTGTGTTTGCCAGGGTATAAGACAGTGACCGTCCATGTGTGATTGGATAACATGATGTCCAGTTCAGCCTACATAGCTATTGAAAATGCTTTCGAATCACCTACGAGTCTTCAACTCCCCACATCTCTGGGTCTTCGGATTTAACTCAATAAGCTTCGAGTCTTTGGCTTTACATATCTCCGAGTCTTCAATTTCGACCCAACAAGCCTTGACTCGTCAACTCTGCATCTCCGGATTAGCAACCTCCAGACCTTCGAGTTTTCGACTCAAGGCCTCCAGATCTTCGGACCGTGATTTCAGTCGAAGTCATTATGTGCAATATTTTAAATATTTATTTTAATATTTCTTTTTAATGAATTTTAAGTGCTCTACCTTTTCAGTTTCCAACTCCTCATTTTCTTTTCCATTTATTTCCCTTGTAATCTATAAACTTTAATTTTGCATTAATTAGGTATCGTTTGATTTTTCTTTGTCATTTATAAATATAGCCTGTATTGTAATGAAGAATTTGGATTGCAATCAATTTGTCTTCTTCAACTATCATGCTTCTTTATTATTATTTTTATTCCAACAATAATAGCACTCAACTAGGTGAGGTGATGGCCTCTTAATAAGTTTGTGGTTTGGTGTGGGAGGAAATTCAGCAAAGTGTTTATGTAGGAGTGGTAAGGAAGCATAGGAAGTGGAGGCAGAAATAGGATAGGTGGGTGGGTTATTATGGTGGAGGGGGAGGTCGTGTAATAGGTGGCAATGATAAACTCTAAGAGAGTGAGGAGGGTTGGATTGTTTGGTAGATTTCCGACTAGGGGCAGTAACAACAAAGTGATCAATAGGAAGTTAGGATGGATCAAACGAGTGATGAGAATGTCAAGTGGGAAAATCATGTATGGGTTACCATTGTAGAGACGGGTGGGGTAGGACTAAAAAGGGAAATGGGTCATTAACCTGATAAGGAGGATTGACCGCGTGAAAAGGGAAAATGCTTTCATGGAAGATAGCATCTCTATAGATAATAATTTGCTTTGTTTGGAAGTCATAGAATTTGTAGGCTTTCATGCCTTGAGCCGTTGGTTTCGTCTTCCATGGCTCTATACGAACACAGGGTGGGGGTGGGGATATGGAGCACAAGGTGAGGGGCGGTGGTGGTGGGGATGGGAGGCAGCGAGGATGGGGATGGGAATGGAAAAGGACTTTTTTATATGTTTTTTTATAAACAAATTATAATATAATTAAGAAGGTTATTTTGTTTTTAAAATCTCTATAGCACTTTCGTTTTTAATTTATCAAAAACTTATTATCTGTTGTGGTCCAATCAATGCATGCTACACTAACACTAGTTTGCAGCGCTTGTGTGGCATGATTGTAAGTAAAATTTATCTTTTTTTATGACATTATTATTATTATTATTATTATTAAGAAGAAGTTATTTATTTCTAAATGAAAAAAATAGATAAGCCTTTCAATCAAAAGGAAGAAATCACGTTAAAAAAATAAGCTCATAAGAAAAAACATAAAAGATTGTATAGAATAATGAAAGACATTATTTTTGTAAGTATTATAGTGTGTAAGCTATTAGAATTTTAAAATTTGAGGTTTTCTTTAGATATAATAACCATTGTTAAGGGTAGATCATGTTCAAGTTCATTCAACTTTAAGGGTAATTCATTAGTGTTTACTATTTTTTTTATTTGCGTTATTTAACTTTATTTTTGATATCTAAAGGTCATTGTCGTTAAAATTAATGCTAGAATCTGTTAGTTTGTTGATGTGACATTAAAAAATAAAATAAAAATCATTTATTAACATTTCATTTTACAAATATATGTAAAGGAAAAAAAAATGTTACCAAGGTTTAATCTTGAAAACTCATTCAAAAAGAATTTAACCTTTTACCATTTTACTTGAACAATTTTTGTGAATTATTTATCACTATTTGTATATATACCCTATATTGGTGTGTATACTTATTCATACCTATATCAAATATTTTATTTAATATCCTATACAATAATATTAATATTAAAGGGAAAATATTTTTAAATTTTAAATATACATAATATTTATTGTGAAATTATAGTATAAAATTTTTAAAAACTTTATAAAAAATAATAAATTTAAATCGAATTAAATGAGCCTTCCACTGATAATGCTATCTACTACTCCTGTGTTGGCGCACTCTTGGGAAAAGCAGCATCTAGCGGAGGGGACTCGGCCACATGCACGGTGCGGGGATAGTTGCCAACTGGGATGGGATCATGCTCCATTGACACCGCTGGCAATGAGATCTCAGTTTCATAGGAGCAGCGATCTCTGATGGGTATATTTATTGGGGATTGAATATTAGCGATCTTAGTTTAATTGTTGGATCAGTGGTTGAATAGCTTATATAATTAATATTTATATATAAATATATATTAATATAAAATAAATATTTTAAATTAATATATTAAAATTATGCTTGTAATATAATAATATTTATTTTTAATGTGTATTTTTAACCTAGCTTTTTAATAAATTTAAACGTTTAATGACATAAATTCATAAAAAGTTTGAAAGAATCTTAAGGTGAAATATCAATATTATCATTAATTTTAAAATAAAATTATATTATAAATTAAATTAAATAATATTTAATATTTAAAACCAATTCCGTAAAATCCAATCAGGTCACAAAAAACCGACTGAATTAACAGAGTTTTTCTGATTTTTTTACAAATAGTCTAATTAGAAAATTAGATTAATTAAGTGTTCGGGTCACCGGTTCATCGTAGGGATGGCAATGGGGCGGGGCGGGGCAGGGTGGGTATTGGGTCACCCCGTCCCTATCCCCGCTAAGGAAAAAATTACCCGTACCCGCCTCATGCCCCGGCGGGTATTAAATTTTTCACCCCATCCGTGCCCCAGCCGAGGTACGGGGCCTCCAGTTAAAGCCCAATGCAGCCCTTGCCCAACCGCGAGCCCAACCCGCCAGCCCAGCCCAGTTGACCCGCGCGAAAAATCCTGGCAAAATATTGCCAGGATGAGGAGTCAAACCTAAAACCTCCCCTGTAGGCAGCATGTCACTCAACCATCAGGCTAAACCGTTTTTGTTATATATGCTTATATATTTAATATATATATATATATATATACTTATAATATAACGTATAAATAATTATAACAATAATAATACTATTAGTATTATTATTATTAATGATAATACTATTATTATTATTAGTAATGATAATAATAATAATAATAATAAAAAGAGTGTATGATTTATTTTAATAATAATAATAATAATAATAATTACAAAGTATATATATTTATATTATAATAAAAACTAAATGTAATATTAATATTTTGATATAAAATACAAATTAATTATATTCAAAATTAATTTTGAAGTTATATATTTGTTCATACTAATATACTATATACTTATAAATTATATCATTTCTTATATTTAATATGCTTTTATTTATATTAAAACATTACTACTACTTTTAATTAATATTTAATTTTGTTTAAATATAAGTATATATATTTTGTGAATAATATTATTTTTAAAATCAAATATTTACTCACTATTATTATTATTAGTGTTACTATTTTTGCTACTAATATTATTTATATGTTAGATTTTAAATATATACACTAATTATGTAAACATAGTAAATAATATTCATTCATGATATATATATATATATATATATATATATATATATATATATATATATATATATAGTTATTGATGGTCCCTTAGAGCCTAAAGGGGGGGGGGGGGGGTGAATAGGCTCTTATCAAAACTCTTTTCTTTCTCTTAAGACACAAACACTTATCTAGTTAAGTGATAGAATCACTGCGGAAGATAACCAGATAGTGGAAGTATTTTGTTTTATTATCACAAGATAAATACAACAAAATAGAAGCAAGACTCTCTTACACTCTGTTTACAAATGAACTCACACATTAGCCAACTTCTATCTCCAAAGATGAAAAACGCTTGTGCATACACAGAATTAGTCTTTTCTTTACTAATGCACATACGCTTACTTTTTTAATGTACAAGTATGAATATTTATACAAAACATTCCTAAGAGACAACCTTGGAACTTGTAGTTCCGGAATGCGTTCAGCACTAACTATCCCTCGGTAATCTCTCTGCCTTGACTGCTGCGGTTTGTGGAGCTCAAGATCTTAGGTTCGAAGAGTATAAGTGCGTTTGTGAGTTCCCAATTACAATTAAGGTTGTGTCCACATATCCGGATGATCCACATGTAAGATTCTTCAGGTTCTCAATAAATTCGTCTTACATCGGGACGCCACGAGCTGATAACTTTAAATGCGGTTGAGTTGAAGCAGTATCTTCTTGGTCCGGTGTAATTTTCCTTACTCCGTAGCTAATGAAGCTCGGAACCTTACTCCGTGTTAGTGATTGCTTACTCCGTATCTATTTAGTATTGGAATCCTTAGTCCGTGTCAGCGCTTTCTTACTCCGCATGTAAGTTCCTTACTCCGTATGTAAGTTCCTTACACCGGGCGAGTCTTGAAAAGTCTGATGACTTATTCCGAGTCAGTGCTTTCTTACTCCGCATGTAAGTTCCTTACTCCGTATGTAAGTTCCTTACTCCGTATGTAATTTCCTTACTCCGGGCGAGTAAGATATCCGGATTCCTTACTCCGCATCTGGTTTCCTTACTCCGTGTGAATAAAGACTCGGATCCTTATTCCGTATCAACACTTCCTTACTCAGCATGTATGAAAGACTCGGACGCCTTACTCCATGTCTTCTTCACTTTAGTTCCCTTGAGGGGAAGACTTAACTATTTAACTCCATTTCAATCCTTTTGCTTCGTGCGACCTTGTTAACCAAGACTCTTACTCCGCACTTATCCTTTAAGTTCTTAGTGCGTACGAATGTTCCTTATTTGTATGTATTTGTGACTTGGTTATTTACCAAGTGTTTGACGACACACACTCTTGTCCGGATCAGGATTATGTATCCTGTCCTTAGCTTTGCTCTCACGAGTGCATCTCCTGGATTAGTAACATATCTTCGCAATGATCAAATAAACACAAAAGATCTCAGATCAAATTACATAAGGCTTTATCAGCATTATCCAAATTCTGGGTTTGATCCAACAGTTATCGACACACTTTTTAACATTAGTTGTTAAACTCCAGATACTCAATAATTATAATTACCGTCAATAATATATGATAATATGAGTAGTGATAATCTAACTAGTATAATTATATATTATAGTTCTCATATTACTTATGTTATAAACAAAACAATAGTATGAAAAGTCATATTTTTTAACTTATTTCCTTCGATGTAATTAAAATGATCAATAATATATTATTTATTAATTTTAACCCAAATATAAAATACATACTATCAAAAATCAAAACTCACTCTCACCATGTATTTTATATTATATAACATTGATATTAAAATGGTTAGTATTGTATAATTAACCAATAACATTGATTATAATTAGAATTATATATATATATATATATATATATATATATATAACTCACACTTAATAATTATATTAGTTATTACTTTAATTATGTTAAGGGAAATAAGTTAGAAAAATCCGACTTCTCAAACTACTGTATTGTTTATAGCATAAGTAATATGACAACTATGATATATAATTATATTAGTTAGGTTATCACCGCTCATATTATTACTTATTATTGATGATAATTATATTACTTTGATTATCACTATTCGTTACTTAAATTATTACTCATTAATTAGAATTTATACATGCATATAGTAATAATTTGATATGAGTTTATATATATATATATATTCTAATTATAATTAATGTTATTGGTTAATTATAAAATACTAACTAACATATAAATAATTAGTGTATATATTTAAAATCTATCATATAGATAATATTAGTAGCAAAAATAGTACCACTACTACTAATAATAATGAGTAAATATTTGATTTTAAAAATAATATTACTCACAGAGTATATATACTTATATTTAAAAAATTATTTATTAAAAGTATTAGTAATATTTTAATATAAAATACAAGCATATAAAATATAAGAAAGTGATATAATTTATAATTATATAGTATATTAGTATGAACTAAAATATAACTTCAAAATTAATTTTAAATATAATTAATTTGTATTTTATATCAAAATATTAATATTACATTTAGTTTTTATTATAATATAAATATATAAACTTTGTAATTATTATTATTAAAATAAGTTATACATTCTTTTATTATTATTATTATCATTACTAATAATAATAATAGTATTGTTATTGTTATAATTATTTATATGTTATATTATAATTTAAAAGTATATATATTAAATATATAAGTATATATAACAAAAAATAGTTTAGTTTAATAGTTGAGTGATATGCTATCCGCGGGGAGGTCTTGGATTTGACTCCTCATCTTGATAATTTTCCACATGAGTCAGCTGGGCGGGCGGGAATTTTTGACGGGTAAGAGCAAGGCATGCTTGTCTCGTTGCAAAAAATTATTATCCCGTATACGGTTAAAGTCAAAAAATACTCAGTCCGAAACAGAGTAAATACGGATCAAATTGTCATCTTAGTTGATCGGTCGAACCGACCGTGCTAATGGGCGAAAAGGCGGCACGGCCTTCCAAGCCGCTGTCGCGGGTCTCTATTCGCTTGGTCACCGACGTCTGCTCTGATGGACCTTGCTACACAGAAGCAGCGACCTCACATTTTTTTCACCCTTCAAAAAAACCTCACAATCAGGATATGAAAAAGCAAATAATAATAAAGGTCGGCCTCTCAGTTACCGTTTCTCACAATTAAAAACTACTAGTGGACGGTAATGCTACGCGATTACCCTCATTAAACGTCAATAATAAATATTTAGTGGTACTGTGGTGCGATGACAGACATTAAAGGCTATATAGATATGCAACGACTTATGCAAATTAAAGTGGAAGAGACCTTCAATTACTCATAATGAACTAGGCTTAAAAATATTCACGACTCAAACGGGTTGAATTTATGTGTTGGAAGTAATAATTCGAGTTTGCATGGAGGAATAAATTATAGGGGGGGTCAAGCTTGACGGGAAAAAAAATTTAGCCTGAGAAAATTTCTGAATTGGGAGGAGAGGAGGGCAGAGGAGAGGACAAACGCTTTAGAAGAAAAACCATTAATCAAAGAACCAATAGAGAGGAAAACCAATTTTGAAAAATTAGTGGGAAAGAAAAAAGAAAAAATAATATATATTTTCAATTAATAATTCAAAACCACTCAAACGTAATGTTTAGTAAAGAAAAAATAAAGAGAAGTCAAATATTAAATTTTTTTAAATAATATATTATTATATATATATATATGTAGAAACAGGACGGATTGACTATTTAATGGAATAAAATAGCCAACGTACCAAATTTAGCGGTGAAAGTTATATTATTCTATCTTTTCGACTCATTTTCCCGTCATGTAAGTATAAAAATTGGACACAAATTTTTATATACTTTTTTCACTTCACATTTTCTGTATTAGTCAAACAGAAGAAAATTTAAAATGCAAACCTTTTCAACCCCACGTTCGTTTTCCGTAGGAATTACATACCTACCAAACAAGGGATAAAGGCTAGCAACGACTTAGCAAATTAAAGTGGAGGGACCTTCAATAAGTCATAATTATCAACTTGGCTTAAAAATATTAATTCATGACTCAAACAAGTTGAATTTATGTGTTGGAAGTAATAATTCGAATTTGCGCTCCTTTTATAACAGTGCTAATTCATCCACCGGATTTGCGCTCCTTTTTTAATTAAATATTATTTATTATATCATGGGCCTCCTTATCTTTCTTAATTATTATTTACATTGAAATAAATTAATTATCCGAGATATAATGCGAGTTAGACTTCTTTTTTATGCGACTTTTAATTTTTACATTCTTTTTTATTGTAATTTAAAAACTAATTATTTTTGTATTGTAATTTAAAAATAATTTATTTAGTAATGAAATTTGAAAAAAATATGTATTGTAAAAAATCCAATTTAAATAAAAAAATAATATTTGATGAATTTAACTAATAAAATAAATGAAAAGTAAAAAAATAAAAATAAAAAAGTATTTAGATATCTGAATATAATTAAATTTAAATTTAATAGAAATAATTTTTAAAATGAAACTAACTATTCCATTTTGTAAAAGCTTAACAAACGCACCAATGGTTTTTGAGGAATATTAGAAGAGAATAATGTTACTTGTAATTTTTATTTTGGGACTATATTATAGGTTTTTGTATTTTTATTAAAATAATATATAGTTTTGATTAAAAATTTATTAATTAAAACGATATTGTTTTAATAAAAATACAAAGCGTCTGCGTCCTACTTTAAAATTTATTTATCAAAGTGAAAACTGTAATTATTTTAACCTAATGAAACTTATTTATCAAAATAATAATAATTAGTTATCAAAGAATAGATTACAATTGCATGTGATCGATGTACCGCAGCATCTATTAATACCCGCCCTTATAGCCAGAGAGACTCCGATTCTCATCAATCCGGAGGATTAGAGACAGCGTGCCAATCAACTAGATGACCAGGATTTACGCCGGAAAGGGAGATTCTGGGTGCCATTGCAGATTAGATTGGAAGGACAAGATGAAAGGTGAGGTCTTGACAGTGGAAGGAGCAACGAGAGGTTTAGGGATTTGAAATGAGCAATACTCGTGCTTCGCATGAATGATCAGAACATATAAGACCGAGTCCGCAAATGTCAATGGGCCTAGGAATGTGCGAGTGAGATAGGGACCCGTGCGACATGCTGATGTCATTAGTCTGGATATCGATGCGCCTCCGAATGAAACGATGTCGTGGAGACCGCATGACCAAGTAAAGATAACAACTGGTTGCCATCCAGAGAAGTGTGTGTGCAACCCGAGATAGGTATTTAATGAATCATCATTATTCCTCCTCAAAAGCATGCGACATATGAGTATACATGGATTGTCACAAGTGAACGAGTGTCGGAGTCCCGGAGGAAAGAGCCGACAATCATCCGGAGTAAATAATATTCGTGGAAGAGTATCCGGATGGATAATAGACCTTGTCCGTAGTAAACAGAGTTCGGTGAGAGAGTAGAGTAGATTCCTTTGCAGTCAAAAAAAGTCGAAGAGAAGAGAAGTACCACAACACTTCAAATCCGAGACTATGGATTGGATTTATCGATACGGTTGCAAAGAAAATCTGAACCTGTAGCTAAATAAGGATAAACTGAAAATACAAAAGCTTAACAGGCAAGGATTAGTACGGATAAGAGAAGATAATCGGTGAAAAACAACATAATCCGAACTAATGAGAAACAGAACTCATGCATGGCTATGAATGTAGTAGACGTATGCATACGTGAAAATGATCAATATTACTGAATCGGGGCATATGTCGGACAAGAATACACAAGTTCATATAGGTCAACATAAGCGAAACCGTCTTTGCTGAACAACGTAGCTAAGATTAATTAAAGAGCATATGATTTGGCCACATTAGGATTCATGAGTGAAAAATGATAGAGCGAACACATGTCAAAAGAAGGCAGATGATTAGCCGATTAAAATGCATGGTTGAAGAAGGAAAGTACATCCAAACATGCCACTTTTCTCGATTCAAAACAGTATGTCCAGTCAGATCCGGAAGTAAAAGTTTAGAGGAAGGAGAATCCGAGACATATTAGGGGTTCATTACTGCTCCCCCGTAGATCATTTAATCCTCTCAATGTAAAGCTCCCCCTCAAATAGACAGTCAGGAAAGAGGTCATGAGACATATACGGGGGGTATTACTGAATAATATATAAAGCATTGGCTCCCCTGTAGATTGTGCAATCCTCTCGGTTGACCGTTCCGATTTGTAGAAGTTCAGCACTGTCTATCTTATTAGAAAACTATACTTCAGAAGCTGATCAGACTGCGATTGAGTATTCATCCACCAAGCATTCCAAGCTAACCCATTTCACTTCTTCAACTATGCATGTTAATAGAGTAATCTAAATGAACAAGCTTTTATCACGTGGTGATTAATGGAAGTTAAGATCATGAACCCGAAAGAGGTAAATCATATAAACTGTAATTATGTTAGCTTAAACGACTTCAGTCAGGAAACGCAAGCATCCTCCCATTATGAGGTTGAGATTAATATTAGAAGCATGAAGCCGTTAAACAGTAAGTATAATCAGCAATACAGTTAGTAAGTCTCTACTACTTTCAGTAAACGTACAATGCATGTTCTGAGAGTAAATATACTATTGGGTAATTCAAATGTGAAGCTATGCAGAGAAGTCAAGCATACCTAATCGGGAGAGTAGTTCAGAGAACCTCGCATCAGGTAGGGGCTTTGTAAGTATGTCTGCTAATTGATCTTCAGTAGCAACATGTTCCAGTGAAATATGCTTTTTGAGAACATGATCGCGTATGAAGTGATACCTGACCTCAATGTGCTTCGTCTTAGGATGCATGACAGGATTGTTGTTGATGGCAATTGCACTAGTGTTGTCACAAGAGAGTGGAATAGATGACATGTTGAAACCGTAGTCGATAAGTTGACTTTGCATCCAAAGTAGCGTGCGCAACAACTTCCGGAGCCTATATATTCCGCCTCAGCGGTAGAGGTTGATACGGAATTCTACTTCTTCTTGAACCATGAGATCAATCTATTTCCTAGAAACCGACATGTACCGCTTGTGCTTTTCCCGTCGATGCGACATCCAGCGAAGTCGGTATCGAGTATCCTGGATAAGGTGAAGTTGGACTCCTTTGGGTACCAGGAGTCCCAAATTCATCGTTCCCTTGAGATACCTTAATATCCGTTTTACATGAAGCATATGTGACTCCTTGGGATTGCTTCGATATCGTGCATCGATGCAAGTTGCAAACATAATGTCTGGGCGACTTGCTATAAGATACAGCAAGGATCCGATCATCCCTCTGTAGTCAGTCACATTTACTGATATGCCATCCACATCCGGATCTAACTTGGCACTGACAGGCATGGGAGTTTTGACGGGAGATGAACCTTCCATACCAAACTTCTTAATAAGATCGCGAGTGTACTTAGCCTGATTAATGAAGATTCCTTCCTTTAATTGTTTAACTTCTATTCCAAGGAAGTAGGACAGTTCTCCCATCATGCTCATTTCAAACTTGCCTGTCATCAACTTAGCAAACTCTTCACAAAGCTTCGGATTCGTTGATCCGAAAATGATATCATCCACGTATATTTATACGATCAGAGTGTGTCCTTTCTCTTTTCGTAGAAATAGGGTGGTGTCTATTGTAAAGACTCGTATTTGGGTAGTTTTGAGAGATAGCCATTCTATGGGAATGCAACTATCTGGACGGTAGTGTAGTCGTCGATGTGAGCATTTTGACTGTACTTGGGCCCGATTCCGAGTCGGGGCCCTGTTTGACCCGATTGTTGACTTTTCGGGGTTTATTGGTTGACTTTGCGTTTGAGCAGCCATTCGAGTGTAATAATATCTGTTTAGTGTTGTGCTCGCATATTTCGAGCGTTTGACGAGAATTGGGCTCAATTTGGTGTTCGTGACCTCGGGAGGTCAATTATTGCGTTCAGGTCAATTATTGCTGGAAGGCCAATGATTGGTAACAGTATATATATAATTAAGAACTGTCTTATCTCTTTAATTGCCAATTATTGGTGCGTGCATGTTTGAGCAATAGAGAGAGAGAGAGAGAGAGAGAGAGAGAGAGAGAGAGAAGGTGAAGAGCGTGAAGAGCTTTCTTGGTGATTTTGAGGCGATTGGAGCTCGTGGATCGCAATAAACCTTTCCAGGTAGGTGTCCTTAACTGTCTTATCTCGATCCTATCTTTGAATATGTGATCTGTGGTTGTATGAGTGTGTATTTTATGAGGGTTGAGAAGTCAACCATGGAAGTCTAGATTTAAATCTAGATGAATATATGATTTGTGTGTATTTCTGCTGTTATTGTGCGAATTAGAGGCGTTTAGGACGCGTTTTGAGGTAAAGATCGCAGTTTATTGCGTAAAACATGTGTTTATGAGTGTCCTGGGGGTCACCTGGGTTGCTTCCAGACGAAGAACGGCCAAAAACGACGATGAACAGTACCTCGGGCGAGTTTTAGAGTCGACGAACGATCAGCAGTTTGTGGAGTCGGAGCTTTATAGTCAGCGACTATGGAGTCCCCAGCTTCGTAGTCGCAGCTATGGTGAGTCGCAGCTATGGAGGAGTTAGTCCGGATCGAAGTCCGGAGTAGTTAGTCCGGATCGTAGTCCGGATCAGTAGTCCAGGAGGAGTTAGTCCAGGAGGAGTTAGTCCGGAGGAGTTAGTCCGGAGGAGTTAGTCCTGATCAGTAGTCCGGATTAGGAGCATCAATCCGTAGCATCAAATCCGTAGTAGTGAAACAGTGTTCCGCAGCAGTTGCAATCCGGAGCATCAAGTCCGTAGCATCAAATCCGTAGTAGTGAAATAGTGTTCCGCGGCAGTGCAACTGCACTGCACTGCACTGGACATTTACATTGTAAACCATTATGCCTAAGTATTAAGTTACAATGTAAATAACGAAATACCCCCCATTTGGATTCAAAGAAAAATACTAGAAAATTTAATTCCCACTATTTCAAAATGTGAAAATTGGGATTTAGTGTAAAATCTCAGAAAAACCCAAAAGTTCGTAGTAGTGAGTTTTTGGAAAGTGGGGTTAGACATCTTAGAAAAATCCCCAAAAATCAGATTATCTTATTTATGATAAGGGAACCCAATGCCGGGACTTTTAATTTCAAGAAAATAATAGCTATGAGTACTTCCTTCATAAATCAAGGGTTGAGGATTTACTTGTGAAGACCGGCTACAATTCTAAAGGAAATGTTGAGAATGACATGCCATACTAATGTTAGTATGTTGATGTGAGGTATTGGGGCATGGACTCCGTGACTTGTTTGGGTTATCACCGTGATGCACCGATGGTGCTATGTGGTTGACGTGGCGGGCATATGAACCGATGGCAGGCGTGTGTGGCGACCGTGGCCGGGCATATTGCGTTGTGGACAGGCTAAGGCCTGAGTTGAGCCGTTGAGCTCGTGGAGCTAGGGCCGAGTGCCCTGAGCTGGGATCCCATGGAGGATCGTGGACAAGTTGTCCCGATGTTTGTTGCAGTCGAGTCTTGATGATTGTGCACACTACACGGTGCACGAGTACACCGAGCATATAGTATAGACTTATATGTGTTGCAGGATGTGGAGTGTTAGGGTCACCTACCGAGCTTGTCGCTCACCCCTACTTGTTGTTTACCCTTTTCAGGTGTGACCCGAGACTAGTGGAGGACTTTCTTCCAGGAGGACGCCCACTACTCGATGTATGATCCGATTATATTCTCGTATTGTTTTATGTGATATCTCGGACATGGGTCCGTGGACGGTTGTATTTGCATACTGTATGATGTGATGTCTGTATGACTGTTTGACTCTTTGTATGCATGATGATATATGGGAAAGTACAGGATTACCCTTGATGTATGACTGTACAGGGTTGCATATTTGAGATAGCACCCGCGGTGTAGTCTCTATTGGTGCTAGTCACCAACCCCTTGACCTTTCGGGTGCGGGCAAGGGGAAGTCATGTACCCGGTTCCGGGTTGCCTGGAATCGGGGCGTGACAAGTTGGTATCGAGCATGGTCTAGTGGACCTAGGTTAGTGAGGGGTGGTTAATTGATTCCATGTGACTTGGAAAACTGTAGGGAGGGCGCCTGATCAACGCAATCCTTACATGTATTCTAGGTTATTTTGGTGTTAGTTAGATCATCCTAGGAGCATACATGGGGATGGGGTGCATTGCTAGTGGTATGATTGTGTGCATATAGGGCACTAGATTGTTTTTGTGTGTGATATGATTGCATGTGGTGCTAGGATGGCACGTGGCCGTGAGAGCCAGGACTTGATTATGGTGTACCCTGAGGGGTGACACGATGCTATATGCATGGTTGTAGACCTACGGGTCGTGTGGTGTACCCTGATGGGGGACACGATGCTATATGCATGATATGGACCTACGGGTTGTGTGGTGAGAACCTACAAGTCGGTTGTGCCTTTGATGGTTGTTTGTCTTGCTGAGCTTAGTATTGATCGTTTGTTGTTTGTTGTTGTGGCCAGTGTGATGGCACCACCGAGGAGGGTTGTCCGAGGCCAGGGTCCGGCAGAGGAGCCCACGATAGAGTCGGGGCACCAGGGGCAGCAGAGCCCGCAGCAGAAGTCATCAGCTCCCGTTGTGGGACCTGATTTGGCTCAGGTATCGATTTAGTTGCAGGAGGCCATGCAGGGTATGCAGGGCTTGATGAGGGATATGGCTAGAGAGGTGGATGAGTCGAAGAGGCAACAAGCAGCCTCAGCGGCCACCACGGCCTCCAGGCAGAGGACGAGGGTGGTGCAGGATGTGCACCAGCAGGGAGGTCGTGATAGAGCCGGCACGATGAGGAGTGGATTGGGCCGCACGAGTTTTGAAACATGCACCCAGGACTTTTGAGGATGGTTCACGGCTGAGGTAGCCGAGGACTGGATTAGATGGACAAGAGGACATCTTTGAGATGATTGGGGTGCCAGGATGAGAGGAGCGGGTGCGCGTGGCGACGCACTATCTGTTGGGTATCCCACGCAGGTGGTGGGAATCCACTAGAGCTGTCCATGGCGATCGGATGGGGCTGGAGAGAGTTTGTTGAGCGCTTCTTTGGGGAGTATTTTCCCAGCTCGTTGCGGTATGCTCGACGTTGAGAGTATTATGAGCTTGTGCGGGGTAGCATGACCGTGGGGGAGTATGTGCAGGCCTTCACGGATTTGGGGCGGTTTGCTCCTGGAGTCTTGGGAAAAGGAAGGCCGGAAGACGCAGGACTTCATTCAGGGCTTGAGGCCATCTTTGAAAAGACAAACTGGAACCGATGCGGTTGACCAGCTACCGGGAGGCGATCGACAAGGCGCTCATTATTGAGCGAGGTCGGGATCAGGCGAGAGCCCGAGAGGCCGGGCGGTTCGGTAGGTTCGAGTAAGAAGAGACAGAGTGGGGAGAGCGGTGCTCCTCGGCCGGAGAGGAGGTGCAAGAGGGTTTCCGGCCAGGCGGTGGGACCCCATGAGAGTTCGGCCGACGAGGAGCCAGGTACTGTTGGAGTTGTGGTTTGACCGGGCATGTCTCGAGAGACCGCCCAAGGAAAAAGATGACCTGTTTCCGATGCGGGAAAGTGGGGCATGGAGCTAGGGAATGTGTTACCCTTAGCTCAACCAGCAGTGTAGGCCCTCGTCCGAGAGATCACGGACAGAGGAGTGGGGCTCCATCTCGGAGGTCGGTCTTGCCGGCACGAGCACGCAGACGCGACTGCGGACTGGCGCCTCGGCGGGAGGCACAGGGTCATGTTGATCGGCGGGGCAAGGCCCCAATGGGTCAAGCTAGTGGCAGTGGACCACGAGGGAGGACTTTTGCCCTTACCAGAGAGAGGAGAGGTTCCACCAGTGGACGAGGCAGGAGCAGGACCTTCAGTGGTGAGAGGTACCATTATCATTTCTCATACTATTTGTTCAGTTTTGATTGATACTGGTGCTACCCATTCTTTTATTTCGTATGCTACGGTGGTTGGATTGGAGTTAGACCAGGAGACAATGAGTAAGTCTCTGATGGTTGCTTCACCTTTGGGTGGAATTGTGATACTTGAGAGTATCTGTCGTGCTTGTCAGGTAACACTTGGGGGTGTTAACCTGTTGTATGATTTGTATATCATGGAGTTAGATGATTTTGATGTTATCCTGGGTATGGACTGGTTGGTCTCCGTGGAGGCCAAGATTGATTGTTTTCGGCGGCGTGTGACGTTCCTCACACCAAGAGGGCACGCGGGGTGTCTTTGTGGGTGAGTGAACCAAGGAGGCATGCAGGTTGGGACCTTTGAGGCATGGGTGGGGTGATGTGACCCACCGGTTAGCCACTTGACGTTGGTTGACGGAGGAGGAGAGAGGGGAAGGCTGTTTTGCCACCCATTGTAGATCGGTTCCCGGATGTGTTTCCCGAGGACTTGGTCGGTTTGCCACCCATGAGGGAGGTAGAGTTTTCGATCGAGTTGTTGCCAGGGACAACACCGATCAGGTTAGCGGCTACCAGGATGGCACCGACAGAGCTTAGAGAGCTCAAGAGACGGATAGATGACCTATTGGCGCGAGGCTTTATCAGGCGGAGTAGCTCACCGTGGGGCGCTCCAGTGTTGTTCGCCAAGAAGGCGGATGGTTCACTTCGGCTATGTATAGACTACCGGAAAGCTGAACCAGGTGATCGTGAAGAACAGGTATCCATTGCCGAGGATCGATGACCTGTTTGATCGGTTTCGAGGTGCAAGATGGTTTTCCAAGATAGACTTGAGGTCCTGGATACCATCGTTGAGGGTTAGGGAGGCGGATATCCCAAAGACCGCATTCGGTTGTCGCTATGGGCATTATGAGTGGCTTGTGATGCCGTTTGGGCTCACGAATGCTCCAGCAGTGTTTATGGGATTGATGAACCAGGTATTTGCTCCATATTTAGATATGTTCGTTGTGGTGTTCATCGATGATATTTTAGTCTATTCAGCGACCAAGAGGGAGCATGAGGAGCATTTGCAGGTTGTGTTGCAGATCTTGCGGGAGCATCGGTTGTACGCGAAGTTCACGAAATGTGACTTCTGGTTGCAACAGGTGCACTTCTTGGGGCATGTGGTGTCTTCGAGAGGGTATCACGGTGGACCCTGAGAAGATTGAGGCGATCATGTCGTGGAAGAGGCCCACGAATGTGTTTGAGATTCGTAGCTTCCTTGGTTTGGCAGGCTATTATCGGAGGTTCGTGGAGGATTTTTCCCGGTTGGCGGCTCCTATGACACACTTGACTAGGAAGGGAGTTCCTTTCATTTGGTCGATGCGTGTGAGAGTGCTTTCATGGAGCCGAAGGCACGATTGACCTCAAGACCTATCTTGATTCTCCCACAGGAGGGTGTGCCTTTTGAGGTGTATTGTGATGCTTCCAGGGTGGGACTTGGTTGTGTCTTGATGCGGACTCGGCGGTGATTGCTTATGGATCTAGGCGGTTGAGACCATATGAGCGAGAACTATCCCACGCATGATTTGGAGTTGGGCTGCGGTGATCTTCGCACTTAAGAGGCTGGCGGCATTATCTCCTTGGGGGAGAAGTTTGTGGTGTATACGGACCACAAGAGCTTGCAGTATATCTTTTCTCGGCCGAGACCTGAACCTTAGGCGAGGCGGTGGGTGGAGTACCTGCAGCGGTTTGAGTTTGATATGATGTACACCCCTGGGAAGGGTAATGTGGTGGCAGATGCTCTGAGTAGGAAGAGCAGGGCCGTGGTGGCCCATTGTGCCATTAAAGAATGGGGGATGATGGGTCAGTTGGCAGCGATGAGATTGCAAATGGTGACCAGTGAGGGGCGAGGGACCCTCAGTGTTGTTATCGCAGTCCCTGATTTGCATCGTAGGATCATAGAGGATCAGCTGGGGGACATTGATTGTGAGGTCATCAGAGACAGGATTCAGACGGGGCAGGCATCTTCCGATTGGACCGAGGATGCCGAGCATATATTGAGGTATGGGGGTCGCCTGATAGTTCCCACTTCTCTTCGGGGAGGAGGTTCTTCAGGAATTTCACCGGTCGAGGTTAGCTGTACATCCTGGTGGGACCAAGATGTACCATGCCGTGAGGAGCGGTTTTGGTGGCCAGGCCTAAAGAAGGCCGTTGCTGATTTTGTGAGGAGGTGTTTGACCGTCGCCAGGTCAAGGCGCAGCACCCGAGATCAACTGGTGAGTTGCGATCATTGCCGGTGCCGAGTGGAAATGGGACCACATGACCATGGATTTTGTCACTGGACTTCCTCGTTCCAGGGGACATGACACGATATGGGTAGTTGTCGACCGGTTGACCAAATCGGCACATTTTATTCCAATTCGAGAGACAGACCCAGTGAGGACTTTGGGACAGAGGTATATTGATGTTATTGTGCAGTTGCATGGAGTCCCATTGTCTATTATATCTGATCGGGATGCGAGGTTCACATCTCAGTTTTGGAGACAGTTGCAGCGAGTCTTGGGTACTAGGGTGAACCTCAGTACAGCCTTTCACCCGCAGACGGATGGTCAGTCGGAGCGGACGATTCAGACGCTCGAGGATATGTTGCGTGCCTATGTCCTAGATTTTGGAGGTTGTTGGGAGACTCACCTTCCTTTGGTGGAGTTCTCTTACAACAACAGTTATCAGGCCACGATTGGGATGACTCCATATGAGGCGCTGTATGGGCGGCCTTGTAGATCACCCTTGTGTTGGGCACAGACTGGAGAGACAGCAGTTCTCGGTCCCGATATGGTTCGAGAAACCACGGAGATAGTGCAGCTGATTCGACAGCGGATGCTGACAGCACAGAGTAGGCAAAAGTCCTACACAGACCAGAGGCGTCGACCTTTGCAGTTTGAGGTTGGTGACCGTGTATTTTTGTGGGTTTCACCGCGTCGAGGGCATCGGAGGTTTGGACGTGGATCCAAACTTTCCCCTCATTTTATGGGGCCGTTTGAGATTGTTGCCACCGTGGGCGCAGTGGCTTATCGGTTAACTTTGCCACCGGAGTTGGCTCGAGTACATGATGTGTTCCATGTGTCTCAGTTGCGACAGTATCACCCAAATCCTTCTCATGTGTTGGACTATCGCGAGATAGACTTGGCTGACGATGGTGCCGTTGTTGAGATGCCGGCACAGATTTTGGACAGGCGGGACCAGGTCTTGCGGGGCAAGACGATCCCACTAGTTCGGGTGTTATGGCGACACCGAGGCATGGAGGAGCAGACTTGGGAGAAGGAGAGCCAGATGCGGGTTCTTCATCCTGAGCCGTTCGAGGACGATCAGCCCCGAGGTGGGGAGGATGTGAGGACCTTCCCTGAGGTATGAGTTATGTTTTATGCATTTGTTTTGCATATGTTGTTTGAGATGTGGTTTAGCTTGTTATTGGTTGGCATCCTGGCATCGTGTGAGCCTTTTTGGCTTGTTGTGAGTTGCATTGGACCCGTGTGGTTGGTGATCATGTTGATGATCATATTTTTGTGTCTTGTTGTTGTGCGGTGCTTGAGCTTGGATTTTGCTATGTCTTTTGGGCTTGTGTTTTATTTTCGAGGATGAAAAGTCCTAAGGTGGGGAGGATGTAAAGACTCGTATTTGGGTAGTTTTGAGAGATAGCCATTCTATGGGAATGCAACTATCTGGACGGTAGTGTAGTCGTCGATGTGAGCATTTTGACTGTACTTGGGCCCGATTCCGAGTCGGGGCCCCGTTTGACCCGATTGTTGACTTTTCGGGGTTTATTGGTTGACTTTGCGTTTGAGCAGCCATTCGAGTGTAATAATATCTGTTTAGTGTTGTGCTCGTCATTTCGAGCGTTTTGACAGTAATTGGGCTCAATTTGGAGTTCGTGACCTCGGGAGGTCAATTATTGCGTTCAGGTCAATTATTGCGGGAAGGCCAATGATTGGTAACAGTATATATATAATTAAGAACTGTCTTATCTCTTTAATTGCCAATTATTGGTGCGTGCATGTTTGAGCAAGAGAGAGAGAGAGAGAGAGAGAGAGAGAAGGTGAAGAGCGTGAAGAGCTTTCTTGGTGATTTTGGGGCGATTGGAGCTCGTGGATCGCAATAAACTTTTCCAGGTAGGTGTCCTTAACTGTCTTATCTCGATCCTATCTTTGAATATGTGATCTGTGGTTGTATGAGTGTGTATTTTATGAGGGTTGAGAAGTCAACCATGGAAGTCTAGATTTAGATCTAGATGAATATATGATTTGTGTGTATTTCTGCTGTTATTGTGCGAATTAGAGGCGTTTAGGACGCGTTTTGAGGTAAAGATCGCAGTTTATTGCGTAAAACATGTGTTTATGAGTGTCTCGGGGGTCACCTGGGTTGCTTCCAGACGAAGAACAGGCCAAAAACGACGATGAAACGAATAGACTAGGCGAGTTTTAGAGTCGACGGACCATCAAGAACAGGAGTCGCAGCCTTCATAGTCAAGACTATGGAGTCAGCGACTTCGTGATCAGACTATGGAGTCGCAGTTGTGGAGTTAGCAGCTATGGAGGAGTTAGTCCGGATCAGTAGTCCGGAGTAGTTAGTCCGGATCAGTAGTCCGGATCAGTAGTCCGGAGGAGTTAGTCCGGAGGAGTTAGTCCGGATCAGTAGTCCGGATCAGGAGCATCAATCCGTAGCATCAAATCCGTAGTAGTGAAACAGTGTTCCGCAAGAGCTTGCAATCCGGAGCATCAAGTCTGTAGCATCAAATCCGTAGTAGTGAAATAGTGTTCCACGGCGGTCTGAACCGCATCGCATCGCACGGACATTTACATTGTAAACCATTATGCCTAAGTATTATACTTAAGTTACAATGTAAATAACGAAATACCCCCCATTTGGATTCAAAGAAAAATACTAGAAAATTTAATTCCCACTATTTCAAAATGTGAAAATTGGGATTTAGTGTAAAATCTCAGAAAAACCCAAAAGTTCGTAGTAGTGAGTTTTTGGAAAGCGGGGTTAGACATCTTAGAAAAATCCCCAAAAATCAGATTATCTTATTTATGATAAGGGAACCCAATGCCGGGACTTTTAATTTCAAGAAAATAGCTGCTATGAGTACTTCCTTCATAAATCAAGGGTTGAGGATTTACTTGTGAAGACTGGCTACAATTCTAAAGGAAATGTTGAGAATGACATGCCATACTAATGTTAGTATGTTGATGTGAGGTATTGGGGCATGGACTCCGTGACTTGTTTGGGTTATCACCGTGATGCACCGATGGTGCTATGTGGTTGACGTGGCAGGTATATGAACCGATGGCAGCCCGTATGGCGATCGTGGCCGGGCATATTGCGTTGTGGACAAGGCTAAGGCCTGAGTTGAGCCGTTGAGCTCGTGGAGCTAGGGCCGAGTGCCCCGACTGGGATCCCATGGAGGATCGTGGACAAGTTGTCCTGATGTTTGTTGCAGCCGAGTCTCGATGATTGTGCACACTACACGGTGCACGAGTACACTGAGCATATAGTATAGACTTATATGTGTTGCAGGATGTGGAGTGTTAGGGTCACCTACTGAGCTTGTCGCTCACCCCTACTTGTTGTTTACCCTTTTCAAGTGTGACCCGAGACTAGTGGAGGACTTTCTTCCAGGAGGACGCCCACTACTCTGATGTATGATCTGATTATATTCCGTATTGTTTTATGTGATATCCCGGACATTGGTCCGTGGACAGTTGTATTTGCATCTCGTATGATGTGATGTCTGTATGATTGTTTGACTCTTTGTATGCATGATGATATATGGGAAAGTACAGGATTACCCTTGATGTATGATCGTACAGGGTTGCATATTTGAGACAGCACCCGCGGTGTAGTCTCTATTGGTGCTAGTCACCAACCCCTTGACCTTTCGGGTGCGGGCAAGGGGAAGTCATGTACCCGGTTCCGGGTTGCCTGGAATTCGGGGGCGTGACATCTATCTTCCCTTTTTGGAAGTTATGAGCAAGTAGGAATTCTGACAGTGTGTCGTACCAGGCTCTTGGAGCTTGCTTCAAACCATATAGAGCTTTCTGAAGTTTGTAGACAAGATGTCCTGCCTTAGGTTCAATGAAGCCAGGAGGTTGTTCAACATACACCTCCTCTTGAAGGTCTCCATTCAGAATGCGCTCTTGACGTCCATTTGATAAACTATGAAGTTTTCATATGAAGCATACGCCGTAAACATTCGGATTGCCTCAAGTCTTGCTATCGGAGCAAAGGTTTCATCATAATCTATTCCTTCTTCTTGACGATATCCTTTGGCTACCAGTCTGGCTTTGTTCCGGATTACTATTCCATCCGTATCAAGCTTGTTCCGCAACACCCATTTAACGCCAATGACTTGCTGAGACTTAGGCCTTGGTACTAAGGTCCACACATTATTTCTCTTAAATTGATTCAGCTCTTCTTGCATGGCTTCTATCCAATTCGAATCTTGAAGAGCTTCATCTACCACCTTTGGTTCTATTTGAGATAGAAAATACGAGTAAAGACTTATGTTGGAGGTGGTTGCTCTTGTTCTTACACCAACAGTAGGATCACCAATCACTTGATCTGAGGGATGGTTTCGAGTCCATCTATAATTCTGTGCATGTGTTGGATGATCTTGAACAATTTGAAGCTCTTCCAGATTGGGTGGTTCAGTTGTATCGGCTGGTTGAGCTTCATCCGGACTAGATGTTTCCGTATTGAGAGGTACGGTTGAACTAGATGGTTCTTCAACACTGTTTCTTCCAGTGTTAACTAGTCTGGACGGACTTAAAGGTGCTCCGAAATTTTGGGTATCCGTAGGAGTATATCCGGAGCTAAATGGTAGTCCGGAGTCAGAGTCATCCGTAGCATCATCCATAAAATTTCGTTGTGTTTCGCGGATGCCACGTGGTTGGTCAGGATGTGTAACAGGAACATTCATAAACTTCGAATAATCGACGTTGCTGTCCATGACCTGCATATTAGAATTTAAAGAACCGACTTTTGACCAATCAAGATTAGCTTCATCAAAAGTCACATGGATAGATTCTTCAACTTTAAAAAGTTTTCTATTGAAGACCCAATAAGCCTTGCTATGTAGTGAGTACCCGACAAAAATCCCATCATCGATTTTGGTTCAAATTTATTCCGGGTCTCTTTGCCATTTATCAAGATATATAGCAAGTACACCCAAAAGCTCGAAATGTGAAATTGAAGGTTTTCGTCCTCTCCACATCTCATAGGGTGTTTTCATGGTAGATTTATTTATTAGAGTTCGTTTCGAACATAGCGGCAAGTGGACACGGCTTCAGCCCATAGCGAGAGGAAGCGTTGCCCCGCTAACATGGATCTACCAACTTCAACTAAAGTACGATTCTTGCGCTCGGCTACCCCATTTTGTTGTGGGGTTTCGGGAGGGAGAGAAGTCATCGTCGTATGCCCTGTTCGAACAATATGATCTCATTTCGAAAAATCAAATTTCAGTACCATGATCACTCCTGATGCATTTAATGCTCGGTCCTTGTGAGTTGCTTATCCAGTTGAAGAGATCTATTAGATGCTCAAAAGTTTGATCCTTTGATTTCAGGAACATCACCCATGTGTATCCTGGTGAAATCATCGATAACCACAAGGGTATATCTCCCTGACTAGTGATGGAACAGATATAGGACCACAGAGGTCCATATGAAGAAGTTGTAGAGGAGCAATTATTGAGTTAACCGATTTGCTCTTAAAGCCGTGTTTGGTCTGTTTGCCAAGTTGGCATTCTCGACAGAGAGAGTCTCTGGAGAACTTGAGTTTGGGTAGACCGGTGACAAGATCAAGTGACGCTAATTTAGACAAAGTCTTAAAGTTTAAATGTGCGCATCGCTTGTGCCATAGCCAACTATCTTCATCCGATGCTTTCGTGAGGAAGCATACAGGTCGAAGAATTATTTCTTAAGACCACCGAGTATATGTCCCCATCTCTTGATCCGGATAACTTAACATCTCCTGGGATAAGTTTTCTCTTCCTGTACGGTGTTGGACAAAAAGGAAACAAGAAATCCTTTGTCACATAAATTAACGACACTTAGCAAATTATGCTTTAAACCTTCGACTAGTGCAACTTTAGTGATTGATACACAACCGTTAGTTAAAGTGCCATACCTGACGTCTTACTTTCTTTGTTGTCGCCATATGAAACGGATGGACCTTGTTTATCATTAACTTCTACAAGCTGAGTCCGATCACCCGTCATATGTCCTGGAGCATCCACTATCAAGGATCCACTTGCTTTTATTGATCTTTAACTTCAAGTGATCCGGCAATGCATTCCAGAGATGCTCCCTGAAAGACAACAGTTTACACTTTTGGTGCCCAAACTTGTTTCCGGTGGTTAGAGAGAGAGCAGATTGTCAACATTTACGGATTTGATTTTTCTAGGACTCTTAGCTTTCAAAGTTGACATTAACTTGTTAGTTTCAACTGCTTCCTTTATTTGGGTTTTCTTGGGAGAGACACTCCTTTTAGATTTAGATTTTGTTTTGCTCGAAGAACCCCTTTTATAAAACTGATCTTTATTGGATTGAAATTGATTACAAAGCCAGCTATCGGATAGACTCCAACATTCATAGTGATAATGACCCATTTCCTTACGGATGGAGCAGACACTATAATGTGAAGTACAAACAGGGGATACAGGTCTCTTAGATTTTCTGGACTTTCTACTCTGTTCCCGTGGCCTAATCCATTGCGTTTGGGTGACGCGCTCTTGGCCCTAAATGCGTCGGCCTTAGCCTTGTCTTTCTTTTTGGATGCTACAGTTTTGGCTTTAACTGCAGCGCCTTCCCTTCATCTTTAGTTACGGGTGCTACCTGGTTTGGGAAGTGCAAGAATGACCTCGACTCCACGATCATAAACTATGGTGCCTGAAATGAAACCATCCAACGGTTTAGATGTACTAACAGGATATAAATTGGTTAGTTTAGGAGTGAAATCCGGAGGACACTCGGTAGCTTGAGCTATGGAGGTTGATGGTTCGGAACCTAGGCCAGGTTTGACTCGGATGTCGTCAGGATCGGTCCTAAAGGTAGAGGCTATTTCCCCGGATTTTAGCCACTTACGATTTATTTCCTTTTCCTGTTCCAGTTCATTTTCGAGTCTTTTTACTATAACTTTTAGGCCTGAGAGATTGGTATTTAACAAATGATTTTCAGCTCTTAGATCGTGATACCAAGCTTCTTTTCCTCTGAAGTTAGTGATGTCCTTTTCGAATCTATTAATAGTAAATTCAAGACGTTTATTCTGACTTTCCATATCTTTGTACATTTGAGTAATTATTAGTCTCTCATTCTTTTCATGATCACATGCAGTAGTAAGAGATTCTAATTTACTCAGGAGCTCAGAGATAGAAGGTACCTCAGTATTTGCCATGAGGCAGACGTTCGGCTTAGTGGTCGGCTCATCATCCGAGGATTCCTCCTCTTCTTTCGAGCCACTCATGTATTTTGTCACGAGCGCCTTCCTCTTGCTCTTGCTGTTGTCTGAGGTGGAGCGGCGATGAGTTACCTTGTCACTTTTCTCGGCTACTTTTGATTTGGGCCTGCATTCCTTGGCCCAGTGACCGGTTTTCCCACAGTTGAAGCATTCCTGGGAACTGGACTCCGGTCGCTCCTTCCTTTGGAACAATGATGATGAGCGTCTTCTGAACCCTTTTTCGTTTTTCCGTAGGAATCGCTCAAAGGATTTGACAAGAAGGGCTATCTCCTCCTCATCGTCGGAATCGAATTCTCGGACACGTCCGTATCATCATTCCTCAAGTATGTTTAGACATTCCCGTAGCTTTGAGAGCTACCCCTTTTCTTTCCGAGCTATTTTCTCATCCCTGTCGAGTACTTAAACTTGATTTCGTGAGTCCGCAGCTCTCCATACGGTTCTTCAAGGGGAACATCTCGCGGTTTTGTCCGATTGCATCTAGAGTTGTTTGGAGTAGTAACGATCCGGCAAGGAGCGAAAGAACTTGTCATTGATCCGGGATTGAGAATAGTGCTCATTGACGATCTTGACTTAAGAATGAGCTTGCCGAATCTCCGATAGATGCTTTCGAGTGATTCGCCCGGTTTATGATTAAAACTCTCAAAGTTCGTCCGAGAGTGCAGATCACATTTTGCATCCGAGACCGACTCCCCTCATAGAGGATTGTCGGTTTGTCCCAAATGACTTTTCTTTGTCGTGCAGCCTTGGACGTCGTGGAAAGCCTCGGAATCCAAAGACGATGTAACATAAGTCGGAGCCTTTTCACTAGCGCCATTGCCAGGCTCTTTCATCGTTGGTAAGTTCAAGATCTGTCTTTGGCCTCCTAACTCCATGTTCTCCGATAGTCATCGGAATTGGAATCTCCTTGATGAAGACATAGCCACATAAGATGATCATGGCATACCATAAACATCTTCATGCGAGCTTTCCACTTGGGAGAAAAGCTCAGGTGTGAATTTGGGCGGTTTCGTTAAAGTAAAGCCAGAACTCCGTGGTTGAGAAGCGGCGGCGCAAGCAGGTTGAGGTGGGTCGACATTTTCACCGCCGCTTCGATTCGGGATGGGCTCCTGTGCACCTCCGGAGTTAAGGCGAGTGTTGAATAGCATACTGCTTTTTTCGGCCATTTCTGAGATTGAAAGAGTAGGATCTCTACTTAGAACAAAATAGAACTTGCTTTGATACCACTTGATGGTCCCTTGGAGCCTAAAGGGGGGGGGGTGAATAGGCTCTTATCAAAACTCTTTTCTTTCTCTTAAGACACAAACACTTATCTAGTTAAGTGATAGAATCATCCGGAAGATAACCAGGATAGTGGAAGTATTTTGTTTTATTATCACAAGATAAATACAACAAAATAGAAGCAAGACTCTCTTACACTTTGTTTACAAATGAACTCACACACTAGCCAACTTCTATCTCCAAAGATGAAAAACGCTTGTGCATACACAGAATTAGTCTTTTCTTTACTAATGCACATACGCTTACTTTTTTAATGTACAAGTATGAATATTTATACAAAACATTCCTAAGAGACAACCTTGGAACTTGTAGTTCCGGAATGCGTTCAAGCACTAACTATCCCTCGGTAATCTCTCCGCCTTGATTGCTGCGGTTTGTGGAGCTCAAGATCTTGGGTTCGAAGAGTATAAGTGCGTTTGTGAGTTCCCAATTACAATTAAGGTTGTGTCCACATATCCGGATGATCCACGTGTAAGATTCTTCAGGTTCTCAATAAACTCGTCTTACATCGGGATGCCACGAGCTGATAACTTTAAATGCGGTTGAGTTGAAGCAGTATCTTCTTGGTCCGGTGTAATTTTCCTTACTCCGTAGCTAATGAAGCTCGGAACCTTACTCCGTGTCAGTGATTGCTTACTCCGTATCTATTTAGTACTGGAATCCTTAGTCCGTGTCAGCGCTTTCTTACTCCGCATGTAAGTTCCTTACACCGGGCGAGTCTTGAAAAGTCTAATGACTTATTCCGAGTCAGCGCTTTCTTACTCCGCATGTAAGTTCCTTACTCCGTATGTAATTTCCTTACTCCGGGCGAGTAAGATATCCGGATTCCTTACTCCGCATCTGGTTTCCTTACTCCGTGTGAATAAAGACTCGGATCCTTATTCCGCATCAACACTTCTTTACTCAGCATGTATGAAAGACTCGGACGCCTTACTCCATGTCTTCTTCACTTTAGTTCGCCTGAGGGGAAGACTTAACTATTTAACTCCATTTCAATCCTTTTGTTTCGTGCGACCTTGTTGACCAAGACTCTTACTCCGCACTTATCCTTTAAGTTCTTAGTCCGTACGAATGTTCCTTATTCCGTATGTATTTGTGACTTGGTTATTTACCAAGTGTTTGACGACACTCACTCTTGTCCGGATCAGGATTATGTATCCTGTCCTTAGCTTTGCTCTCACGAGTGCATCTCTGGATTAGTAACATATCTTCTGCAATGATCAAATAAACACAAAAGATCTCAGATCAAATTACATAAGGCTTTATCAGCATTATCCAAATTCTGGGTTTGATCCAACAGTTATCGACACACTTTTTAACATTAGTTGTTAAACTCCAGATACTCAATAATTATAATTACCGTCAATAATATATGATAATATGAGTAGTGATAATCTAACTAGTATAATTATATATTATAGTTCTCATATTACTTATGTTATAAACAAAACAATAGTATGAAAAGTCATATTTTTTAACTTATTTCCTTCGATGTAATTAAAATGATCAATAATATATTATTTATTAATTTTAACCCAAATATAAAATACATACTATCAAAAATCAAAACTCACTCTCACCATGTATTTTATATTATATAACATTGATATTAAAATGGTTAGTATTGTATAATTAACCAATAACATTGATTATAATTAGAATAATATATATATATATATATATATATATATATATATATATAACTCACACTTAATAATTATATTAGTTATTACTTTAATTATGTTAAGGGAAATAAGTTAGAAAAATCCGACTTCTCAAACTATTTGTATTGTTTATAAGCATAAGTAATATGACAACTATGATATATAATTATATTAGTTAGGTTATCACCGCTCATATTATTACTTATTATTGATGATAATTATATTACTTTGATTATCACTATTAGTTACTTAAATTATTACTCATTAATTAGAATTTATACATGCATATAGTAATAATTTGATATGAGTTTATATATATATATATATATATTCTAATTATAATTAATGTTATTGGTTAATTATAAAATACTAACTAACATATAAATAATTAGTGTATATATTTAAAATCTATCATATAGATAATATTAGTAGCAAAAATAGTACCACTACTAATAATAATAATGAGTAAATATTTGATTTTAAAAATAATATTACTCACAGAGTATATATACTTATATTTAAAAAATTATTTATTAAAAGTATTAGTAATATTTTAATATAAAATACAAGCATATAAAATATAAGAAAGTGATATAATTTATAATTATATAGTATATTAGTATGAACTAAAATATAACTTCAAAATTAATTTTAAATATAATTAATTTGTATTTTATATCAAAATATTAATATTACATTTAGTTTTTATTATAATATAAATATATAAACTTTGTAATTATTATTATTAAAATAAGTTATACATTCTTTTATTATTATTATTATTATTATTATTATCATTACTAATAATAATAATAGTATTGTTATTGTTATAATTATTTATATGTTATATTATAATTTATAAGTATATATAACAAAAAATAGTTTAGTTTAATAGTTGAGTGATATGCTATCGGCACGGGAGGTCTTGGATTTGACTCCTCATCTTGATAATTTTCCACATGAGTCAGCTGGGCGGGCGGAAATTTTTGACGGGTAAGAGCAAGGCATGCTTGTCTCGTTGCAAAAAATTATTATCCCGTATACGGTTAAATTCAACAAATACTCAGTCCGAAACAGAGTAAATACGGATCAAATTGTCATCTTAGTTGATCGGTCGAACCGACCGTGCTAGTGGGCGAAAAGGCGGCACGGCCTTCCAAGCCGCTGTCGCGGGTCTCTATTCGCTTGGTCACCGACGTCTGCTCTGATGGACCTTGCTACACAGAAGCAGCGACCTCACATTTTTTTCACCCTTCAAGAAAACCTCACAATCAGGATATGAAAAAACAAATAATAATAAAGGTCGGCCTCTCAGTTACCGTTTCTCACAATTAAAAACTACTAGTGGACGGTAATGCTACGCGATTACCCTCATTAAACGTCAATAATAAATATTTAGTGGTACTGTGGTGCGATGACAGACATTAAAGGCTATATAGATATGCAACGACTTATGCAAATTAAAGTGGAAGGGACCTTCAATTACTCATAATGAACTAGGCTTAAAAATATTCACGACTCAAACGGGTTGAATTTATGTGTTGGAAGTAATAATTCGAGTTTGCATGGAGGAATAAATTATAGGGAGGGTCAAGCTTGACGGGAAAAAAAATTTAACCTGAGAAAATTTCTGAGTTGGGAGGAGAGGAGGGCAGAGGAGAGGACAACGCTTTAGAAGAAAAACTATTAATCAAAGAACCAATAAAGAGGAAAACCGATTTTGAAAAATTAATGGGAAAGAAAAAAGAAAAAATAATATATATTTTCAATTAATAATTCAAAACCACTCAAACGTAATGTTTAGTAAAGAAAAAATAAAGAGAAGTCAAATATTAAATTTTTTTAAATAATATATTATTATATATATATGTAGAAACAGGACGGATTGACTATTTAATGGAATAAAATAGCCAACGTACCAAATTTAGCGGTGAAAGTTATATTATTCTATCTTTTCGACTCATTTTCCCGTCATGTAAGTATAAAAATTGGACACAAATTTTTATATACTTTTTTCACTTCACATTTTCTGTATTAGTCAAACAGAAGAAAATTTAAAATGCAAACCTTTTCAACCCCATGTTCGTTTTCCGTAGGAATTACATACCTACCAAACAAGGGATAAAGGCTAGCAACGACTTAGCAAATTAAAGTGGAGGGACCTTCAATAAGTCATAATTATCAACTTGGCTTAAAAATATTAATTCATGACTCAAACAAGTTGAATTTATGTGTTGGAAGTAATAATTCGAATTTGCGCTCCTTTTTATAACAGTGCTAATTCACCCACCTGATTTGCGCTCCTTTTTTAATTAAATATTATTTATTATATCATGGGCCTCCTTATCTTTCTTAATTATTATTTACATTGAAATAAATTAATTATCCGAGATATAATGCGAGTTAGAGTTCTTTTTTTATGCGACTTTTAATTTTTACATTCTTTTTTATTGTAATTTAAAAACTAATTATTTTTGTATTGTAATTTAAAAATAATTTATTTAGTAATGAAATTTGAAAAAAAATATGTATTGTAAAAAATCCAATTTAAATAAAAAAATAATATTTGATGAATTTAACTAATAAAATAAATGAAAAGTAAAAAAAATAAAAATAAAAAAGTATTTAGATATCTGAATATAATTAAATTTAAATTTAATAGAAATAATTTTTAAAATGAAACTAACTATTCCATTTTGTAAAAAGCTTAACAAACGCACCAATGGTTTTTGAGGAATATTAGAAGAGAATAATGTTACTTGTAATTTTTATTTTGGGACTATATTATAGGTTTTTGTATTTTTATTAAAATAATATATAGTTTTGATTAAAAATTTATTAATTAAAACGATATTGTTTTAATAAAAATACAAAGCGTCTGCGTCCTACTTTAAAATTTATTTATCAAAGTGAAAACTGTAATTATTTTAACCTAATGAAACTTATTTATCAAAATAATAATAATTAGTTATCAAAGAATAGATTACAATTGCATGTGATCGATGTACCGCAGCGTCTATTAATACCCGCCCTTATAGCCAGAGAGACTCCGATTCTCATCAACAGGTAAGTGGTTTCTGTTCTTCATCTATCGATAAAATATGGTCCCTGTACGTAAGTTCGATGTTCTCCGGCCGACCAAAGGAAACATGGTCCATCCCCGGACGAATGTGCAACAGGCGCAGCCACTTCCAGGTTCCGAAGCAGCAGTTGGTGACCAGACATCTGTGGCCGCCGGACAACGGCGGTGTGCCAATTATAAGCCCAACGTTTGGACATACGATGTCATCCAGTCCCTTCCTACGGCTTCCAACGTGAGCAATAATTTATACACCATAACTAACTACCCCTTTCTTAATTTCTGTTGCTTCTCTCCCTCTACTTCTAGTAGCTACTAACTCAACGCTTCTTCTTTTTCTTTTTTTTCTGTTTGGTTTTTTGGCCAATGGCCACTCACACATAACACTTACAAGTCCAGGAATTAGAAGTCTAATAATTAATTTGCATGGGAGTTACAACTAACATTAATCCCAATGAGTCGTCATGCAGGTGGGGTCGATGAGACGACAGGCTGAGGTGCTGAAAGAGGAAGTCAGAGCTCTCCTGGAGGATGCCTCACCGGTAGAAACGGCGGCCAAGTTAGAGCTGATAGACTGGGTTGAGAATCTTGGGTTAGCCAGCCTCTTCACTAAAGAAATCGATGAAGCCCTACGTACCATAGCTTCTAATAATGATTATGAAAATGAAATTACAATTCAAAAGAATGGTCTACGTCTTGTTGCCCTCCGCTTTAGGCTCCTCAGGCAGCATGGATATAAAGTGTCCCCAGGTAAATTTATGTAAATGAGGCCTACTCTATGATGTATTAGCAATCTTAGGTGAGAGAACGTGAAAACTAGCTAGGAATGTATATATAACACAAATTTGGAATTTTGAAACTGTATAGGTTCACACAAATCAAACTTTCATGATAAGACTTAACAAAAAAAATCGTAGTGTAAATTTAACGACTCATAAAATTTAAATTTTTGAGAAATTTGGTGGAGTTTCATATTTTTGCATAATCTATCAATGTATGTATTTGGAAATATAGTGCAACTCAAAATTACAACGCATAATCTATCAATGTATGTATTTGTCCCACATCTTCAAAATTTGAAAAAGTCAAGACCTTAATCATGTGGATAGAAAGATTACAACGCAACGTTTTCAACTTAAACTGCTTTTCACCTTCTGCAGTCTTTTATATATTTATATATATCCCGTCCAAATGAGGTGTATCCCAGTATATACATATGTATACATACATATATATGCCCTTTAGAAGGGTATATACTTAACTTCAATGGCGAAATTTTCATTCTTAACCTTCTAACATAATCTTGTAAACAGACGGGCTCGACGAATGCTTGGGTGATAAGGCTTGTACGCTCGGCGAAAACACGCAAAAAGATGAAAATGGCGTATTGGAGCTTTTCGAGGCCTCCCATTTGGGATTGGATGGTGAAGGTGTCTTGGATGCGGCAACGGCATTATCTGTTGGGCTTCCCTCTCATTGGAGGGTCCAATGGTTCGATGTTAAGCAAAACATCGAGACTTACCAAAAAGGGAGAAAAGATTGTGACAACTCAGCTCTGCTCGAGCTAGCTCAAGTCAACTTTAGAATGGTTCAGTCAACTCACCAAACAAATCTCAAAAATATGTCCAGGTATACATACCAGCTTTCCTTTTTTAAGAGTATGTTTTGGATTTTGCGTGGCTAAGCTATGTTTAATTAACATTTTGATGTTACCTATAAATGTTTTTTTATACGAACATTTTTAATCTCTTACCATAAATATTTTTAACTGGATGAACATATATGATGCAATCTCAATCATATATTATATTTTTTAAAAATATATTATATAGGTGAGCTTGTGCCTCATCAGACTAGTTATGAATGGAGTTGTGAATCTTCAGGTGTTCAATAAGTTTGTCAAAGTCGATCGTGATGCAATTAAATTTATTACATTTATTTGGATCGATTGTAATATTAGGTGGAACAAGAAATGAATTATATGTTGAAATAAATTGTTGTGGCGCCGCGTGAACAGTATTGTACTTGGTTTTTAAGAAATGAATGGAGTGTTTATTTCCTTCCATTATATTACATTCAACCAACCGATTGATTGCTTCTTTTCTCAAACATGTGATAAGACATTTTCATATGCACGCAGGTGGTGGAAGAATCTGGGTCTGAATGAAAGTCTCAGCTTTACGAGGGACAGGTTAGCAGAAAGCCTTTTGTGGGCGGTGGGAGTCGCCTGCGAGCCAGAGTGTGGCCATCTTAGGGAATGGCTAACCAAGACCATCAATCTGATACTAGTGATCGATGACGTTTATGACGTGTTTGGTTCTTTTGACGAACTGCAGATCTTCACCGACGCGGTTGACGCGTGAGTGCATCCATCGTCTCCACTCATTTGATTAACGCTATTATTAACTACATAATTAATAAGATTATGTCTACATATACATAGGTGGGATCCTAGCATAGTAGAACAACTCCCCGAGTGCATGAAGATTTGCTTCCATGCACTTTACAATACCACAACTGAAGTTGCCAATGAGATGCAAGAGGAAAGTGGAGACGAAGTCTTACCACATCTAAAGCGAGAGGTAATACACGCATCTACAAATAGAGAAACACATTACCGTATATAAATTTCACAACTATTTAACAGTGACTGCATGTAGTTTTATTTATGTATTTGTAAGAGAAAAAAATCCAAATATAGATTAAGTTCTTGGTATGTTTATCAAAATAATATCATTTTAATTAAAAATATTATTAAAAGATAACATTATTTTGATAAAAATATAAAAAACTTATAAATTGCTCAAGAAAGGACGATAAAGAAAATTAGCTGAATGATTTTATTAAACAATCAGACGATCATGTATCAAATCCAAAAAAAATAAATTTAAAATATATATTATCTATGTGCCCGATATGTTATCATCGAATAGCTAATTTTTTTATTAGAAATCAGAATTCTTTAAAAAGATAAATGAAATTTGCAATCGGCTCACAGTAATTTATGGTTAATGTGAATGGCTATGATTTTTTTTCTTTCAGTTTTAATGATTTGGTATGCTCATACGATTATTATACTCACCGATTGCATTACTCCTTTAAAAATAAATCATGCCCCACACAAGTAATAAAAATTTAAATTAATTTAATGTTGACATTACTGCGTGTTGACAAAATAAAATAAATAAAAGAGTAATATTATAAGTAATCATGATCATCGATGAGGAAAAAAAATAGCCGTCTTCATCGGTTACAATTTCACGATACAGAGATTCGGTAGCACGAAATATTCTTCTCAATATAATGGAGTCACAAGGTTTTTTTTGTTTTCTTTATAAAGTTGACGCCATGTTTATTTGGATGTTTTTATATTGTTTTTTAGGATAACTTATGATCTAAAGGTTTAATTTTAGTCCAATCGGTCGGTCTCATGCATGCTAGCTTGCACCGATAATCTAAGGAAATACAGTACATTTTGATGTATTCAACATCGAAAAAATATTACTTTAATCCGACCCTGTTACACCTGCACTACCTCTCATTTTCATATATATCATTTTCTCATATATATATATATATATATATATATATATATATACGTGTGTGTGTTTATATGAGAAATTAAGACTAACAGAACTAGTAAATGGATACCACCATCAGTGGGCAGACTTTTGCAAAGCAATGCTAGTTGAAGCCAGTTGGGATAACATCGGGTACACGCCGTCGCTGGAAGTGTACCTAAACAATGGATGGATTTCGTCTAGCGGACCGCTACTCTGCGTTCATATCTTTCTTTCAGCAAGAGCACTATACCAGGCCATAAAAGCAGACCCTATTGACACCCTCATGAACCAAACTCAGGAACTGGTGCATTCTGTGTCTCTTATAATCCGCCTCTGCAACGATCTTGCAACATCAGCGGTAATAATTAAATATCAATTCCTCTTTCTCAACTATACAAGCATACATGCGTACACATTAATATAATTAACTACTACTCCATAGCTCCATTTGAGGCTAATTAATGATCAGACAATCAATAGCTAGGCAGCTTTAATTTACTATTACCAGTTTTTTAAATAGCAATTACAATGGTAATTAATAATATTGGAGCTTTTGAATTTTTTTTGAAAATAGGCGGAAATAGAAAGGGGGGATGCCCCATCATCAGTGGTGTGCTACATGCGAGAAGCCAACGTTTCAGAGCAGGAGGCTCGGGAGCACATCAAGGGCGTGATTGTTGCCGCGTGGAAGAGAATCAACGGGCAGTGCATCAATATGCAGCAGGGTCGTCCGGAGCTGAAGCCTCTGGTGCGCATGGGCACCAACGTGGCTCGAATGGCTCACTGTATGTACCATCATGGAGACGGATTTGGCGATCAGGACCCTGAAACTCGGGACCGCATCGCCTCTCTACTTATACACCCTCTTTCACTTTGATTCCTCTGTGTTAAATCAAGTAAAAGAAAAGTATATTCGGACTTAAGTGAATGTCATTTATTCCTAAAATTTAGTATCTTTCCAAATTTATGGTTGTGTTATCAATACAATATATACAAACATTATCCCTCCAAGCTCTTGTCTTCTTTATTTCACATGTTATCAGTGAGCCTTATCTTAGTTTTCGTATGAAGAAAAAGGCAACCTGTTTAGTTAAAAAAAGTGCTCTTCTCGTTAAATCTCTTGCTCGGCTTTTTTCTAACAAACTCCCCCTTGCCTGTGAAATTTCCTTTGCTACCACCTCACGACGAGCACATCAGCTAAAAAGACTTCTGATATTATAAAACACATTTCCGGAAACAACAACGTGTTTGGTGGTCCCTGTTTGGCGGCGATATTTTTTTTTTTAAATTCGAGTAACGCGTTTTCGTTCTTTGTTTTTGTACTCATTCTTCTCTCTCCTCTTCTTGCCTCAGCTCCGCCCATTGCCACCTCCCGCTTCGACGGCCAGCAACCCCCTCTCCCCGCTGCCACCTCCCGCTGCGACAGCCGGCAACTCCCCCCTCCCCGCTGGCCGCTGGCCGCATCAGCAGATGCTGCAAGAGACTCCAGGAACCACCTGGTTTGAAATTTCCCCATTATAGTGCGCTTGCGATTTCTGTGAACAGGCTACTGCAAGGTTATGATGTCTCAGTTGTGAAGTCTCGGCAAGTACCTGGGGATATTTTCCATTGGAACCTTTCAATTCATTTATACAATTCACAGACCATGATGTGGGTCACCTCACTGTCTGAGGTTTTGACTGGGTGGAGGGCTGGTGATGAGAGTGTAATATGTGATGGAGTTGGGATGATAGGCCGCAGTCTAATTGCATATGATCTCTCGAGGGTGCCCCATGGTTGGGTGATGAAGAGTTGTATCCCAGTGCCTTGCCTCCTCACATGTGGTAGGTTGAAGAACCTCAATAAGAAATTGGTGATGGTAGGCGGAATTGGGAAGCCAGATCGACTTGGGATAATTAAGGCGGAATCGGTGATGTGGTCCTCACATGTGGTCGGTTACCTCAATGAGGGTGCCCCTGCGCAAGCTCCCCCCTGCGCGATGGCTCCCCGGCGAGATCTCCCCCCCGCGCGACCTTCCCCCTGCGCGGTTCCCCCCCCCCCCCCGCCACTTCCCCCCGCACGACGGCTCCTCCCTGCCCTAGCGCGAGCTCCCCCTGCGCGATGGAACACGACCTCCCCTGTCCGGAACAGTACGTGCCGCCGCAACTGCGGGAAATACACTTACCAAAAGAATACTTCTCAAATACAATTTTTAAAAATAATTTTTAAAAAACAAAAAACCAAAAATACCACCAAACATTTGTTAAGATCATGCTAAGGTGTAACCATGTCTGTGTCTACTATGATTTTAAAATATGTTGTGATAATTTTTCTAACAGAAACAAAATATATAGAGAGAGAAAAAAATCCAATCCAATTATTACATTCTCATATTTATTCTCTCTTAATTTGTTTGTTATATTTATTATTATTTAGTTGTTTATATATATATATATATATATTATTTTCTAATATTCCCCCCCCCCCCCTTCTCTCTCTCTCTCTCTGAATATTATTTATTATTAATCATAAATTATTTAATATTTTTTTTACAATATTGATACGTCACTCTTAATTAATAGTAAAATACATTGTGTCAAGGAATTAACATGTATTTCAAAGAATATAAATTTAATTAGTATTTATTCTCCCAATGAAAACACATAACCTACATTCATTTTTGTTTTGTATTTGTATTATTATTGTACATTTGTTCAAATAACCAACATCACAAAACTTGACTTTGTTGCCCTTGAGATATTTGAAAATAATTATTTCTCATGTATATTTGATTTTGATATCTTAAAGGGTTTGAGATAAACAATAAAAGAAGGGAACAAAGAATTCCTAAAACATGTTCGATAGAGGTATTTTCTGTTTTCGTTTGTAAAAAATTATTATTATTTTTTACTACAAAAAATTAAAAATTGAAACCAACAAAAGATTATTTTCAATTTAAATGACCCCTAAAATGAAATATGATTGTTTTTAGTTATTTATTTTTTTTAATTCAAAAATAGCTATCACATTATGAAAACAAAAACATGAAAAATCTCAATCAAACATGCCACACTCTTTAAACGGAATTTATAGCTAGATATAACTAACGATTAATCTAAGTTATTTTCTTTTGGAGGAAGAAATTTCAACTCAACTTATGAGAAAACATGAATTAAAGAAAAGATCGTAGTAGAAATGTGGTGTTTTGTTAAAAAAAATAAATTCAAACTAATGTATACATGTTTATATTTTAAAAAATTCAATTAATAAATATGCAATCAATTTAATGTCTCACTTCAATTGTTATTTATTAACATCCTTTTAAGATAAAATAAAACATTCATGACCTCAAAATTTAATTGAAACACACTTTATGAATACAAATAGATTATGGGTTTACTCCAACCTTATGAGTGATTATGATTTGTATTTCAAAAGATTAATTCAAACCCTACAAAAACAGCCCTCACTTCTTAGATCAAAACAATAAAGGGTTGTGTTCAATCAAAGTACCAACTTCCGCAAGTTAAGTATAAATATCTCCAAGCATGATAAAGGGATGGAACTCAAATTATAACACATAGTTATATAATATTGTAAATAATATTAGGGATTCAAAACAACCAATAAAAGTAATGAAAGTTAAACGGATTACAAAAAACTCACCCATCTATAAGAAAAAGGATCATTACACAAATACTAAAAAGAATTCGAGTATTTAGAACAATAAAGCAAAATACACTTAAAAGAATGTAAACCAAAATATTTTGATTCGTTGAGCTTGAACTCAATCTCTGCCCCAAAACTCTTTGCGTAGTCTTTTTCTACCTTGCTATCTCGTGCCATCGAAGAGAGTCAAATTGAAGAAGAGGAAGCTCCCTAAAAACCCTAATATGCCGTTATATACTTCAACCCTCCTGGTATTTGTTTATGCCAATTGCAAAATATATAAAAACCTTAAAAATAATGAGGCATGTTATCAAATTACTATTATGCCATTGATTAAAGATTAAATTAAAATTATCTCGAGTCATTAGTCCCTTGCTTCATGACTTTTGGACCAGATTGGTCAAGTCTCTACCAAAAGAGCTTCCAAAGGTTTCCTTAACTAACATTATCAACCAAAGAGTTGCTTGCTTCGACCAATGGAGACTTTTGACCATTAACTAGAGGAGTGCCGACCACAACCGCTTCAACCACATGATGCGCTAAGCAAAGGAGCACGCGTTAACCAACTCATCTTCCATAAAAGTTGCATAAACCAAGGGTGGTCAACTAAGTGTAGTGTCCACCAAGAAAATGCATACTCTTCTCCTTCAATCATTACAAAACATACCTCCTGTCATCACCGGATTCCGTCCGGGAGGGAAACCGCTTTTGGGGTGCGATTCGCCCCCGTCCTTCATCCGAAGGGTGATGAAATAAACAGAGTCGTCACCAACCGTTTTTGGGGTGCAGTTGGTCACCTAAAAGGAAATTATTTATGCCACTTAAGGATGGGCTCGAGAGTTTGTTACGCATGGGGAAAGATTAGCACCCCCACAATGCCCTTTCGATACCTATCTTAAGAGTCGGAGGTTTCTAACTTATTTTACCCGCTATCTTTTAAATAGTCTAAAAGTGATAAGTTCTACTTTTTTTTATTTTTGTAAGTTGTTTGTTGAAGTTACAATTAAATTTAATTTATCCTAGGTCTCTAAAGGGAGACTCTAATAAAAAGTCTACAAGTTGTAAGCCATATGTTAATGCTTTAAAAAAAATACTACAATAATTCTAAGGATCAAAATTAATAGGAGTTTATGAAAAGCAAAAAAAGAAAAAAATCCAAGTGTTAAAAAACATGATGGTCCCTTGGAGCCAAAAGGGGAGGGGGGGTGAATAGGCTCTTATTCGAACTCTTTCCTTTCTCTCAAGACACAAACACTTATCCAGTTTAAGTGATAGAATCATCATGGAAGATAACCAGGATAGTGGAAGTATTTTGTTTTATTATCACAAGATGAATACAACAAAATAGAAGCAAAACTCTCTTACACTCGTTTACAAACGAACTCACACTCTAGCCAAGTACTATCTCTCGTTAATGATTAAGCTCTTGCCCTTTTTTTTGTGTATCTATATATATGAATATTTATACAAAACATTCCTAAGAGACAACCTTGGAACTTGTAATTCCGGAATGCGTTCCGCACTTACTATCCCTCGGTAATCTCTCTGCCTTAATCGTCTGCGGATTGTGGAGCTCAAGATCTTGGATTTGAAGAGTATAAGTGTCTTTGTGAGTTCGAGATACAATTAAGGTTGTGTCCACATATCCGGATGATCCACGTGTAAGATTCTTCAGGTTCTCAATACATTCGTCTTACATCGGGACACCACGAGCTGATAATTTTAAATGCGGTTTAGTTGGAGCAGTGTCTTCTTGGTCCGGTGTAATTTTCCTTACTCCGTAGTTAATGAAGCTCGGAACCTTACTCCGTGTCAGTGGTTGCTTACTCCCTATCTATTTAAGACCGGAATCCTTAGTCCGTGTCAGCGCTTCCTTACTCCGCATGTAAGTTCCTTACTCGCATGTAAGTTCCTTACTCCGTATGTAAGTTCCTTACTCGTATGTAGGTTCCTTACTCCGGGCGAGTAACAAATCCGGATTCCTTACTCCGCATCTAGTTTCCTTACTCCACACTTATCCGTTAAGTTCTTAGTCCGTAGGATTGTTCCTTATTCCGTATGTATTTGTTACTTGGTTATTTACCAAGTGTTTGACGACACTCACTCTTGTCCGGATCAGGATTATGTATCCTGTCCTTAGCTTTGCTCTCACGAGTGCATCTCCTGGATTAGTAACATATCTTCGCAATGATCAAATAAACACAAAAGATCTCAGATCAAATTACATAAGGCTTTATCGGCGTTATCCAAATCTGGGTTTGATCCAACAAAACAGGTGTTTGAAAAGGTTTTTGTTTTTTTTGTTTTTTTTTGGAGAAAGGTTTTTTTTTTGTTTTTTGTTTTTTTTGTTTTGTTTTTTTTTTTCAAATTATACGTAAGTTATCTCAAAGTTTTATTTCTAGGTTAAATGCTAAATTTTTTTTTGTTTTTTTTTGTTTATATTTCAAAGGGGCAAAAATAAGAAAAGCCAAGAAACACTAAAGAAAACCAAATGACAAGTGAAAAATATTTTTTGTTTGCTTGTTTAGAAAATAACCTTTCCCTTTTTTTTTTGACTTGTTTGGAAACATTTTGTTTTGTTTTGTTTTATTTTGTTTTGTTTTGTTTTTGTTTATATTTCAAAGGGACAAAAAAGAAGGAAAGCTAAGAAACACTAAAGAAAACCAAATGACAAGTGAAAAACATTTTTTTTGTTTGCTTGTTTAGAAAACATCCTTTTGTTTTTGTTTTTGACTTGTTTGGAAACATTTTGTTTCGTTTTGTTTTGTCCGGGTTGGACATATTTTGTCAAGCTTAATTTTCTTCTATGCTACCTCCGCTTTCTGTAAAATTTTCTAGGACGACGGAGTCGTGACCGTTGAGCTACAAATACCCGATTTTAAGGATTTATTCAAAAAAGGATTTCAAATGCCAAAGAGTCCATCCCAGGCGATAGAAAATCAAATTGAGGATCAACGCCTTCGACCGCACTCGATTCCAAGGTCAAACGAAGAAATTATAGTCAAAACCGTTCGGACCGCTAATAACGGTCAAACAATAATTGACTTTCAAAACGGCAATCCAGATCAGGTCACGAACCTCATTTTCCTATTTTAGTCGTCGTTATGAGAATTTTGATATATATATTGCATATTTTAGCTCCCGAAACATTTTCAAATAAAAAATAAAAAATTATATGTTTTCCCAGGTGATAAAATAGTTTCGGGACGTGCTAAGGCTTGGCGCGAAAATAAAATTATTTTAGAATGAAAATTACATGGGGACGCTCGTCACGATGCCCCGAGTCCAAAAGTATTTTTTTAAGATTTAGCAAAATTCAGATCGACTTATCGATCCCAAAACTTAAAAACATCAGTTAAAAAATACCTCATTGAAAAAATCAAAAACCCTAGCCGCCATCTCTTTCTTTTTCCCGCCTATCCCTGTCCACGTGTCATCTCTTCATTAGCCTAAGGATAAAACAAATTAAAAAGGCAATAAGAAAATGAGAAAGGAAAAGCAAAAACAAAAATAAAAAAACAAAAAACAACATATTCTCCAGCCTTATCCCATCGCGTCGTCTCTCTCTCTCTCTCCATCGCGTCGTCTTCCTCACCTCCACGTTGGACAGCTACGCTAGCCATCATACACCTACCTCCTTTTCTCCCTCTTCCCTGGCCAACCTCCTCCACGCCAGCCACGCCTCGCCCCCATACCTCATTTTCTCTCTCTCGGCCGAACCAAACCCAAGCCAAATTGGGTCCTCATACATCATACCCTGCCATAGCTGCCGCCCTTAAGAATCCTTGGACCCGAGATCCTATCTATAAAACCCCTCTCCCCTCTCAATTCATGTGGGCTTTCTCTCCCTTCAAAAAATTCGAAAGAAAAACACAAAACACCCAATCTTCATCCTTCTTCTGTCTCCTCCCACCAAGAGCCCCACTCCCCTGGCCAGAGATCATCCCGCCGGCCGGTGTGGAGTGTCCCTGGTCCGCTCCCACGAAGCACCACCTCTGCAATCAACAATCCGAAAAATACACGCAAAGCGTTTCTCTTTCTTCTCTTCCACCGATTCCGCGCAAACTCCCCCCTACCCCCGGGTCGGAAATCATACACTAGCCACCATGAGTCGTCACCCACCACCTCTGCCTCCCCGCGCGGACGGAAGTTACACCTCCAGCCGTCACCTTTTAAAACCCCTATAGAAAGCCACAAAATAACTCCCCCTCATTTTACTCGATCTTTCGTCCGCCGCAACAGCCACAGGTGCGACCTCAATCAACCATTGCGCGCCTCAACCAACCAACGAAGACGTAGCATCAGCCCCTTTCTTAGGACGCGACTCCGGCTTCCTTGGCAACACTCCCAATCATCTCCAGAGTGTCGCTCCCCTGCGGCGCTTCCTCTAACCACGAGGCCTCTCTTCTCACTATCACAACTTCCACCGCTGGCATGCCGATCTAGTGACCGGCTGTGGTCCTCACGAAATTCCGGGAAGTCGAAGAAGGAGGCGAGGGGTTCTCCGGGCGGAGTCCCAAGACGTTATACCGTGGCCGTTTACTTATTATTTTTATTTACCCTTTTTTTTATCAATTTGCTATTGAGTGTTTGTTTTCTTGCCCCGTTATATGCTTATTCTATGGTGATTTCGGTCATTTTTCTCCTGGTCCGAGTTTTGAGCTGGCCCGTTTGTGTGTTGTTTCCTGGTCCGGGTTTTGAAAGGTTCTATTTATGTTGCAATGTGATGTGTTGTTATGAGGTATAGGCTTTCAAAGGAATTAAAAAAACAACGTTTTTTTTTTCAAAATAAATAAGCGTTGGAATCTCTGTTTTCAAGAAGAAGGTAAAAAAAATACACATATGTTGTCATGTGTTTTTTTTTTGTTTTTGTTTTGGTTTTTTTTTTTTTTTTTTTTTTGTTGCGCGTTGTTGTGTCATCCTTGAATATCTATGGTTGTCACGGTTTGTTTGGGTTGTGCATCCTCTAGTCGTCTTTGGCTTGTCGATTATGATTGTACAGGTTTCGTTTTGAAAAAAAAACCATAAGAGTTTGTTCTCATTCAATCTGTTTTGCCTGGTGTGTTTTGTAATTTTTTTTTACACATGGCTGGTGATTGGGTTTGGGGGTTATTTTGGATTGGGGGGTTATTTTGGGACTAATTTAATGGCTGAACGCTCCCTCTGTTCTTCGGTTCCGAGGGGAGAGAGACAAATCAACATTTTCACCGTTACATGCATTGTTCACTGGTTTGTTTTCACTGTTTTTCTTTCTTTTCTACTTGGGTTTTTGCTGGTTTTTGAGACGCCTTGGGATTTGACTATGTTGTGCGTGTGATGTCTTTACCCGGGATTTGGTCTCACTGGGTTTTGGGTGCTTGCGAGTTGTTTTGATTTTGGTTTGGTTTGTTTGGGCTTTGTTGGGTCTTGTCCAAAAAAAAAAAAGAAACTAAAAAACAAAAAACTAGTCCAACAAAAACAAAAAAAATTAGTGCAGAAAAACTAGAAAACCAGCGAAAAAAAAAAAATAGAATAAAATTAGTGCGAAAAATCGGTAACTTAGTGCGGAAAAAGAAAATAGAAAACTGATGCAAAATAGTCCAACAAAAACAAAAAAAATCGGTGCGAAAAAAAATAGAATAAAATCGGTGCAAAAAAAAAAACAAAAAACCGATGCGAAAAAACCAGAAAATTAATGCGAGAGAAAAATAGAAAACTAGTGCAGAAAAAAAAAATTAGAAAACCAGGTAAAAAAACCAAAAAATTAGTGCGAGAGAAAAAAATTAGAAAACCAAGTAAAAAAAACCAAAAAATTAGTGCAAAAAAAAAAAAAACAAAAAACTAGTGAAAATCCAGAAATATTAGTGTAGGAAAAACCATAAAAAAAAAAAAAAAATAAGGGCAGAAAAACCATTTAGTGTAGAGAAAAAAAAGCTGAAAAAACTAGTGCAGCAAAAAAAAAACCAAAAAATAACAAAACAAAAAAAACTTTCCACCAACTCTTGTTACTATCACTTGTTTTGCATCCAGGACATGTACAAAAACTAGTCTTTCTTTGCTTATCAATGTCTTACTAGTGCAATGTTTGTCCTTTTTATTATGTGCTTATTAGGACTATGTTATCACTGTTTGCCACGTTTTACATATGCCTTTTTTTTATTTGCGTTACGTAGTCTTTTGTTTCTTCCAATTATTCGTTTTATTTCATTGTTCTGTTTCCCCTCTACTGGCCATAGGAAAACTGTTAGTATTGGCCATTACAATTCATGTAATTTTTGGACTCTTACCCCATCTTGTTGTAATTTGTAAACTAAACATTAGTAAAAAAAAAGAGCAAAAAGAAGGGAGAGAAAGAGAGAGAAAAAAAAAAGGAGAGTGAGTTTTTTTTTTTGTCATAATCACACACAACACTAGTGTTTGTCTTATTTATTTTGAACCTTTTTTTTATGATTATTATTTTTCTTCTTTTCACAAAAAAACTTTTTTAATTAAATACATTAAAAAAACGTTCCTAAAAATGTGTTTGTAAAAAAAAACAAATGTTTTCTTAAAAAAAAAACAAAAAACAAAAACAAAACAAAACAAAACAAAATGTTTTCAAACAAGTCAAAAAAAAAAGTAGAAAGGTTGTTTTCTAAACAAGCAAACAAAAAAAATATTTTTCACTTGTCATTTGGTTTTCTTTAGTGTTTCTTAGCTTTCTTTCTTTTTGTCCCTTTGAAATATAAAGAAAACAAAATAAAATGTTTCCAAACAAGTCAAAAAAAGGTAAAGGTTGTTTTCTAAACAAGCAAACAAAAAATGTTTTTCACTTGTCATTTGGTTTTCTTTAGTGTTTATTGGCTTTTCTTCTTTTTCTCCCTTTGAAATATAAACAAAAAAACAAAACAAAAATTAGCATTTAACCTAGAAATAAAACTTTGAGATAACTTAGGTATAATTTGAAAAGAAAACAAAACAAAACCAAAAAAACAAAAACAAAAAAAAACCTTTCTCCATTTAAAACAAAAAAAACAAAAAAACAAAAAAAACAAAAAACAAAAACCTTTTCAAACACCTGTTTTTTAACACTTGGATTTTTTTCCTTTTTTGCTTTTCATAAACTCCTATTAATTTTGATCCTTAGAATTATTGTAGTATTTTGTTTAAAGCATTAACATATGACTTACAACTTGTAGACTTTTTATTAGAGTCTCCCTTTAGAGACCTAGGGTAAATTAAATTTAATTGCAATTTCAACAAATAACTTAGAAAAATAAAAAGAGTAGAACTTATCACTTTTAGACTATTTAAAAGATAGCGGGTAAAATAAGTTAGAAACCTCCGACTCTTAAGATAGGTACCGAAAGGGCGTTGTGGGGGTGCTAATCCTTCCTCATGCGTAATAAACTCCCGAGCCCATCCCTAAGCGGCATAAATAATTTCCTTTTAGGTGATTAACCACACCCCAAAAACGGTTGGTGGCAACTCTGTTTATTTCATCACCCTTCGGATGAAGGACGGGGGGAACCGCACCCCAAAAACGGTTTTTCTCCCGGACGGAATCTGGTGATGACACCTCCTAATACTGGAAAATTGCATAAATTCACAAATAATACACTTGGAACAAATAAGCTTAGTTTACCAAAGAAGGGATGAATGTACTTTAGAAAAATTTAAAAATTAAGCACAAAAAACCACAACATATAATTTGATCAACTCCCCCCATATTTGAATGGATACTCTTTCCCAAGCAATAACAAAGAAAAAGCACCAAGTAAAGGATACCCAACCATGCGAATTCAAATGTATATGAAGAACAATTCAAGTATCAATAAGTTAACTTATGATATGGGTATGAGTGTGTACAACAAAAATTTAAATTCTACACTATTGTAATTTAACCTTCATTCATTGCACTATATAAAGTTATACAAATATGTAATCCTCAATCAATTAGATAAGAAAAGCATATTGTTAAATTAATAAAATAATTATTTCACACTTCAGATATCATACTCATAAGTCATAACAATACTAGATTTGTTTAAATTTAGTCTTGAATTAATTATTCTTTTCTCAACTTTGAATTGTTTTATTATAATAAAATGTAGAATTTTTCACTCCAAGTCTAGTCATCATTGTTTAACTTAAAGAACTAAATTATGATTATCCAATAGTTAATTAGATAGTATAAATAAATAAAATAGGAAAAAGGTGCTGAAAAATAAAAATTGAGTTTATCTTTTAATACTAGTCGAAGTGACTAAGGGGTTAAGTAATTAATACTTTTTCCTAATTGCCTGGACCAATAATAATTGTGATAATTATTTTTTTAATTTATTTTCCCATAATGTTTTAACATGATTAAAAATAAAAAATATTTTCAAACTTTACTATAAGAGACATTGTGTCTTACATTCCCAAACTTTTCTAGATAATTTTTTTTTTCTAATCAAACAAAATTAAGTAAAACAAGTTAAAACTCTTATATTCTAAGATAGTTACTGTCACATTCCAGATTCCCAAACATGAGAGACCGATTGGTGATTTCTCATGCTTTGCATCCAGAAGAACAAGGGTTAGTGGATGAGAACCTAAAAGAGGACTCCCTCTAGGTTGCCGCCTTAAAACATGTCTTAGTCACACTCTATGGCATGCCCAAACCATACACACAGTTTTCCACATATATGAAAAATACAAATAATGATAAACAAGGTCACTAACCCTAAAACATAGTGTCTCAATAATGCTCCCAAAGGAAATACATGAATTTCAATATTAAAGTGAACAATATCATAAGCCACAAATAATCAAAATTAATAAAAATAAACATATCAAAGAAACTTGCTCCTTCCTTTCTTGCGGGGTAATCCTCCTAACACTTGCTAGGACTTGTTAGAGAGACATCAAAGGTGAGTAAACAAATCGTATCGTATTCCATTGTACATGTTTCTATAATTGAGTTCAATTTGAAGTTTGGGACATTTAGGTGGTGTTGGCCAAGGGATAGTGATGTGTTTTCTTGTATTAGTTGTGTATGATTTGGTATATTTGTATTGTCTTTTAGACATGTGTTCATATTTGTGATGTGTTTCGAGATGTGTATTTGTGACATGCGGATATATGTTATATGCATTATTGTGATGCATGTGGTTATGGATTATGGTGGTACCTTGTCATGTGTCGTTATGTCTTTGTGCGCAGTGTATGACCCATTTGGGTGTTGTGGCTCGCCGTGTGGCAAATGGGTAGCCTGTGTTTGTTTTCCTCGTATGTTGTTTCTTTTCGAGGACGAAAAGTCTTAAGGGGGAGAGGATGTAATGACCCGTGTTTGTGGTATGTAAGAAGTTAACCGAAGATACCTTGTGAGTGGATATTGTTGGGTTTTAGGGAGTTTGCTAACATGCTTTTATGCCCTAGGAAGATGCTATTTGCATATACGACGTTTTTAGGCTGTTTTGTCCGGTTTTGGAGGTTGATTTTGACCTAGTAGATGGGCTCGGATGAATTAGCGTGCAGAGCAAAAGATTCTTAGAATGATGTCTTCTATCTACCACAGAAGTTTCAGGCCAAACGGACGTGCACGTGAATTGGACCCATTTGGCGTGCAAGGTTTTTATTGCATGGATGTCTTTTACATGATGCAAGGAGGCTTGGGGTAAAGTTTGAGTGCATTTGGAGCTGCACGCCAATTAGGGAATTGGCGTTCAAATTGGTGTGCAAGCATGTTTTTGCATGGTTACCTTGGTTTTGTCATTTTAACCATCTTTTCCCAAAGGACCATGTTGGAATTGTGAATATTTTGGTGTGTATGGATGTGGGAAGGTCATAGCTTGTTCCATCAAAACTACGTCGTTTTGATGATGGGATTCACTTAATCAAAACTATGTCGTTTTGATGTTGTGTTGTCTATATAAGGATGAGGAGCCCTCTGTTTTAGGTTTTAGGGTTTGTTGTTCCACCAGCCGTCGCAGAGAGAGAGAGAGGGAAGGAGAGCTTCTGGTGGCTGCCGGAGCGTCTTGCGTGGGTGGTCGGAGTCTTGCGTGGAAGTGGGAGCAGGAGAACGTACAAGGTAGGGGTTCTGTTCTTGCTAATCCTTCTCTGTTCTAGGGGTCTTAGGTAGAATTCGGTCTATACCTGATATTATGTATATATATAAATCCATATAAGTGTGATCTCCTATATGGATGTTGGCCTTCAATGGCATTTTGGTGTGATTCTGTTGTTGGGTGGTCAGTGCATGTTATATGTTCGATGAAATGCCTGTGTGAATATAGCTGTGTGTATATGCCTATTACATGTTTGATAATATGCCTGTGTGGCTGGACTTGTGATTTTGGTGTATGTATGCATCTGGGTGTTTGTTCTATTGCTTGAACGCTGGGTTTGTGCACTTGTGAACGGGTGCACACCAAGTGTTTGGTTTTATGCTTGAGTGATCGTGGTGTATGTTGTGTGTGCATGATCGTAGTATCTGGCCCTGAAGAGGCGGTTAAATTACTTTACCTGAGAGGCGGTTAAACCAGTGGTCTGAAGAGGCGGTTAAATTACTTTGCCTGAGAGGCGGTTAAATTAGTGGCCTGAAGAGGCGATTAAATTACTTGCTTGAGATGTGGTTTGTTAGCCAGTGTGTGGCAAGGTGAGGTTACGCCCGCTTGTGTGGAATGCTTTATTTTCCTTAATACCGCCACGTCACTACACTGTGCACATGCATGTAGCCGCTAGGAGCATGGGAAGGGTTGGGGAGACTTGATCCCTACCGAGCCGTGGTTGCTCACCCCTCCTCTTGTGTTTGCTTATTTTCCAGGGACTTACAGGCGTTAGGTGGATACACCAAGGTGGAAGACCATCTTCGTTTTATTGTTCACTTCAGGTAAATGTAATTTTATAATTTATGTAACCCCAAGGGGGGAAATGTACTAAGGGATTTAATTGTAGTAAGGAACCTGGTTGGTTTGTGAACCTTTGATGTTTGATATTAAATAAAGATGTAGCTTGTTTGATTTATTGTAATTGTTAGTTTTGCTTGTGTGGCATACGGTGATCCAACCCCGTTGCCCTCCGTGTGGGTGAATGGGGAGTCACGTACCGGTTTTTCCGAGTCGGAAATTCGGGCGTGACATGTGAGGGTATTAATCATTCCCTACATGTAGCCGACTTTGAATATTTTCCTATAAAATTGTATGTGATTCCTAAGTGGCCAATCTGTAAAAACATGTATGTAGGTAGGGTGGAGAGATAGCCATTAAATGAGTATAAGACTATTTGGACAGTAATGTGACCGTTGATGTGAGTATTTTGATAGTATTTGGGCCCGATTCCAGGTTAAAGCCCCAAAAGGCTCATTTATTGACTTTTTAGAGGTTTCTTGGTTGACCTTACATTTAAGTGGTCATTTGTGTATGAAAATAGATAAATAGTTATGTGTGTTATTATTTTGAGTGTTTTGACTATAATTGAGTTCAATTTGAAGTTTGGGACATTGAAAGGTCAAATAATATTTTTAGAAATTTACTATTGTACTAAATAGCAGGAAATATAAATAAAAGAGAAAAGGGAAGAGCTTCCACGTTACGCAGTCCGTTCATGCATGGGAAAGCAAGAGAGAGTAAGATCTTGAGGAGGAAGATTGAATCCTTACATTTGGGGTGATTGGAGCTTCTTAGATTCGTAGAAACCATTCTAAGTAAGTGTTTCTAGCTTCGTCATCAATTATATCCTTGAATATGCCTAAGTTGGACATGATTTTATAATGTTAGCATAAATCCTTGGAAATTGAGCATAAAACCTTGATTATTTAGGTTGTTTTGTAGCTAAATATGGCTAAAGGTGATAAAAATTCATTTAAAGCGTGGATTGAGGCTTAAAACAGTATTTGTTTTTAGGGTTTATGGATCGGATTTCGTCGAATGGCAGGGTTTAGAGTTGACTGGATGGGATGTGTTGTTGACATGGTTGATTGAAATGTGTGTTTTGCTCGACCGGGGTAGCCGACTAGTGTATTTCGGGTGTTGTGGTTGATTAGGATGATCGAGTGGGGTTTGGTTAAGTGAACTGAGGATCGTTTGATCAATCGAGTGTTTTTTGGTGAGGTTCAATCAACCAAGGTGGTCGAGTGAATAGTGGTCAAGTAAGAAGAGTTTGGTTTGATCGACCAACTCGAATTTCAGTTCTATTTCCAGCTGTGGTCAACCAAGGTGGTTGTGTAAGTAGTAGTCAACTAAAATGCTTCTATTTCAGTCAACTAATAGTCTTTTTGTGTTGTTTTTCTGCTTTTTCTTCTCGATTTAATGCCAAAGCTTTGAAACTCCCGTTTTGGGTATAAAATAAATCTTTATGCCTTTTTAAGGATATTGGATATCGGGGTTTGCTTGGCATAACATAATAGATGATGTGAATATGGTTCTTGATTGAGCTCCTCATAATTTTTAGGGCTTAGAGGGTGGCCGTTAGCTGGTATTCAATGGTTGAACTAGTATATTTGATAGTTGAGCTTGTGTTGATAGGTGACTATGGCCCCTGAACTGAGGTACCTTTAAGTGAGTGTGACCCTTGAGTTGGGTGTAGCAGGCTGTGCCCTAAGTTGAAGATCCTCGTGGGTATCATAGACAAGCTGACTCATGTTATGGATAAGTTGGGTCTTGATGTTGTATGTAGGTTGAGTCCTAATGATTGTGCACACTATATAGCACGAATACACTAAACACGTAGTATAGATATGTATATTTTGCATAGTAGGATGTTGTAGAGTTATATGTCACCTATTGAGCATATCGCTCACCCTTACTTTATTGTTTACCTTTTCCAGGTGTGATACGAGACTAGTAGAGGACTTTCTTTTAGAAAGATTGTGGTTACTACTCGATGTATTATTTTGTACCATGTTTATTTATTGACTGTTTGTTTTATCCCAATCCTAGGTCCATGAATTATTGTATGTGAAATTTACTGTAATGTGATGTATGAGTGACTGTTTGACTTACTGTATGTATGATGATGTATGATAACGTACAAGATTATCATTAATGTATGACTATATAGGTTTGCATGATTGAGACAGCACCTGCGGTGTAGTCTCTATTGATGTTTGTCACCAACCCCTTGATCTTTCAGGTGTAGACAAAGAAAAGTCATATTTCTAGTTCTAAGTTCATTAGAATTCGAGAGCGTGATACAATTACACCCACATTATGACAACTCATTTGTTTTATTTATTATTTTTCATCGTATTATGATTTATTTGAGTTCGTTGTAATGATGACTTAATGACTGTACTTAACCCTAAAGAACTTGGGAGCAAAAAATAAGCTTGGATGAAATCAAGTGATGACAGCTGATATCAGGAATCTCAAAAATATTCATATCTCAATCGAGGTGTGAAATTGAGCTAAATCAATCAAGTGTAAAAATTTAAATTATAAATATGAACAACGTGTGTATCCATATTAAACAACTTAAGTCTAACTATTACAGATTTTCAATTATTATTCAAATATCACATAACTAAAGAAATCCAATTTTAGAACTAATAATATATCACATGGTTCAATTATTACTGAAGTTCAAGATTAATTACTATCTTTTTGCATACTTCAAAACAAAGACAAACAAAAGTAATACTAAAACATGGTTTCTTAAAATTATCCTAACTATCCTAATCATTACACTATGTGATTTTTTTTCCTCATACTTAAATGTTATATTGTACCCAATATAACTCAAATATATATTAAGGGACATGAAATGCAACTTAAAATTAGAATAAGTAACACAAAAGTAAAAGAGGAAGAAACAGGTTATTTGGCTCAAGTAAAAATAAGGTCATGGATAACATCGATCACATGTTTGGAAATCATTTAAAGAAATTGAGCTACTACCCATTAACCGTGAAAAATAGGGTCGAGCATCGAATCTTAATGCAGACTTTATGTTTGGTAGCTATGGAAAATTTATTTTTTTACTTTTGGCAAGGAGTGAAAAATAGGAAGTACAAAGAAAAGACATGAAAAATATATAAAAAATTATAATTATTTTTATAACAATTAAAATGGTGAGATTTGTTATGAAAAAGTATTGAATTCACAAAATTATCCTTTTTCACTTATACACAAATTTACACAATTATATACATTAAGAAAAAAAATATTTTAAACAATACTATTTCTGTTACACTTTTTTTAATTTCAATTAAACTATAAAATTTTTTTATCCCTTCTTTACATCAACCAAACAACACATTTTTTTTTCAACTTTTTCACCCCAAAAATTCTACCTCCTTTGTGGTTACCAAACAAAGCCTTAACCTTTTCTATGGTAGACGAGCCGGATCTAGTCCGTATCCAAAGATAGACCCGACCCATTGACAGACTTGCCGTGTGCCCCACGAATATTAGCCCGAAAAATAAAAAAATAAAAAAAATTGTACTCTCGCCTCCCCTCTCCTCCCTCCCTCAGTCGTCGTCGTCATCGTCGCACAGTAAAAAGTTTCGATTTTTGATAATCGTGAGGTTTCGCGTATTCGATCGTATTCAACAACAATCGTTGAACAATTGAAGGGCAAACAAGCGCGATCGTATTGACAGACCCTACGATTCGAAGAAACTACCACCATCTAGAGAGAGAGAGAGAGAGAGAGGAGGGAGAGGGGGAGAGAGAGGAGAGGGAGAAAGAGAATGTCGAAGAAGAAGGTTTTCAGCGGCCCAACCATGACGCTGAAGGACTTCCACGGCGGTTCCATCCCCTCCGATCTTCCTCTCCCTTCCGCTCCCGGCGCGTAAGGCCTCTATTTGTTTTACCTTTGCTTTGTTGTTTCTGTTTCTATATCATCGTCATCATCCGCATCATTGTTATGATATGTGTTTCGATGGAATCTCATGTCTAGTGTTTGGTGCATTAGATCTGAATCTGTATCTGTACGATTCTGTATTTTTTTTGTTTGTTTGTTTTTAATTACTTTGGTTCCAGTAAATACCTAGACGTAAAAAGTTTCAGAATTGTTGGACACATTCATGAATGAGTGCGATTTGCAGGCCCGTCAGGCTATCGGATCGCCCTGTGGCATGGGGAAACCCTATGGGCCGATCTGATCACCGATTGCGGCCGGGATCATCCCCGGGCGCCAGGAATTTCGATGATAAAACCGCTCCCTTCCTCACCCACACCACCCGCATTGGACGTAATTTCGACGAGGATGAGCGGAAGCCCCTCGATGGGGTCTCTACCACTCGCCGGACTGTCAGCGATGATAGCATTTATGCCCCCGCCAGCAGGGTGGAAGCGGTGGTGAAGCCAGATTCTTACTCTGCTAGAGTTTCAAGCCCTGGGTCTCCGCTCCCTGTTGTTGGTGTGGGCACATATTCAGGGAGACACAATGAGGTTACTCATTCTCAGAATTCTGGTGGAAATGGTAGCTCCACAGTTAGTGGGTCTCATTCAAATGTATGGACAGCAAGGAGAGAGGTAGTTGCTAGCTCGGAGCCAGCGCCATTGTCTTGGTCCGGTCCATCTGCATTTTCAAAGCTGGCACAAGCCAGTGCACTTGAGAAGGTGTCTTCTGGAAGATGGCAGTCTAAGCAACCAATCCATCATCAGGCTGATGTAGAGGTCATTCACCATTCTGAAATTGAGGGTGGTTTACATTTCAAAGGAACCAATAATCTTATGTACATTGGGATGGATAGAGGGAGTGGGAGGGAGTGCTTTGATGAAAGCATAGATGAACATCTTGAAGGAATTCTAACATGTGAAGATGGGATTCATGGTGGAAGCAAGGACTTTCAATGCTATGACCTGCCCAGGTCTCCTGTGCATTTTGAGAGAGAGGGAAAGCCTTGGGTTTATGGCAATGGGGCTCCGTCAGTAGATGTCGATGGCTTATCTGGTAGGTCTGGATTGCAGCCTCTAGTAGCTTCTGAATCTTCAGACCGGCCAAAGTTGAAGTTGCTTCCAAGATCAAAGCCGTTGGAAAGTTTGGAGCCTGCTGTTGTTGGTCATAAGCAGGTATTAGCTTGGTTACTTGGTTGTGCTTTGTTTTCTTCTTCTTTTTTTCATTCTTGAAGTGCCTTATTATTTAAATGCATCCCATTTTGATTGACTGGTTATATTTACTGGTGGCAACAGCCTTCTGATGTTCGTCAGATGGAGACTGCTACTGAATCGCATGCAAATTTCAATTCAACAAAACAAGGGTTATCTGGAACTGAGGGTGTGAATCGGCTGCCAGAACGCCCAAAGTTAAACTTAAGGCCTAGAACACAGCCTCTTGAGCAATCAAAAGGAACTATTAAAGAAGAAAGGTTTGCAAAATTTTGATGCTCTTCTACAAGGCTACTATGTCAAAGTTACTTTATTTACTCAGGTTTCTTCACATTTCATTTTCTTGTCACTAATAGCAGCTGCAATATATAAGAAAAAAACAACCAATAGTAATAATTGCAATTTTGGAAGAATGTGCTGCATTGATAATAATGGATAAAGCCTTTAGGGAGGGATGGAGTTTGAATGTAAGATTGTAGACAAGACAAGATGAAGTGGAATGTAATTTTTACAAGGATTTGCTATCATTTATATATATTACTAGTTGCTAGCATGTGCATGCGTGTGGTGTGGGACGGCATTATTACTATTTCTGGCAACATGCACCAATTAGAATGAAGTTACATGGTGAGTTACTGAGTCCTGACAGTGCGGACAGAGGCAACTAAGTAAGATAATTAATTAATCACAAAGGTGCAAAATTAATGCCGTGTAGAGACACGTGGGAACACATAATTTGAGGCTTTTATATTTAAAATTATATATGGGTATATATGGAAATCAATAAAGGGAGACCAATTGCCAGCGGCTTTATATTAGTATATTTATAGTGCAAGCAATTGAGTCTTGATTTATAACCCAACATCAACTGAAATGGAAAACCAACGATTCCTATACTGTGTGGATGGCTATGTATCCATGAGTCCACTTTGTGATTTTTTGCACCTACAGGCATTCAAAGGAAAAAGTAGAAGTTGAAAGATATACATTGAATGTATGGAGGTATGCGAGATGGTGAATGGGGTTGTCCTTGTAGAATATCTAGGTTATTGATCGAAACTGATCCTTTACTTTTACACTTTCTAATAAATTTAATCAAATTAGCTTTGTGAATGGAATGAGAAACATGTGTCTATACTCTGCTTGAGTAGTTTTAATATTTCTGTATACCTGTAGGGTTAAAGTTAGTCCCATTTTTTTTTTTATCTTGGAGTATCACTCTTTACTGTAAGTTGTACCAATGGGGCTCATATTTGAGTCTTCTTCAGATTATAGTCAATTGGAATGTTTACAATAAGCTGTCTGCTGCATTCCGTCCAAAAGACCTGTATCATTTTATATTTTGATCATTACTTTTTAATAGTTGAAGGTTTTCACGTTTTTGCCATGCAGAGAAAATAAAAGGCTTAGAACACAAATCACGAATGACAAAAGACTTCTTCACAGGGTGCACATTAGATACTGTTATCTGTTCACGGCATTCTGTCAGTGTCGACTTAATGTGGAGTTCACTGTTCAATATTGCACTCGTGTTGAAGCATGAGACATTGTTCACTCACAACTCACAAGTGGCAGATCTGAAGGAATTTGAATTTGTTGACTCCTTGCTTCTCGTGAAATTGATGTGTTTTCTTATAAGTTATATCATTGGGTCGTGTTGCTGATTTAGATCTCATGGCAACTAGTCATACTGTGAACTAAGTTTTGTTTTTATTCTGTTTATTAAGTGGATCAGATGGCTGACCTTGTGTTCTTCTGTTATGGGCTGTATGTGTTATATATGATTAAAAGATCATCTTAATTTACTTTGTTTTATTTTGTTTGCTATTTTTGCATAGAGTAATTTCATCACTGCTGGATAATCCTCCACACTAAAGCTTTGGAATGCAAAATGCAAAATTTCAATTGAAATTTTTCTTTGAAATATGAAATTAAATCCTGAACTTAATTTCTTTTAGTTTCCAGTGATCCATATACCATAGGAGTCGTATCTTTCTTATTCTCATGTATTTTAGAAAAGGAAGAGAGATATCCTTTTACACTCTTTTTTCTAGGACGTTTAGCCTACCCCATAATCTTAAATAACCACACGTGATATATGATTCTTGCAGGACTACACTGTTTGGGGGTGCCCGGCCTCGAGAACTGGTAGGTGGCTCATATCATATGCTCATCTAAATATGATATTTTAGTTTGAAATTTCCTGTGTTGCAATATTCTTAAGCACTGTAATATTGATAGGAATATTAATATTCATTGCATTAAAAGATTTATATTATTTCAGTTTGTGTAATTATGCAATTCTGTACATTTTTGACAAATCATGGCGGCAGAAGATGGACTCTGCATAATCCTAATTTTTTCCTTTTTAGTTAAGATAAGCATTTCTGTATTTTGCTCCCATCTGTTTTACTTTCTCACATTCGTAGCTTTTGGATTTCCTTTTTCTTTTCTTCTACTGCTTTTTTCCTCGCTTTCTTTTGCATATTATTCTTTTGAGTTGAAGACTAAGAGGTTTAGATTGTCTTCAATGTTTTAATATTTAATGGTACTCGCGTTATAAATATGATGGAAGGTCATGAGTCTCTTCCCACAGTGGTTATTCAGTTTTTAAGGAAGGCTTAAAGCAATGCTATGGACTAAGAAAATTTTCACTTTTCGTCTTATTGATACAATTGGCTAGTAGGTTACACTGTAATGCTACGTTGCTCTTCTTGTTGTAGTGTTTTGTTTAATGGCTTTGTGTTCAGGTTTTGAAGGAGCGTGGAGTGGATGATATTTCTGATAACGGTCATGTCCAGAATCAGGCTCCAAATAGGTAGTAATCAAACTATTGGATTCATTTATTATTTATTTCTACTATTGATATACTGAAATTTTCATAAATGTCCGAGTGAAATCTTGATTTTCTCTGAAGTTTGAACTGTTTGTAAAATTATTGATTGTATGTTCATCCAATCGTTATGCATGGAAAGGATCAAACTCGATGACCCCAAGGCAGAGGTGGCTTCTGGCCGCCCAATCCCTGCACGCCACACTGAAAAGGGTGAGAGCCTTCCCCTTGACCATAGGATTGGGAAAAACAGTGAAAAGGAGTACCGAGTAGACGTGGAGAGAGGTGATATGCAGAGGAGGAACTGGCGCAATGAGAATTGGAGGAACAGCCGAGAGACTGAGAAGCAGCAACATCAGCCAGAAAGAGAGCATTCGCCAGAAACCTGGCGCAGGCCTGTTGAGCAGCCAAAACAAACTTCTGGTGATGCTGCTGGAGTCCGCTATGGGAAGGTAGCTTCTGCTATTGAGCTTGCCCAAGCATTTTCCAAGTCAGTGTCAGAGCCGAACACATCTGATCGAGTTTCTGGCCCGAGGGGTCATCTCAGTCAGCCTCAGGTGCCATTTTCACGTTTGGTGGGTCAGAAATCAAGGCCTCAGATCAATGGGTACTAATTCCACCTTGTCTGGGTTTCGCAGCTCCGCTTGAATGCATGTGGATTGTGGTGCTGATCATTATGGTGGCCTTGCACATGCATGGATACACATTTACTTCATTTTTCTATTTTTGTCTTTGTTCTGTTTCTTGTATTTCGGATACATAAAGAAACTGTGCCGTTTAGGTCATAAAGCCCGCCATCACTCCACTCCATGCTCTTTCCTTTTTCAAATGCAGATTATTGGGGTTTTCTTTTTCTATTTTAATATTCTAGGAGATAAATCAATTTATTGTTGCTCATTAGATTTTGGACGGCCAAAGTATCAAATCAAATATTTTTCACGCATTGTTGGAATTTAGCACTTGAGGGGTATCTGTTTTAATGCACAATTATAATAAATGCGTGCTATAAACGAATCGAGTTGAGTAAGGTGTTTGACCTTGGTTTGGTATTATTTTTTAATGAATTGAGCCGAACATGAACACTAAATTATCATGTTTATGTTCGTTTATTAGTATTTTTCAGCAGTTTGTTAATATTCACGAATAGCTTACAAATATTAATTGACGAATAATGTTTATGAATATACCAACATATTTGTTCACGAATATTATATTTTTATATTGTTTAAAAATTTAAGATGTTTATTTGTTTAATTATTCATGAATTAAAATATTTAATTATTTAAAATTCATAAATAAATTAGTTTGTTTGTTTATTTGTTCGTGAATGCAAGAGATTATATGTTTGCGAATTAAATACTAATGATTTAAAATTTATAAACAAATATACTTGTTCATTTGTTTGTTTATTAAATTATTTATTTATTTGTTTAACTATTTATGAATATTTGTTCATAAAATGCTATTCGTAAATATCTGTTTATGAGTTAATTATTAATATTTTCAAACATTATTCATGAATACATGTTTGTGAACATATATTTATAAATATTATTCGCGAACACATGTTTATGAATATAAACGAAATTTAACATAATCTTATTCGTGTTCTTTTATTTATGTTTATGAACATTATCTTTTTTTAAACGAAAAGAACATAAACGATCTTTTATCTAGCCAAGATTATTCACGAATGTTTGATTTGTTTACAGCTCCACGTCAATCTAAAGGTAGAAAGTTCGTAATTTTGATAGTAAAATGATTTTCCACTACGAAGGCTGTATCAATTTTCCTCGCAACTGAAACTTTTGAGGAGTGAAGGCTACTGAGAAGCAGCTAGCAGAATTTTGACAAGCACTTGACATCAAGGGCAGTTGAGCGCACAGTATATATATATTTTTTGGTTAAAAGACCCTACGATTAAATCAAACCTTTTTGAACATATAGGAGCAAAATTTAAAACATAAAAAAATTATAAATTATAATAAAATTACACATCAATTTTGAAATCGTAAATTACCATGTTCATTCATCATCTCTCGATTTCACTTGGGTAAACTTTATATTATGTCTCTTATTCTTGATCTCCCTTTAAGCCTACGCTACAAATATGATCTCTCAATTATACTTGGACCACTTAAATATATGACTGACAAATAAACAATAAATTGTGAATATTCATCTCACTTCACAAACTCTTATGTCTTGTTAAAGAGTAGTGCATGGGATCAGTTTATCTTAGTGGTAGGTGGCTTTAACCTCTAGGTATTACCTGACCCGGCCGTAAAGACAACAAAACAGTTACGATTTTTACTTAACATGCCTATTTTTATTATTTTTTTTATATTTTAGTTTAAAATTAAAGGTTTTACCCGTTGCCATCCCACGTGGCTTAACGTAAGACTTGTTGGACTTACCCGTTGCGGCGTTGCCATCTCATGCAACTTATGATTTAAGTGGAAGTTCATATGCAACTTTTAATTTAAGTGGGAGTTCATTACAGTGTTAAAAAAAAAAAAACAAGGTCTACTCAATGTCCCTCCAATAATCCTAATGCCTTGCAGTATTGTTATTATTATTTTATTTTTTATATTTTAATTATTTATTCAATGCTTTTTTAAAACGAAAATAAACTTTATCGATAAATTTAAGTATAATTCATAATAGACAAACTTAAACCTCTACTTACTAAGACAATCAGGCTTTATGAGCTGATTTGATAGGCACTAATGTTGTTCACTAGCGAATCCAAATCCCTTTGGTTTAGCCATTTGTGTTCTCTCCCACTCCGTTAATAAAGTTTTTTTTTGTTGGTAGTTAGAGAGATTAGATGCTTGCTATGAAAGTATATCATTTTTCTTCGTAGTTCTTCTGACTCAACCTTACTCAGCTACCTGTCAAACAAACTAGGTAGCTGGTTTTATTGATTCAATTCCAACCTTGTTATTATGTTTTTGAAAATTTTTTGTTTGATGTTTCAACAGTTCCAATAAAAGTACTTTGAAATGGGTGATTTGGAAATGGACAAAACATGCGCGATACGTATTATCAGTCAAAGAGGTTTCCAATTCTTGGGCTAAGCTTTGGTTCACACTTTCATCATCATCCCATTTTTGGTACCCGGTTTACGTAATACTGCAGGTAAATGTGTTCCAGGACAACGATAGCTCCGAATCAGTGGTGATGGAGCATCTGAAGATGAATGGAGCTTATTGGAGATTGACCGCTCTAGATCTTATGCGAAAGCTACGAGCTGTTTGATATGGAGAAAAGGCAGCTGCAGAACTAAGGGAAGAGAGAAAACAGTGATATGATACGTGTCCGTAGGGCTTGCTGATATAGTGGAATAGTGGTGCACGTATTGGCTCGAGTGGTGCACGATTTTATAGTTATTTTAGTATGGTTATTTTGTTTGATATAGTTGTAGGCCTATAAATGGTCACGTTTGCATTTTGTAAAAGCATGATTTTATAAATGTTAAATGTTTCTTTTACCTAAGTCTGTCTTCTCTCTTCCGTTCGTTCCCACCTCCTTTTCTGCATATCACAATAACCTAAAAAAAAAAATCAGAACTTGGATGGGCGTAAAAGGAATGGAGATTATAAAAAAAGCACTCCACATGAAGAACCCACATGAATCTTAAAGTTATTATTGGGAAAAATATCATAGTATTAGATTGCACATTTTGCAGTAAAAGAAATTAAGTGCTTAATGCTTATACACTACAAGAATTGTGTGATTAGGCGGCGTTTTATAAAGTTGCAGCTAAAAAAAAATATGCGGGGTTTCTGGAAACGCCACAAAAATAAATCATTTCGTGGCGTTTCTACAAAAACACGCCGCAACAGGTTATGAAAATGGTGGCATTTTCAGAAACGCCGCCCCTACCAATTTTTTATCGGCGTCATGTGAAAATGCCGCCTCTAAATTAATTTGTATCGGCATTATTTTAAACGCCGGTTACATTAAATTAATAAAATAATTATTATGCGTTAATATTTTTAACTCACGTTACCTCTCGCTCGTAAGGTCTTGTGTAATCGATCTGTAATCCCTAGCTAGCCGCCTTCCTCTCGCTCTCCTATCGAAATCGAAATCCCTATCCATCTTCAACAACACAAATCGTCATCTCGATCCGTCGCCTTTCGCTCGTCGGTCGATCCGTCTTCCTCTCGCTCGCCGGTCGATTCGTCTTCCTCTCGCTCGCCGGTCGATCCATCTTCCTCTCGTTCACCGGTCAATTCGTCGTTCGTTGCATCTCCTCCGCCCAGACGGTAGTCAAAGTCGCTCCTCTTGCCGCATAATCGGAGCCTCTTCTACGGAATCTCTTTCGTTGCGTAATCTCCACCGACAATCCAAGTCTAGTGCAGCAGTCTTGTGTTCCTTCAAAGGTGAGACCGAACAATCTCTTCTCCTAAGATTCAATGACTTGGAATGAAAATTAGGTTGATGTGAAGTTATTGGGATTTACACGATTTATTGGAATGAGGTTTATGAAAATTATGAAAATTATGTTGACGTGCAGTAGTCGTGGGTTTACATGATTTATTGGAATGGGATTTGGTTGTTAATTCTCTTGTGTTTCATATTGGTTGGTTGGGTTAATTCTGTTGGGGTGTGGCATTGATTGTTGTTGCTGCGTTGCTGGGTATTGATTTAATGACACTGTTGTTTGCTTTGTTTGTTGTTTGGTCGGCTTTTTGGAGATATTGGTTGTTTGTAATTGGTTTTTTGTCTGCATTTTGATTGTTGCCCAGTTCTTGCATGCATTACAGTGCTAATTGCTTTACGCGCAACATCTATATATGCACCCAAATGCACTGCAACAGTTAAATAGGTTAAGATTTTAGTGGAAGATGACACTTAAACTCACAATGCAATATATTAGCATCAAAATGACTTTTAGCTGTTCCCAGCATTTATTACCTTAGAATAAAATCATGTACATAATTAAATTTCCTTACATTTGAAAAACAAAACCTACTAGAGTATCCAACAACTAAAACTTTAAACATAATAGAGCATATGACATCATTTAGACAATTTTGTAAATGATAATCATATTTAGTCTAAATGAAACTTATTTCAAATTTATAAAATCTGATGTGATTGACTTAAAGGAACTAAAATATTATGTCTGCACCATAACCCCAAAGATTTCATTGCTTGTGAATATGCATCTTGCTTGTAAGGCACTGTTGTAATTGATTTTCTAGAATGATTATAAATTTAACATTTTCATCTATTAACAATTAAACAAATATATAATCTTAAGGTTACATTTGTTTAATTAAAATTTCAAGATCTGAAATTTTATTAAGGATCTCCCAAACGCACCTATATTATGCTTAATGTTATGATTTGTTTTCAAATAATAGAGTTCTCCCACATTAATAACACATTTAAATGTCATTTGAGCACAGGAAGACAAACTATGGATAAGAGTTGGATGCAAAAGCCTAGATTGAGTTTTGAATATCGACAAGGAGTGTATAGCTTTTTAGAGTTTGCTTCACAACATTCACGTGTTCTTTGGGATGCTCTTTTGTCCTTGTGTAAACCAGGTAAACTCACTTTTTCTTAGTACAGCTGAAGTACATGATCATGTGATGGTGTATGGTTTCAGTCCAAGTTATGATTGTTGGTATCATCATGGTGAGTCTTTTCCTACAGAGACTAGCCCTAAAGATTTGAATACCCGTAATCATGTTGAGGATCATACTGGTTTAGATTTATTGTTACATGATATGTTCCAAATGGATGGAGTTACTCAAAACGACGAACAATCAACGCATCAACGCAACAGTTAAATGAAGATACGAACAAGTTTTTCAGCCTACTGACAGATTTGCAAGAACCTTTGTATGAAGGATGCAAGTTAACTAAACTAGAGACAGTCGTTCGTTTAAATCATTTGAAATGTCTACATGGATGGAGCAATAATTCAATGGATCAGTTGTTGAATTTCCTTAAACACTTACTTCCCGAGAATGCTAAATTGCCTAAAGACTTTTATGAGGGAAAAAAAATTATCAAAGACTTAGGTTTTGGGTATGAAAAAATCCATGCTTGCCCAAATAATTGCATGTTATTTTGGGAAGAGACTGCTACTGATGAAGTATGCTCAACTTGTGGTGCATCTAGGTGGATTCAAGAGGACAATGAGAAAAAAAACAGCTGCAAAGGTATTGCGATGGTTTCCTTTGAAGCAACGATTACAAAGATTATTCTTGTCTTCAAAAACAGCTTCTCAAATGGTATGACATGCTGAAAATCGGACCAATGATGGCATATTAAGGCACCCAGCAGATTCACCTGCATGGCAAGAATTTGATAATCAATTTAAAGATTTTTCTTCGGATCCTCGCAATATTAGACCTGGGTTGGCTTCTGATGGATTTAATCCTTTCAAAAATTTGAGCAGTACTTATAGTATTTGGCCTATAATCCTTGTTCCATATAATCTCCCTCCTTGGATATGTATGAAGCGGTCATCAATGATGTTATCCCTCCTTATTCCTGGCCCAAGCTCCCCTATAACAAATATAGATGTATTTCTACAACCTTTAGTGAAGGAGTTGAAGGAATTATGGGATAGTGGTATCGAGACCTATGGCTCTTCCACTAAACAAGTGTTTCAATTACATGCAGCATTAATATGGACAATTAATGATTTTCCCGCATATGGTGATTTGTCGGGGTGGAATACTAAATGTGCCATTGCACGCCCTACTTGTAATCATGGCACAAAATATAAGCGACTTCAAAATGGTGGGAAGTATTGTTACATGGGTCATTGACGGTTTCTGGATCCTAATCATGTGTTTTGAGGAGATAAAAATTCGTTTGATGGAACTGAAGAATATGAGTTACCTCCTATGATGTTATCTGGGGATGATGTGTTAATGCAAACTGAAGGTACTCCTACATATCCATGGAAAAAGAGAAGTATTCTTTTTAACCTACTTATTGGAGCCATCACCCATTTCGTCATCAAATTGACTTTATGCATACTGAGCATAATGTTGCCAATAATATAATTGGTACATTATTGAACCTTGAAAATACAAAGGATAACTTGAAGGCACGCTTAAACCTCCAAGTAATGGGCATACGAAGTGAACTCCATCCTATTCAGCGTAAGAACAAATTATATATTCCACCTGCTTGCTTTACAATGAGTAACATTGAGAAAACTAGCATGTTGACTGTATTAAAACATGTGAAAGTGCCAGATGGATATGCCTCAAATATCTCACGTGGTGTAAAATTGAAGCAGCGAAAAATTATTGGTTTGAAAAGTCATGATACACATGTTTTGATGCAACAATTGCTTCCAATAGCATTGAGAGGTTCTTTGTCAAATCATGTCGTAGCACCGTTGATTGAATTGTGTGCCTATTTTGGAGTTGTATGTTCAAAGGTTCTTGTGACAAAAGAAGTTAAGCAATTGGAATCTTAAATCGTCGAGACTTTATGCAAATTAGAACAAATATTCCCCCCATCATTTTTCACCATAATGGTGCACCTTGTCATTCACTTGGCAACAGAGGCAAAGACTTGTGGACCTGTACATTATAGATGGATGTATCTTATAGAAAGGTATTAGGCAATTATAAGTCCACTATTCAATTACTATGTTTTATTGCATGATATTTCATTTTGTATTAACAATTCCTGTAATTGGTTACAATTGTAGGTACCTTTTCCGTCTTAAATCATATGTTCGTAACAAAGCTTGTCCTGAGGGCTCAATTGCGGAAGGTTACATAGCGGAAGAGTGCTGACATTTTGTTTACGCTATTTAGACTCTATTGAGACAGTTTTTACTCGATGTACACGAAATGTAGATGATGCAAAGGGGTCTATTATCAACATCACTCTTGATCGTATTTCTCTGATGCAAGGACATCGTTATGTATTGTTTAACAATGACGAAGTTCAGCCAATGTTGGAGTATGTTTGCAAACCATAAGCATGTTTTCAATCCAATATATTGTTATATATCACTAATAGGTTACACTCTTTACTAGGATACATAAAGATTTGATAAAACGAAAAAATCGGCATAGGCATATAAGCGAAGCTGAGATACAAAAACAACATATGGAGTCATTTTCTGATTGGTTTCGTGATTACGTAAGTAGTTTCCGTTGTCCCATTACTTATTTAATTTGCAAATATTTTATTTATACTTTATAGTTTCATTTATGTCTTGCTCAATTGTAGGTTTTAATAGGAGATGGAAAAAATCAGGATTTAAGTGATGAAGTAAAAGCCCTAGCATGTGGGCCGAACACAGAAGTCGTACAATTGAAGACTTATGTAGTCAATGGTTTCAAATTCCGCACTAAGGCCTATGAAAAATACAAAAGAATACATAACAGTGGAGTTCGAGTTGTTGTTCAGGGAGGCCCAACATATTATGGCATTTCAGTAGATATTATTGAGTTATACTACACTAAAGATGTGCGCCACATGTTATTCAAATGTGAAAGGGCTGATGTTAACTCTACAAGAGGCTACAAGAAGGATATATTTGGCTTTGAGTTAGTAAATTTTTCACATTTGATACATACAGGTTCTCGTTTGTATGATGAACCTTATGTGTTGTCCACTCAAGCAAGTCCGACATTCTACATAAAAGATGAAAGACAAGGAGATTGGGTCACTGTTGTGAATACAAAACCAAGAGATGTTTTTGATGTTGGTCATGGAGTTGAGAGTGATGATGAAAGCGAAAACTATCAAGAAAATGAGTGCTTTAATATACAAAGAGATGAGATGCATGATAGAGTTGGTTGGGCTAGGACAGATATTGAAGGGGAGTATTGTTAGTGTTATGCATGATGATGTCCTAAGCATAATTAATGTTGAATTATAGTATCCTTTTTTTTATGTTCCACTTTGTCTTATATTTCGAGCATTATTATAACAAACAATGTTTATCACATAAAATAATTATCACGATTATGTCAGCAAATAATCGGTGCTTTGATCCCTTTTAAGTTTCACCGCAATGTTGGATTGAATCATCATTCGTTTTTTTTTTAAGAAAAACCACACGGGATATCTGGTTGTGTTATCAAAGTCGCAATAGATATCACAACATATAGAAGGAGTATCATTATACCACGTTGAATGGAGTGGTTGAGCAACTTGACATTGAAATGGCTTCTCATCATAGGGTCAGGTTTCTTTGTATCCAGATCATCAAACTCGCTTGTCCCACCCAAACTTTGCAAGAGGAAAAGTACAAAGTAGTTCCTCGACTCCAAAATCAAATTCCCCTTGGTCTACAAGAAAATCAAGCCACCATCTAGGAAGTCAAGACCACATATAAGGCTTTTAGGCCCAACTTGTCTATTTTATTTCTTTTTAGAAACAAAATGAATCGTCAATGAATAATGGAATGTTAATTGGCTAACATGGTTTATGATACATGAACAAGATATGCATCATAAATAAAACCTGTAGGATTTTATTTATTTATTGTTTTGTATCCTCATTGTTTATTGCAGTGGTAAGTTTGATTCCTATTTGGAAAGGATTTGAATTCTATCATGTGTGTTAACTCTATAATCTACTTGGTATATAATACTCGAGTATATTCTTACTTGTCCGCCTTCTCTTTTCATGGATTGAGATTATGTAGTTATCACACCAAAATAAGGGGGTACATTTTGTTTTGTTGTTTCAAAAATTGATAGAGCGTATGAAAAGTATGAATTTATATTGAAATTTTGACTACATCAAATCTGACTGTTTAGTGAAGTCAGAACCTCTATATGTATGTATTCTCTAGCAAAAGCAAATTGATATATATGTAGGTCAATAGGTGACAAACCTATATATACTGATATACATTTAGCTTGGTGTATCTTGCTGCATTGTATAGTTTAGAATGCTCAGAACTGAATTTAACAGCATTCAAACATTTAATTTTTCAGAAATTTGCTAAGTCTTATTTGTTAATTACATATTTTCGTCTGGCATGTAGAGACCTTTTATCCCTTTCTCTATTTGTTTCCTTCAAGAGGAGGAGCCCTTTCTTATAACATTCTGCCTTGTTCACCTCTTATGTGTTTTCTGCATGTGTATTGTGTGTAAATATATATAGTGAGAATATTATTTTAAGGATAAGATACTCAACTTTTTTTTGTCCACATGTTGCAGATTTTCTTTGACTGATGAATTACAGTTCTATCCTTTCTTTTTTAGTTTTTCAAGTTAAAGATGCCACCAAAAAGAAAACACATAATTACACAAAAGCAGAAAGGGAATGCAAGTCTCATGCCATCAAAAGTAAATAAAAATCCCACTGCATCATCAACCTCCCAACCTACAATACCGTTCAATCCTAATGTGAGCAATAGATTTCATACGAACTCCTATCCATATACTTCAATAAGACTACCTTTCAAGAAGCCACATTCAAATACCAACTTCAACACTATGCGAGATCAGAGTCTTTTTGAGGATGATGATGAAGATGATCTTGATTATCATGGAAATGCTAATATGGATAAGGAGTCCGATAGTGAGAGTGGTGATGATAGCATGGAATGTGATCAATATAAGGATTGGGGATCCGATGAGGAGCTTGGACATGAAACCCAAGTACATGTAATAGGTAAAAATATTTTTTCGTAAAGTATTAATTCATTATCTCTTTATTTTTTGGTGTTATATAAGTACTTTACATTCATTGTAATGTCATTTAAATTCAAGCAGATGAATCTGGACATCCTGCAAGAAGAGGAATAACACGTTTAAAGAATATATGGAACTTACCGAAAGGGAAACGTGTTTCAATAGAAGTGAATAAAAACTTCCAAGTAGTTGGAGAAAATAGCTCTTTGTTTTCTCGATTTCTTGGGACAATGGCGCGAAGGGGGGGACTATTGTCCACTAAATTATCTAACATGACCGAAAGTCCCAAAAGAATACAAGAAATATTGTTTGACAACTATTTCCGTATAGTTATAATTTCATGTCTAATTTTTCCTTGGTTTATTACGTACTAACTAAATTTTTGTTGTAGTCCAAATTTGTTCTCAAATGTAATAACGATGACCCAATGGTTCTAAAATGTTGGGCACGCTATTCATTGAGTTGCCTAGGAAGGAGGTGACGGGATTTCAGAAAACAACTTAAAGATAAATTCTTTGATGTCTCAAAAACAAAAGAACAAATGGTAGTTGGTATTCCTCACTCTGTTGATCCTTTGCAAATGAAGTGTTTGATTGATTATTGGATGTCTAGTGATGGGAAGGTATTATCAACATGTTTGTTGTGTGCGCTAAGTACTTGAAATTTAATTGTAAATGGTTCTTACATAAAATTTGTTTATTTGTTGCAGAATAAAAGTGCAAGAAATAAAATTTTACGAACCTTCCAAAAGTATGTGCACATTCTTCTAACTATTGGCATAATCTTAATCTTCTTCATGAACATGTTAATATAGAATATAGTATTAAATAGATAATACAATTGTTTGACTTCATTTATATAGTTATGTCAATTATTTGATGTATATGAATGATTTGTAGGAGATACGGGATGGTCGAGCTCAAACGAGGTCGATTTGTATATACAAAGTAGGAAAAGAAAAAATGGTGAGCCAGCATGACATTGCTCAGAAAATATTGTAAGTTTGTCATTATAAAATGTTAACGGTATGTGTTCTACTAGAATATCTCACGATGTCGCTTTATTGTTGATTTCAATATGTGTAGAAGCAAATGGAGACACTTTTATCTCAGCAAGAAGTGGATCCATCTCAAGGGATACATGGGCAAATTGTTTATGCGCCAGGTGATGTGTATAGCCAAGTGATAGCGAAAGAAGAACGAAACGGCTGAATTCGTGGCATTGGATTTGGGCCTACCGACTTCCCGTACGTGTTTGACAGACAAATCTTCGTATTATGACTTGATGGAGCAGCATATGGAAGATGTAAATACTATCAAGATTTTGCAAGAGTAATTGTTGGTAAAGGAAGTTGAAAAGACTAGCAAAAGATAAACAACTTGAGAAGCAAATGTCAATGATGGCCGAACAAATCAAGTTGATCTCACAAATTCTTCCTGGAGTGGTTAGTAGATGAATTTTATTTTAAAGGTTAATATATGTCACTCATTTCAAATCATTCTTATGTATGTTATTTGTTACAGGAAATCAATGGTGCTCAGAAGGTTGAGGTGTCCCCGGGTTTGCAGCAGAAGGCTTCATGTGCTAGCACCCACGAAGGAGAAATGCATGAAAATCACTAAAAGGTACATAGTTTATCTAGCATGAGAACTCCTCAGCATATAAAATGTTTTGTGTTTGATGCTATATGAAATGGATTATTATTGAAATGGATTCTTATTGCAATTATAACAAAGTATGCGGTACATATTTTTAATTATGGGACCAAAAAACATCTTTGTTTTGATGGACATACATGTGTGAAAGTGCTTTTGAATAAATTTGCTGAAATGGTGGAAGTAGTATTTCCCTTGCCTTTTGTTTTCCTGAATATCAAATGTTGAGGGTAGATTTGGTGGATTACAGTTTTAGCATGTTTCCTAAATGCATTTTATTTTGAATCAAATCTCAAGGGAAGGTATCGGAAAATTACAGCTTTAGCCAGTACGGATGCTGAATTTTTTTTGATGCTGTTTCTTTGGCTCATTCTGCATCACCATTGCACACACACGAACAATGCAACTTACTGGCATATTTGGTTGTTTGGGTGTTTCTTTTCACTTAATAATTCTTGGGAATTATGTGGCTGTTAGGAAGAGAGGGCAGCCTCTGCATCTCCCTTTTGTTCATTCACTAGATAAAACTTGCTGGCCCCTCTTTATATGCTTAATTCTTAAAATTTGTGATTTGGTTTTATTGCTCACTGAGAAGTCCTTGTTATACACGAATAGTGCACATAATCATTGAGTTTTTTAAGCTTGTTAGCATGCTGAATTGCTGATCTGTATGCATTCTTTCACATTAAGTTTTCTTCTTCTAGGCTATCATATGTAAAGAAGAAAGGTCTTCATTCATTCATTCATGGGCTTAATTCGGCCTCTAATACTGTGTTCAATTAATAATTTTTATAACCCACCTGGGCTCTCTAAAATCAAGTGTGTGACTATAACCCATAGGAGGGGGGGCACTGGACTAGCAACATAAAACACTAGGGGCTAGTGAGTCAAGTTTTAGCCCCCAACATCTGCATATTCTAAATTGTTTTCATACATTACTTTTGTGTGATATAACTGTGGGGACAAGACTCTCCCTTGACCTCATTAACAATGATAAAAGCTGTGCCTACACTTGCCAAAAACGGAAGTTAACAAGCTACTACCTGCGAAGTAAAAGAATATAAAAGACAAACAGAGAGCTCTTGGAAAAGGTCACCACTTGATTCTTCCAACGTACAACCATTGAACAAAAGCCTTGTCTCCATTCCTTCCTTCCCAAAAGATTCCACCAAACAAATCTTATCAGTAGATGGAAAACCAACTGAGCCATCAACAAAACACTCATTTGCACTTGTTATCCCACAACAAATATTTTCTTCTTCAGAGTCACACTAGCTTCCAGATCTTTGCGAAGAGGGTCAACTATTCCCGCAGCCACTGATGGAGGTGGCCCTACTTCTATAAAATTATCACTGACTTTTGATTGCTTCCGAAAATTTAAATCAGGACTTCCTCTTCTCACAGAATCAATAGAAGAAAATGATGGATTATTTAAACTATACGTGAACCCCATAGACAGATAAAAACTCTCCTAAATCCTTAACCTCATGAGGTAATATGCAATACGGGAGCCAGAAGGTCAGTCTCAGCTTTTATAACCTCTTCCTTTACACCTACAATTGGTTTTTTATAAATAAGAATATCAGCATGTTCTTTTAGGGAGAAATTATAAGTCATTACTTTATAATTTTTATAACCCACTTACCCACTTGGGCTCTCCACCTAGTTGTAAGACAAATTGAAATTGGATTTGCATGATTTGCTCTCCACCTTGATTTTCAGCATATTGATTTCATATGGATGCTTAAATTTATGAGCTTTCTCTTTTTCCGTGTGTTTTGTTAGCCTGTAAAGGTTGTTAGCATGCAACATTTAATAAAATTTTGGTTAATTAACTTTATTGTTTCAATTTTGGTTGTTAGCATGTACTTTTACTTCATTATTTCAATTATTACCGCATAAATATTGAAAACTGCCATTTAATTTTCTTGTTTCTGCTAAATTAATTACCTCAAATTTTGCATATCACGATTGCAACCTGCATCACTAGGCTATTTTTTAATTCTTTTTTTTTTTTGCCTGAATTTTAATATATATGACGTTTTTATTTTATATTGTTGGTTTAATGCAATCTGCATTTTATATATCTTATTAGTTTATTTATTTTTGTAATCAAAGGCAATGAAAAATATCTATTTGTCTAATTGAGAAAGTGGTTTGTAATTTTTAGGCACTCAACAAGCTTATGATGAAGCAATAGGAGGTGCTGCAAACATATGCCAGTGTAATTTTTTTTATGTCGTTGTTACTCTTTTTTTGGCTGAATTAATTTTAATTATTCAGTTAGTCGTTGTAATTCTTTGGTTGGATCAACGTAAATTATGTATGGAACATGTCTCTATTTGGTTAAATGAGTATTTGTTTCAATTTTCGATTATAATACGAATGCCTTTCCACATTTAATATGCCATTGAAAAATTAATAAATTACCCGTTTGCGAGAGATACAATGTTAATTGTTTGTGACGTTTCTACAAACGCCTTCCTGAAGTCTTGCGGCGCCACAGCTAGGGGGGAGATGTTTTAAAAAAAAGCCTCGACAATCCACGACATTTATACGAAACTACACCAACATTGTCTTTGTAAGACGCCGAAACCAATGGCGGCGTTTGTGAAATGATGCCAAACATGGCGACGTTTGTGAAACGACACCAAGCACGGCGGCGTTTGTGAAACGACGCCAAACACGGCGGCGTTTGTACAAATGCCGCAATTGTTATTTTTAAGCCCGGATCAGTACTATACCGGCGTTTTATAAAAACGCCACCTAAACGCTTTCCCGACGGCACTATATCGGCGTTTGCGCGGCATTTTACTTGTTCGTAGTGGCATTTGATTTTTGTATAGAACAGTGCTTATAAAAATCTTAAAATGCTTCCACAATTTTCTTCGAGAGTAAAAACATATAATTTGCCCCCGTAAAATTAAAATGAATTGACACAGCCGAGGCTGGCATCTATCCTATAAACAATGTATTCGTTTGGAGGGTAGGCAAGTAAGGTTAGCGGTTTTAGTTTTTAAATTTTAGCTTAAAAACCTCTCATTTCATATTTTTTTCTTAAAAATAGGATTCCCAATCACTCAATTGCACATATAGAGCACGTACATTTATTTTCAAGATTTTATTTTTAATGATGAAGACAATAATTTTTATCTATGTATCTTTTTTATTGTTATATTTTTTAAAATTTATAATTTCATTAATAAAATATATTTTAAAATTTTATGTTGTGACTACCATTTTAAGTAAGATAATAATAATAATAATAATAATAATAATAATAATAATAATAATAATAATAATAATAATAATAATAATATATAAATATAAATAGTTTTATTGTTTTATAATATCTAAGAAATAAAAGGCTCCAACATATATTTATCCTGAACGTACTCTATATTTGTGTTCATAAAATGGGCGTGGACGCGACACGTCCTGTCGTAGTAAGAAAAACTGATGCTACCCATGTGAAAAACAGCTCTACTTAACCAGCTTCACTTTCACTCTGACATCGACTAGCTTGCTTCAAGAGAAGGCCAATCAGTAAGAATAAAAATAACGTTTGATAACAAATCAATTTTGCTATTTTAGTTTTCTTTTCTTTTAAGCCCACCAAAATCAGCTCTTAGCATTTTAGAAATTACAAAATGCTAAAAGCAAAACAAAAATAAAAATAAGCTCTTGCCGGACTTAGGTCCAGGCATGGGTTTGGATTCGAATTTATCTAAAATGAGTAATCAATGAAGACTTTACAAACCGATCCCAAATTGTTTGCAAGTCGTTAAGTTCATTTTCAGTCCTATAAACATTCGCATTGGCCTAGGTAGTCACATATATGCAAATTTAATTTTACTTAATATTAACATAAATCGACTTCATTGGATTCTTTATTTCTAATATTTTAGCAACTTTGCATGTCTATTGTTTTGCCTCTAAATTATATTTTAAAAATTAATTCTCTCTCCTCCCACACTCTCTCTCCCTCCCACACTCTCTCTCCCTAATAGTAAGCGCATATATATATATATATATATACACACACATATTATTTACATGTAAAGATTAAAAGTTAAATTTTTTACTCCAACAGACTCTCTACATCACTCTTCAGATCTAAAAATTGCTAGTGACTCTTCAAATGTGAAGAGTCACTATTCATTATCTACATAATATTATATTAATATTTTATATTTCTCTCTTTTCTCTCTCCTCCCTCCTTCCTCCTACCCGATCTCCTCTATTCTCTCCTCCCTCTTCGCACCTCTCTCCTGGTCGCCGCTCCTCCCTCTTCCCTCCTCTCTCCAGTCGCCGCTGCTATCGCCTCCCGCCACCTCCTTCCTCCGGTCGCCGCCTCCTCCCTCCTCCATCCTCCTTCCTCCGGTCGAGGCCCGACACCCCCAACGTCAGCCACCTCTAGAAGCCGTTGCCTTCCTTCGCCTCGACGAGCTCTACATCGACGTTGTCCGCCTCGACAAGATCTACATCAACGTTATTGCCTTCCTCCCTGATCTACATCGACGCGATTGACGTCGTTGACGAGATCTACATCGACGCGACGAAGACCGATTGCCGACACCAATAATTTTAATAAAAATAAAATAATTAAGTAAAATTATTATTTTAATAAAAATAAAAGTAATGTAAAGAGTAAGGTTGGAGTGCAAATTTTAAAATAGCTATTTACATGTAGAAAACTCTTCACATGTAAATAAAATTTATAGAGCAGTGTTGGAGATGCTTTTAGGGGTGAAATCAGTTCACTTTGAGTCGGTTTAAGACATTTTTAAAATTAACTAATTTAATGTTTTTCAGTTTAGACAAAATCAAACCAAACTAAGCCTATTGTTTGGATCAAACCAATCGATCAAATTGATCATGTTTAACTATTTCGGTTTGAACAGGTGGTTTGAAAGATTGTCAATTTGAATCATTCTAGTTCATTAATTTTGAATTTTTAAAAGTTGAAATGATGTAAAAAATAGTGTGTAAACATATTAATACTAATATATCAAATTTATAATTATAAGTCTCAAAATTAGATAATATAATTAATAAACACAACACATCAAGTATTAACAAATAATTTTAAATAAAAAAAAATCCCAAAACATAAAATAAAATAAAAAAGTAAATGACAATATTATTTTGTTTGGTTCGGTTTAAACCGTGATTTTAAAATCTCAAACCAAACCAAACCAAACCAAACTAATTTTTGTTCGATTTTGACGGTTTGATAAATTGGCGATTTCGGCGGGTCGGTTTGAATTGGTTTCAATAGTTTGGTGGTTTAAAGTTACACTCCTAATCAATATACATGTACCAATTTAAATGCCTAAGGATGACATATATGTCAGTTGTAGACTTGTAAATGAGCCAAACCGAGCAAGCTTAGTTAAGTTTGAGTCAAACTTGTACAATAATCGAGTTGAGTTAAACCAAGCTTGTATAATAACCAAGCCAAACTTGTATAGTAATCGAGCTGAGTTGAGCCGAGCTTATATAGTAACTAAGTCGAGCTTATACAGTAATGAGTCAAACTTAAATAGTATCGAGCTCGAACTTGAGCTAAGCTTAGTTGAATGGATATCGAGCAAGTTATCGATTATGTCGTTTATTTAAAGACATATGCTTGTAAACGAGCCAAGTTTATACAATAACCGAACTGAATTGAGCTTATAAATTAATCAAGCTAAGCTTAAACAATAACAAGCATAGCTTGTATAGTGTCGAGCTTAAACAAGCGGGTATCAATTGAGTTATCAAGTGTATTGGCTCATTTACAATTATCACTCTATTTTTAAGGGGAAAAAAAGATAACAAAAGAAAAAGTTTATATGCAAGTCTTTTTGCGCACACCTAACGTGATAGCATTCTATTGATTTAGTGTTTTGGTTAGGCCCTATCTATGATTTAGTCTGAACTAATATGATATCGCCACATCATGTATACATAGAAGGTTTATGCAAAAGGAATTTACACGTAACATTACTTATGACAAAATCATTTGCTACATAATAAAAACATTTGTATATAAAAATGGTGGTAGACTTAGATAAAAAGAGGATGGAAAGAAAGAAAGTAAAACAATGAGAAGGATTATTTGATTAGGATAAGAAAGGTTATTTTTTAAAAAGTTTAATTGAGATTTTAAATAAGTAAGAAGAGTAATATTATTAAAAATATTATTTTTATTTTTATGTATATAATTGTATAAATTTATGTAATAAAAAAAATTAATAATTTTATAACTTCGATACTTTTTTCATATCAAAATTTGTCATTTTAATTATAAAAAAATAATAATAACTATAGTTATCAATACATTTATCATATCTTTCATTTTCATTTCCCATTTTTCACTCTTTTCCACATAAAAATGATTTTCTATACCTTTTTCACCTGGCCCCATTTTTTCATGGCTTTTCCAAATAAAGTATTAGAGCACTCCCAGTGAAATTATCAAATGTTTCAATAAATTTATCTATATTGAGTAATATTGGCAATAAATTCAACTCAAATTAAATACTTTATTGACTAAAAACTTTGAAATACTGACTAGTCAAATTTGACTAGTCAATGCCTCAAAGTTTGATATTTAATAAAGTTTTTAATAAATACACATATTTCGAGTCAAATTTATGGTTAATATTAGTCCATATTGTAATATTTATGGCTCAAATTTTTTATTTCCTTTTTTCTTTATATCCATTATTTTTATATTATTTAATGGGATAAAAGAGATATTTGGAAATTATTTTGTAATATCCTATTTATAGAGCCCTAGGGTTGTCATTAGGGTTAAGAGAGCTATAAGCTGCATAGCCATCCGTTGTACTCCTATAAAATAGTGAATTTCTTCTCTCTCTGCCCTTGGTTTTTCCCGTCTTGGGTTTTCCACGTAAATTTTGGTGTTCTTTCTCTGTTTTTTATTTGATTTTTGTTATTATCTTCCATTTAATTTATAATAAATTGGTATCAGAGCTTTAATGTTTTTTGGTTTTCTATATTCATCGTTCTAGGAATCTTGATTTTCTGATTTTTCATTCTTGGATTTCTTGATAATGGCAACAATGAAGTATGATATTCCGTTGTTGGATCGCAACACTAGGTTTTCTCTATGGCTGGTTAAGATGCCGGTTGTTCTTGCACAGATGGATCTTGATGATGTGCTTTTAGGGTTTGACAAGATGCCCTCTTCATGGTCGATCGAAGATAAATAACGTAAATATCGTAAGACTCTATCCCAAATACATCTACATTTATCCAATCAGATTTTACAGGATGTATTGCGTGAGAAAACTGCTGCTGCCCTATGGTTGAAGTTAGAGCAGCTTTGTATAACGAAGAGTTTAACCGGTAAGTTGCACTTGAAGCAACAATTATATCCTCATCGTTTAATAGAAAGTACATCTCTTGATGATCATTTAGTTGTATTTAAAGAAATTATTTCTGATTTAGAATCAATGGAAGTTAAATATGATGAAGAAGATTTGACATTAATATTGTTATGTTCATTGTCATCTTCATATTTAACTTTTAGAGATACTATTCTGTATAGCCATGACACACTCACTATTGATGAGGTTTATAAGGCTTTATTTTCGCATGAGAAGATGAAGCAGATTATTGGTGGTTCTAGCTTTGAGTCATAGGCAGAAGGTCTCATTATTCATGGTAGGTCACGCGAACGCAATCCTAATTTTGGTGGTAATATAAAGAGAAGATCGACATCTACAAATAGAGATAGTAAATTTTGCAAGTATTGCAAAAAGAAAGGTCATATTATTTCTGAGTGTTACAAGTTATAGAACAAAAATAAAAGACCTAGAAAACAATCAGAGAAATTCGGTGAGGCTGATGTGGTAGAGACTTACAGTGATGGAGAGATCCTTGTGGTTTTCGATTCTAACCACAAGGCACACGAGGAGTGGATCCTTGATTCTAGTTGCACATTTCATATGTGTCCCAATCAGGACTGGTTTTCAACATATGAAAATGTGTCCTCAGGTACTGTTGTTATGGGGAACAATACCTCTTGCAAAGTTATCGACATTGGTATATTCCGAATTAAAATGCATGATGGTGTGGTCAGAACACTTGGAGATGTGACATATGTTCCAGAATTGAAGAGAAATCTGATTTCATTGAGTACTCTTGATTCTAAGGGGTACAAGTTCACTGGTGAAGGTGGAGTGATCAAGATCAGCAAGGGTTCTCGTGTGGTGATGAAAGGTCACAAGAGAGCTAGACAATTATATGTTTTATAGGGTTCTACAATTTCAGGAGCTGCTACTATTGCAACCTCTTCCTCCATGTTTAATTCTGATATTTCTAAATTATGGCATATGCACCTAGGGCATATGAGTGAGCATGGAATGGCTGAATTGAGTAGAAGAAGACTTATTACAGGGCAAAGCATCAACAATTTTTAGTTTTGTGAGCATTGTGTTTATGGTAAACAAAAAAGAGTCCAATTTACTAAAGGCATTCACAAAACCAAAGGAACTCTGGATTATATTCATTTTGATCTTTGGGGGCCAGCAAGAGTGGCTTCTAAAGGTGGTGCCGTTTATATGCTGACTATTATTGATGATTTCTCTAAAATGCTCTGGACATTCTTCTTGAAGCATAAGAGTAATGCATTCTCTACTTTTAAGGACTGGAAGATTTTGATTGAAAAGCAAATAAGAAAACAGGTGAAGAGGCTTTGCACGGACAATGGTTTAGAGCTCTGTTCCAATGAATTTAATACTTTCTGCAAGTCCAAAGGAATTGTGCGTCACTTGACAGTTCTTCATACTCTGCAGCAAAATAGAGTTGCAAAGCATATGAATAGAACTATCATGGAAAGAGTCCGATGCATGTTATCACATGCAAAGTTACCACAGTGATTTTAGGCTGAAGCAACTGTTACAACCTGTTTTCTTATTAACTAGTCTCCTTCTACTGCTATTTAGAAGAAGACACCATATGATGAATGGATTGGTACTCCTGTAGATTATTCAGATTTAAAAATATTTGGTTGTCCTGCATATGCTCATGTTGATAATGGTAAATTGGAGCCTAGATCTGTTAAATGCATTTATCTAGGATATAAGATTGGTGTTAAAGGATATAAATTATGATGTCCAGAAACCAAGAAAGTCGTTATTAGCATGAATGTTACCTTTGATGAAACTGCTATGTTACATGATTTATCCTTTCATGATTCTTCTAAGACAGATCACCAAAGTACTACAAGACAGGTGGAGTTTGATATTGATTCAAGACATCCTTCATTAACTTCTCAATCTAGTTTATCATCTTCATTAAGTCCAGCTCGGTCCAGTTCTACAACTAAAGATAGAGTTGTTTCTTTATCTATTACACCACCTCCAACTCCTCAATATTCTATTTCCATAAATAGACCAAGGTGAGAAATTAAGCCTCCACAAAGATATGATAATAAGCAGATTTGGTTGCATATGCCTTGAATATGGCTAAACATATTGATAGAAATCAAGAACCATCTACTTATTTTGATGCAGTTACTTGTGATCATTCAGACTAGTGGATGACAGCTATGCAAGAAGAGATAGAATCACTTCACAAGAATAAAACATAGGAGCTTGTGAATTTGCCTAAGGATAAAAAGGTTGTTCGTTGTAAATGGATGTTTCGCAAGAAAGAGAGAATTCCTGGAGTTGAAGATTACAGGTTTAAAGCAAGACTTGTTGCAAAGGGTTACAGTCAAGTTCCAGGTGTGGATTATACTGATGTATTTTCTCCAATTGTTAAGTATAGTTTAATTTGAGCTTTACTTGGTATTGTTGCTCAACATAATCTTGAGTTAGAGCAGTTAGATGTCAAAATAGCTTTTTTACATGGAAAACTTGAGGAAGACTTCTATATGGAACAACCTGAAAATAGTCTGATCGTGGCGGCCACTGGCACTGGCGCTCAAGCCAGCGAGCATTCCTTTTGCATTCTACAGGTGGAATCGAAGTCGTTCAAGGTGAAGGAGCTTGGTTGGGAGATTCGGATCGTGGAGCGCAGCCGGATGTGGATCAGTGCTGTCTCGCTCAGTTGGGACATGGCATCATGGCTGGGTCGCGTGTTGGGGGAGATGGCCGGTCTTCCTTTGGGCTGGCTCGAGGTGCGGTCTTTCTGCGAAGGCGCTATGGTCTACCTGGCTCAACGGCGCCGGAATCGCAGTGGAAGCTTCATATCGTTTTCTACCGCTAGTCCATCTCGGTCGTGAGGGACTCTCTTCATCCCCGCCAGCCGTGACGCTCATGGGTGGCTTAGGCTGCGAAATTTGCTTGCCGCAGGGCTTGGGAGCCGTCAGGGTGTTAGTGACGAGGTGGGAGACCCAGCTCGCGTCTCTACATGCGGTTCTGTGCGGTTGTATCGGTGCGCACCTTTGAATGCAACGCTAGGACATATCACGACATGGCATCCGGTGGCATTGCCATCAGGAGGCCGTACGACGGCGGTGGTGGGGTCTCTGTCGACCTGTTCGTTCGGGTGAAGCTGGGCTTCGGGCAACAGGGAGAATGGATTGTTGTCGACGCCTTCGTGCTCTCTGTAACGCAGGTCGAGGCTCCTGCATCTTCTCCTGCCATGCCTCCCCCTAAAGGAGCTTCTGAGCAGCTGTAGCTGCTCGTCCCACTCTGGGTGGGTAGGGGGGCATCGGACCTAGCTGGTTCGCAGGTACCAAAGCACGCTACCGCTAACAAGGGGGTGCAGGTACCAAAGCACGTTCGTGGTGTTTCGAGCGTTGGGAGGGTAGTAGGCAAAGTCCCTCTACTGGTGAGTGCGCCCATTCGATTGGGGTGTGGGTGGGGGCCACCTAGCTGTGGGCTTTGGCCGTGGCGGATGTTGGTGACTCAAGAGGGGTTCTGCCCCATGGGGGGCTACGCGTTCGTCCCGGCGAGGGAAGTTGATGCTGGGGGAGCTGTCTCGCCCAGGGGTTGTACTCAGTCAGGGGGTGGTGGTAGTTTAGCTCCAGTGGCGGGGGAGGATAGTTTGGTTTCTGCCAGTGCTCTAGTGGTGCAGGCTAGGGAGGCTCCGCTGGGTGTCATTGGTGATCAGCCTGAAGCTCTCACAGTGCAACCTTACTACCCGGCGGAGTCGGATTGGGTCTTGCAGAAGCATAAAGCCATTGGTAAGCTCTTGGGGGTGACTTTTGAGGGGTATGAAGCTGCTGTTGTCGGATCTGCTTCGCGACATAGAGGCTCGGTATCGAGCACGCAAGGCTGCTGCACCTTGTAGGTAGCCTACGGGCATGGAGCCTAAGTGTGCTCAGGAGCTTCGGGGACTTGCATCTTCGATTAATTATGATATAGGAGTTTCTCGGCCTTTCCGGGTGGGGCCAGGGACTGTTTTGGCTATTCGGGGGGATCTTGAGTTATCCCAATGAGTATGAAGTTCTTATTGTGGAAAGTGCATGGGCTGCATGATCGGGCGAAGTGCCTTTGCCATAGCAATTTGTTCCAGGAGTGGAAGGCAGACGTTATTTGCCTGCAAGAGACTAAATTGGAGTTTGTGACGGAGGATCTTGTGCGGCTTATGTGGCGAGGTCGCTTTATGGATTGGATCTTTATTGGGCTTGTGGGGGCCACAAGGGGCATTCTATTAATGTGGGACAGCCGTGTTGTTTGCAAACTAGATGATGTCGTTGGCCAGTTTTCGTTGTCTTGCAAATTTCAGTTGGTTGGGGACCAGAGTGTGTGAATGTTTTTTGGGGTGTATGGTCCTCAGCTTGCTAGTGATCGTCGTCTGCTGTGGGATGAGCTTGCGGGTTTGCATAGTTGGTGGGGGGTGTCATGGTGTATCAGGGGGGATTTTAATGTGGTGCATTTTCCGTTTGAAAAGACGGGTTCGTCGGGGTTTGCTCCCTCGATGATGGGGTTTTCTGACTTTGCTGCTGTTGTGAGTTTGGTGGATCTCCCTTTAGTTGGTGGGGATTATACGTGGTCTAATAACCGCCAGCAACCTGCTTTCTCTTGGCTTGATCGATTTTTGGTTTCCGTGGATTGGGCGGGGCATTTTTTGCATCTCCGCTAGTCGAGGCTCAGTTGTTGGGGTTTTGATCACTTTTTGGTTCTCCTGGAGTGTGGTCCTTCGCCTTCGTGCGTTCGTCCATTCCGATTTGAGAACATGTGGCTTCTAGCTGATGGTTTTGTGGACAAAGTGCAGTCTTGATAGGCGTCCTATCGTGTTGCCGGAACTCCGAGCCACGTGCTTGCCTCGAAGTTGAAATTGTTGAAGGGGGATTTGAAACTGTGGAATGCTTCTGTCTTTGGCCAGGTTGGTGTTCAGAAGCACTTTTTGCTGGCGGCTTTGGGCGCTCTTGAGGAGTTGGTTTTGCTTCGGCCTTTATCAGTAGAGGAGCGGGGGCGCAAGGCTACCTTGGCCTCGTCCCGGGAGAGGGTGCTTCTGGTGGATGGGATCTCTTGGAGGCAGAAATCTCACTCCTTGTGGCTGCGTGAGGATGATAAGAACTCCAAGTTCTTTCACTGCATGGCTAACTCTCATAGGAATGTCAACAACATTAGCCGGATGCACATTGATGGTGTTGTCTCTTCCAGTTAGGAGGCTATTCGGGAGCACATTGTGGATTTTTATGTGACTCTTTTTCAGGAGGAAGAGCGTCCCTATCCTCATCTCGATGGGCTTTCTTTTGATGCCCTTTCCGAGGCAGATGTTGGGTGCCTTGATCGGTCGTTTGAGGAGGAGGAGGTGTTGTTCATGGTGCGAGGGTGCAAGGGGGATAAGGCTCCTGGTCCGGATGGGTTTCCTTTGGCTTTATTTCAACATTGATGGGCTGTGTTGCGGTGTGATATATTGGGTGTTTGTGCGGAGTTTCATGAGCATTGCCGCTTTGAGCGTAGCCTTAACGCGACTTTTGTGGCTCTCCTCCCGAAGAAGCCGGGGGCAGAGGCCCTAAAAGATTTTCAGCCTATCAGTTTGGTGGGGAGCGTCTACAAAATCATTGTTAAGCTCCTCGCTAAACGGTTAAGTCTGTTTTGGGGAAGCTGATCTCTCCCGCACAGAGTGCCTTTGTGCCTAATCGGCAGATCTTGGATCCGATTCTCATCGCGAGCGAGTGCCTTGATAGTTGCCTCGAAGCTGGCCTTCCGGGGCTGTTGTGTAAGCTTGACTTGGAGAAGGCCTACGATCATGTGCATTGGGGGTTTCTCCTCTATGACCTTCAGCGGTGTGGCTTCTCGGCCAGGTAGCAGCGGTGGATCTCCTCTTTTATTTCCACTACTCGATTTTCGGTTCTTGTCAATGGCTACCCTTGCGGGTTCTTCTCGAGTTCTCGGGGCCTGTGACAGGGAGACCCCTTTGTCGCCTATGTTGTTTGTTCTTGTTATGGAGGGTTTCAGTCGCATAGTGGGGAAGGCTTCTTTGACTGGTCTTCTTTTAGGTTTTTCGGTTGGTGGTACAAGCAGTGGGTCACTCACAGTCTCTCATCTGCTTTTTGTTGACGACACTCTTGTGATGTTCAAGGTGGATACGGGTCATCTTTTTCATCTGCAGTCCATCCTTGTTTGGTTTGAGGCTGTTTCGGGCTTGCGGATTAACCTCAGCAAATCTTTGATGGTTCCGATTGGTGAGGTGCCTTCTATGGGGGTTCTGCCTGATATTTTGGGGTGCTCGACTACTCAACTTCCCCTTCTGTATTTGGGGCTTCCCTTGGGGGCGTTCTTTCAGACATCTACTATTTAGGAGCCGGTTCTGGAGCAGATGGAGTGGCGTTTGGCCACTTAGAAGCACCTTTATCTCTCCAAGGGGCGTCGGCTTACTTTGATTCAGAGCACCCTTTCTAGCTTGCCGACCTACTTCTTCTTCCCGCGACTGTGGCTTCACGCATGGTGCGCATTCAGAGGCATTTCCTATGGGGCTCCGTGGCTGGGGCATCCCGGATCCCTTTGGTTCGGTAGGAGGAGGTGTGTCAACCTCTTTCTTCTAGTGGTTTGGCTCTTTGGAATTTGAGTCGTTTTAACATTGCTCTCCTGGGGAAATGGCTTTGGCATTTTGGAGCAGAGCGGGGGGCACTGTGGCAGGAGGTTATTGCCTCCAAGTATGGGGTTGCAAGTGGGGGATGGATATTTTTGATGCCTCGTGGTCCCCATGGCATGGGGTTGTAGAAATTCATCTGTCAGGGGTGGGAGTCCTCTCGGTTTATGGTGTTCGAGTTGGGGGCTAAGACTACGATCCGTTTCTGGCATGATATATGGTGTGGAGAGTCCCCACTTAAGCTAGTGTATCCCAAGTTGTTTCGCTTTGCACGCTCTCCTAAGGCTTTTGTGGTTGATGTTCATTGTCGTCGGAGTACTCACATGCATTGGGAGGTATTGTTTTTGCGCGCTACATAGGATTGGGAGTTAGAGGTTTTTTCATCCTTCTTTGATACCTTGTACTCGGTTCCTTCGGCGTGTCTTGCTGCGGATAGGATGTTTTGGCGCCCCTCTCGAGAGCGTGGGTTCCTAGTCCAGAGCTTTTACTCCGTGCTTTCGCCTTCCCGAACTGAGCGTTTTCCTTGGCAGAGCGTTTGGAAGGCGCAAGTGCCCTCTCGGGTGGCCTTCTTTGCTTGGACTGCCATCTTGGGGAAGATTTTGACTGTGGATCATTTGCGGCGCCGAGGCTTTGTTCTGGTTAGTTGGTGTTATATGTGCAAATCTTCCCCAAAACATGTGGATCATCTTTTCCTTCATTGCCCTTATGCCAGGAGTTTGTGGGATATGATTCTGAGTCTTTTCGGCATCTCGTGAATGATGCATTCGTCTCTTTGCGTGTTATTTGACGGGTAACTAAGCGGTGTGGGGCATCATTCGGCGGTGTGGTGGGTCGTCCCTCATTGCATTCTTTGGAGTATTTGGTGGGAACAAAACGCACATGTTTTTGAAGATAAGAAGCAGCCCGCTGCCAAGCTCTCTTGTATTTTTTTCGTTTTTTGGGTGATTAGTTGTATGCTTCGGACGGGTTGTGTTTTTCTTCCATTTGGAATATTATGAATGTCTGCTCTTTTTGATTGGGTTGTTTTCATTTTTGTATTCTCGCATTTCGTGCAATTTTTGTATGCATTTTGTTTCTTGTAAATAAATAAACTCTCGTACTTATAAAAAAAAAATCCTAAGTTGCTACACAATAACGAAGCATCAAGCTACCAGCAAATGTTATTTTCCAACTCCAAAAATCAACTCTCATTACCAGAGAACGTTACATAAATGGTCTCTGGTTTAACTCTATATCCATGGTAATTAATATATCCACTGTGCAAGATCTGGAAGCAAATCAAAATGAATAATTAAACCATGCATAGGGTCATATTTTCTAAAAGCCAGAGCTACACAAAATTAAAACGTAACCATTGAAACTCTGACATGCAATAGGGGCGGGTTGCTAGTTCAGATGTTTATCATCATCGAGAACAGTATTCAATAATACCACCAAACAACCAAAATACAGATTAAACTTTGACGTACAAATAAAAGAGCTTTCTTACTACTCTGATGATGGCATTTTCAGCATATAGTTGCAGTGATTATTTGAATTTGCCAACTCAACAAGCTCTATTGCTTCATCAGTCCTGGATTCCTTAACCAAACCATCTAGCACAAGTTCAAATAACCCAGGATCCATGAAGCTCCTGCATTTGACAATCTTCTTACATAGCTTTAGAGAAACATCAAAGTTGCGATTCTCACAAGCACACGTAATCAGAATCTTAAAGGTGGCCTTATCTGGGCCACATTTAATTGCCTTCATCTTCTCAAACCATTTCATTCCTTCCTCCAAGTTCCCAGCATTACAATACCCCCCGGATCAAATTGTTATAAGTAAACACAGTAGCTTTAATTCCTTTACTCTTCAGTTCTTCAAATAAGCTCACAGCATCTGACATTCTCTTCTGGATACCCAGTCCAATCAGCTTAGCGTTGTAGCTTCTGGCATCAGGAACAATATCGGCTGCCTCCATTCGAGCCCAGAAATCCTCAGCATCTGAGATACGGCCCATGCTATAAAGACAATGCAAAAGGGTATTGTATGTAACTAAATCAGGCGCCACCCTTTTCTTCTCCACCTTCTCGAGCAACGAAAACGCTGAATCGAAAGAACCCATCTCACAATGCCCTTTCATCATAATATTATAGGAAAATATGTTGGGGGTGATGGACATTTCCGAGGACAACTTCTCGAAAAAGGTTTCAGCCTCATCATTAAATTTCTTGCAATTAACGCAAGCCCCGAGGAGGGCATTGAATGAGAATACGGTACGCTCGCATTTCAGTTCAGGCAATTCGTCGAACACCTTGGAGGCCTGCTGGAACATCCCGGATCGACCGTAGAGGGCGATGATCTTGACCGCGTAGCTTTCCCTGGAGATATCATCGTGCTTCTTCTTCTCTTCGAGCAGCTCCTCAATCCAATCGAAGCGCTTAACGGCGGCGAGCCTGCAAATGGTGTCGCCGTATGGGCCTTTATTGTAGCGAAACCTGGCGTGCTGGGAGGGCTCCTTGAGGGTGTCGACCATTCGTCTGAGGTTGCACTCGTTGTAGGTGATGGACTTGAGCAAGGCATCCTTGGCCTCGGACGATGGCGCTTGAGAAGTGCAGAAGCTGCGACGTAGGATGGCAGAGAGGATCGACATTCGATTTTGGTTCATGTCTTGTCTTGTCTGCCTCTGTGCAACAAATGGGCTGAGGGCAACGGATACAGAACTAGGTTGTAAGCATTGGCAAAGTCAATTTAAATAAATAATAAAAAAAATGTAATCAATTATTAAATATTAAAATAAATAACTTTGACATATAATTATTTAATAATTTATATATTAAAATCGATAACTTACGACAAACATCATCAAAACTCTTTTAGTATATTTGGTGTGCATGAATGAAATGAAAATCTATTTTCATTCCAGCCTTTAGAACCTAAGGGAATACAATCTTTTATTACTCTTTTACTAAGGGAATACAATCTTTTATTACTTTGGAATAAACATTACTTCAAATAAGATAATATTAATTATCCGCACCTCCTCGTATTGAGTTCAGTTATTATCTTACATAGGATAATGAACTTTATAACTTTGCCCTTTATTTATCCACCAACTAATATATCCATCAATCTGCCATGTTCGTGTACCGCATTGACGCGGGGCGTGAGGAGGTGGAGAGGCGATGACGCGGGACGCAGGGGGCTGGGGCGACAACAGCACAGGTCACAGGGGGCTAGAGCAACGATAGCGCGGGGGGATTGAAGATGATTGGTTGAGATGGAGAATCGTGATTTGATTCAAGGTGGTTGAGGTGTGGTATAGAGAATATGGGCTTAGTGAATTGCAGGATGTATGGTCGTGGATGGAGACCATGAATGGCAGCGTGTACTATCGACGGCAAAAAAACTTTCCTAATTGACAGAGATAATGTTGATTGATTTGGAGGGATAGAATTTTAATTTTCTAAAAACTACCTTATTCGTCGTATTATATACAAATCATGGGTAACGTTATGAATCATTATCATTCCTATTCTCATTCTAATCTTAATTCTGTTCCCCCCATTTTTATTCTCGCGTACCAAATGAGCCCTTATTATGTCTTTCTCGTCCTTTACCTCGACTGCTCCTCACCCAACAACGACCTCAGCCATTGCAGCAGGTGAGATCGAGATCACCATCGTAGCAAACATCGAGATCGCTATGCAGCAGACGTCGTCGGTTGAAGCAACAAGATTGAGATCAACGTGGTTGAGATTGCCATCGTAATGGACATCGTCGATTGAAGCAATGGATGTTGTCGATGGGAGAGGTTGAAGCAACGAACATTGTCACTAGACAACTTTGTCGTTAGTGACCCCAACACTACCTTAGCCTCCAACCATCAAGACTTGGGTGCGGTGGAGCAAGGCCAAGCAACAAAGATGATGCCCCGGCCAACATGGGAGGAGGTAAGGGAGGTTTATGAATAGAATAAAAATAATGTATAAATATTTTTAATTATTAAAATAATAATATATGAATAAAATAAATAATTCAATAAGTAAAATTTAAATTTATGAAAAAAATTTTATTTTCATTAATTTTATAGATTTATTTGGTGAAATCAATGCTAGTCTCTTAAGAGGTGTTTGTCAATTGATAACATTTGTTTTTTAAATTCCTTTTTAAAATGGTGGATTTAGGTTTATTTTAATTTAACAATAATATAAATTTAAATATAGTTTTTATAAACAATGAGTTCAGTTGCTTTTAAAAATTATTTTTAATTATTTTTTATTTTAAAATATAAATTTAATTCTGTCGAAAGATTCAAATATTTTTTTTGTCTATTTTATTACTTAAAGCCCACCAATTTGTTTTTTTTTTAGTTTTTTGAAATCTGATTTTAAAAAATACACACATTTTTTAAAATACATTTTTTCCTACCAAATATAAATTGTTTACAAAATATGATTTAACACAAACTCTAGAATTTAGAAAATATAATACATAATATAAAAATCATGACATGTAGTGCAATTTTTTTCCTGCCTTAACTTAAATGACCATACTACTGCCTTTTCTTTTCTTTTTGATTTTTTCCCATGTAGTTTTACTTTGTAAGTATATATGTCTTAGAGTATCGGTAGTAAATTAACTAAAAGTTTCAATGAATTTATCTACATTGAGTAATATTAGTAACAAATTATATTTGAAATTTAGCTACAAACTATGTCAAAATTCCAAACTTAAGACACCAGCTAGCTAAATTTGACTACATTTTGTGTTACGTATTTTTGATAGAGCAAATGCAAGGAAACTAGAAACAAATAGAAACAAATAGAGAGAAATAACTTTGGTAATACTTCATCCTGATCTTTATTCTTTATCAGGCCTGTAACAGTCCAAGTCTCCCGTAGCACGATATTGTCCGGTTCAAGGCCCAAGCCCAATCCCCGATTTTATTCTTGACAGTACAATCCATGCACCATAAAATGCATTGTGCCGAGAGAGGTATCCACACCCTCTTATGAGGCACGCTTCGTTCTCCTCCCCAGCCGATGTGGGATTTGCAAAGTCTTTGAACTCCACAATCCACCCCCCTTATGAGGCCCACGTCCCCGTGGGAGTATGGCACACTGACTCGGTCCCCAGCTTTGATACCATCTTTAACAATCCGAGTCTCCTATAGCACGATATTGTCCGGTTCAGGGCCTAAGCCCAATTCCTGGTTTTGTTCTTGGTAGTGCAACCCATACACCCCAAAACGCATCATGCCAGGAGAGGTATTCACGCCCTCTTATGAGGCACGCTTTGTTCTCCTCCCCAGCCAATGTGGGACTTGCAAAGTCCGTGGACTCTACAGGCCAATATATAGACCTTTTATATACAATTATCATTACATAACTGCTTATAACTATAATTTATAACTGCAATGTATAATCGTATATAACTGTTATTATATAACTTCCTATTATAACTACTGTTGGACCCCATTTTGTCCGGGTTGGACATACTAACCCCATTTGATATATATACCTTTTTGCTCATGCCATATACCTTGTTGCACAGGTCCTTAAGGATTACCCCAATTTGCACAAGATGGATACACTTACACGAACGGGGAAGCCCAAAATGGATAACCTTTGCTACAAGTCCCTGAAGTACCCCAAGACCAATACTAGGGGATAGAGGAACAAATTTGGAGAATAATGCACTTGACTGAGCTCAATTCCGATGAAAGACGAAGAAGTTATGGCCAAAACAACTTTCATTGGAAAAAGTCAAACTTGCCAAAAAAAAAAAACCTTGACTCGTAGCCTCGAAGCCTCGAAGCCTAAGCCCTGAAGCCTCGAAGACTCGAAGACTCGAAGCCTCGAAGCCACAAAGCCTCGAAGACTCGAAGCTTCGAAGCCTGTAAGCCTGCCGACACTCTAACCTGCTAACACTTCGACCTGCAGACCTTCGACCCTTCGCCCCTAGCCCTTCGACCCTTAGCTCTTCGACCCGTTGACTGTTGACCTTCGACCTGCCGACACTTCGACCCGTTGACCGTTGACCTTCAACCCTTCGCCCCTTGCCCTTCGACCCTTAGCTCTTCAACCCGTTGACCGTTGACCTTCGACCTACCGACACTTCGACCCGTTGACCGTTGACCTTTGACCCTTCACCCCTTGCCCTTCGACCCTTAGCTCTTCGACCCATTGACCGTTAACCTTCGACCTGCCGACACTTTGACCCGTTGACCGTTGACCTTCGACCCACCGAAACTTCTACCCTGCCGACACTTCGACCTACCGACACTCCGACCCATTGACACTCTGACCTTCACTACTTGGCTTCTCTCGCTGGCCCTCCCACTGATTGCTCATGGGACGTGTTTTTATTAGCTGGCAATTGTCAGAGATGCTTTTCAACACCTGTTAGATGCATGTGCTCACAAAAAAACGAAAAAACAATCACAAGCTGCCCCATTTTATGCACAGGTCGTCCAACCGCCAGACAAAAGTCAGAATCTTACAATTAAAAATGCTAGCATTCATAATAGAGCAATAAATGCATAATAATGACGGTCGAGCCGAATTGAGCCAACCCCTTTAAAAGCAAGTCTTTTGTCCACGAGAAAAAAAAAAAGAGAGGACGCCCAGATTACGCCCAGAGAAAGAGGACGTTCTACAAAAAAAAGAGAACAAAAAAGCTCTTCTGCCATCTTCATACCCAGCTCCATAATCCAAAAAAAAAAAAAAGAATGCCCAGATAGCTTTCTGCCGTTCTGAAAATCAAAATCGCCCATCCTTTCCAACTCCGTTTTCCTTATTATTTCATTTCAGCTCTCTTTTTCCCAGCAAAAGAAAAACAAAAAAAAAACCAACTCCAGTCTGCCCCCTTCTTTTTTTTTCTTACGTTTCCATCATAAAACAAAAAAAATCTTTTTCATTCCCCTATTTCTTACGCCCACTCTCCTTATTTCCAGCAACCAAAAAAATCTTAAATCCAAAAATACATCACTCCAATCTCCAAATACCAGGAAATCTTTTTTACAAATCTCACTGCCAGATTTGTTGGTTCTATCTTTGAGTAGGTGATTTTCGGTGTAGACATAATAGTTCAGACGGACATCCCGTGTTAAAGCCCCATTCAAGCCACAGTAAGTGTAATTTACATTTGCTGCTCTATTTTTTAGCTTATTTGTATTTATATTTGATGTAATTTTAGTATTCTCCTGATTCTCATTTTTCTATACTTGATGTAATTTTTAGTATTTTCTGTTGTGTTTTCTTTCTTTGCATGTTATACGTTGTAATATGTAAAATATAGTGAAAACAAAAAAAATAGAGTGCAAGGAGAGGCATATAAAAAAAGAGAGAAGATGAAAAAAGGAAAAAGAAAAAAGAGTGCTTTTATTTTTATCTATTTGTGGATGTCATAAGCACACACTTCACATTTTTTATTTTAATGTATGTGTTCATTACTTTGATACGCATTTAGTACTTTGGGTTTTCAAAACAAAACAAACACAAAAAAAGAGAAAAGTTTTCAAAAGTTAAAAACAAAAAAAACAAACAAACCACAAAACGTTTTTTTAACAAAACACACAAAAAAAAAAAAACAAAAACATTTTGCAATAAAATGTTTTCAAAATGTTTTAATAAAATGTTTTTCAAAATGTCTTCAAAACAAAAACAAAAACAAAAAAAAAAAACAAAAAAACAAAAAAACAAAAACAAAACCGTAGGATTTCATTTTCCACCTCAAATAAAAAAGCAAAAACAAGATTTTTAGGATTCCCTTTATAGATTTAGAGTAAATCAATTTCAACCATAACTTTGACAAATAACTTAGTTAAATAAAAAGCATACTTTCTAGGAAAATAATAGTGCCTCAATCGAATCACGGCAGTGCAAATAAATAGAAAACCTCCTCCTCTGAAAATAGATACCGAAAGGGCACTATAGGAGTGCTAATCCTTCCCTACACGTAACCAAGTCCCGAACCCTTTTTTGATAATGCAGACCACACCTTTAAACTACTCAAAGTAGAGGATATCCAACTGTACCCCAAAAACAGTTGGTGGCGACTCTAAATTTCTCACCATTGGCTTAGTTTGAGCCCATCCCAAACGGGCCCGGACGAAAACCAATGATGACAGTTGGTGACTCTGCTAGGGATTTAAACACTTTAGAGAGTTAGGTCTAGAACTAGGATTAGGAGGTTATTTTAATTATACTGTTGTATATATTTAACTGTCGTGATAGTTATTTTTTATTTTTCTAGCTGTAATTATGATTTACTTGTTTTATTTAACTGCCATTATAGTTGTTGATTCTTTTTTAACTGCGATTTATTTATACGCTTTAACTACCATGATAGTTATGATCATCTGCTTTCCCTACTTGTTGCATTGCATCCATGCATAACCCTATACCCGGGTTTAGCACAATCTAGGTTAGTGAGGTTCAGTACGGTCCCCAACGCGTTGATCATTATCCGCAACGGGGCCTCGGACTCCTCACTCAAGCTTGAGGTTCTTTTAAGGCATGTCCTTTTAAGACCCCCCTCCGGTAAATCCCATGGTGTACGAAGCCCTCTATTAAGGAAGCTTGGGAACCAACGAATAAGATAGGTGTAGCAATAGAAGCCCATCAGGGGCATTGACCCACATGTTACTTGCTCATTCCATGCCATGCTAACCTTTGTTTTGTAGGGTAGTCCGTAAGTCATCCCCTGCACATATTATTTGCCTTACTATTGGTTTATCCTTTATCTTGTCTATTTGCCCTGATTTGTTTTAACTGCCATCCTAACCTGTCATCATGCATAACACGACATTCATATAGGCATGGCAACTTTCAGTCATCTCCTAAAAAGCTTTCAGGATAAAGAGGCTATCGCGGTAGTGGCCAAAACATCTGGGGACATCCAACTTTGCCTTGGAGATTTTCCACCAGAAGAAGCCTACAAAGCAGAACATGTTATCATAGAAGATCAGTTTGACTATACTAAGGAGGTGCAGATGATATGGAGCCAGTGGTCAGATGAAAGGAAAAGCATTTATATACAACAGTTTGGGGATGTGCTCCATCTGACCGAGCTACTGGCCGACAAGGATATGCTTGGGGCAGTAATATATTCTTGGGTGCCTCGACGGCAATGCTTTGATTTCAACGGCATAGATCTTGTTCCCACCATAGAAGAATATAGGAGATTATTGGATATCCCAGTTGAAGAAAACAAAAGTAAGATTTATTTACCTAGAACCCAGAAGATCATGTCGAAGGGCCTTTGCTGAGATAATGGGAAAGCCAGTATGGGACTCACAAGCAGCCACAACCTATGGTGGGCGGGAATATCTGCCATGTACAACCGTCAAAGAAATGATACAGATAGCGACAGAAGCAGGGGCACACAAATTGCTTACACTAGCTATATACGGGCTAGTCATTTTCCCAAGGATACCGGCCCACATCGATGGAGCAATTGTAGATTTGGTCCAGTAGGTGCTCAAAAGATGTGACCCTACTCCTGCTATCTTGGCTGAAACCATTCGATCTCTTACTTATCTGAGGAGTAAAGGCTTGGGGCAGTTCATGGGGTGCCTGCCTCTCCTGTGCACCTAGTTACAAGGTCATTTCCCTTGTAGTGTTTCTCGTTTTTCTGCTGTGTATCAATTGCCAGCCACGACACTATTGGATATTCTGCTCAGCAAGTGGAACTTACCTAAAGGCTTTGAAGACTGGAGAAAAAAGTTAGAGAACCTCACAGAAGCTGACATTACCTAGACTGCTCCTTGGATGCCGGTGGTCTCCATGACTTATAGCCGCAGGGACTACAATTGGGTCCTACTCTTAGGTCCTTGGGGAGGAACTGCATATGCACCACTGCAGGGTGGAAGACAAGTCGGGCATCATCAGATTATCCTTGTGCTATTTGGCATGAACGATTGTGACTTCACTCACAGCAGAACCATGCTCGTAGCAAAAGGCCAAAAGATGTATCAGGCATGGTCCGCCCCACACAAGATCCAACCCAACAGTCCAAAACTTGGCATTTATCCGGCGTACATATCTTGGAGGGCACAACACAAGCCACAGCTAACTACGGACATGAGAGCCATCCTCTAGGATAATCAGAATCTCAGGCAGCAGATCCAAAGGCTAGAAGCATCTCTAGAAGGAGCTCTCCAGCGGTTGTAGTTGAGGGAAAAACAGGTCGAGACCATATTAAAGCAGAGGGAGGAAGCAGGCGAGCGACCACCTCAGAGGAAAAGGCGCCGTGCTACTTAGGAGATGACTGGAAGTTTGCCTTAAGATCATATAGCCATAGCTCTCATCTGCATGGCATTTCTGCATTATACTGTGTGTTTGTTTGAAAATGTTGGAAATGAAGTTATTTGTTTCTCTAACTCTTCACATAGTCATGTATACATGCATCTCAAAATTAAAAATCAAGTAAAAATTACCTTGCCCCCAGGTCGGTAGCTGCCTTTCTCCAGGATTACGCACTCTTACAACCTCAGATCCCGGCGCAATCAAATACTATAGCTGCAGCCAATGGCAGAAGAAACAGAGAACAGACTCATGGGGTTGGAACAGTCACAATAAGCCCTACAGGGGCAAATGTCTGCAATAATGGAAATGCTCACAAAGTTGACTGAAGAAAGAGGAAGAATTCTGACAGGGGGAACTACCAATCACCATCAAGAGCAGGGACAGGAGGCCGTCCAGTCGCCCAACCTGGCTCTAAGCCAGGCACCCACATACCATCCTGCTATGGCACAACCTCCAACCCCAAACCAAACTCAATTCACTATGCCAGCACCGGGAAATGTAATGGAAGCAGTGGGATCCCCAGTTCCCCAGGAAAACATGGAGTCTCCCGCTCTGAGACGTCTAGATGAAAGATTGAAAGCCGTAGAGGGCGTCGACAGCTATGGTATAACTAGCCCACAAGACTTATGCTTAGTGCCGGGAGTGGTGCTCCCACCAAAATTCAAGATGCCAGAATTCGAGAGGTTCAACGGGACCCGATGTCCAAAGACACATTTGGCCATGTATTGTCAAAAGATGGCTGCTTATGCTGGTGAAGACAAGCTCCTCATGCATTGTTTCCAGGAAAGCCTAATTGGGGCATCCCTTCGCTGGTACTTTCAGCTAAATGGAAACCGCATCAAGACATGGAAGGAATTAGCTACCTCCTTCTTGGCACAATACAAACATGTCACCGAACTGGCGCTGGATCGACTAACCCTGCATTCCTTGGAAAAGGGATCCGACGAAAGCTTCAAGGATTATGCACGGAGATGGAGAGAGACTGCTGTGGAGGTCCAACCTCCCCTTATAGAAAGAGAACTCACTACTCTTTTTATCAACACACTGAAAGGTATCTACTACGAGAAGTTAATCGGGAACGTCTCTAATAGCTTTGCAGACTTGGTCGCATCCGGTGAACGTGTAGAAAGTGGAATTAAAGGAGGAAAGCTAAAGGGTGATGTGGCAGAGGCATCAAAAAGGTCTCAACCATCGCCTAAGATGAAAGAAGGTGAGAGCAACCTTGTGTATCAATCGAACCAGGCGATGCAACCGACATTCTACCAAGCACCAGGGTACTACCAAGGATCGCCAGTGGCCGCCTACACTGCACCTGCACCACCTCCCCAATTCATGCCATACATGCCGCAAGGAGGGGTACCATTTCCATATTCAATGGTACCTAACTCATTTCAACTGAGAGCGCCATACCCAGAGCAACCAAGGCCAGCAACTTAGGAAGGAGCAGGAGCCTCATTCCAAGGACAAGGGCAACCGAGGGCCCAAACCCAGCAAGCAGGAGCGAATCAGGCTTCTCGTCGACCACGACAAGAGTTTGACCCAATTCCAATGACTTATGCGGAATTATACCCCAAGCTTTTAGAGGCAAGGATGGTAACCCCTATACCCTTGGGAGAAATAAAGTATCCTCCACCGGCCTGGTATAAGCTGGATGCCAGATGTTAATATCATGCAGGTGGAGTTGGACATGATATTGAAAATTGTATAACATTCAAAAGGAAGGTTCAGGCATTGAAGGATGCGAAGTGGCTAGACTTTTCCGCACTAACTGGGATGCCAAATGTGAACAGCAATCCTCTCCCAGAACACTCCAACAATGTTGCTAGTATCGAGAATGAAGGACGGCTGGAGAAGGTCTCCCAAGTACAAATGGAGAAAACATATTTATTTACCCTGCTACAGGAATATGGCTATATACTTGCTAAAGACACGCTGGAGGCAGGAAAGGGAACAGATGGGGAAAAACAATGCCCTTATCACAAGACGTCGCGGGGACATGACATCGCAGAATGTAGTGAGTTTTTCGAGGTGGTGCAAAAACTCATGGACCAAAGGATGATCGAATTCTCCAGGGAAGAGACAGACAGTCAAAGCCACATGATCCTAGGAGACATGTCATACCAACCATCATGGGTGCCAACACCCCTTGTCTTGAATGTTAAGACTCCAGGAAATCCCACTACTGCCTCATGGAATTACACCTCTCACCATACGTGTTCCTGCCCCTTTCCCCTACAAGACGGATAAGGCAGTCCCATGGAACTACAACTGTGAAGTAGTCCAGGGAGCCACCGAAGCAGAAAAGAAGACCAGGAGCGGTCGGGCTTATGCCCCTGATATGGCGGACAAAGCAAGCAAAGAAACAGATGTAGAACCCAACATTGAGCCAACACTAGAGGTAACAAAGAAAGGAACACCGGTCACGGAAGAAGAGGCTGCGGAATTTCTGAAACTCATGAAGTAGAGCGAGTACAATATTGTGGATCAGTTAAGTCGACAACCAGCTCACATCTCCTTGCTTGCTTTAATGATGGATTCCCAACCTCACCGGGAAGGACTGCTGAAAGTTCTGAGCCAAGCCTACGTTCCTCCAACCATCTCGGTGGCGAATATGGATGGAATTGCCGGTAACCTCATCATGAACAACATCATTAGCTTTGGAGATGATGAGCTATCTCAGGAAGGGAATGGACACATAAAAGCTCTGCACATTACTATCAAGTGTAAGGCGCACACCGTAGCCCGGGTACTCATTGACAACGGTTCTGCCTTGAACATTATGCCCTTACATATACTGCAACAACTTCCGGTCGACGCGTCCTATATGCGCCCTGTACGATGAAGGTACGGGCATTCGATGGATGAAAGCGTGACGTGGTGGGCACTCTAGACATTCCGCTTCTGATTGGACCAACTACCTTTATAGTGGAATTTCAGGTGATGGACATCACGCCATATTACAACTGTTTATTGGGAAGACCCTAGATCCACATGGCAGGAGCAGTGCCGTCAAGCCTCCACCAAAAGATGAAATTTGCGATGGGAGACCAACTTGTTTGCATCTCTGGAGAGACAAGTTTCCTCGTTACCAAGCTGGCATCAGTTCCTTATGTTGAGAACAACGAAGATGTACCACGAATGCTCCTATCGGGCATTTGAGATGGTGAATGTCACTTCTACCCCAAGCCATTATCTCTCGAAGGCTGCAAGAATGGTTGCAGCCACCATGATCAAGCACGGGTACAAACCAGGGCAAGGATTAGGCCCCAAAGCTCAAGGGATTCAAAAACCGTTAATCATCCGGGAAAATACCGAGAAGTTTGGGTTAGGCTACATACCTACAAGAGCTGACAGATAAAGGGAAGCTACCAAGAAGAGGGAAATCAGAATGGCAAGGTTGCAGAAAAGACCAGTACAAGAAGAAAGGAGGAGCTTTCCCCCCTTACATGATACTTTTCAGAGTGGGGGGTTTATCCACAAAAGCCAAGCCGAACCTAAAACTGGGACTGTGGCTACACTGGACATAGACAAGCATGCACCAAGCGAGATGGTTCAGTTGGTGCGAGAGGATCCCAACCAGCCATTAAACAATTGGATCAGCCTAGACCTCCCCATAATGTAATGCTTACGGGGTCACTTGGATTTAATGTATTCTATTTTAATGTCTTTTGAAGCGGTGAACATTTGTTTTTATTAAAAGCTTTCCAATAAAATGTACCTTTTTTCAAATGTTTCATGGTGCATTCCATTCATTACATATGCATATCATATTTGGTTACCAACTTGTCATTCTCTTATAAGCAGGTATCACAATGTCAATAAAAACATAGTATGCGAAAGCGAAACGAGATGCCTAAGGTTTGACCAAAGTCCAAACTGGGAGCAGCCAGTGTTTGAAGCTGATGAGAATGAGGTAGAGGAGACACCCGAGCTACCGGGAGAGATCATACGCCTATTGGAAAAGGACGATCACTTATCCATTCCAAGTGAAGACCCAGTAGAAACAGTGAATTTGGGGACGGTTGCCGAACCAAGAGAATTGAGGGTAGGGACTTTAATAGCTACCGACATCAAAAAGCAATTAATCAAGCTGTTAAGGAGCTACGTCGACGTTTTTGCATGGTCATACCAAGATATGCCAGGATTAGACACAGACATAATACAACATCACATACCAATGAAGCCAGAGTGCAAGCCAGTACAGCAGAAATTGCGAAGAATGAGACCGGAGATGCTACTGAAGATTAAAGAAGAAGTCAAAAAGCAATGGGACGCAGGGTTTCTAAGTGTCTCCCATTATCCAGAATGGGTGGCCAATGTTGTACCAGTACCGAAGAAAGGAGGCAAAGTACGCATGTGTGTCGATTAAAGACAACTTCCAGCTTCCTCATATTGATACCCTAGTGGATAACACAGCAAAGCATGCTCTATTATCATTCATGGATGGCTTCTCGGGCTACAACCAGATTCGTATGGCCCCCGAACACAAGGAGAGGACCACGTTTACGACACTTTGGGGCACATTCTGTTATAATGTGATGCCTTTTGGTCTGAAGAACGCAGGGGCAACCTATCAGCGAGCCATGGTGGCCCTATTCCACGACATGATGCATAAAGAAGTTGAGGTCTATGTGGATGATATGATAGTCAAATCATGAAGCATTGAAGATCACATTGAAGTACTCCGTAAGCTCTTCAACATGCTACGAAAATATCAACTGAAATTGAACCCCAAAAAATGCACTTTTGGAGCCATGTCAGGAAAACTGTTAAGTTTCATTGTGAGCCAAAAAGGAGTGGAGATTGATCCAGATAAAGTTCGAGCTATCCAAGAGATGCCCCCACCCCGAACCATCAAGGAGGTCAGAGGATTCCTCGGGCGATTGAATTACATTGCCCGATTCATTTCACAATTAACAGCCATATGTGAACCAATTTTCAAGACTTTACGGAAGAACAATCCAGAAATTTGGAATAACAAATGTCAAGAAGTTTTTGACAGGATCAAACAATATCTGTCCAATCCACCTGTTTTGGTCCCACCAGTGCTAGACAAACCCTTAATCTTATACTTGACTGTCCAAGAGTCATCAATGGGTTGTGTCTTGGGGCAACATGATTCTACAGGCAAAAAAGAGCAGGCCATTTATTATCTGAGCAAGAAGTTCACCATCAATGAAATGAACTATACACCATTGGAAAAGACATGTTGTGCCATTGTTTGGATAACAAGAAGATTGAGGCAGTAAACTCTTTATCATACTACATGGCTGATTTCGAGACATGATCCGCTCAAGTATCTCTTAGAAAAACCATCCATTTATGGAAGAATCGCCAAATGGCAGCTGATCCTATTGGAGTATGATATCATCTACGTGCCTCAAAAAGCTATAAAAGGAGGTGCAATAGCTAATTACTTGGCAGAAAGAGCACTAGAAGACTATGAGCTCATGACTATTGGCTTCCCAGATGAGCACATCAACATCCTCACGGCAAAAGTATCAAACATATGGACGATGTGGTTTGATGGAGCCTCCAGCCTCTTGGGGCACGACATTGGGGCCATTCTGATATCTCCAAAAGGCAAACATTTCCCGATGGCAGCCAAGTTAACCTTCCCTTGTACAAATAATGTAGCAGAATATGAGGCCTGTGTGATGGGACTTCAAGAAGCAATTAACAAAGGAATCAAAAAATTACGAGTATTTGGCAATTATGCACTTATCATTTTTCAAGGGAGAATGGGAGACTCGAAACCACAAATTAATCTCATATCGGAAGCACGTTACGGAGTTAGCCGAGCAATTCGAAGACATCACATTCGAGCATATGTCTAGGGAATACAATTAGATTCCTGATGCGCTGGTCACTCTAGCCTCCCTCCTTTGACTAGACACAAAGTTGGAAGTCCAGTCTTTCGATATCCGTATACAAGATGCTCTGATAGATAGATTTTTAGCCTCCCTAAAAGAGTTAGCTAACGTCGTTAAACCTCTCTTCAAGATAATTAATTCCCTTAGTTTGCACTAAACGAAGAATAGTGAACCCGGCACCAGGGGATTAGCCTAGTTCTCTAGTTTTTCAAACCAAACCACTCAATTACTCTTGCTCTATAAAATGTCTTGGCAAAAACAAATTCTTTTTATAACTAAAGATCTAATTTTTATTTGGTTTTCTGAATAAACAAAGAAAGCAAATTGTTTTTAGGATTAAGATTCAAGGATTAAAGGCATCTAGGGTCACAACTTCACCTCCCTATGTTGTTTCTACTGATTTTAAGGTTCTTGAGATTATTTAATTGATAACATGCTATAACTAAACCAAGGTACTGCAATTGATCATTGCCAGACCTTCTAATTGTTGTCTGCTGAATGGTCATCATGACATCAACATGCAAAGCCTAATTATCATACTCATGACAGGCTAATGGTCACACCAATCACAAATATGTTATGAATCAAATATCAGCCTCAGACTAAGGCTAAGAAAACCCAGGTGTACAACCCAGATATTAAAAGATGAAGAACAGATTCATAAAACATGCAATCTCAATTAAACAAACTCAATATTCAAATAATCAGTTTAACAACTTAGGGGGCTACATTGCTCCCCTAGATAAAGGAAACTACTCACACATGTTCTTGGATAAACAATAAGAAATAAAGAACATCATCCTCAAGCAGGTGCAGTAGAACTCCAACTTTAGGTCTTCTCCAGCCGTTAGACCTCCTAGGGCCGGCATCTCCAGGATCAGAACCCTAGCCTCCAAAATCGTGAGACTCTCTCTCTCCTCTCTCTAAAAACGTGCTCCTCTCTTCCTTTTTCAAAAAGGGCTGCTGCCCCCTCTATTTATAGAGAAACTTGGAGTGTAATGGGTGCCCTAGCCGCCAGCTGTTGTCACTTATCAAAACGACGTAGTTTTGCTAAGTAGTTTCCAATTTTCCCTCAACTTGAATATAACTCGAACCAAGCATAATTTGGACTAGGTGCTTTAGAGAAAAGTGTTTAAAATAACAAAACAAAGCGATCCATGCAAAAATCCGGCTGCATGGCATGTTGCATGTCATATGGCCATATGACGTGCACCTCCAAATGGTCTGAAAATTTGCTCCAGGCTTCCTTGAAACGTGTAGAAGGCAGGGCTGTAATAAAATCCTTGCACGTCATAAGGGTCCATATGACGTGCACCCTTATTTTGCCTCCTCAGGCTGCGCCATTTTGCCACAAGTCCCTTCTTTGATAAATAAAGTGATTTGGCTGGTGTCCATGAGATGAAATTGCCTAAAAACCTACCAAAACAGCTCAAAAAACACACACACACACACACACACACACACATATATATATATATATGCCAAGCAATCTTCCTAGGGTGTTAGATCAAATATCTAAGAAATATGGATAAATTAAGCTCTAATCATGCTCTTTAATACCCTAAATATGCACTAGAATAACGGCATAAATGCACATTATCATGCTCCTACACATTGCATGGCCATTGAAGGAAATATTGAACAAAAGCCCTGGTTTGATGACATCAGACAAGTATTTGATCAAGCAAGAATACCTAACCGAGGCCTCTGAGTCTGATAAACGAAATATCCAAAGGTCGGCGTCCAACTACTACCTTGATGGTCCCGTTTTATATAAGAGAAACCATGACATGGTGTTATTGCGGTGTGTGGCAAAAGATGAGTCGAAACAGATAATGAAAGAAGTGCATGAAAGAGAATGCGGTTCACACGCAAATGGACATGCATTAACAAGACAAATTATGCGAATGAGCTATTATTGGGTCACTATGGAAAAAGATTGCATTGAATATGTGCGCAAATGCCTCAAGTGTCAAATTTATGCGATAAGATCCAAGTACCTCCATCCAAGATGCATGTGATGGTTTCCCCATGGCCCTTCTCGCTATGGGGCATCGACATCATCGGACCAATCTCGCCAAAAGCATCTAATGGTCACCGCTTCATCTTGGTGGCCATCGATTATTTTACCAAGTGGGTAGAAGCAGCGTCATATGCTAATGTCACACAAGCTGTGGTGCTCGAATTTCTGCGGAGCAACATTATATGTCAATACGGGCTTCCTAAGCAGATCATAACAGATAATGCCGCCAATCTGAACAGTTGGATGATGGGTAAATTGTGCGAAACGTATAAAATTCAACACCGCAACTCGACCCCCTATCGCCCAAAGATGAATGGAGTAGTTGAGGCAGCCAATAAGAACATCAAGAACATTATCAGAAAGATAACGGAAACATACAAAAATTGGCATGAGAAGCTATCATATGCTTTGCATGCTTACCGCACCTCAGTACGAACATCAACTGGGGCAACTCCGTTTTCTTTGGTTTATGGTATGGAGGCAGTCTTACCTATCAAAGTGGAGATACCTTCCCTCCGAGTACTCAAGGATACTCAGCTCGAAGAAGCAGAATGGGCCCAAAGTCGTTATGAACAGTTGAACTTAATCGAAGGCAAATGCTTGGCAGCTGTTTGCAGAGGACAGCTATATCAACAGAGAATGATGAACAACTACAATAAAAAGGTGAAGCCCAGAAACTTTCAAGCGGGTGACCTCGTCCTCAAGAAGATTTTACCAATTCAACATGACTATAGAGGCAAGTGGACTCCCAATTATGAAGGCCCATATGTTGTGAAGAAAGCATTCTCGGGAGGCGCCTTAATCCTTACCAGAATGGATGCTGATAAGCTCCCTAACCTAGTGAATAGGGATGCAGTGAACAAATTCTATGCTTGACTCTCCCATCCAAATGAGGAGTTCCTTAATCTTTCTTCTGGGACATGGAAGGAATAAAGCATGACAGCAATGAGCGGACTTGGTGAAAACCCGAAAGGGCACCAAGGGTAAAGTACAAAGCTCCAACAAAAGACAAAGAAGCAAACAAAGGCGGACTTGGTGAAAACCTGAAAGGGCACCAAGGGTAAAATACAAAGCCAAAAACAAATCTTGAAGGATGAAATCAGTCAGAATCTTGGAGGATCAAGACCACATAAAACAGGGTCCTTTGCAAATAATGGACACAGCACCATTCAAAAACAACAACTACAAACAGTGGAAGACTTGGTCAAACCTAAGGCACATTCGAATCAAATTTGCACATTATGCTTTTAAAGACTTTCAATTCTGTTTATCAGATTATAACAATGGGCACTTTTTATGACATACATATGTTTTGTGGAATTAAACCAACGAAACTCCCATTTTATATCCCTAATCATGTTTTATCATCTTCATTTCACATTCAAGTAGAATATTTTAAATCCCCAATAAGCTCCCTTGACATTACCTTATGAGTAGGGTCAAGCTCAAAAACCTCAAACAAGTCAATCTCTTCAATGCAAAGTACCAATATTGCCACAAAATACTAATATCCCCAGTGAAGTCATCAAGTCAAGCTCCTCAATGTGGTGAAGCTAAATTAAACAGACCCTTCATTCACAAAAGGGAGTTCCCCAGTAAAGATAGAACGGACTCCCCAGCCAGAGAGACAAAGAGTTCCCCAAACAAGTTAGATGGCATCCAAACTCTTCAACAGCATGGAGATAAACCCCCAGTCCATATTGAGTCATTCATTTCACTATGCATCCCCGCATACACCACATTGTATTCCATGCATTATTTGCTTTCCATGCGTTATTTGCATTCCACATTTCAGGAACGTCATTGCCTCTGAAGATCCCAAGAGCTCATTCTCAGCAAGCTTCTCATCAAGCCCTCCAAGCTTCTTTTAGTCAATCCTAAATCTTTCTTTGTCACTTCCCCAAAGCATCCTGTTGACACGTGAACAAATTTTTTCCTTTTTTGGGTCACCTCGTAGAGCGATCTCCTTGAGTGAACTCGTAGAGGGAGCCCAGATTGGGTTACTTCCCAAGCTCACCAATTCCCCAAAGCATTTCCTTCAAATACCAATCGATGTCTCCAACAATTCTCTCCAGTTCAAGCCTATCGTTGCTATGGGCTTTCCCTTTTTAGTTCAAGCCTATCATTGCTGTGGGCTTTCCATTTTCAATTCAAGCCTATCGTTGCTGTGGGCCTTTCAATTTTCAGTTTAAGCCTCTCATTGCTGTGGGCTTTTCCTTTTCAGTTCAAGCCTATTGTTGTTGTGGGCTTTCTATTTTCAGTTCAAGCCTATCGTTGTTGTGGGCTTTCCATTTTCAATTCAAGCCTATCGTTGCTGTGGGCCTTCAATTCTCAATTCAAGCCTATCGTTGCTGTGGGCCTTTCAATTTTCCGTTCAACCCTATCGTTGTTATGGGCCTTTCAATTTTTAGTTCAAGCCTATCGTTGCTGTGGGCCTTTCAATTTTTAGTTTAGGCCTATCGTTGTTGTAGGCTTTCACTTTTCAGTTCAAGCACTATCATTGTTGTGGACTTTCTATTTTCAGTTCAAGCCTATCGTTGTTGTGGGCTTTCTATTTTTAGTTCAAACCTATCGTTGTTGTGGGCTTTCCATTTTCAATTCAAGCCTATCGTTGCTGTGGGCCTTTCAATTTTCAGTTTAAGCCTATCATTGTTGTGGGCTTTCCCTTTTCAATTCAAGCCTATCGTTACTGTGGGCCTTTCAATTTTCAGTTTAAGCCTGTCATTGCTGTGGGCTTTCCCTTTTCAGTCCAAGCCTATCGTTGCTGTGGGCTTTCCGTTTACAGTTCAAGCCTATCATTGCTGTGAGCTTTCCATTTTCAGTTCAAACCTCTCGTGGCTATAGACTTTCAATTTCCATTCCAGTGTCTTTGCATCATGGGTGGTAATCCTCTGGCCTCTGTAACTCATTAGAGACAGACTGTCGCATTCTACTCTTCCTCCGTGCTAGGTAAGTCAGGTAAGTGCTCCAACCCGTCCAAAATGACTCCTTTTTATCTTTGTACACTGTTTGTATACAAACAATGCGCAAAGAGGGGTAGCTGTTGGACCCCATTTTGTCCGGGTTGGACATACTAACCTTATTTGATATATATATATATATATATATCTTTTTGCCCATGTCATATACCTTGTTGCACAGGTCCTTAAGGATTACCCCAATTTGCACAAGATGGATACACTCACACGAACGGGGAAGCCCAAAATGGATAACCTTTGCTACAAGTCCCTGAAGTACCCCAAGACCAATACCATGGGATAGAGGAACAAATTTGGAGAATAACGCACTTGACTGAGCTCAATTCCAATGAAAAACGAAGAAGTTATGGCCAAAACAACTTTCGTTGGAAAAAGTCAAACTTGCTAAAAAAAAACCTTGACTCGTGAATACTTGAAGCCTTGAAGCCTCGAAGCCTCGAAGACTCGAAGCCTCGAAGCCCTGAAGCCTCGAAGCTACGAAGCCTCGAAGCCTCAAAGACTCGAAGCTTCAAGCCTGTAAGCCTGCCGACACTCCGACCTGCCGACACTTCGACCCGTAGACCTTCGAACCTTCGCCCCTTGCCCTTCGACCCTTAGCTCTTCGACCCATTGACCGTTGACCTTCGACCTGTCGACACTTCGACCCGTTAACCGTTGACCTTCGACCCTTCGCCCCTTGCCCTTCGACCCTTAGCTCTTCGACCCGTTGACCGTTGACCTTCAACCCTTCGCCCTTGCCCTTCGACCCTTAGCTCTTCGACCCGTTGACCATTGACCTTCGACCTGCCGACACTTCGACCCATTGACCGTTGATCTTCGACCCTTCGCCCCTTGCCCTTTGACCCTTAGCTCTTCGACCCGTTGACCTTCGACCTGCCGACACTTTGACCCATTGACCGTTGACCTTCGACCCTTCGCCCCTTGCCCTTCGACCCTTAGCTCTTCGACCCGTTGACCGTTGACCTTCGACCTGCCGACACTTCAACCCATTGACCGTTAACCTTCGACCCACCGAAACTTCTACCCTGCCGACACTTCGACCTGCCAACACTCCGACCCACCGACACTCTGACGCTTTGACCTCTAGCCTTCGCTGCTTGGCTTCTCTCGCTGGCCCTCCCACCGATTGCTCACGGGACGTGTTTTTATTAGCTAGCAATTGTCAGAGATGCTTTTCAACACCTGTCAGACGCATGTGCTCACAAAAAATAAAAAAACAATCACAAGCTGCCCCATTTTATGCACATGTCGTCCAATCGCCAGACAAAAGTCAAAATCTTACAATTAAAAATACTAGCATTCATAATAGAGCAATAAATGCATAATAATGACGGTCCAGCCGAATTGAGCCAACCCCTTTAAAAGCAAGTCTTCTGTCCACGAGAAAGAAAAAAAAAAGAGGACGCCCAGATTACACCCAGAGAAAGAGGACGTTCTGCAAAAAAAAAAAAAGAGAACAAAAAAGCTCTTCTGCCATCTTCATACCCAGCTTCCTAATCCCAAAAAAAAAAAGAACGCCCGGATAGCTTTTTGCCATTCTGAAAATCAAAATCGCCCATCCTTTCCAACTCCTTTTCCCGTATTATTTCGTTTCACCTCTCTTTTTCCCCAAAAAAAAAAAAAAAAAAAAAAAAACAACTCCAGTCTGCCCCCTTCTTTTTTTTCTTACATTTCCATCACAAAACAAAAAAAAAATCTTTTTTCATTCCCCTATTTCTTATGCCCACTCTCCTTATTTCCAGCAACCAAAAACAATCTTAAATCCAAAAATACATTACTCCAATCTCCAAATACCAGAAAATCTTTTTTACAAATCTCACTGCCAGATTTGTTGGTTTTATCTTCGAGTAGGCGATTTTCGGTGTAGACATAATAGTTCAGACAGACACCCCGTGTTAAAGCCCCATTCAAGCCAAAGTCAGTGTAATTTACATTTGTTGCTCTATTTTTTAGCTTATTTGTATTTATATTTGATGTAATTTTAGTATTCTCCCGATTCTCATTTTTCTATACTTGATGTAATTTTTAGTATTTTCTGTTGTATTTTCTTTCTTTGCATGTTGTACGTTGTAATATGTAAAATATAGTGAAAACAAAAAAAACAAAAAAAATAGAGTGTAAGGAGAGGCATATAAAAAAAAGAAGATGAAAAAAGAAAAAAGAAAAAAGAGTGCTTTTATTTTTATCTATTTCTGGATATCATAAGCACACACTCCACATTTTTTATTTTAATGTATGTGTTCATTACTTTGATACGCATTTAGTACTTTGGGTTTTCAAAAGAAAACAAACAAAAAAAGAGAAAAGTTTTCAAAAGTTAAAAACAAAAAAAAACAAACAAACCACAAAACGTTTTTTAACAAAACACACAAAACAAAAAAACAAAAACGTTTTGCAATAAAATGTTTTCAATAAAATGTTTTGAAAATGCTTTAATAAAATGTTTTCCAAAATGTTTTCAAAACAAAAACAAACAAAAACAAACAAAAAAACAAAAACAAAACCTAGGATTTCATTTTCCACCTCAAATAAAAAAGCAAAAACAAGATTTTTAGGATTCCCTTTAGAGATTTAGGGTAAATCAATTTCAACCATAACTTTGATAAATAACTTAGTTAAATAAAAAGCATAGACTTTCTAGGAAAACAATAGTGCCTCAACTGAATCACGGTAGTGCAAATAAATAGAAAGCCTCCTCCTCCGAAAATAGATACCGAAAGGGCGTTGTAGGGGTGTTAATCCTTCCCTACACGTAACCAACTCTGGAACCCTTCTCTGATAACGCAGACCACACCTTTAAACTACTCAAAGTAGAGGGTATCCAACTGTACCCCAAAAACAGTTGGCGGCGACTCTAAATTTCTCACAATTGGCTTAGTTTGAGCCCACCCCAAACGGGCCCGAACGAAAACCAGTGATGTCAACTGCAATACATATAATTGCATAATTGCACAATTGATCATGTAATGAGTGTAAAGGTATCCTTTTGTCACTTGATGCCATGTGTCTCGACCAGCAATTGACAATTTGAGTTTTGTCCATATCAGTCCACTCCCTTGGAGTATCCTTGTCTGCAAGGATGAACTGTGGATAGGATTTTGCGAAACGCCATTGATTTTCCCAAGTAGCATCTTCGGTGGGGGTTCCCACCCACTTGACTAAGATTTCTTGCTTTAGGCGATATCGCCCCTTCTGAACCACATGTTGGTTTAATATCGCCTCTAGTTGAGGCAGTATATAATGACCCGTGTTTGGGAACTTAAAAAGTTAGTCTATGAATGAGGTAAAGGTTATTGATATGGTATTTTATGTTTGGGCGAGAACTCTTAACTATTGCATTAGCGGGAGTTCGAGGGCGCAATGCCTCGGAGAGGGTATCGCTGCCCGGTTAGCCAGTAAGGGTGAAGGGAGCAGCGCCCCTTGCGGGGATTCTGGGGCAGTGCCCTGAAAACTAAATTATTTTGGAGAAACTAAGCTAGATTCCAGATAGAGGACTTGATCGATGTAACCTTGCTCGATATGGGATATTGTAGTCGATGTGGTCGACCTGGCATAATGGTAGTCGATGTCGACCAAATGAAAACTCCAAGCAGTTTTCTTCATGAGTCGGCCGATGCGAGAATAATTTTAGACTTGTGGTCGATGTATGGTCAATATAGCATGGAAATGGTCGATGTCGACCTATGGAGATTCCAGAAAAGGTTTCTCAAAAGGGTGGTCAACCTAGCCTAGTGGTCAATGTGTGATCGACGTGGTCGATATAGCTACATATCGATCGTGTTTGAATTAAGGTTGGTTAACGTGCGTGTCTTTAGTCGACATCGACCCTACGACAATGTATTTTGATATTCATCGTTTTATTTTGCATTTGAGGGTTATTTTCTATTTTGTTTCAAAGCCAAGTGATCGAAGAGAGAGAGAGAGAGAGAGAGAGAGAGAGAGAGAGAGAGAGAGAGAAATCCCAGTCAGTCCAACCGTTGTTGCTGCATTCTTGAAGATGAGAGACGTCTATCGAAGAGGAGTAAGGAGCAAGAAGGATCATTCAATTCGAAACCCTAAATCCAACCGAAACTTAAGGTAGGGATTCAATACCTCTCTTGAGCCTATTCTAGAGTTAGGTTTTGAGGTTGAATATATATATATATTGTGTGTGTGTAAATTTATATAAGTGTGACCTCCTATATGAATGTTAGCCTTTAATGGCATACTATGCACATTGTTGTTTTGTATGTCTGCGATTAGAAGAGATTTAGTATCACGCCCCGAATTTCAAACACGAGAAAACCGGTTCATGACTCCCCTTTACCTACCCAGTGGATAAGGGTTTGGGTTAAACAATACCACACAGAAACATCACAAACAACCACAACAAAAGTTCACAAGCCATACCACATGTCTTTATTATAATAAAATATCTTTTGCATCATTTTTCCACTGGTTTACATTAGTTTTCCTCAAAATAACATAATATAAAAAGCAACAAACAATAAACTCAGTCTTCCACATTGGTATTCCACCTAACGCCTGTAGGTTCCTGAAAACAAAACAAATCATAATAGGAGGAGTTAGCAACCACAGCTCAGTAGGGATCAAGTCTCCCAACCCATCCCATGCTCTTAATATTTACATGATGAGTGCGCATGTGTAGTGTCATGGCAATAATACATAAACAAGTTATAATTAGCATTTACAATTAAGGCAACACATAAGCAAACCACACAAGTGATCACCACCATAGCCACAACCACACAAGCGACCACAATCACACCCACACAGGCTACCACAATTATAGCCACACTGGCTACCATAACTACAGCCACACAGGCTACCACAACCACATCAACACAGGCTACCACAATTCCACATAGCACACTTTCAAGCACAACACAATAATACATATTCACAATACATCAAATAAACACATGTATTCAATATCAATCACACAAGCCATAATTAGGTCATGTTTACATAATACGTTCTCAACCACAACCCTCCTATAGTTTCCAAGGTTTCACACAAGGCTCTACCGTGAAACTACCACAAACGAATGCAACCACAAGACGAATAGCAAATAGACACCTCAAAGGTCTCCCTAATCCACTACCACGTGATGAACCCATAATCCCCACTAACCCCCGGACTCATCAACATCCACAAGCATAATATGCCAATGAAGGCCAACATTTATATAGGAGATCACACCTATATGAATTTTTATATTTACATACATATATCATCTACCTCAAGACCTAGCCCTAGAATAGGTTCAAGAGAGGTACAGAATCCTTACCTTAAACTCGGTTGCGTTAGGGTTTCGACTTGAAGGATCTTCCTTGCTCCTTGCTCCACTCTGATTTGCGTCTTCCACCCTCAAAAATGCAACGACACACTTGAATTGATAATGATTCTCTCTCTCTCTCTCTCTCTCTCTCTCAAAACAATACCCAAAATCCTAAAATCGTGAAACAGCAAGACATATCGAAAATACGCTATCGCAGGGTTGATGTCAACCAAAAACACCCAAGTTTGACCACATCGACCAACTATTCTCACGTCAACCAGATTCCCACGTCGACCAATTTCCACATCAAGCAAGGTCTATCTATAGCTGGGTCGACCACATCGACCTCATGTCGATCATAGGTCCGTCCACGTCGACCAACATACATGGGAAAACTCTCGAGAAACTGCTCTGGTCGACCTCGACCGCATCAACTATACGTCGACCACACATCGAAATTCATCTCGTATTAACCAAACTCTCTGGACTCTTCTCTGGTCAGCATCGACCACTCACTATGCCAGATCGGCCACATCGACCAAGGCTGTATCGACCAGGTCTTCACACGAAAATCCCTCTTAGCTTCTCCAAAATAATTTGGCTCTCGGGGCACTGCCCCCTTGACCCCTGCTCGCTGCCCCAGAGAACCCCGTCGAGGCATTGCACCCTCGGACTCCCGCTAACTGTCTAGACAAGTGTCATTGCCCAAACGCATAAATGACTAACTCCTCAAATGCCAAACATGGGTCATTATATTAAGGGCTATTTTCGTGGTAGTTAGTTAAGGATCACTTCAAGAGAGATGGAGGTCGTTGGGGTGTCCACCGTAGCTGGTGGTCATTGTCTATCTCGTATTCACATTCTTTCGTGTTAGTTTTGCGGTAAGCTTCGAGGTGGATCATAGGAGGACTTGTTAGGATTGAGTGTTATGAGGTTTCACGTAGTTTTTAATTACTTTAAATTGATGCTTGTGTAATATATATGTGTTAAACTTTTGTGTCATTATCGGTTAAGCCATATTTTCCTGATTTGTATATTATATGGTAATGCATGCCATGTGGAGTGTTCTCGTTGTATAGATAAATATGTTAATTTGCGATCTTGTGTTTTAAATTGTACTATATGACATTGTGATATGAGGCATGTGTGGCTGAGGGCAAAAGTCTGCGTGACTAGTTATGGTAGCTTGTGTGGCTAAGGTTGTGGTAGCTTGTGTGGCTGAGGTTAAGGTTATGGTTTGTTCATGTTCTACTTGCGTTATGAGTACCCTATGAGGTTAAAATGCTAATTATAGACTATTTATATATTAACACGACACTATACTTATTCACATCGTCATGTAGAAGTTAAGAGCATGGGATAGGTCCGGAAGGCATGATTCCTACTAGGATATGATTGCTCGCCCCTCCTGTTATGTGATTATTTCTTTTTAGGTACATGTGTTTGGAATAACGCCAAGGTGGAGACTTTGAGTTTATTGTTTTATTATTTATTCTTATTCTGTATTGACTTGTTCTAAGGAACTGATGTAATCCCATGTGTAGAATGATGTAAAATAGTTTTAGAATTATTAATAAATATATAGTTTAACTTGTGGGTATTTGGTGTGTCTGTTTGTTATATCCTCTATGTGACTCGTTATTTAACACGATCCCTTGTCCTACCAGGTGGGTAAAGGGAGTCACAAACCAGTTTCCTCGGGTTGAAAATTTGAAGTATGACACATTACGCCTGAATTGTCACTAGTTGTTGGTAATTGAGGAGAGGGAATATGGTCATCCCCTAAGTGTTTCTTTAAAATGCTAACGTGAACCACATCATGAATGAGAGACACGATAGGTAATTCAAGTTTGCAGGCAACAGGCCCAATTCTGGCAAGAATATGAAAGGGGCCGTGAAAGCATGTTGAAAGTTTAAAAGAGAAATGCCACTAATATTTGCTGATAGGGTTATAGCTTTAAATAAACATAATCTCCAACTTCAAAGGTTATCTCATGATGATGGTTGTCCTCTTGTACTTTCATAAGATTTGAAGCATCATCCAGATTCTTTCACAAGTAATGCAAAATGGTCTCCTAAGTTCGCAACAACGTGGGTGGTGATACACTATAGACAACTTCATGAAATTCCTAGACACGCATTAAGAGGGGGGGTGAATCAGTGTATCAATATAATTTTTTCCCTTTTCCTTTTTACCTGTGATGATCACTCTAGTCAATTTCAATTTCTGTGTTTGTATGCCAAATTAAAAGAAACAACAAAGACAAGGCACACAGTAATTACGTAGTTCACCCTACAATGAGTAGAGTTACGTCCACGGCATGACCAGTAATCAGCTGATCACATAATCTCCACTAGCAATTTTGAATAGCACACTACTATTTAAAGTTCACCACCTTACAGATTTTAGGATTCACTACCCTTTGAGTTCACTATCCAATTTCAACAACTACCAAACCTCATTGGTTCTGATTTTTACAACAATAATAATAAGAATGAATACAAAGAAAACAATACTGTAAGGATTATCCTGATATCGTGTTATGTGAGTGTTTGTTTTATGTATGTCGTTTTATAGTGTCTATTGTATGCTATTTTTTTTAGTTGTATATTATTTTATAATTGTATTTATGTGTTTATTCGTTACTTGTGAGTACATGCTAGTTTCGGTTTATGGTAGATATTGTATTAGCTCACCGCTTATGGGTTAGTAAATTTGTAAGATGGTTTGGGTGTGTCAGAATATGTGACAAGTAAATTTGTAGGTCTCGATATGGTTCAGGAGACTATCGAGTTGGTTCAGCTGATCCGACAGTGAATGTTAACAGCTCAGGGTCGACAAAAAAATCATATGCTGATAGGCGGTGGCGACCACTACAGTTCGTCGTAGGGAATCGTGTCTTCTTGCGAGTCTCGCCACGGCAGGGGCACAGGCGGTTTGGACGAGGGTCCAAACTCTCACCTCGATTTGTAAGTCCATTTCCTATCATTGCTATCGTAGGACCGGTTTCCTATTAATTGGAGTTACCATCCGAGCTAACTCGTGTTCATGATGTTTTCCATGTCTCCCAATTGCGGAAATATTACTGAGATCCTTGGTGTTGGTTGTGGGAATTCCGTGGATAGTTGGATCAATCGGTGTGTACCCTTAATGAATGAAATGTAATGTGTGTGATGTTATATTTTGTGATTGAATGTAAGCTTATTATGAGAGTAGGACACTACACTAGCACAAGCAAACACCAATCACGTAAACTTAGGATTTTATGTTATAGGATGGTGAGGGGATGGAGATTACCTACTAGGCATTTGTGCTCACTCTTACTTTGTTGACATGTTTCAGGTATCTACTAATTCACTAGAGGCTGATCTGAAGTTAATTGTCATTTATTTCACATTTTGTCATAACTTAGTTTATGGATTCTATAAGATATAATTGGTTTTATTATTTGAGTATCCGGACGAGGGTCCGTGAAAGTTGTATTGGATTTGTATGATAAATTTATTATTAATAAATTATTTTTCTTGGCTTCATAGCATGTGGAAATGTACAGAAATACCCTTGATGTAGGATTGTATAGGTATGTCTCGGACATCACCCGCTGTGTAGTCCATATCGGTGCTAGTCACCAACCCCTTGACCCTTTGGGTGAGGGCATGGGGAAGTCACACTCTTAGTTCTGGTCCTTCCGGGATTTGGGAGTGTGACAAGTTGGTACGGTCGATTTAGTGGACCTAGCATAGTAGGGTGATTGACTAAAACTTTGGAGCTTGAGAGACATTAGGGAGGGCGCCTAATCAATGCAGTCTTTAATGGTGTCGTTGGTTACCTTAGTGTCAGCCAGATCATCTTATGATGCATTAGGATGGGTGCATACATGACATGACATTGCTTGCACATTATAGACATTAGAATTGGTTACGCTTGGTGCTCTAATGATAGTTTGACTTTATAGTTGTGAAATTTATTGAAATTTCCTGGAATAATTTGCGTAGTTGCTAATTAATAACTTACATTGTTTTGGACTGACATGTATTGTTCTGATCTGATTCAAGTACTATATGCTAGAGTATTACCTTCCACTTGATATTATTATAATGCTGTGGTAGGGGAAAATATGAACCCTACTAACTGTTCGATGGCTTGGGTAGCCAGTTAACATGATTTGGGCAAATGTGCTTGATTTCGGGGGAAAATTGACCCCACTATGATATGATGATGAGGACCTATTGGGTCATGCTTGTTATGGTTGATTGTTTGATGGATGCGTATAGGTGAGGGGCAATGTCTCATGGATGACTGTTGGCACTTATGAGTTCTATATGGTGTAGACCTATGGGACACAAGTGAGGTAATGTAATTAGTGATTATCTCCTAAAAGAGTTATTAGAGCCCTCTTATTTATTTGTTATGGACCTACGAGTCATGATTGTTTTCGCTATGATGTGAATTAGTTGTATCGTGTTTGCTTAACGTATGATATATAAAGTAATAACAAAGGGATTGGATGGTTAGAAAATGTGACTTAATTATTTTTTAATTAATTAAAAAAAATCTTTCTCTTTAATTAATACATATAAAACAAAAGTAGTAAAAGTAAACAAGAGTACAAGGAGTCAAACAAAAGAACTTTAACACAAATAAGGCCTAAAGGAAAATAATGGTAACTGATAATATAGAGTATTTGAGAGTATAATTATACAATGAATATAATGTTGGGATAGTCTATATAAAGCAATGTGTAATCCTAATAATGTAAAGACTATTTCCGATTAATTGAAATGTTTTTTTGTTTAAATATTTATTAGATTGCATTATTCTCGTTCTTGTGTGGTGGACATCATAACATCTCATTGCTTATCAAAGTCTATTCTTGGGTATGTGTGAGACACATACAATAGATCCACTAATTGGACTAAGTATAAAATTAGTTCACAATCGGTGAATAGAGTTTGGGATGCTCTATTCGATAAGATTGTGGTGCGGACTATTTCCATAGTGGGAGTGATCTAATCTAGGATCATTGTAAAGAGTTTACAAATAGTAGTGCCGGTATGTAATCATACATATTGAGCAGGACCATGATAGAATAAGTTCTTAACTAATATCCGTTGCATTGTATGAAGAACTTTTATATTTTATCGCTAGATGGCGATTTATGGATTAATCTTAATCCCCGACCGTTTGATTAACTCATGTCTATAATTTATGTCTTTTGACTTATTAATGAGTGAGAGGCTTAGTGCTTAAATACCTCGATATCTTGGAGATATAATATTATGATAGTGGGGGCGTCAAGTCGGTGCATGGAATCCATTGCTTCGTTATACGAGAGTAATGATATTCCCATGTTATTTAATTCGGGATTCTTGGGTGAATCAGCGCTTGTAATTATATTAGATATAATTTATTATAAATCCTAATTCATGATTGGATCATGAATAGGTCGCCCATTAGAGAATTAATGGTAACACATGGATAAAGATATAATTAGAGAGGTTGAGCGAAATCTATTGATACTGCCTCTAATTATGAATATCATATGGAGGAATATATCACATGGAAATCAGTTATATCGATGGACAAATAATTTATTATGGATTCTTGTAATCATATCTGCTTGATCTTAGAGTGCGATTTTAGTCCCTGATCGTGGCTGGACTAAAACTAATAAATAATGATTTAATTGATTAATGAGATTAATTAATTAAATATTATTTATTGGAGCTTCGATTAAGTGGGTCCATTTGGTCCCTCTTCTAGCACCGTTTATTCTTGTATGGAGTCTTGGATCGTTGTGAGTTAATACCCCTGGTCGTGCTTAAGAGCTAATTAATTAACGTGTGTTAATATATATTTAAGAGTTAAATATATATCACATGGTTATTTATTTAATTAGATTAAATAAATAATAATAAATATTTTTATCCATTTAATGTGATTAAATGAATAAATATATTATTTATTTATTTGATAAATAAATAATATTATATATTTATTTAATTAGTTTGTTGTGTAATAATTATATTATTTAAAGAGTTTAAATAATATGTATTATTATTATTTAACTAAAGGGGCGTATGCGTAATAGCACGGGGTAACCCTAGGTCTATAAATAGATGCTAGCCTCCTAGGTTAAATGGTGTGCGTGTGCAATCATTGACAACCAAGAGAGAGAGAGACAGGACGGCCAACCCTAGAGAGGTGGTGTTCCCTGTTCTTTGATCCAAGGGTGCCGCCCCGGACTCCTTTGAGAAGGTGAATAGCAGAGAAAGCTATTTGGTGGTTGAATCCAGGAGGCAAGGACGATCAAAAGGGGTCGTGAGTTCATTCTTGGAGGGAAAAGAAGAGGGTTCTAGCTTTACCGTTCTTCAGGTTGGTTTCTTCTTTTTTCTCTCTTTGCAACATTAACCGAATTGATTCATGTTTAGATCCTGCTTTGTTTGTTTTGGAATAAAATTTTTAAAATTCGTTTCCCCCCGTGGCTTAATCGTTAACCCCATTCCAATTCCAACATATAATAATATCGTAAAAAAAAAAACAACTGTTATGACTAGTGATATATATTGATCAGATTAGGCTTAAATATTATGAGGAGACAATGATAGAATTGGTAGATTTAATAATGATTCATTTTCGTTTTGAGACAATCGAAAGGTTTCAGGTGCTAACCAGTAGGGGAGATAGTAATGACATAATATTTTGGAATGGGAGTGAAGAATTCGTTTCTATCAAATAAAATATTTTAATAATTTATCTTTTTAAAATGTTAGTAAGTGATTTAAAAGTTGATAAATAATCTTAGAATCAAAGGGAGTTGTATTTCTTATGACTTTATAAGTAGTTTTGAAAATAGTCTTGGAGGAACACCACACGAGGAAAGTAATGCCCTTTTTCCCTAGATTTAAATTGTGTAACTTGTTAAAAAAAGTGATAATGTCTTTAAGGGATAATTAAATGTTGACTCTGTGTGTTAAAAAAACAAAAAAATTAAAATAAAAAAAGGGGAGTATGTTAATTGACGTGGCTAGTTGTATGATATGTTGTTGATGTGACCTTGTTATATAGCATTGGTTGGTTTATTGCTGTTATAAATTGTTGGTTGATGTTGGTGGAGGGTTGTGTGAAATATTTCCTTCCTTTGTTATGTGTGAAGGTGATTGTATCAAATGTTCTAGTCGTCGTATGTTAATTGTATTGTTGGTTTTATGTTGACTTGGTTATATGCTATTAGTTTGTTGAAATGTTATATGAGATTTTGGTTTAATGTTAGTGAATGGTGTTGAGCATTCTTGGGTATGCATTTTTTTCCTTGGATAGATTGTCATTATTATTGTGTTTGTCTGCCTAGTAAATATTGATGGGTTGTTGGCCTGCTTATTTTTGAGTCATTATTTGTTGTTGGTTGCATGCACCTTGTGTGGTGTTGGCTTGTGGTGGATGTTGCTAGTGGGTGTAGCAAGTTATTGATAGGAATGGTAAGTGTACAATAAAACTAATAAATATATATATATATATATATATATATATATATATACTTACAACCCTAGTAATAATAGTAAATAAATAATTAAATAAATAAAATGATGATTACCTCTATGCTAAATATTGTTGTGATTCATGTCGACTCATGTTAAGGTGAATTAACACACTGTATGATTGTTTGGGTATTCTTCGTATGGTATGGTCTGCAAATGACATGTTATGGGCTTTTGCCCTGTTTTGGGGTATAGTTGTCTGATGTGACATTGTTGGAGATTAATGAACCCTGTGATGTTTGGAATTGTGGTGTGTGATTGAGATGTGTATCTTGTTGTGTATTTATACTTGAGTGTGACCATGGTAGTATTTTCTATTGTTGCCTTGTTCCATTTTGACTGGTATGTTGTTAGTTACATTATTATTTTGTGTGGTGACATGCGGTGAAACTAGGATGGACCTTGTTTATTAATCGTTTGGCTTACTTGATTGGTTGTAATTATGATGATGTGGAACTGCTGGATGATTTATGGTGGGACTAGCATGGTGAGCTTTCCCTCGATGACATCATTGTGACATGTTGTGATAGCCAAGATTGTTGCTTGTTGGTGGAGTCCTCTCCGTAAGGGGACTCGACTGTGATTTAATGGCATCTGACCCTATTTGGTGGAGCATACTTGGGTGTGACCTTCCTTTCTTGCATAGGAGTATATATTCGTATGATGGTTGATATGTTGATGTTGTTTTGTTTTGTGCTCTGTTTGTGATTGTGATATGGTTGATATATTGTTTCTAATATGTGATCATGATTTGTGAGGCAATGTTTCCTTGTTGCACTTGTTTCGGGCTATTGGTTAATTGGGCGTAGGTTATTGGACTTTAGTTATACAATGTTTAATTAGGGTGGCGAGTTTATCCTATTAATCTGAGCTGATAGTGCTTTGATGGATTTTTGGGTTCTAGTATTAATCCTTATTGTTTTGGGTTCTATTAGATTGGTTAGTTTTGGTGGTGATGTTGGCACTAGTTAGAGTAATTTTAAGGTAGTATGTGGTTGGTTGTGGAGTTGTTGGTATGGTGTTGTTTCGTTAACAATTCGTTATAATGGTTATTTGGCAAATTAATTACAAGGGGTTTCTAGTAGTGGTTCGATATTGGGTATTGGGTGTGCAGTGGTTGTACGTAGTGTAATTTGTTGATTTGATTGATTATTCATATCGACTGTGAACGGCGATATATGTTGAGGTGTCAGTTTAACTATGTTGAGATGTCCATTTAACCTTGTTATTGTGTCCATGTTTATTCGTAGTCTAGAGTTACCACTAGAGTTGGACGAGTTTATGCTGTGTTCCAAGTAACTTAGCTAAGTATGTGTTACCTGAATATCTAAGCCTTGTTGTGTTGGCAAGGGATCATGACTAATTTACAGAAGGATGATACCCCCCTCATTATGTTGAATGGTTAGTGGATATGTTGTAAGTTCAAGGGAATGTGAATCGGTGGATGTGTTGTTGCTTCGTAATGGTTCATGGTATATCCTCAAGCATTAGGCTGGCTAACAGTTGGTGAACTAAGCATTGCCTTCACAATACAAATGGTTAATGGCTAAGTGGGTTTTTGGATCCTAACATTGTGGTTAGAGACCCTTATCGGTAGGATTGTTGCTTGGTTTGTCTTTTTGGGGACGAAAAATCCTAAGAGGGATAGAATGTAAGGATTATCCTGATATCGTGTTATGTGAGTGTTTGTTTTATGTATGTCGTTTTATAGTATCTGGTGTATGCTATTTTGTTAGTTGTATGTTATTTTATAATTATATTTATGTGTTTATTCGTTGCTTGTGAGTACATGCTAGTTTTGGTTTATGGTAGATATTGTATTAGCTCACCACTTATGGGTTAGTAAATTTGTAAGATGGTTAGGGTGTGTCAGAATATGTGACAAGTAAAATTGTAGGTCTCGATATGGTTCAGGAGACTATCGAGTTGGTTCAGCTGATCCGACAGCGAATGTTGACAGCTCAGGGTCGACAAAAAAATCATATGCTGATAGGCGGTGGCGACCACTACAGTTCGTCGTAGGGAATCGTGTCTTCTTGCGAGTCTCGCCACGGCAGGGGCACAGGCGGTTTGGACGAGGGTCCAAACTCTCACCTCGATTTGTAAGTCCATTTCCTATCATTGCTATTGTAGGACCGGTTTCCTATTAATTGGAGTTATCATCCGAGCTGACTCGTGTTCATGATGTTTTCCATGTCTCCCAGTTGCGGAAATATTACTGAGATCCTTGGTGTTGGTTGTGGGAATTCCGTGGATAGTTGGATCATTCGGTGTGTACCCTTAATGAATGAAATGTAATATGTGTGATGCTATATTTTGTGATTGAATGTAAGCTTATTGTGAGAGTAGGACAATACACTGGCACAAGCAAACACCAATCATGTAAACTTAGGATTTTATGTTATAGGATGGTGAGGAGATGGAGATCACCTACTGGGCATTTGTGCTCACTCTTACTTTGTTGACATGTTTCAGGTATCGACCAATTCACTAGAGGCTGATCTAAAGTTAATTGTCATTTATTTCACATTTTGTCATAACTTAGTTTATGGATTCTATAAGATATAATTGGTTTTATTATTTGAGTATCCGGACGAGGGTCCGTGAAAGTTGTATTGGATTTGTATGATAAATTTACTATTAATAAATTATTTTTCTTGGCTTCATAGCATGTGGAAATGTACAGGAATACCCTTGATGTATGATTGTACAGGTATGTCTCGGACATCACCCGCTGTGTAGTCCATATCGGTGCTAGTCACCAACCCCTTGACCCTTTGGGTGAGGGCATGGGGAAGTCACACTCTTAGTTCTGGTCCTTCCGGGATTTGGGGGTGTGACAAATACTAACTCACAAATGAGTTTCAATACTAATAGTCTAAGGTTCCTTGTTCTCTGATCAAAGTACTTCAACAGACTGGTTCGTGATCTTCTCTTTAACGTCACAGTCAACAAGCTCGTCTCAAGATGATTTCCGTAAATGCCAAGAGTTCCACCTCTTTCTTCTCTGATCTCTGATATCTCTTCCTCTCTCTATCTCTTCTCTTTTTTGTATCTATCACAGCCTCCACAACTCCTGGTATGTGAGACAAAAACCCTACATTATCCTCTATCAAACTCTGGTCATTGATTTCACTCTACTGATCCCAACCATTGGATTAGCCAACTTAATTAGGATGTTAACCTAATTGGAGCAGCCAAACCTCAATCATTGATCTCTTTCTATACTTTATCTTAGCCATTGGATTAAGCTCATTTAAGTGAAATAGTCTTAGTTATTAGATCAAGCTCATTTAAGTCAACAAATCTCAGCCATTTATCTGGTGAACTCTGATCTGTATGTGCTGATATTGGTATTTTAACCATAACTTCCTCTATAGTGCTCAAATTCACTTGAGGTCAAAAGTAAAGTTGTAGATATTGAAGTTCTATATCTACTGGTAAAATATGGTGAAATTTGGAGCTAAAAAAGTCTACACGTCCCCATGATTATGTTTGCACGTCTCATGTGAGTAGATTATGCATAATTTTTTATATAGTGCTCAAAATTACTTGCGGTCAAAAGCAAAGTTGTAGATATTGAAGCCCTCTATCTACTTGTAAAATTTGATGCCATTTGAAGCTCAAAAAGTCTGCACAGCTAGATGCACTGTCAGCCGTTCAGATATATATGACCCATAACTTTTTGTAAAGAGCTCAAAATGACTCGAGATCAAAAGTAAACTTGTAGATCTTGAATTTCTCTATTCATGGGTAAAACTTGGTGCAAATTGGAGCTCAAAAATTCTGCACGGCTCTATGATTATGTTTGCACGGTTGGATGAACTGTCAGCCGTTCACATGTATATAACCCATAACTTTTTGTACAGAGCTCAAAAGGACTCGAGGTCAAAAACAAACTTGTAGAGCTTGAAGTTGTCTATCCATGGGTAATATTTGGTACAATTTGGAGCTAAAAATGTTTGAATTTACCCACCATTATATGTGCACAGCTGGAGGAATTGTCAGTCGTTCAAATGGTATCTGCTTCTTTGGACCTCCTTTTTCATATGGTGCAATTTGGTCTTGAATAGATGTTTACTTCTATCTTCATTTAAGATTCACAACAAGTACTGTGGTTGACAGCACTATGGTTGGAAACAATGACAACACAATCTTCTATGCCAACTATCATCAACTTAAATTGAGAATAACAATCTCCCCATTTGGGATTATTGGCAACCACTTGTCTCTCCACATTGATATCTTTGACATCTCGCCATTGTCATTCACTTTACCATTACTAACTATCTTTAAGCCATTTGAAAAACTTACCACTAAAAAACACATAACGGGTTCAAGTCTGCTAGAGCCTGTTGAACTATAGAATATAGACTGCAATCAGAAAAATCCCCTTCAATATTACATTACACCTCATGCAAAAATAATTCCTGTGTGCAATCATATACACACTCCCTCTATATATGACATCTCATATTAATCTTGCACTCTACTTTGATGTAGACCTTGTTCTGTCAAAGGATAGTTCTCCCCTAGAAACAACTCTCCTGATAGAAGGTCAACTTTCCCTTTCTAGGACATCACTCCCCCTTTGACAACAATTTCAAAGAATTAAAATAGGGCTTCATCACAACATATCCTCTGCAAAGTATATACCACTGGAAAGAACTAGGGGTTCTCACAGGAACCTGGAGGGTATTCGGGGTAATGCTACTCCCTCAATGAGAAGGATACACACCGAGAGTAGCTTCATGCTGCTCAAACAATTCGCGTGGCAGAGGCGTAGTAAATATGTCACCTATTTGTTGCTTGCAGACTATAAAGTCCAACTGAATAATCTTCCCCTCTACTTTTTCTCTCAGAAAATGATATCTGATGTCGATGTGCTTACACCTAAAGTGATGAACATTATTCTTACTCAGATTTATGGCACTTTGATTGTCACAGTTTATCACGGTTGTGCCTGCAACTCCTCTAGTCAAGTCTCTAAGCTATCTTTTCATCTAGATTACCTGTGTGCATGTTGAAGTTGTTGCTATATATTCTGCCTCTATAGTACTCAAGGACACACTCTTTTATTTCTTACTGAGCCAGGAAACACATCTGTTTCCCAAAAAGATTGCTCCACCTGATGTGGACTTTCCATCATCTCCATAATCTGCCCAATCAACATCATTGTAAGCAACCAAAGTTAAATTTGTATTTTCTGAATACCAAAGCCCATAATCATTGGTCCCCTTCACATATCTCAGAATCCTCTTCACTGCAGTCGTGTGTGACTCTTTTGGATTAGCTTGATATCGTTGCACAAGACAAACTGCCTATATAATGTCTAGTCGTGTGGCTGTCAAGTATAATAAACTACCAATCATGCTCCTATAGAGTTTTTGTTCCACACTTGGACCCTCTTTATCCTTAGAAATCTGACAACCTACCTCCATAGTGTAGAAATAGGCTTGCTCTCAGTCATTCCAAACTTCTGTAGCATGTCTCTAATGTACTTTGCCTGTGATATAAATATGTCATTCTTTCTCTGTTCAACTTATAGACCCAAAAAGTATGATAGCTCTCCTATCATAGACATCTCAAATTCTACCTGCATCAATTTTGAAAACTTCTTGCACAAATCTTCACTGTCACCAGCAAAGATTATATCATCCACATACATAATGACTACTAGCTGGCCTTTATCACTCTTCCTGGTATACAAGTTGCTGTCTACTGTACCTTTCTTGAATTGAAATCTTCTAAGATACTTATCCAACCTTGAATACCAAGCTCGTGGGGCCTGTTTCAGGCCATATAGAGCTTTCTTCAACCAACACACTTTGGTCTTATCATCCCCAAGTATGAAACCATCAGGTTGTTCCATATAGACTTTTTCTTCTAGGTCTCCATTCAAGAAGACTAATTTCATATCCATCTAAAAAATCTTATATTTTAGATGTGCAACAACTGCCAAAAATATCTGAACACTTTCTATCCTTGCAACAGGGGCAAAAGTTTCATCAAAATTAACTCCTTCCATCTGTGAATAGCCTTTATAGACTAGTCGTGCTTTATTTCAAATGATTTTACCATCCTCATTCATTTTGTTTATGTAGACCCATTTGCAGCTAATCACATTCTTGTTCTTGGGTCTATTCACTAGCTCCCATGTTATCACGCCCCCAATTCTGAAAGCCCGAGATTGAGCACGTGACTGCCCCATGCTTACACCCGAAAGGTTAAGGGGTTGGTGACTAGCACCTTATTAGAGACTACAAAGCAGGCATTGTCTCACGCTCTCCAGTATTGTCACATAACATAGGTATGATAGTTCTTTCCCAATGACATCCATTAAACAAAATACTTTAAAACAAGCAAACCATAAAATAGTTAAACTGTCTTACAATGTCTACAAACCCATGTTCAGAAAATCAAAATCCAAATAAATAACATGTAAATCTTAAGTTCTATAATCATATAAACACCACATCAAGACTATGGTCCACCTTACTTCTAGTGCTTTCCAATCTCCCTTCAGTACCTGCAAGGGATTTAACAATGTAGGTGTGAGCTTCATAGCTCGGTAGGTAACTATCTCTCTACACTCTTTAGTCAGTTAAACTAACAAATTCTATATGCAAGGTGTAAATGTATGAGTGTAGTGTTCAATAACCACATCACATGTAAACATCTTTATTCATAACAATTCAATCACGCACTTCACTGTGCAAATTATGTTTTACCGCACTGATGTCCTTGATCGGATCCATTGTACCCTTGTTTCCCTTAACTGGCATCTGTCCTTTACCGTACCTCATCACAATAAATATAGTGCACTATATAACAAGAACACACATCAACAATATATATCATCCGCAGTAAAATCATATCAGTGTATAATCATTACGAACATATTTTCAACATAAAAATAAATATATGCATACCAATTATAACAATAAAAGGCACACTACATTCTCTAAACATTCATTAGGGTTTTCTTCTAAAGGTTTCAAGCTTAGATTCTCATTAACAAATTAAAAGAAATAAAACAGGCTGATAAAAACAATGCAGATTCTATTCCAACTTCGAAAAATCATAACTAATTCTACGGACCTCCGATTTGCTAATAATACCCACAATTTTGAAGGATTTTAATTGGCTATCCAATAAAAATATTAGAAAAATCATCTGACAAAGTTACTGTTCACCCGACCACCCCGGATTATACCCGACCAGAAGGGAAAGTTTATCGAAATATCGTATATATTCAGTCCGTATAAAAATTAGCTTCATCCGACCATTTATTGTTCACCCAACCAGAAGAGAAAGTTCATCAAAATACTGCGAATATTATGCCTGTATAAAAATTAGCTTCACCTGACCATTTACTGTTCACCTGGCCACCTCAAAATTCACCCGACCAGAAAAGAAAAGTTCATTGAAATACCACAAATATTTCATTGGTATAAAAATTAGCTTCACTTGACCACTTCACTGTTCACCCGACCACACTGTTTACTGACCGAATTGTTCATATAGTTCCAACATACGAAAAATTCACCTTAAAACGATTTATACATCTTCAACATCGACTTTGAACGTCAAACAACTTTATTTGGGCTCCTATCTTAGTTACATGCAAAATCATTCATTTTAAGTTTGATTCCCAAAACTATACCAACCCTAGATGTTATATATTCCTATGAGAGGTTAAGAAAGATAAAAACTCTTACCTCTAACACGGTGCAACAGACTTCACTTGTCAGAACTCCTGGAAGCTTCAACCCTCGACCTTCTTCTCTCTCTCTTGCTCCAAGGACGGCTAGGGCTCTCAATACGCATATAAACAACAGCCAACACTCCCTGGCCAGTCTCCGTATTTATAGAGGTGAGCAAGAGTCCAATTTAGTTTAGACTTCTTACTGATTAAGAAGCCTAATTAGAATAGATTTCCTAATATACTAAAATTCCTATCTTAAACCAATATAAGATACCAAAAAACCCTTCATTAATGAAAATTTATATTTCTATTAAATATTAACATTTTTAAATCCCAAATAACCAAATTGACCAATTAATCCTTTAACTTGCCACTAAAAATTATAATAATGCCCCCAAGTCATCCAGGCCTCAAATAGGACCCAAATTACAGTCAAAATAACTCTATTCTCAATCACTACCACAAAATGATACCCTCATCCCCAAATACGACTATCTTATGATATTTTCTGATACGAGATATTACACATGTGTTGTTTTTCTCAATTTGGTCGAGCTCCTCATCTATAGCCTTGGTAAAAAAAAGGGTCATCTTGACCTCTCCAACTGATGTAAGCTCAACTTATGAGATTAAAGCAGTAGCTTGAATTTGTCTTCTTGTTCTCACTAGTGCATTGGCATCATCAATGATTTGTGCTCTTCCAGCTTCTACCACTTGAGAGCTCGTTGAACTCTTCTTTCTTCTAGTTGACTGTGATTTCATATCATCAGCTTCTATCTCTAAATCACTATCACTGCCTAAGTTTGCCACTTCTTTATCCTCATTAGTAGTGGTCACGGTAGACTTTGCTTCTCCCAACGAATCATCAACCATTATTGTTATGATCTCTTATATGTTCTGAATTTCCACAACCTTCACATCACAATTCTCAACCAGCTTTTGTAACCTATAATTATAAACCTTGTATGCCTTGCTGGTGTAAGAGTAACTCAAAAACATCCCTTTATTGGCTTTCTTATCAAACTTACCGATAGGATCCTTTCTCTTAATATAGCATGGACTTCCAAATACTCTGAAATGTTTTACTGTTAATTTATGCACATACCATAATTCATATGGAGTCTTGGTAGAATTTGACCTTAACAAGGTTCTGTTTTGTATATACACTGCAACCTGTGTCCTCCTTCAAAAGTCTTTGCGGAACATCATTATCTATCATCATAGTTCTTGCCATTTTCACAATTGCTCTGTTCTTCCTTTTTACCACTCCATTTTACTATGGTGTTCTTATGCTAGATTTTTAATGGAGAATCCCATGCTTTGCCAAATAAGCCTCAAACTCTCCAAAAGTGAATTCACTACCATGATCTGACCTCAATGATTTGATTTTAACTAAAGTCTCTCATCTAGACGTTTCACTGACTCAACTTAAGCTAAAGATGAGAATCTTAATGAGTCGGTACAAAGAAAGAAGGCACAAAAAAAGACAAAAGGCTCGGTTTAAGCTAATGTCCTGATATAAGATTAAGTTCCGCATCTGACACTTGTGAAGTCTCAGTATAAGAAAATAAGACTCAAATGAACATCTCAAAGACTCGGTATATCTCCAAGGTATAGAATAAGTGTCCAAATCTCGGAGTAAGCGAATGAAGACTCGGTATAAGCCTTTATCATCTGAAATAAGGAATCAAGATCCGAAATAAGCATCCGAGTCTCGAATTGAGTAATCCACGTCTCAGTATAAGAATCTGAGTCATGGATTGAGTAATTAAAGACTTAGTATAAGCCTTCATGATCCATAATAAGTAAGCAAGTCATGGAATAAGCTCACATGCTCGGATTAGCATATCAAAGCTCGGAAACAACTCACATAGTTCCAATGTAAGAAGAGATGCTCTCATTAAAGACCACAATGACATTTTTCACATGGATTTGTCGAGCATTCGCAGCGTACCAAGGAGAAACATTAATAGTTTGGATTTCTAAAGAGAAGATTGTATCAATGCAGCTCTTTGTTCTAGGAAGAACATCAAAAGTTCCAAGAAAATTGATCAAAGGTGGTGTGTATATAAAGATGGATTTGTATACTTGTAAAAAAACTTACATTAAGATCAAATGTGTGCAAGAGTGTGTGTGTGTGTGTGTGTCTGTAATCTTCATAGAATTGCTCCAGAGTGTTACTGTAAACAAACAGATTCTTTCAGTAGATTGAAAGTCTGTGTAAACAACTTAATCTGCTTTTCATTTTGTTGTAATATCTTCTGATAATAAAAACAAAATACTTCTACTAGATTTGATTCTCTTCTACATTGCTTTTATTTTTTAATTAGAATCTAGCTACTTTCCAAAGCTAAACAAAGTTTTTCCTAAGAGCCTATTAACCCTTTTAGGCTCTAAGGGGCCAACATACTTGTTTGATTCTAATTAGAAATTATGGAGGAGAATTTGCCTTTTGAAAAGCTTAACACCTTTGCCTATAAAAAGGCAGTTCACAAACAATTCAATGGCATCTTTTCCTAGATACTATTTGGGGGGAGCAAGAATTTGACAACTTTTGGGCGAGAGGATTCTCTAGGCAGTGATTTATTCTGGCTGAGTGATTTTGAAAATAGAGTGAGAAGAAAAATAACTTTTTGGAGACGAAGGAGAACACACCTTTTTAGAGCAAAGCTTTATATGGATTTATAGATAACATTGTTGTGCAAATCATCCAAGTTCCTTTTTTTTTTAAATTAGTGTTTATTAAACTGTTTTTTTAGTTAAGGCTTATTGTATTGTTTTTAAAAGAAAATAGAACCCAAAAACGTATTTTATTTTTTCTTTTTCTTTCCTTTTCTTTTATTTTTTTTCAAAAAATAAAAACACAAAAAATCAATCTTTTCTAGAAAATTAAATCAAAGGCTCAAGTGGCCATGAGATTGAGTCATTGATGCTCATATCCTAGTTGCTCGGGCCAACATTAATTGTGGTAGTATTATTTATTCGAAATATTTTTATTTATTTTTTCTAAAAAATAAATATTGACACATAGGCCTAAATCTCTTTTTTTTTTTCTAAAATCAAAAGGGTCTTTTTATTATATTTGTCTAAAATATTTTCTTTCTTTTTTTGGACTAAATTTATAAAATTTCCCTTTCCTTTAAAATATAAAAATACAAAAGATGACTTTTTTTAAAATAAAACAAGCAAATATCTATAGATCAAAATGAGATACCATTTATGGGCATTGTGGGGGTACAAGTGTTTTTCTTCTTTTCACACATATAATAGACTTCCGAACCTAATTCTCTAGAACTGTAGACCTTTTTTTCTAGGTGCTCAATTACACCTTTAAATTGTTTAGTCGCGACTATGTATTTTCTTTTCCTTGTATAGTCTGTGTGCGCTACTGTGTAAGGATAACTTGATGACCAATGGACAAACCTGCATTGAGTCCTTTCTTAATTCAGTCTCGAGTCCAGTTGAAATCAGGTGATGACACCTAACCAAAAGAAACTAGTAGACAAATGACTGAGGGACTTATGAAAGCCAAAATGTCCACCTATCGGGGAGGAATGAATGTGAGTCATAATTGAAGGTAGAAGAGTTGAAGTAGGGCTCAAAAAAAGTTTGTCATGTTTATACCAAACACCATCACATTGAAAATATGAAATTCATTCATTTGGTGCCTTGGACTCCAGAAATTTATCATAAAAAGAGTCATGACTTACCTCCCGCTGCAGTATATTCTGCTAATTAGCTGTACATTCAAACTCCTCTCTTCAGGAAAGTGCATTTTCACCTTGATTCTCTATTCCCTTCTTGTAGTGGACCACATAATCATAGCCCATCAATTTTGACAACTATCGAAATTGAGCAAGAGTAATGATTCATTGCTCGAGGAGATATTTCAAGCTTTCATGATCAGTGTGTACAATAAATGTTCTCCCCAAAAGATAGGGATGCCATTTCCTAACAACCTTTATTATTGTCAACAACTCCTTTTCGTAAGTTGATAATGCCTTAGCGGATCCTTTGAGGGCTTCACTAGAGAAGGCCACGGGCTAGTTATTTTGAGTGAGAATTGCACTAATTCTGATGCCACTTACATCGCACTCTATTACAAAAGTTTGAGATAAGTCTGGAAGTTGAAGAGTTGATGGTGTAGTAAGGGCCTGTTTTAACTTATCGAATGTTGTTGCTGCTTCCATATTCCATCAGAAACCTTCCTTGGTAGTCAATTAAGTTAAAAGGGGCAGCCAAACATCCAAAACCTCAAATGAATTTCCGGTAATATCCGACTAGCCCAAGGAAACCATGTATGCCTTTCACTGTACTTAGTACTAGCCAATCTAGAATTGATTGGATTTTTGATATATCAATGACGACCCCTTCCGCCGATATTAAATGCCCCAAATAATCCACTTGTAGTACACCAAAACAACATTTAGATGTTTTTTGGCAAACAATTGGTGAGTTGCTAGGATAAACAACATAGTCCATAAATGAATCAGATGATCTTTCCAATTTTTTCTATATACCTGTATATCGCCCAAAAAAAATGAGAATGAACTTACAAAGATGTGGTTGAAATATGTTATTCATCAAGCTTTGAAATATTGAGGGAGCATTTGTTAATTCAAATGGCATTACTATGAATTCATAATGTCCTTCATGAGTGTGGAATGCCATGTTGTGTATATCAAAATCTTTGACACAAATTTAATGATAAACAGATGGTAAATTTAGTTTAGAGAAGAATTTAGCTCCGTGTAATTCGTCTAGTAATTCATCGATGACTGAAATAGGATACTTATCCTTAACTGTAATGTGATTTAGAGCTTTATAATAGACACAAAATCGCCATGTCTCATCCTTTTTTGAATAAGTAGTACCGGTAAAGAGAATGGATTACAATTAAGCTTGATGAGCCAAGAATTCCAGAATTCCTTTACCATGTTTTCAATCTCCGCCTTCTGATAATATGGATATCGATAAGGTCTCACATTTACTGGGGCATGATCAGGCAACAATGGAATCTGATGTTCATGATTGCGTGAGGGCGGTAACCCTGTTAGCTCACTGAATATATGTGCAAATTCGTTGATCAAGTGTTATATATCAGTAGCATGACAATAAGATTTCTCTGGCATTTTATATGGGATAATTTATAAAAATAATCCCACTCCATCTAATTGCAACAATTCCTTGTTTGAAAGAAATTCTAAATCTGGTCTCCCAACTCCATGAAAATGACAAATCTTGTCATTTTGCTTGAAGAACATGGTCAACTTGCGGTAGTCAGTTTCAATGAGGCCCAATGTTTCCAATGACTGCACCCCTAACACAATCTAGCACACTACTACTGGAAGGACATAAAAATATGCTATTATTGGGTTCCCTGGGATAATAATGGTGAGGGATAAACATTTACCAAAACAATCCATCTTTTCTCGATTGGTTAGTCACTACTGATTGATTAATGAAGTTATGTGTGCTTCTAGTATCAAAAAGAATTGTAATATTCTTATTCTTCAACTTGCACATAAATCGAAGAGTTTGAGGATGGTTTGTGCCTGACATGGCGTAAAAAGATATTTCCGGTATTGGATCACTGGCCTCTTATCAAGAATTGGTTCATTATCTTGATCTGCAAATCTCCAATTATCAATATTTGGGGTTGTTGATAACAGTGACTTGGTGTGAACTTATCATCATAATAAAAACATAACCCTTTCTCTCATCGTTCACGTGCTTCTTGACTAAAAAATTCTATGTATTAGGGGAGCATTATTATGTGAGGCAGAGTTGGATTTTTGGCTTAGGTGTGGCCCCAGCAGTCCATCAAATGAATAAATTGGGTTTTTTTTGAGTATTTGTTAATAGTAAAGGACAATAAATAGAATTGAATCTCATTCCCAATGAATTACGCTCCTCAATGAGTCGAGCTACACCTGTAGTTTCTGATAGAGTTGTAGGTTGCTTCATCTTCTTATTTAAATAGATTTCATCCTTGAGCCCAACAATAAAATAACCAATTAAGAATTTCTCTGGCAGGCCATCTACACGCTATGATAGTTTCTCAAAAGCCTCTTGATAGGCCCCTGCAGACGCAACCTGTCGAAGACGAGTAAGTGCTTCCGAAGGATCTTCATAATTGGTTGGGCCAAAACGATGAAGAATCGCCTTGGTAAGTTCTTCCCATGTTAATGGTCCATGGAATTTTGTGAACCATCTATACCATTGGAGTGTCGTCCCTTCAAAATGAAAAGAAGCCAGATACACCCAATTTGAATTGCTCACCTTCTTGAATGCAAAGTGTTGTTCAGATTTATATATCCAACCATTTGCATCGTCGCCATTAAATTTGGGAAATATGAGTTTTAACTCTCTGGTTCCGATCAAGGGCCATGATGTTAGATGGCATATCTATGTGGCCATAATTATGACTAGAGGAAGCCCCATTACTTGGTAACATATTGATGTTATTAATAGTATTTGAGTTCTGTTGTAGGCAGAAAGCCTGCAACTCATCAATAAGTTGATCAATTTGAGATCCAATTCTAGTAATCTAGGCTACGCTGCTTGTAATGATTTGATCGAGTCGAGAGTCATGATTTGCAAGGATCTCATAGACTTCATTACGAAATTCTACATTTTGTTTTCTCACGGGTTTTCATAACTTGGCTATGATTCCAATGTTATGTATTTCCGACAAAGTAAATGTAAGGAAACTAGAAATAGAGAAAAACATATAGAGAGAAATAACTTTGATAATACTTTATCTAGCAAAAATATAGAGCAAAAATATAAACCTTTTACATACAATTGACATTATATAGCTGCCTATAACTATAATTTATAACTGCATAATATAACTGTATACAACCATTATTATATAATTTCCTATTATAACTACAATACATATAACTGCATAATTATGCAATTGATTGTGTAATGAGTGTGCAAGTATCCTTTCATGAAAGCCATATGTCTCGGCATCAATTTGACAGTTGGAGTTCTGTCCATACCAATTTAGCTAGCAGATATTTTGAAATTTAAAATTTTGATAAAATTTATAATTAAAATATAAATATTATATATAATTTATGTTTAATATTATTTTAGATAAATTTATTAAAAAATTTCCCCGAATCCTCATGAATCGCTCTTTGATTAGCGGCAAAACAATTTTTTTTTTTGGTACAGATCTCATACCGACCCAAGCAGGTTTCTGGCTCGTTCCTTCATTCGTTCCTCCTCGTCACACACACAGAGCCATGGGTCGCAAGCTTAAACATCTATCTCTGACAGACCCTGAAACAGAGTCTCCTGGACCTTCTTACATCAACCATCATGAATATGACGACGAACTCGAAGAAGAAGCTAAGAAGAAGAACAACAAAAATAAGAAGAACAAGGAGGAGAAGCACTACCGTCGACGAGAAGAAGCAGCAGCAGCCGCGGAGGCTCTTTTGAAGAGGAAGTTAGAAGAAGACGATGGTGAAGCGACCGAAAAGAAGAGGGTCAAGGACAAGAAGTTGATCAGAGACAAGAAGGACGAGGAGAGAGAAATCGCCAACCAGAAGAAGAAAAAGAAGGAAACGACGACGAAGAATCCGAGGAGAGAAGAAACCGGCGATTCTGTCGTCGCTTCGGAAGAGGGAGGAGGTGTGAAGGAGAGCAGCGACGCAGCCGACGGTGGCGAAGAGAGGGAAGAGAATAAGAGAAGAGTCGTCGAGGAGGAGGCGAAAGAGAGCGAAGGCGAGAGCGACGGTGATGGTGTCGGTGTCGGTGTGGTGGTGTCGGGGGACAACATAGAGCAACTCAAGTACGCGGCTTTAAAATCTTTCAAGGACTCGGCGCTTCCGGCGGAGTTGCTCAAGTGCTGTAAGGGCTTTCGAAAGCCGTCGCCGATTCAATCTCATGCCTGGCCCTTCCTGCTCAACGCTCGGGATTTCATCGGCATCGCAGCCACCGGATCAGGTTACATTGTTTCCTCATTCCTTCCTGGTTCCTGTTTCCTGTTTCTATCTCCATAAAATATGACAATGAAACATTAACAACTGATGAAAATAAATCATCCAAACAAGTCATAGTTTCAGAAAAAAAAATGTAAAGCACTTTCCTTATGTTATGAGTGTTGAGTTTTGGGTGGATTGACTGTGTGTTGATGTTTTTTGTTGATCAGGGAAAACAATTGCTTATGGTGTTCCTGCTATTTGGCATGTATTGACTATGCGGAAGGATCAAACATCCGAGAAAGTGAATCCGCTTTGCCTTGTACTTTCTCCTACAAGGGAACTAGCTCAACAAGTATGTATTCTACTTTCAATCCTTTCTTGTATGATTACAGTGAGTAAACTAGATTGCAGTTTCAGGTGCGTTTAAAATAGGTTTTTTATGTACTATTATAAAGTTTATTCTCAATACTGAAGGTTAGAGCTTTTGTTGGAACTTGGTTGTTGGAAGTGAAGTATATGCAGTTGTTATTGAAAGATCTACAAAGTGTGAAAATTAGTGATGCTTATGCTGTCAGACCAATCCTGTTCGGTTCCCCCTCTTCCGTGTTTCAGATGGTTTTAGGTTTGAATTGACCAGTTCAGGGTTTACATCGTTTCTGGCAGGCAGTGGAAACCCATTTACATTGACTCTTGAGCTACAGCTTGAGATGGGGTACTTAATTCGTTTCCAGAAATATAACCTAACTGATTTTCATTGTTCTACCACCCAATTGTTAACCACCAACAAACCACATCTTGAAATGTCTTGCATTTTTTTTTTTTTGGAATATATATATGTATGTATTCCTCACACAATCATAGTACATCAAAGATTTAATGAGTATCACAGCTCCTTGAGCATTGACCATTAGAGTTCTTCCAAAATTTTAAGATTAATAGTTGTAGTTACAGTGCTCTTTGCCTGTGGGTTCATTGCTTCTGGTTCATTTGTATGAAAACTAGGCATGTGTGGTCTCTATTATGCCAATTTGAATATTCAGACTCATAGTCTGTGACAAGAGGATATGGCAACCCATCTATTTGTAATTACTTGCCCTTGAAAGGCGTTTTGTTTGTTTCTTCTTTTGCTTGCTTTCATTTAGTTGTTTATTGAGGGCGATATGACTTCTACTGTAAGGGTACCATGAGTTTGTATCTGTTTTGTTTCTATAATTTGCTTCATGTAATAAGCAGATTCCACAAAATATACCCTCAGTATAAAATGCTTGGCTGAGTGGCACAAAATACGTCTTATTTTTACATATAACATTTCCAGGAATGGAAAAGAAGAATCTAGATGACTTGTTTCAAGGGTGCACTGCCATTGTTATCGCTTTCAGTACACGCTCGACATTAAGAATATAAGTGAAGTAAGAATCTAGATGACTTGTTTCAAGGGTGAACTGTAATTTTAATTTCTTTCAGTATGCACTCTAAGTTAAGGATTTAAGTTCTAGGCTTCATCAAGAAGCAAGGGATAGCATCAAATCTGATTCCCATGTCTGCTCAAGCTTGACCTAAGCATGAAAGCAATTAATTTTCCTTGCTGCACATCTATTTTTCTTCCTTGCTGTGTTGGATTGTGTGTTAGTGTTTGATGTTGTTTGGAGCTCATATCACCAAGCCGGAAGGGCTTGTCTGTGACATAAATAAATCTATATGCTTGCATGATTTTTCTTCTTCTTGCTATTTTGTTGTTTTGTTAACTTATAGTTATTGTTGCTATTACTTACATTTCCATTGCATTTTATAAAAACGGTTCTTTTGATTCATCAAAAGTATATTCTTAAATTTATACACAAATGTTGATAGTTGGTGTTGGCTGTAGATATCAAAAGTTTTGTGTGATGCGGGAAAGCCTTCTAGTGTGAAGTCTGTTTGTTTATATGGAGGGACATCTAAAGAACCTCAGATATCTTCTCTAAAATCTGGAGTTGTAAGTTATTTTATTATCACAATTTTTTATATTGCTACTCTTGATACTATGACTGCTTTGCATTTGTAAAGCACTATATATTTATGGGATAAAAAATTAGAATTTTATCTTTTGAATAATAGAATTAGTGAGCTTAATTCTTATTTTTAGTGCATATATATGGACAACAGTTTTAAATTGTTTTCATATGTACCTAGGAATTGTTGTTTATAAAAGGTCAAACTGCCATACTAGGTTTCTGTAAAATTTCATTACATTTACCAAATCAAAATTTTAAATCCATAAATTTTCTAAGATGTTTCCCCATAAGAAATCTGCCATTTTTTTTTTGACAAATCCAATGTGCATATTTATGTAGATAAAAGTCAATGAACATGTTTCTCTGTAACATACATGTATTTGTATTGTTGTATATGTGGTCTCGCATATCCTATCCAACATAGCATATAAACGAAATTCAATAAATCAAAAATATAAAATTCCAATGCTTCCAAAACTGTAGTAAGGAGTAACTTGGTTGGAAAATTGAAGTGCTGCTTGCATAATTGAAATTCCAGAAGAACTGGCCAAAACAGTAGTGTGACCTTGATCTTTTGATATGATGGTTTAATTGACAAATGAGCTTTTCTCAAATCCTGTGGACATTAATTAGTCATATTGTCTCCAGGCCAAAGCACTAAGCTTAGTTTTGAAGTTTTAGTGGTAAATGAATAAAAATATATGATTTGCATGTGTAGGTACACAATTCAACATTTAGGTTTGCTGTTTTTGGTATGCTTCACTTGCTTATTTTTTCAGTTATGCCATGCTAGATCTTTTCAGTCACATGTAAATTTTTTTCCTGTGCACTCAGGACATTGTTGTTGCCACCCCTGGCCGTTTGAAGGATCTGATGGAAACAGGCTATTGCTGCCTGAAGGAGGTATCTTATGTGGTGAGTATTTGATTTGTAAAATACATATTTCCCGTTTCTTTTTCCAAAGTTGGAAAGTGATTATTATTTGGTGTTCAATGTATGATGTTCTCCATATTCTTGGGACCTCTATTAATTAACTAGCCAAAGGAATAATTGATAATATAATATTATAATATTTTGATTTACAATTTCCAAGAATGTAGAATAATGAAAATCGATTAAGTTTGGTCTGTTAAATTTTTATGCGTTATAACGAAAAATTTTCATTTGCGTGCCCTCCTTGTTTGTTTTGAGGCTCTTTCAGGGTTGCGCATCAATTTGGGCAAGTTTGAGTTAGTGCTCGTTGGGGTGGTGCCTCATTTGAGGAAGCTTGTAGATGTTCTTGGGTGTAATATTTCCCTGGGCTTGCCTTTGGGAGCCGTATTCAAGTGTTCTTTTATTTGGCATCCAATTATTGAGAGAATGGAACGTTGGGTGGTAGGGAGGAAGCAGATTATCTTTCCAAGGGTGGTCGGCTCACTTTGATCAAGAGCATTCTCTCCAGTTTGCCTATTTATTTTTTTATCTCTTTTCTCTATTCCTGCTACAGTGGCCTCCCGAATTAAGCAGATCCAAAGGAATTTCCTGTGGGGTTCTACAGCGGCGGTAGCCCGACCTCATTTGGTCCAGTGGGCATCTGTTTGTCAGCCCATTACTCAGGGTGTCTCGCTATCAAGAGGATTTGGCGGTTTAACGAGGCTCTTTTTGATAAGTGGCTCTAAAGGTTCAGGCTCTTGAGGGATGGCTTGTGGTAGAAGGTGATTGTGGTGAAATTTGGTGTCTTGGAGGGGGGTTGGATGTCCCAGGTCCCACACATGGTTCAAAATCGCGGTCGCGGATGTCGTCACGTCGCGGTTGCGAACGACTTGTCACATTTCGGGTGAGATGCAATTTTAGGCATGGAGTAATATTTAATTTAAAAAATAAAAAATTAGAAAAATTCAGACTATCACATTAGAACAATTAAACAAGTGAAATAAATAATTTGAATTGTATGCTATGACTTTAAACATAAAAAATAGGCGGTAGGGCACTACTATAATATTAAAATAAATATATTATTATGTTTTGCATACTTTATAATTATGACACCAAATTATCATTGAAGTTTAATTTTTATTAATTTTTAAATTTTAAGGAGCTTTAAATTTAAAAACATAGTATTAAAGAAGTGATGCTCCTTAATAACTCCTTGAATAGTTCCTTTAAATTTACTGTATTTAAAATCATATATTAAAAACACAATAAATGTATAAAATAAATTTAAAATATGTAATAAATTTATATAAATTTAAAACATGGTAAATGTATTTAATATCATAGATATATAAATTTATTAAAAATATTTAATAAAATACAACATATAATTACATATTTTGATTAAAAATTAATAAAATATAGATTAAAAATAAAAATACTAGCTGTGTCAGGCGTGGGTGAATGTATATATTTTAAAAAGCATATAAATACTGCCGACACATTACGTAAATGTATATATTATTAATCATATAAATTAATAATGCAAGATTAAAAATAAAAACAGACCTCGCCTGTGTCGGGCGTGCGTGAATCATCGGCAAAGCACAACAATCGATCGGCGTGGAAGAGGCAGAGCATAGCGTCCGGCGATTGGCAGCAAGCGTGTGTGAGTCGACACAGAGCAGCGTCCGGAGAGGAAGAAGAAAAATAGCATCCGACGATTAGCGAGGAAGAGGCAGAGCACACCATCCAACGATTGGCGATCAGATCTAGCGTCTTGGAGGAAGAAAGGCATACTGCAACGGGATGGAGCCATCCCGTAAATTTCAGATGAAATTTTGTACGGGATAAAACGTGTCGTTGAGTGAACGGTCGTATCATTGCTTGTCGGCCGAGATCTCAGACGAGATCGACGAGATGATGAAGATTTGTACCAGCCATGGATATCAAATCGGCACCCTCCGATACCATGATGACTCGAACGATACTTCACTAACTTGGACGATACTATGAACCATGGTCCCACGTGGTACTCATGGGGTGAGTTGTTGGTAGTCTATCCGTTCACGATGGGATTTCTTCTCTCAGTTGGTGGCTTATGTCATGGAGGATGGCTCTTCTATTCGGTTTTAGGATGATATTTGGTGTGGTCTGGTGCCTTTGAAGGAGGCATACCCAGAGCATCTTGCTTGTCGCGGAGATGGTTGTGTGGCTAATTTTCTGCAGACTCGTGGGAATTCCTTGCATTGGAAAGTGACTTTCTTGCATCCGGCTCAGGATTGGGAGCTGGAATCCTCTTCTTCTTTCTTTGCTCTTTTGTATTCCGGTCGTTCCTCTTGGACTTTGTTGGACCGGTTGTCTTGGCGCCATGCTCGACGGTTGGCTTTAGTGTGCATTTTATATATTCTCTTCTTACCCCGAACGTCACTATTTGCTTTCGGTGGAAGTTGGTTTGGAAGGTTTCGGTCCCTCCTCGTGTTATTTTTTTTGTTTGGTCTGCGCTGCTTGGGAGGATCCTTACAGCAGAAAACTTGTGATGCCGTGGTATGGTGGCGGTTAGCCGATGTTTCTTGTGTCAAGCGGTTGTCGAGTCTATTGATCACATTTTTCTTCATTGCCCGTTTGTCAGGGAGCTTTGGGACATGTTTTTGGGTTTGTTTGGGCTTCCTTGGGCGATGTCTTGGGGTGTTGATTTATTTTCTTGTTGGGCTGGTTGTGTGGTTTTCCGGTCGCAACTTTGGCGTATTATTCCTCATTGTATCTTATGGTGCCTTTGACGCGAGTGAAATGCTAGGCTGTTTGAGAATCGCACGCTTCGCGTGGTGGAGCTTAAAGCTTTTATGTTGTGTTCTCTTCTTGGATGGCTCTCTGTCTTAGGTTGTTCTCGTTTTTCATGTATTGTGGATGTTATTGATGGGTGTTTCTTTTGAGCTAGGTATTGTTCGTTTGTTGTTTTTTTTCTTATGTTCTTTCTCTTTCTCTCTTAGTGCACATCTTGTATACTTCTTTTTAATAAATTTTTTATTACCTATAAAAAAAGTGCTAGAGGGATGAATTTTGTAGCTTATGAGAATACTAAAGAAATTTTGTATCAAGGAAAACTGTTGAGCATACCTCATGTAGCAGTACATATCCTTCCCATGTTCTTTTACTTTGATATTTTTTATTATTTATTTAATTAGAGAAATTTTTGGTAGGTATTTAATTAGAGGATTTACTAACTTTAGATTATAGAAAATAGAATGTAAGCTTCTACAAGTATCTATCAATAATGAGCCTGTTTTGTAGGTTCTTGATGAAGCAGATCGGATGCTTGATTTAGGATTTGAACCTGAAGTTCGTGTCATATTAAGCCAGACATGCACTGGTATGTGACACAAACCCATGTTCCATTTGTGCTATTTGGTTTCTCGTTATCTTATTTTGTAAGTTCCCTATGTTTTCTTTACATAATCCTACACATGGAATCTTTCTAATGGAACTTCAATCCTGATGGTTTGTAGCCCGCCAAATGGTTATGTTCAGTGCAACTTGGCCTCTATCTGTCAATCAATTAGCTCAAGAATTCATGGATCCAAACCCTATAAAGGTTTGAATTTTACAATTGGAAAGAATTCTCAGATAGGATTGTGTTATTATTTGTAATTATGTAGGTTTTCTAAATAGGATTATTTCCTAATATAGGTGTTCTAATTGTGTGTATATATGTGTGTATGTAAGCTCTTATCTCATATCAATAATAAGAAAGATTTATTTTTTCTATTATTGTTACTCGGTCACGCCCTTCAACGGCCTTTGTTCCGCCCCTTGCAGCCTCTTGGCTGCTCTTGTATGAATGAGCAGTGTTTTTTTAGTATATGCCTTCTACTATCGTTGCACCTCCATTGCGCCACCATCACACTGCTTTCTTCCATCGATAGAGGTCATGCGTGAATCCTGAATCGAATGAGTCTTGGTTGTTCTATGGACCGTCGCTGCCATCGTCTGCTGCTGTAGACGCCATCGTTCGTTGCTGTTGCTGCCATTGATGCCATCGTTTGTTGCTGTTATCATAGTTTTCAAAGTGTCGCCTAGGCGGTGCCTAGGCGACAAGGCGTTGCGTGCCCTCTGAGTAGTTGGTCACCTCGCCTAGATGTAGAAAGGTGTTTGCATCGCTCGCGTCACTACTCTCCCTGCCTCGCATCACCTGTCACTTGTGTCGCTGCTCTCTCTGCCTCGATTCAGCATCCCTTGTGTCGCCGCACGATGATCCAACATCCCTCACATCGCTACTCTCTTTGGTTTATGTTGCTTGTCGCTCACGTCGTTGCTCTCTCTACCTCGCGTTGCTTTCTCCGTCTCTCTCCATCTCTCTCACTGTTGAAATCTGAAATCGTGTGGTGAGTTAAACTTTAAGGCTTAAGTTAAAGTTAACTTTAATATTTAAATTTTAAAATATTAAATGAAAAGAATTATACCATTTAATATTTACTTGTTACTTTTGATTTAATACTTTATATTTTAAATTTATACATTTCATTTATTTTAATTTTATAAACTTATATTAAATTTACTAACTTATATATCAAGTTGGATTATTTCTACTTTTTTTCTTCATATCTCTATGCTCTAATATTTATAATTGCAATAAAAGTTCTTATATAATGTATATATATACATATATTAAAAACTCCTAAACCACCTAAACACCGCCTAGGTGTCGCTTAGGCAACGCTCACCTAGCTTGGACCCTCAAATGCCCAAGTCGCCTTGGCGCTTTGAAAACTATGGCTATTATCCTATACCAACGATTGACGAGCTATCAACTAAGACAGATATCTCGCACCGATCGAGCACCAGTCTTGCTGCTATTGCCCACTATGTTAGTCAGTACTACCATTGCCAACATCATTGGACTTCTCTGCCGCCTCCGTTGCCATCATTGCTAGCCACCACCACCTCCGAACACTACTACTGCATCACCAAAATGATGTTGTGTAAGGGTGTGACCACAATGTCTCTCTCTGGCGTCTGTTTTCTTTGGCGTTAAAAAGTCTGACGACAGCTTTTAGAGTCTCCTATTGTTTGACGTTACAGTGTTAACATCTTTGATCAATGGATGCATCATGCATCAAATAATGATTTTTTTATCCTCGTTTTCTCATGTGTCTCGCGTGTTCTAGGAGAGTGCTTTTCAATCGACTTTATTTTCCTTTATTGGTATCACTTGGGTTATTGATTCTGGAGCTACTGATCATATGACTAGTAACTTTTCTCAAATTATGTTTTTTAGATCTTTTCTTATCAAGTCTGTTCACTCCTATGCCAATTACTGGGCCCAAAGATTTCTCACTTTCATCATTCTTTCTTTGTCATCCGTTTTAATTGCTTTGAATCTTCTCATAATCTTTTTTCTATTAGTTAAATTACTGAACATCTTAATTGTTTCGTAACATTTTATTTTACTCATTGTATTTCAGGATAATCTCATGAAGACAATTCACATTCATAGAGAGATAGGGGGTTTGTACTATTGAAAGGAACCGAGAGCATTGAAATCTAAGCTTGATCAAGGATTCCAAGTAAGGCATGAGATACTTGACCACAAAAAAAATCATTTATGGCATTATCATTTAGGACACTCCTCTTTTCTTAATCTAAAATGATTATTTCTTTAATTATTCAAAAATATTTCTCCTTCTAGTTTAAAATGTGAATAATGCATTTATGCTAAAAATCATTATTTTTCATTCAAAATTAGTGTTAAAAGTCTTATTTCTTTTTCTTGTGTTCATAATGATATTTGGAGTCCTTTTTCTACTCTTGCTTCGGGACAGATATTTTATTTTTTATTGATGATTGTACTAAGGTAAGTTGGATATATTTAATGAAATCTAAAAGTGAAGTTATTTATGTCATTCCTTAATTCTATCAAATGATTGTTATTCAATTTCATACCTCAGTTCAAGTATTTCATTTCAACGATCGTGAGTTTATAAATCAACTTTAGGTTGACTTCTTCAAAGAACATGGCATCCTGCATCAAACAACATTTGTTTATATACCACAATAAAATGACATAGAAGAACATAAAAATTGATCTCTTTAAGGTAGCTCGAATTTTATGTTTTACTATGAAAGTTCCTAAACATTTTTGACTAGATGCCGTCATGACTATTGTTTATCTTATCAATCGATTGCATGCTCGTATCATTGACTATCAAACTTCTTTAAGGGTATTGTCTCGCTTTCACAACATCCTTCTGCTCTTTACCTATAGTTTCAAATTCAAATGATATATTATCTTCTGATCCTATAGATTTACACAATCCTGCAAACCAAAGGTATCGTTTTCGTGATCGTAAAGAACTTGATAGATTAGGTTTTTCAAAATTATCTTCTAATGTTGTTTATCTTCTTTTGTGTCTGTTCCTAGAGATTTCAAATGGAAGTTTGCTATGGTAGAAAAAATAAAAGTCCTTTTGAAAAATTCCACTTGGGAACTGGTTGAGTTGATTCGAGATAAGAAGACAATGGGATGTAAATGAGTATTTACAGTGAAGTATAAGTCAGATGGGACGGTTGAAAGATACAAGGCCAAATTAGTTGACAAAGGTTACACTCAGATATATAGGATTTACTATCAAGACATCTTTGCTCTTGTTGTTAAAATGAGTCCTGCTAGAGTTATTTTATCTCTTATAACTAACTTAGACCGACTATTACGTCACTTTGATGTGAAGAATGCCTTCATGGTGATTTAATGGAAGTGGTGTATATGATCCTCCTCTTGGTTTTATACCAAAAGGAGCAAAGGTATGCAAGTTAAAGAAAGCGTTATATGGTTTGAAACAATCACTACGGGCTTGGTTTGGCCGATTGAGCAATTCAATGCAGGAATATGGTTTTAAGCAGTCTTTAGTTGATCACACTCTATTCTATAAAAGAGACGGTGATGACATTAGTTTGCTACTTGTTTATGTTGATAATATGACTATTACAGGTAATAACACATTCGAGATTGGAAAAGTTCAATGTCATTTAACAAAGGAGTTTGAGATGAAAGATCTGGGGGCTTTAAAATACTTCTTTAGCAAAGTATCTCGATCCAAATAGGAAAATTTTCTCTCTCAACGAAAGTATGTTCTAGACCTCCTAGCTGAAATCGGTAACTACGCTTGTGCACCTACTGATACTTCTATTGAGATGTATCATGGTCTAACTATCTATCCCGATCAGGTTCCAACGAACAAAAAGAGATGTAGAGGTTGGTGGGAAAATTAATTTATTCACACTAGACCTGATATTTTATATGCAGTTAGTGTCGTAAGTCAATTCATGCATAATCTGAATTATCAACATATGAGTGTTGTAAATTATATTCTGGCTTATTTAAAGTCTTCTCCAGGCAAAAGTATCATGTTTTTCAAACATGGACATCTAGACACTATGGGATATATTGACTTTGACTTTGGTGGATCCAAATTGGATAGAAAGTGTCAGGGTATGTCTCATTTGTTAGTAATAATCTAGTAACATAGCACAGTAAGAAACAAAATGTGATTTCTTTGTCTAGGGTAGAAGCCAAATATCGTATTCTTTATCATGCTATTCAAGAGCTCATGTGGTTACGTGTTCTTTTACTAGACCTTAGTTATATTATTTGTAATTATGTAGTTTTTTAAAATTAGATTATTTTTTAATGTAAGTATTCTAATTGTGTGTATATGTATATTTATATGTATATGTAAGCTCTTATCTCATATATAAAGATTTATTTTCTTTATTGTTTTCAACTTTTACCATCTAGTAACAAATTTGCAGTAACTTTTTATTTTTTTCTCTTATTATTATTTATAAAAAACCTTCGCTGCAGGTTGTAGTGGGTTCAGAGGATTTGGCTGCCAACCATGATGTTATGCAGATAGTAGAGGTATGATTAATATCATCTCCATGCAAGTATTTCATGTATTCACAACATGTTTTGTCTTAACTTAAAACCATTTATAAAACAATTGTAGGTCTTGGATGATCGGTCCCGTGATGAACGTCTGATAGCTTTGCTAGGAAAATACCACAAGTCTCAACAGTATACAGTCTCGACTATCTGAGTTTTTCTTTCTTTCTTTCTGGTTCCATAGCTTAAGATTTTGATCTTAAATATAAGAAAATCTTGATGCTTACGCTACCAGTATTGCATGTTGTTTATATAATTTTTTGAATGGTTCAATTCTAGCAATTGTTTTGTTGGATAGCATGGCATTTCATTTTCTTAGAGATCCTTCTTTTAAAGCTGCTTTTTAATGTGTAGTTCAATAATTATTGGTTTAGTGAAATGAATGGAAACACTTTTCATATGCCTATGCCCTTATTATTATTATTATTATTACCAACGTAGTTCTTTCCTTGTATATAAATTTGTTACTTTCTAATTGATGATTTTATGTCCATGAATATGTACAAATTAGTTTTGTATCTTAACATTTTGAAAAGTTGCATACCCCACGTTTTTGGTTACTGTATCACACCCTCGACAGTAAACAGTTGTATGCTTTTATGCAGGAATAGGGTACTGGTTTTTGTCTTGTACAAGAAAGAAGCAGGCCGTGTTGAAAATATGCTACAAAGAAAGTAAGGGCTTCCTATATTCATTCCCAGACAGGAGTTTCATTATTGTTGCACATGTATTGGAGCCCACCACTTTGCCAGTTATTCAATGTAACTCAATTTTCCTGAAAGTTCCCATTACTTCCTTTGTAGGATTTTATTTTATTCTCTTAGTAAAAACTTCCAGTACTACTATTTGCTCTCTGCAAAAGGGTTGTGGAGAATTTGATTGAACCTTTCCATATATTATTGAATCAGTGTTGAATTTAATGTTTGATGTCAAAATCCTAAAATCCTAAAAACATATTGTTAAGAACCTTGATTAGGATTCACCAACAATCTAGAGATGATAACAGAATTTATTCAAATTCTAGTCCAAGCGATTTAAGTATTAAACTGAAAAAGTCGAATTGAGAATAAACCTCCCTAGTATGAGAGTTTATAATTGATAAAAATACTTTTGAATGAATTATTACGTCCAAATATAAGGCTTATTTATAGGCAAATGACTATTTAGGAATTGAAAACTTAATACAATTAGAAAACTAAAATAAAATATTAAAATATCTTAATATGAATTAAATAAAAAAAATTAATAAAAATGAAAGACTTTTAATACGATAAGGAAAGTAAATATAAGAAGAGTTCCAGAGATAAAAGATGTCTTGCACAACACGATACATATGCGTGGTGCACGTCACGGGCAGCAACTCGATATAAGCACATCACAGGTGGCACGAACAGTTGATTCAGGTTGTCACGAGCGTTAGCACAAGGTCTTCATCACATATCTTCAAAAGTCAGAATTAATGCTGAATATAAATGGTGTATCCAAAGGCCAACATTTGTTGTGTGCACACTGTTGCGCACTTTGGAATCATTATGGGTCTTGACCTCTGCCATGCACAAATGAAATAATTAGAAACCATTTATTTCAGATTCCCCGTCCCTTCTGATTATATTCATAAAATGTAATTCTTTAATTTTCTTGATTTTTACTTCCCTGACATTGTCCTCCAGGGGTTGGAAAGCTGTTTCCATACATGGGGATAAGTCACAATATGCACGCAAGGCAGCCCTAACATTATTCAAGGATGGAATCTGTCCATTAATGGTATGAAATAGTTGATAGTAGCTTTTTGCACTATATGTCTTTACTCAGGTCTGTTACCATAGATTATTCATTATGAAGACATTTTGTTTCTGTTTGCAGATAGCTACTGATGTTGCTGCTCGCGGACTGGATATTCCTGATGTTGAAGTTGTAATAAATTATAGTTTTCCTCTCACAACAGAGGACTATGTCCACAGAATAGGAAGGACTGGACGAGCTGGTAAAAAGGGCGTTGCCCACACTTTCTTTATGCCGCAAAACAAGGTGTTACTATTCACTAATACATTTCAAAATATTCTTGCTTGATTACCCGATTTAGTCTAGTAGTATTTTATGCTAACGGCAGCAATAATTCAGGGAATGGCTTGGGAGCTTGTGAATGTTCTCAGAGAAGCTGGCCAGGATGTGCCTGTCTCACTTTCAAAATTTGGTACCCATGTCAAGAAGAAGGTGATCATTTCTGCCATTTTAAATCGTGCTGCAATTTGTCATTTTGAATGCATATATATATATATATTACTGTTAGGGTAAGGAAATACAAGTTTCTGGCACTGTAGTGTTTTAGAGTGGCTCAAACATTATTAGAGGGAAATAAGGAGTCAAAAGAGATTTATTTATTTATTTTAACTTTGGTTATTTTAGGCTGCACTAAGAACATCTCCAATCCATCAGCAAGCAAAAGCTAAAGCAAAAAGTATTTTTGGCTAAAAACTTACTTTTAATGTATTAGTTAAACCTCTAGCAAAAGCTAAAAAAGAAGCTAAATATGACTTTAACTGATGATGCCAACTCAGCAAATACAGAAGAATTACAACTTAGTCCCTCCCTTTCACGTTGCGTTCCCTGTCAATCATCCCTCCCTCGCGTTGCGTCCTCCTGATGGAGTCTCTGGGGAGAAACTCAGGTGGGCTTTTGCCTAAAACTGAGGCACGCATGCAGTTCATATCAAGCTTGGTGGGCTTTTGAAATTTACCATTACAAGATCCATATCAAGATTGGTGATCTTTTTCCATTTTCTTACATTCAGTTCTTGCAGTGACAATTTTTTGGGCTTATTTTTTTAAAATGTTTCTTGGTCTGTTTTTGGGTCGTTGAAATTTATCAAAGCAAGATCAATCTTATCGATGGAGCATATGCATATCAGTTTTTTTTCCTCTTCTATGCTGGAAAGTGCTGCCTTGACCTGCAACGATACTCCAGTGCTGAGAATGCACGCAAGGTGTTCGACAAAATTCCTGAACGAAAATCCTGAGTTTGGAGCTCAAGAAGGGTGGGGTGTTGCCGGACAGACTTGGCTTATGAGCTGTTTTCTTGGATGGAGGAGCAGAATGTGTTCTCGTGGATGTCCATCACCATGGGCTACGCAAAGAAAGGGCATGCCTATGATGCATTGATGTTTTGATTTGGAATTTGAGATATGTGATTTAGAGAAATAGGGATAGATTGGAAAAATTAAAATTTAAGTAAAAATATAGATGACATAGTATTGGAGTATTATTAGCTAAAATAATATTATAACAAGTTAAATATGACTTTAGCTAGTCAATTTAGCTTGCTAGCATTTGAGATGCTCTAAAATGCTATAGCCCTCAAAACAGATTTTTTTTTCTCTCGGCCATGCTTAAAATTCATGGGTTATACTATGCAGGAGTCCAAAGTTCATAGTTCTCACTTCAGGGAAAATTCTGAGAATGCTCCAAAATCATCAAATATTACATTTGGCGAAGATTAATCATTGAACCTCCTCTTCTCACACCAATGTACAGTTATAGTTGAAGCTAGAGTCAGCAAGTTCTGCATGCAGTGCTTCTATGCCATTTGTAGGGTACTTGGAACAAACAGCACAAAGGCGAAGGCACTTCCATATGTAATTTCCAATGACATTCTGCGTCGCCCCTTCCCTTCCATGTGTACTTTTTTCATCACAAGGCTGTACTTTTTTTTATTGGTAAGAAGAGCACAGGGCAAGAATGATTCCACTTCAACGCGAACCGTGTAGCAGCGTTCATAGCTTAATGATTTAATGAAGGAAAAGTGTCAGTGTTCTCCGTCGGTGGTTTTCTTAGCCCCTGGCCCCAGGCCCCTCAGTTACTCTCGATTTTGCTATCCACATTTTCCATCTATTTTATTTTTATATTTAAAACAAATACTATCCTATTGGACAGATAAATCACAGGAGTCATCTTCATTGTTGATAATTTTTTTTAAAATTTTATTCAAAAGTATTTTTGCATGAATTACTTTAATGTACCTGTTGACAGATTTTACTGATAGTTACATTTAAAATGGAAGCTATCAATGTATAACTTACTAGCTTACAAAAGAAAAATATTATTCATAATTAATATTTTAAAGTTATGTTTTCCAATTTATGTTTTTTTATAAATTGTGCCCTCATTTTAGTTTGGTTATTGGCCAACAACAGCCTGTCTAGGAGCAGTAGTAAGAGTATTTATATTAGGTCCTTCAAACTTTAAAATTTAGAAAATTTTAAAGTTTGAAAAAAAATACCCTACATTAGGTTCTTCAAATTCTAAAATTTAAAAAATAAAAATAGAGATTGAATAGAGAATTTTCATATTTGAAGGGTTATTATTTATTCTTTAAATATTTTTTTAATATATTTTTTGTTATATGTGTATTTTTAATTGGTTGTATTAAATAGATGAGATTAAAAAAATATTAAATATAAAATAAAAAAATTATAATTTATTATATAGAGATAGAGATAGAGGATTTAATGCATGTAATTTTTTAAATATTTTTAAATATTTATTATATATCCATCAAAATAGTGACAGAGAATATGAACCGGTGTAAATGCTCTCAGATGTTTTTGGTCGTAAGTCTATATATATATACATATTAGTGTGCCTGTCCAGTGATTACATTACAGCTTAAAAAATAAAGATGATTGGTTCCAGCTTTGCAAAAAAAAAAAAGAAGCCTAGAGGGATAAGTTAGTGCCCTACCAACTACTATTACTGATAGGATCCAAAGGCTCCACACCGACACGGCCTCAGACCATACAATGTAATTTAGCTATATCAGATAGAAGCCTTTCTGTATATATATATATATATAAGCATTTAATTTATTTCGACAAAATTTTAGTCGAGCTTAATCAAATCACTAGACTAAAGTAGTGACGTGTAAGGTGTGCACCAGAGGTTACACAAACAAAAAAAAAAAAAACTTGTACATAGACTATTAGACTTTTAAAATGTAATTATGAGATTCATCTTTGATAATGTTGTATTTTTAAAAGTATATGCTTTTAGTTATATTGAAAAAATCCTGTTGAACAAATAAATAAATAATAAATTATAATTTTAAAAGTATTATAGATTTTAAAAGTAAGTGATATATGTTTAGTATATTAAAAATAAAATTAATGTGAATGTATAAAAAGATAAAAATATCTTTAATTTTTAAAATTTAAACTCGTATTACTTTTTAATTTTTATCATTAAAAATAAAAACTTTATATGTATTTTTTTAACTTACGAAATGATTTTTTCTATTTCCGATTATTTTTATAAACAAAAAGTAGTCTCTCAAAAATAATATCAAACTATTCACTAACAATAGCATAACAAAGAATTATTAACAGTGTTGGTGTATTTTTTACTTACAAACATAAACAGTATCAAAAAAATAATATCAAACTGGCCACTAACAATAGTATTTCCCGACAATAATAAAAAATTATTAACCGTGTTTGTGTATTTTTCACTTACAAACAGAAACAATCTCTTAAAAATAATTCGGACCACTAACAATAGTATTTTCCTTCAACGCATTGTACCATTTTTAATTATGTTTTTCACTTAATAACTACTACGATTTGTAAATAAAGAATGCGAATAAGTTTTAAATAATAATAACAAATTTATTGAAGATGGAAATAGGAATGTAGTGGCGCAAAGCATTATAAAAAATCCTATTAAGTTAGTTTCAGGTTAAATGGGGTGTATTGAAATAGGTAATATCCAATTTTTCTAATATCGGGTACAATTAAATCGTTAACCAAATTAAAAGTCAGTATTTGAATGTATTTACTACTATTTATTAATAAATTAAATCAAATATGAATCTTAAATTATAATATTTATAAACTTATTTACGAATATAACTAAAAAATTAGAAAAATCAAATTCATAATATATTTAAACAATTAATATATTTATTTAATGATAATATTATAATAATAGTAATAGTAATAAATAAATAAATATTTTTATTTAATAATAATTTAAAAGTATATATTTATTCAATTATATTTAATAAAAATAACTTTTATATATAAAAATTGATTTGTTAATCTTTCATTCATAAATAATTTTCATGAATGTTCACGAATGATTCATGAAAACTATAGTTATGTTCGTAAACACTATAGTTATATTCATGAATATCAATATTCCTTAACACACAAACATAAATGATTTTTATGAATATTTGATTCATTTATCTTTAGCATGACTATAATTACAATTGCACCAAACACATTTTTGAATTTTTAAGTTGACCACCTTTTACAAAACTCATAAATAAATAATATACTAATTCATATCAATATCATAACATTATTTAAAATAATAAATCGATAAATTTTAAATAAATTATTCAAAATTTTCATAATTTTAATTTTTAAATATAATAATGACAATGATACAATAACTTATATATAATTATATACTAATTATATATAAATTTTAATAAAAATGCACATATTTAAAGTATAATGAAATGATTATTTTATATTTATCATTAGTACATTCATATTTTATATTTAAAAAAAGTAAAATATTTAACTTATATTTAATATTTTGAAGATTTTGAATATCATAATTAAAATATTTATATTTACTAGTTTAAATAATATTATGGTATTGATATGAAATAATATATTATTTATTTATAAAAATTCTTAAATGTGGTTAACTTGATGTTTATGATATTTAAAGTTGTATAATTATTTAAACCAAATGTTTAAAGTATTAAAGGATCACTATGATTAAACTTGCAATTAAAGATGTGTAACATAAAGTTTTAGAGATCATGCGACATGAAAATTGTGGTTTAAAAGACACGTTAACACATGACTAAATATTGAAACTTGTTTTTAAGCCACACCAATATGAACTTGCGATTTAAACATCAAATTACTTGCAGTCTCACCAGGGCAGGCCCAATAAGCAATTGCCTAGGATATCCAGCAGAAAATATAATTTAAGGACACATTTTTGTTATTTTTGGGCATCACTGCGCCACCACGCCACCACACCACTCACTCTGTCTCCACGATCCAGTGCACACGCACAGAGTTAGACGAAACTCGTCCCCCATTGGCGTTAACCTCCACAGTACTCCTCTCGGCTGGTCGGCCCTCCACATCCACCTCCACAGTCCAACAGCGAATCATGGCATTGCCACGACACCACCTTGCCAACCGTCGATCATCGACACGTTGTCCATCCGGCATCCGAGATTTTGAACCCCAATGCAACATATAAGAGTATCTCCAATCTAACAGCAAAAGCAAAAGCTAAAACAAAATTTAACTAAATATCAGCTCCAATGCATTAGGTAAACTGTTAGTAAAAAAAAAAAAAAGCTAAACATGGCTTTAGCTTTTGTTTTACCTGTTAATGTCAGCTCAACAAAACAAATCAATTTCCAACTCAGTCCCTTCCAACGCAGCTCTCTCCATCGTGTCTCCCCCTCTCCCTGTAATGCCCCTAAATCTGGACTTCCAGACCGGGTGCGTTAGATAAATAAGATATTATAATTATATGAATAGTAATCTATTGCTCAACATAAATTCAATGGTTTATTTATTACATCAAGACTCATTACAAGATCTCTAAGGTTTAACGTTTAGAGACTAGGTGCTGATAACCCATTATAGTTTATATGACATATAAATACTACATGCATAATCTTCTTATGATTTTATTCCAAGCATTCTAGACACCATTATCCTAGCATCCTTGCTTTATCCTAGTTCCCTGGGGTTGGAAGAAAACATGAAGGAAATGAGCTCAAATAGCCAGTAAGGTTAAAAGTAACGAATAATATATGGAGAATAATCAACTCATTAAAGAATAAGAATATCTACTCATCTAGGTTCACCACCTAGATGTCATGCATAACATGTTATCAACTGGATTGACACTCTCCATTGATGTTCTTTACCCAATGCATTGGAGGTCTTTCTGGAACCACCCATAAACATATTGCCAAACATAAAACATATCTTCACAAATTTTCAAACAATCACATCAATGGTAAATTTCAACGTAAAGGAAGGTCTTGCAATAATAGCCCCGATAAGTAAAAGGGGTATTCACCATTAGATTACCAAGTTTCCAAGAAGTGCCAAAGAAAGTTAATTCTTCTTAAAATAATATTATGAGGAGAAATCTTGAGATAGAAATATAGAGAAGAAATAGGAAATGAATTTCCACATCGGAGGTCGTGGTAAGGAAAGGGAGAGGGGATCCTTACAATCTTTTTGTCTTCCGCGTTTATAAACCTTGAAACAAAATTTAAAAGTTAATATTTTAGTCTTAATAATAATAGTATATTCATAAATAATATATTAAGAGACATATATAAGTATATTATGGTGGAAAAACCTTTTATGATAATAATAATAATCTATACGTATACATATACATATATAATATACATATATAATATATAATATACATATATATATTGAGGGGCAAAGCCATCCATAATATATATATGTATGAGGAGACTTAGCCTTCCATGGAATAATAATAATCTACATATACACATATACGTATCATATACATATATATATTGAGGGGCAAAGCCATCCATAATATATATATGTATGAGGAGGCTTAGCCTTCCATGGAATAATAATAATCTATATATACACATATACGTATTATTTAATAAATATACATATATATATTGAGGGGCAAGGCCATCCATAATATATATATGAGGAGGATTAGCCTTCCAAGAACATGATTAATATATGCTTGAAATATTTACCTTTTGGAACTTCCAACAAGTGAGAGGAAGATTGAGAGAAGAGAAGGCTTGGAGGCCTATTGGGGTGTTAATAGAAATTTTTGGGGAGTATTTGGAGGAGAGTTTTGTGACTTATTTGAATGGAAAGAGTGCTTGAGAAGGAAAGTGGGGCATGCTATTTATAAGGAAGGTGGTAGGTGTAATAGTATGAAAAATAGTGTACGAATTTGACTTTGGCATTAAATTAAATTATTTAAAATATATATAATGCTTTATTTTCCTCCTATTATCCTTTCTTAAAACGTGGGTATCTCCTCCTACCATTTAAAAAATGTTTTAAGACTTTTTAACCTAGAAGGTTCCTTTGGCATCAAAAGTCCACATTGGTGTACTCCCTAGTAATTCAATTATAATATTTTTAGTTTTATAGTTTTTGACAAACGGCCAATTGTATTGCATTACTGACTCAAATATCTACAAATGGGTATCAATTTTATAATTTTTACATATGTATAACAAAAGTTATTGAATTTTAAAGTCATACTAAAATGTTTACCCGTTCATACTGAACCTATGTGTAGTATTTTAACTTCTGGAATTGATTGGCTTCATATTAAATTCTGAAATTTCTACGCGTTTTAGCTAAGTCATAAATGAATAAATGGGATTTGGTTTCATGTCAATTGGATCTGTATAATTCAAGTTATGAATTTTTGAATGGGACCTCCCGAATCTGCCTCATTCAAATTTTTGGGCCTTACCTATGTTTTATACTTTTGGTAAAGTTAAGGCTTGTAATACTTACTTACCCATAGTAATTTGGTTTAAGAAACTAAATGACATATTGTATAGCATCTAAAGTTTTTATGACGTATAAGAAATTATTTTATTTTTATAACGTATTTAATATTAATACGGATAAAATAATATAATTGCGTAATCAATAAACAATAAAGTAAGATAACATTATAGCATAAAATATTATAAACCTAAACATAAACATTAATATCATATTTTATGGTCTTTGTAAAATTTTCTTGAATTGTATTAGCGTATGTGCGTAGGACGTGTTGTGCTTCGGCAGTAGAGCTGCACAACCCTTTGGCTAACATTGTTGTGGTTGTCGCATGAATAACCTCAAACTTCTCCCTGTGTCTCTCGCATTATATTGCAGCCATTGGACACGAGTATTTAGCTCATCTACAGCAAAGCCTAGCTTTGTAACTTCAAGTCGTATTGCTCGCCGATCTTCATCTCGTACACTATTCTCGGATGGCGGTACTTGAGAGCTTGATGTCATAACCTCTTATTATTATTCTTCTTACTTCTATACTCTCTTATAAATAAAATCTCATACTCATACCTATTTATAACAATTTAAATTGATACTATTCATAACGGTTAGTTACTTATTCCAACGGCTAGTTACTATTCTAACGGCTACTTACTAGTCACATGCTATTTAAATGACTATATTGGGTATTTATTTTTATCGTGATAATATCTAAAATATTCATTCTAACTATTGTTAGTAATGACTTTATTATTATTATATTATTATTATTATTTAAGGAAGAACTTAAATAGTTAAAAAAATTTGCGGGCCTTACATCATACCCCACTTAAAAGAATTTCGTCCTCAAAATTATCGCGTACCTTAATCATGGAAAAGTTTAGGATATTTTTGCCTCATCCTTTCTTCATGCTCCCACGTTGCCTCCTCGATGATTTGATTCCTCCATAACACTTTCACGAGTGGAATTCTTTTCGTACGTAACACTTGTTCCTTGCGGTCAAGGATTTACACCGGATGTTCTTCGTAGGTCAAGTCAACATCGAGTTGGACAGGCTCTTCTATTAAAACATGTGATGGGTCTGGTATGTACTTTCTTAGGAGAGACACATGGAACACATTGTGCACGTGTTCCAAGTGTGGTGGTAGGGCTAGGCAATATGTTATTGCTCTAATCTTTTCTAGTATGTCAAATGGTCCAATGTATCAGGGACTTAATTTCCTTTTCTTTCCAAATCGCATGACTCCTTTCCGTGGTGAAACCTTTAGAAATACATGATCGCCTACTTCAAACTCCAAGTACTTTCGTCGGTGGTCCGCATAGCTCTTCTGCCTGCTTTGAGCAGCTCGCATATGGTGCTGAATTAGACGCACCTTTTATGTTGTTTCTTGCACCAAATCAGGGGCAAATAGTTTTCTTTCTCCTACCTCATCCCAACATGTTGGTGTTCGACACCTTTTCCCATAAAGAGCTTCATATGGTGCCATTTGTATGCTTGTGTGATAGCTATTATTATAGGAGAATTCCACCAAGGGAAGGTGTTTCTTCCAATCTCCTTGAAAGTCAATAGCACAAGCTCTAAGCATGTCCTCCAAAGTTTGGATTGTCCTCTCTGATTGCCCATTTGTTTGAGGGTGGAAGGCAGTACTAAACTTCAGTTCGGTACTTAAGGCATGTTGAAAGCTCCTCCAAAACGTAGATGTGAATCTTGGATCACGATCAGAGATGATTGATAATGGCACTCCATGCAATCGAATGACTTCCTTGATGTATAGCTTGGCTAATTGATCCAAAGAAAAATCGTCGCGGATAGGGATGAAGTGAGACGTTTTTGTCAGGCGATCCATTACGACCCAAATCGCATTGTATCCTTTTGATGTTCTGGGCAGACCTATAACAAAATTCATAGTTACATTTTCCCACTTCCATTCGGGTATTGGAAGTGATTGCAATACTCCACTTGGTAATTGACGTTCAACCTTTACTCTTTGGCACACCAAGCACCTGGATATAAATTCCGCGATTTCTCTCTTCATATTGTCCCACCAATAGTTCTTTCGTAAGTCTCGATACATCTTGGTGCTTCCTGGATGTATAGAGAATGCGGAGCTATGTGCTTCGGCTAGTAACTCCCTTTTTAGTCCAGAAGATGATGGCACACAGAGTCTTGTACCAAATCTTAAGAAGCCACCTTTATCGATGTTGAACTCAGGAAGTCTACCTTTTTGCGCTGCTTCCCTCTTTCGTTATAGCTTGGGATCTTCTTGTTGTGTCGCCTTTATCCTTTCCAGAAGTGTTGGTTGTATGGTCATGTGGAATAGGTAGCTTCTTTCTTTAGGTTTTACGATTTCAACATCCAACCTCTTCAGATCTTCAATTAGAGGCCTTTACGAAGTGATCAATGTTGCCAAGGTTCCGACATCTTTCCGGCTTAGTGCATCTGCCACCACATTTGCCTTCCCAGGATGGTAGTTGATGGTGCAATCATAGTCTTTTAATAATTCTAGCCACCTTCTTTGTCGCATGTTGAGCTCCATTTGGGTGAATATGTATTTTAGACTTTTATGATCGGTGTAGATCTGACATTTCTCCCCATAAAGATAGTGACGCCAAATCTTTAGTGCAAGGATGATTGCTGCTAGTTCTAAGTCGTGTGTGGGATAGTTCACCTCGTGGGTCTTTAGTTGTCGTGATGCATATGCAATTACTTTATCATTTTGCATTAACATACAACCAAGTCCTTCCTTCAATGTATCGCTATAAATTGTGAAGTTTTCTCCTCCTGAAGGTAGTGCCAACACAGGTGTACTAACTAGGCGCCATTTTAGTTCTTGAAAGCTTTCCTCACACTTCGTGGTCCTCTCAATTTTAGCACCCTTACGAGTCAGCTTTATTAATGGGCTTGCCAGTCTCGCAAAGTTTTCTACGAACCTTCGGTAATAGCCTGTGAGTCCAAGAAAACTACGAACCTCTGTTGCTGTTTTGGGTCTTGGCCAATTTTCTATTGCCTTTGTCTTTGCAAGATCCACGGAGATGCCTTCATGAGTGACAATATGTCCTAAAAATGCGACTTGTTGTAACCAAAACTCGCATTTACTGAATTTGGCATATAGTTTCTTCTCCCTTAAGGTTTGCAGTACGCTCCTTAAATGTCCTTCATGTTCTTCGCGACTCTTGGAGTAAATAAGTATGTCATCAATGAAGACAACGACACACTTGTCCAAGAAGTCATGGAATATTCTATTCATAAGGTCCATGAATATTGCAGGGGCATTGGTCAATCCGAAAGGCATTACGACGAATTCATAGTGGTCGTACCTCGTTCGAAAGGCCGTCTTGGGAATGTCCATCTCCTTCACCCTTAATTGATGGTAACCTGATCGAAGGTCAATTTTTGAGAAGTATCGAGCACCTTTAAGTTGATCGAAGAGATCATTTATCCTTGGTAAAGGATATTTATTCTTGATGGTGACGTTGTTTAGTCCTCTATAGTCGATGCAGAGCCTCATTGAGCCATCTTTCTTCTTCACGAACAAGACCGGTGCTCCCCAAGGTAATGCATTAGGCCTAATGAATCCTTTGTCCATCAAATCTTGCAATTGCTTCTTCAATACGTTTAACTTTGTTGGTGTCATCCGATAAGGACTTTTGGAGATTGGATTTGTCCCAGGAAATAGATCGATGGAGAATTCAACTTCTCGTGGCGGAGGAGGTCCTGGCAATTCCTCCGGAAACACATCTTCATATTTGCAAACGATAGGGACTTCTTTTAATGTAATCTCACCTACACTTGTGTTGATCGAGGAAAGATATTCCTCTTTTGGATGGTTAGATACATCCTCTCCATCCTTTTGACACGTAAACACTAACTTAGGTTGGTTTGGGAGATTAAAAATTACTCTTTTCTGAGTACACTCTATGGTGGCGTGATTGGATGTTAACCAATACATCCCTAATATAACATCAAAGTCCACTATTTGTAAGGAGATTAGGTTTCCGGGAAGTACCCTATCACATATAGTAATGGGGCATGCTTTATATATCTTAGTGGCATTTATGGTGATACCACTTGGTGTCATTCTTGTTAATTCCACTTTTAATCTCTGATGTGGAATATCCATATGCTCAGCATACTTTGATGAAACGAAAGAATGCGTTGAACCAGAATCAAATAAGGTATAAGCGTTTCTTGAGCTTATGAGCAAGGTACCTTTCACCACATCGTTGTTTGATTCTTCTTCCATTATTGGCTCCACTTCTACAGTTGTAATGGCGTACGAGTGAGCTGGTGCCCTAGGTAGTTGTTGTGGCTGCTGTGGTTGTGGCTGTCGTTGTGGTTGTACATGTCAAAGTGGTTGCTGCAATGGTTGTCGATAATCCCCTATAGTTTTTGCCTGTGGGCATTTATTTGCATAATGTCCAAATTCATTGCAGTTAAAACATTGGACGGTCGGGCGTGTACTTGGTTCTAGTCTTGGTGCATGTAAAGGCTTACGCATACGAATGGGATTAGGACCCATTTGGGGCCCTTGTTTAGGCCTTTCCCGGCATTCACGTGCTTGATGTCCAGCCTTACCAAACTTGAAACATTTTCTCGATCCTTGGAGGCATTCACCAGAGTGTCTTTTACCACATTTAGGGCAGGTGAAATGTACTACCTTCTTCATACTAGGCTTTGTGATCTCCGATCCATTAGCTTGGTGTTTCCTTTTCTTATCATTTTGACTACGATTTTGGTGGTAGTCAAGATGTTCCATTTCTACTTTGGTCACGCATCAAACAACAGCTTCACAGTCGGGGAAGTCAAAAGCTGTCAACGCTCTCCGTATGCTTGGTTTCAACCCATGGTAGAACATTTGAACTTTACTTTGCGTTTCAGCTACGTACTGAGGTGCGTATCGTGCTAACTTGGTGAACTTTACCTCATACGTGGCCACAGTATCATCATCCTTTTGTTTAAGATCGAGGAAGTCCCTCTCCATCTTACTCCTCAATGGTCAAGGAAAATACTTTTCTAGTAAGATCCCTTTGAAAGCTTCCCAGCTTAGAGCTTCTATCTCTCCCTCAGTTTTGATATTCTTAACAAGGGTCCACCATTGGTTTGCCTCGCCCTCCATTCTGTAAATGGCAAACTTTATCTTTTTCTGGTCAGGACATTCCAATACTGAGAATATCTTTTCTAACTTATTAATTCATTCCTCCATGTGAGTGGGATCAGTTGAACCAGAGAAGGTTGGGGGGATGTTGCTTCATAAATTGGTGAACTGTTACCTCTTTTGGTTGAGGGTTTATACCTTGCTCTTGTTGACCGACGGGTGTGTTGGGTTGAGTCATATTTGTTGCCATCGTTTGTGCCATTTGCATAAGAAATGACATCAGGTTCTCTGCGCTTACACCTTGTGGTGCTGCCATGTTTGAAGGTTGCCCATTTGGTGGTTGTGTTCCCGCAACCTGTCCACTAAAGGAAGAGTTCATTGGTGCTGAACCCTCCTGAAGTTCATTTGCCATACCGTTATTCCTTGTGGAGTTGTTCCTGCTTCCTCCGTTCATTGTTTCAACCATTTTGGCCCTTTAAGCACACACGTTACTCGAGGTTAGGTTAGTTCAAAATTAACCATATAATCACAATAATACTTATGTAAAACAATTTACTATAATTGTTCTAAGCTTAGGACTCTATACTATGTTATTTATAACTAGTCTCTATACCTAACTAAACCTTTGCTCTGATACCAGCTGTAACGCCCCCATATCTGGACTTCCAGACCAGGTGCGTTAGACAAATAAGATATTACAATTATATGAATAGTAATCTATTGCTCAACATAAATTCGATGGTTTATTTATTACATCAAGACTCATCACAAGATCTCTAAGGTTTAGCGTTTAGAGATTAGGTGCTGATAACCCATTATAGTTTACATGACATATAAATACTACATGCATAATCTTCTTATGATTTTATTCCAAGCATTTTGGACACCATTATCCTAGCATCCTTGCTTTCTCCTAGTTTCCTAGGGTTGGAAAAAAACATGAAGGAAATGAGCTCAAATAGCCAGTAAGGTTAAAAGTAACGAATAATATATGGAGAATAATCAACTCATGAAAGAATAAAAATATCTACTCATCTAGGTTCACCACCTAGATGTCATGCATAACCTGTTATCAACTGGATTGACACTCTCCAGTGATATTCTTTACCTAATGCATTGGAGGTCTTTCTGGAACCACCCATAAACATATTGCCAAACATAAAACATATCTTCACAAATTTTCAAACAATCACATCAATGGTAAATTTCAACGTAAAGGAAGGTCTTGCAATAATAGCCCCGATAAGTAAAAGGGGTATTCACCATTAGATTACCAAGTTTCCAAGAAGTACCAAAGAAAGTTAATTCTTCTTAAAATAATATTATGAGGAGAAATCTTGAGATAGGAATATAGAGAAGAAATAGGAAATGAATTTTCACGTCGGAGGTCGTGGTAAGGAAAGGGAGAGGGGATCCTTACAATTTTTTTGTCTTTCGCGTTTATAAACCTTGAAACAAAATTTAAAAGTTAATATTTTAGTTTTAATAATAATAGTATATTCATAAATAATATATTAAGAGACATATATAAGTATATTATCGTGGAAAAACTTCTTATGATAATAATAATAATCTATACGTATACATATACATATATAATATACGTATATAATATATAATATACATATATATATTGAGGGCAAAGCCATCCATAATATATATATATATATATATATATATATATATATGAGGAGACTTAGCCTTCCATGTAATAATAATAATCTATATATACACATATACGTATCATATACATATATATATTGAGGGGCAAAGCCATCCATAATATATATATGTATGAGGAGGCTTAGCCTTCCATGGAATAATAATAATCTATATATACACATATACATATTATTTAAAAAATATACATATATATATTGAGGGGCAAGGCCATCCATAATATATATATGTATGAGGAGGATTAGCCTTCCAAGAACATGATTAATATATGGTTGAAATATTTACCTTTTGGAACTTCCAACAAGTGAGAGGAAGATTAAGAGAAGAGAAGGCTTGGAGGCCTATTAGGGTGTTAATAGAACTTTTTGGGAAGTATTTGGAGGAGAGTTTTGTGGCTTATTTGAGTGGAAAGAGTGCTTGAGAAAGAAAGTGAGGCATGTTATTTATAGGTAAGGTGGTAGGTGTAATAGTGTGAAAAATAGTGTACGAATTTGACTTTGACATTAAATTAAATTATTTAAAATATATATAATGCTTTATTTTCCTCCTATTATCCTTTCTTAAAACGTGGGTATCTCCTCCTACCATTTAAAAAATGTTTTAAGACTTTTTAACCTAGAAGGTTCCTTTGGCATCAAAAGTCCACATTGGTGTACTCCCTAGTAATTCAATTATAACATTTTTAATTTTATAGTTTTTGACAAACGGCCAATTGTATTGCATTACTGACTCAAATATCTACAAATGGGTATCAATTTTATAATTTTTACATATGTATAACAAAAGTTATTGAATTTTAAAGTCATACTAAAATGTTTACCCGTTCATACTGAACCTATGTGTAGTATTTTAACTTCTGGAATTGATTGGCTTCATATTAAATTCTGAAATTTCTACACGTTCTAGCTAAGTCATAAATGAACAAATGGGATTTGGTTTCATGTCAATTGGATCTGTATAATTCAAGTTATGAAATTTTGAATGGGACCTCCCGAATCTGCCTCATTCAAATTTTTGGGTCTTACCTATGTTTTATACTTTTGGTAAAGTTAAGGCTTGTAATACTTACTTACCCATAGTAATTTGGTTTAAGAAACTAAATGACATATTATATAGCATCTAAATTTTTTATGACGTATAAGAAATTATTTTATTTTTATAACGTATTTAATATTAATACGGATAAAATAATATAATTGCGTAATCAATAAACAATAAAGTAAGATAACATTATAGCATAAAATATTATAAACCTAAACATAAACATTAATATCATATTTTATGGTCTTCGTAAAATTTTCTTGAATTGTATTAGCGTATGTGCATAGGACGTGTTGTGCTTTGGCGTAGTAGATTGCCGCACAACCCTTTGGCTAATATTGTTGTGGTTGTCGCATGAATAACCTCAAACTTCTCCCTGTGTCTCTCGCATTATATTGCAGCCATTGGACACGAGCATTTAGCTCATCTACGACAAAGCCTAGCTTTGTAACTTCAAGTCGTATTGCTCGCCGATCTTCATCTCGTACACTATTCTCGGATGGCGGTACTTGAGAGCTTGATGTCATAACCTCTTATTATTATTCTTCTTACTTCTATACTCTCTTATAAATAAAATCTCATACTCATACCTATTTATAACAATTTAAATGGATACTATTCATAACGGTTAGTTACTTATTCCAACGGCTAGTTACTATTCTAACGGCTAATTACTAGTCACATGCTATTTAAATGACTATATTGGGTACTTATTTTTATCGTGATAATATCTAAAATATTCTTTCTAACTATTGTTAGTAATGACTTTATTATTATATTATTATTATTACTATTTAAGGAAGAACTTAAATAGTTAGAAAATTTTGCGGCTCTTACACTCCCTCCCCGCATCTACCCCCTGCCCCACCCCCTGCGTCTCTCCCTCTCCCTCCCTGTTGTGATGGGGTCAGCCTTTATAGAAGCTTAACCCGTGCGGCATCTAGTTCCCACCCGTACGAAAGAACGCTAGGTCAGCCTAACTCATCGCATTTGGATCGAAACCCATTTGTTGTAAAGCAATTGTGTAGGGAAGTGCTTAGCGAAAGAAAGATTAAACGAAAGCAACAAACGATTATATTGATTGCTTGAAAACTTTACAACATCACTCCCCTACATATAGATGTTAACACTTTTCTGGCATTGACATCAAGAGACATTATTTTAGCTTGAGCAGTTAAATCTTTACAGCTTACTCTATAAACTAAGTTATAACACTTTCCAGCGATCGAGCCCCTCAGCTTTCCCCTCCCCCTAGCAGCCGCGCCACTCAATCCTTCCCCTCCTCCCAGCGATCGCGCCACACCCTTCCCCTCCCCCAGCGTCGCGCGATTTCCCCTCCTCCCTAGCATGGTGTAAGCCTTCCCGAACCAACACTTGAAAATGGAGAAGTGGTGCTCGGTGCCAAGGAGTTCGTCGTCTTTGACGCTTGGGACGACTTGACAGATCAAAGGATCAGCCTCACCAATCTTATCTGAAAGGCTGTCAGCGGCTATGGTTACCATGATGAGAGAGAATAGGAGGAAGTAGGGCAACCATTTGTCGGCGGCACGCAGGGAAGGAGGGAGAAAGAGAGTGGTAAAGGGTATACTAGAACAAATAAAATTTAAACAAAAATATAGCTAATGCAAGATTGGAATACCATTAGTTAAAATGGTACTGTAACAAACAAAAAATAACTTTAACTAATCACTTTAGCTAGTGTAGATTGGAGATGCTCTAAGGTATTTTTTTTCAAACTCAATATGGATGTCCTCAAAAGTTTATAATTTCTAGTAAGTAACCAAGGACTTCAGATTTAGGTATCGAGGAAAAAAATCTACCGATCAAGATTTGATAAATAAAAAATAACATCTTAGTGAACGCATGATAAACAAAAAAGAAATTCCTAATCAAGACACAGTAAAGGAAGGTTATGAAAATTTTCAGATTTAATAATTAAAACTAAAAAAAGAAGAGATACTTTTTTAAAGTTGAAGACCATAGTTATCAGAACCGGACTTGACATCGATCCGGCTAAGGCACCAGGATGGTCGGGTCACTGATTCAACCGTTGGATCATTAGTCGAACCGGTTATATAATTAATAATTACATATAAATATATATTAATAAAAAATAAATATTTTAAACTAACACATTAAAACTATACTTCTAATATAACACTATTTATTTTTAATATGTTTTTCTAACATAAATTTGTAATAAATTTAAAAGTGTAGTGACATAAATTTATAATAAAAGAAAAAATGAATAAAGTTTGAAAGTATATTGAAGTGAAATGTTAATATTAGTCATTAATTTTAAATTAAATAATATTTTATAAATTTTAAAAAAAATCAACCAGGTTATGTAAAATCCAACCAGATTAATCGAGTTACAAAAAATCAACCGGATTAGCCGGGTTTCTTCGATTTTTTTATAGAAACGATCCAATTAGATAACCAAACCGGTTAAATGTCGGGATCACTGTTCACCGATCTGACCGGCCGGTCTTGTCTGATTCTGATAACTATGTTCAAGACATTTAATGAAAGGTTATGGTAATTTCTTGGAAGCCGCCTGGGTCTCATGCTTCGATGAACTTTTGGTTTGAGCTCTACATCTTCTAACTTACGGTTCAATGGTAATACCAACTATTATGAAAATCAGACTTAATATATTTCAATATGTTGCAGTTAACCTAAACTCGACTTGAGGCCTCAGTTTTCAAAAAGTAAAGCATTTTCAAAATAAAACAAAATGATATTCCACTTCAGAATTTAAACTTCCAAATTATATTATTAAATTTAAAAATTCCAATGGTTGAATCCAAGTAATGAATTGAATTCCATGTAAACGAAACTACATTAAACCTGAAGGTAGCTATCTAGAAATGCATGAATTTAGGGACAGAGCTAGGGGGGACCGGCTGGGGCCATGATTCCCCCAATTTTTGGGATATATATTAGGTATGTATATATATTATTAGGGATGGCAATGGGGTGAGTCATACTGGATACTCACCCTGTTCCACCTTAATGGGATGAGTTCGGGATAAATATAATCGGATTTGGGATAGGTTTGGGACGAATATTTATGACCCGGTAAGGATTTGGAGCAAGTTCAGAACAGGATAACCCGTCCCAAACCCATATATAAGGTAATATAGCGAGTTTAACGGGTACTTGCCCCGCCCCAACCCTAATGGGACGGGTTTTGGGTCAGCTTAAACGGGTTTAGGTCAGGTTTGGGATATTGTTTTTTTAGACAGATGGGTTCGGGATAGGGGTGACCTATCCCAAACCCGCCCCGTTACCATTCCTATATATTAAGGACGAAAACTACTAGACATATATATTCGGTATGTTTTCCATTACCACGGTTGGCGAGCCATTCGTAACAAAGAAAAGTATAGTTATTACCCACGTCATTTTTCCTTTGAAGTAGAGTCAATGGTATAGCGTTTGTACCAATGTTAAGGAATACATTTTTATGTGACATTGGATATGAAGTTTTTTCCGTTACTTACTCGAATGGAGCCATTGGTGTATATATATAGTTCGGTATTGGTATGCTTCCCTTTACTCCCCCAAACATATATTATTTATATGTTTTTATCTTTTTTGTCTTTAATTAAAATAAAATAAATTAGTATTGGACCATTGATAATTGACTTGTGGCGTGATCATATTTAAGTTTTTTCTAGGACTTATTTTTAGCGATGCATTTGATGATCTATTCCAGTCTATATTATGGGTTTAGATTTCATACATAGATGAGAGTTTTTTAAATCTCAAGCTCAAAATTAAAAATTTTCCTGGTAAATATATTTAAATTTCAGTATTTTCTATCCTTAAATTTACCTGCCTTATTTTTTTCTCTTAAATGTTTTTTTTTCTCATTTTTAATTTGATGTTTATAAAATGTGATACTATGTGATATAGCCTCTAATTAGACTAATTTTCTCAAGTTTTAATGTAGCTTTACTTATATCATTTTTCTCAAGCTTTCACCAATTTTATTCTAAAGATTAATTTGACTATGAGAGCATTAACTTTTTATGTATTAATTGAGCTATATTAATAGTATGTGCTCTCTTTTTTAGTTCAATTCTTTGGCGAGAAGTTAATTATTGCTTAAAAATTTAATTATGCTATTCACATGGTGAGTTTCAATAAAAAAACAAGTACTTGTTTGGAAAAAGTAATGTTTCAAAACAAATAACATTTCAAATCAAGATTGATTCCAAATTAAAAATATAATTTCATATTTTCTAATGTTACATTCAAAATAATAAACTCCAGCATTAGTCCAAAAATATGTCATGAATAAAAATTAACTTTTTATAGCTAATTTACTAGAACATAAACGTCCCTGGCCCGAATTAAAATCCAAAGTAACGAATGGTGGAAGGCAATATCAGGGCCGACAAATTCGCCAATAAATGAATTCCCTGAGAGCCATTAAAGGGTTGGGGTGGGTAACCCTAATTAGTAGCTGGTAACTTGGAATCTCAGCGGATTATTTAAATATTAACAACGATTACTACTAGTCTACTACAGACAAATAGTTCAATTAAGACAAAAATGGGTTAATTCTGTTACTTACGCGCCTGAGTGAAACTGCTGCTACAACGACAACAAACCTAGTTACATTTTTGGGACATTCATTGGATTCACATTTGGTTTGAAAATGAATGAAGTTGTCATGATCTATTCGCCCATAGTACCTCCAATCAAGCAACACTATATGTTTGTCTCGGGAGCGTTTTTTTTTCATTGCATAAGTTTCTTCCGTCACAGTTGCTTGGCTGTTAGACATATAAGGCATGGATACACAAAAAAATAAAGCAAGTATTGTGTTCATAGTTCTAGACACATTTTGTGTTTGTTTTAAGGATAAAGTCATGCAAATTCAAAATTTGTAAGACAGGAACAAAAATTCCAAGCTTAAGAGCATGTTTACTTTGAAAATGTAAGTCATTTTTTAAATAAAAAATATATATTTTATTATTTTTAATCTTCTACCATAGAAAATAACTATAAAATTTTTAAAATAAAAATAAAAAATAACTAAAACAAAAGTGGAACATCGAAACATTAGCGATGGTAGTAGTTATTGTCCCTTCTAAACGACATCTTGGTATACATATAAAATGGTTCCAGAGGCTTCGTATTTGTATGAGCTGTTTAGCGATAATATTTTGCTTTACCAAAACTAAACTAATTATTAGTTTATTCATATGTTTCACGCAATGAATTAGCGTGGGGGTGTGTGGACACGCAAACTTGTGATTCATGTCAAGATTATTCGAGGCTTTCCAGCTGGAGTTCATTAATTTAACGCATTTTGAATCAAGCGAATACCAAAAATCAATGTTTGTTGTTAACAAACCCCCACCATTTTTTTGGTTTCTTTTGAGAGACGCTATATAAAGACTTATAAAATAAAATAAAATCTACCATAAAGCGGAGTAAATAAAAGAACCAAAAACAAACAAAATTTCCAAAACTTCTCATTCCAGTACACGATCGACAACACTATCAGTTTCCAATTTGTACAATCCTAATCCAGCCCTACCATAACGAAACTCATTTCATTTTCTCACTAGAAAGCAAACAAAATTACAGATTTTAAAAAAAAAAAAACAAACAAACCAACAAAAAAAAGCAGATAGAGGAAGCTAGAAAATAGAGGTGCATTAAACCTTTCATCTCTGAGCTTCAAACACCGTGTTCTTCTTCCATCCGTCCTTCTGCAGCCAAACCCCTGCAAATTCCACAATTCGCCATTTAAAATGTCGAGTTTCATACGTCCAACGGTACCCCATTTATTTTACTTTTCACAAAAACCCAAAAATAAATAAATAATATTTATCTTCCAATAGCACAAGAAAACTAACCAAATACCCACTTCATATATATTCAAGCTAAAGCAGAAAACGGATCCAATAAAGCCTTTAAAAAAAAAAAAAGACAATAACAACGAAAACGACAAGGACTAAAGTGAGTTTCAGAAAAACTAGCGGATGGGCGTTGTGGATCACCTACCTTGAGGCTTGCAAATCGGGGGATCTTCGAAGAGGGAGAGCGACAGCTGCTTATGGGCAACGCCGATATCGAAGAGGATGAGACCAGACGATGGATCGTCGAGGATGATGTCCTTGACAGGGAGCCACAGGAAGAGTTCCTCCTGCGACAGGCCTTCCAGTCCAATGAGACCGCCGTAGCTGAGGTTGGCTCTCACCACGCTCTCGAAGAAGACCCGGTTCTCGTACTTGGCCATGCACGGGCTGTCCAGGTACACCCGGAGCAGCCCCGATCCGTCCAGATCGTACGATCTGACGTTCTCCGGGAACAGCCCCGCCGGGAGGCCACGGCTCCGGAGGAGACCCTGGAGCGAGAGGGCGTGGCTCAGAGAGAGAGGAAGGAGAAACACGAGGAAGAGAAGCAAAGACGACGACGTCGCCGCCGCCATGGACGAAGCCACCCGAGTGCTTCGAACAACCTCCATGGCACTCACTGCAGCCTGCAGCTACCTATTAGCTGTTACTCTGTTAGGTAGGGGGGGGGGACACGAGAAGGTGTGGGTGGTGTGGACACACAGAGAGAGAGAGAGAGAGGAGGGGACTTCCTCATTCCTATCGATTCCGGTTTTGAACCAAACCGAGACCGAGTCATGGAAAAACACTGGCTACGTTTTATGACGGAAATGCCCTCGCTCAATCATGAAATGTCGGCATGTTTCCGCCCCCTAAATGACGCTAATACCCTTGCCCGACCTCGTCACTGGTCCCTCAGGTGCTACGCTACTAATTTCTCCCGGATGTGAAATGACTCCGATACCCTAGAATTAATTTTTAAATTTTATTATAAATAAAATAAATAAATAAATAAATGCCCCCAAACCGAGTAGGACAAATTAACAGCACAAATTTTCAGTAATTAGTGGCTGGACATGGAGTCATGGATGTTACCTCTGTACGTGCCACTGCCATGTGATTGAATACAGTGTTACCGACCCAAAAAGAAACGGAAAAGGCTTTTGTAACCCATGCAATCACATAAATCTCGTGAATATAGATAAATAAATGCTTTCAATACATGATTTAACTATGTTTTTAAAAATAATAATAATAATAACAAGCAGACAGGAGGCGAATCAGCTGTAAATGTTGAAAAGAGCACGCCTAGGCCCTGCCTACGTAACGCATTGGATAACTAACGCCTACGGTGCCAGCGCTACTGTCTCTTCTCGTTGGAGTGTTTTGTTTTTATTTTTTAATTGCCTATGGTTTAAAGACTAGTAGTAGCTGTTGGCATCCATTTGCCACCGAATTATTACAGTACGGTTATTCTAGTACGTACTGTTCTACTTCTACAACGAATTCTAAGCACATTGAGTCATTTTGAAACAGTGGTCAAATTTGTTTTTTTTAAAGAATAAAAGCATGAAAGATGGTATTGGTATGTATATACTATATACAATCAGATGTTTTTAAAAAAAACCATCGAGACTTATTATTATATTTGGTTTGAAATATTATTCTATTTTAAAATAAATTGTTATTGATTTTAATTTTTAAGCGTGAATAGACATTGTAGCAATAAATTTATTTATGTCTAATCGATTGACAAATAACAATGAAATAGAAATAAAAAAAACTTTCAATTTTCCACTAACTCACTATATCAAATTAAAAATAAATAAAATTTAAATATAAAGACTTTTGATAATCTTTTGCAAACAAACATACTTATCTTCTCATGCTCTTTTTGATCAATATTGAAGCAAATAAATAGTGGTGACTTAGAACGTACGTATATTACTATATTAGCAGGTATTTATAATTCCTTTAAGCAATGTTATATGGATTGAATATGTTTTTATTTTGATTGCAATTGATCGTGTCTAATTTGTTTTTACGTGTAATTGTATCAAAACTTATCATTGTCTCTGTATATTTGAAACTGTTTCGTAAGTTGGCATTATGTCATGTGATCTTTCTTGAATTAAAAATTTTAATTTTTTTAATTAATAAAGCTTGAGAAAAGATATATTTTTGAGGTAGCTATTTAAAAACAATTGTGCACACATTGCAAAGAAACATCTAAGTCAATTAGCCTCATAATCATATCATAAAATAATTTACTTTAGTAAAAAAAACTTAAATCTCCATTTTAAAAAAAGTTTTAACTATTCAGTATTTTGAAGTTTGAACATGTTTATTTTATTTTTGAAGTATTAAGTAATATTGTTTAACTAGGCCAACCCAAAATAAGTTTTCTAAATTACAAATGCGATAAAATTAAACATAATTCGCCCAACCTAATTTAATCGACATGTCTCTTTTCCTAGCTCCCATTATTCGCTGTCTGCATCTCGTATATTTCCTTTGTTATCTATATATCTACATCTCGTACTCCCTCTTTGTCTGTGTCTAGTTCATGTCTATTATCGCCCGAGAAGGGAGAATGCCAAAATATTGCTTTAACACCATTGCATCTCGTTCATGTTCTTCTTTTTTGTGATTTTGTATTTTCAATTAAAATGTGGATATTCATTATTTGGCTACTTAATTGATATTGTGTTGGCTACTAAGAAAAGAAATTGTGATCATGCATGTTGATGTTAACCTATAATCTAAATAGTCAAAAACAATTTAATTTATTGACACATGTTAGGTATTTGATGAAATATTGTTGTAACAAAGTCTCTCTATCATTTTTTTATTTTTTGGATTTGATTTGATGTGTGTGTATATATAACGATATTGTGAATTATGTTTATATATGAGAAATATATGTTTATTCTCAAACACACACACACACTATATATATATATATATATATATATATAGAGAGAGAGAGAGAGAGAGAGAGAGAGAGAGAGGGAGAGGAGCTGATAAATAAAAAAAAGAAAACACTCTTGAAGGCAGTAATTTCTTTTCTGAGGCTTAAATTTTATTTAAATAAATGTAAGGATCATAATTAAATATATGATTTTTGTTCGGCCTCCTCCCACAGCGTTAACACCATACGACCATATTCACTCTCCTGCTCCGGTTGCTCCCTTAATTTTATTGGAACACAACAGTTCCGCTCCCCCTGCTCATATTCCAATAAGTTAACGCAGCATTTTTTTTTTTTATTACTACACCTCCTTTTTTTCCAATTTCGCTACCGGCCACCAGCAGAAGAAAGTTAATTAGGAAAATTATTTTTATATAATGCTGTCATTGCTTTCAAATATTGCTGCTTTATCCTCTTGGAAATTACTTATTTTGTTTGCATGATCAATCAATCAATCAACAATCTTATTTACGTTTAATAAATCGAATACTGCGAACTAATGGCGAAGGAGTCTTGTTTATCCTCGGTTAGTGCAAAGTAGGCTGCTACTACAGACAGATAGATAGATAGAATCATAGAAATAATAAACCAGCGCTTTGTGGCTCACGGACTATATATGCAGAAGACCCGGCCCCCCTTTTTCAGCCAGGGCGCCGCATGTGGAACAGCAAGGAGTCTTCAACTCAAACGAACTTCTCCTGACTAGGAAATGTAGGCCACACTCACTGGAGGGTCAACGATATGGAGAAAATGAGACAACAATTTGAGACGCAACCCTTATGGCTAGCATAAATATTTTTACTCAAACAAATCAGTTTTGATGATGCGATAATATCAATCGTGATGTATTTTTGTATAAGTTTCTAATAATATTTGAAAGTATGATATATATATATATATATTCACAATCAAATGTTATACTATCGTGGCATAGATTCGATTAAAACGCTATTTTCGTCGGGTTTAATAATATGTTTTTCATTTATAAAATTAAAAAGTTACACTATCTATATATATATTGAATTAATATTTTGATTGGATGATTTCATTAGAGTTGAATTTACGTGTCACTCTATCATAGCCTCCAGCATGATAGAAAAATAATACACATTACGTCATTACATTACTTCGATGAAAATAGCGACAGCATTTAATTCAGTTCTAGAAATAGCATTATTTTTCTAACTGAATCACTATTTCTCTTTATTTCATTTTGATGAACTTCGATGGAAACAACATGAGCGTTTAATTCGGTTCAATCAACTTCGATTTAGAAAATAGTAATATTTTATCGAACCAAAGTATTATTTGTCTTAAACCGAAATCTTATCTCCCGAGTCAAGATTTTTATTTTCTCGAACCAAAATATTATTTTACGAACCGAAGTCTTATTTCTTTCGAATTGAATTCATATTTTTTGAACCGAAATTTTTATTTTTCTTGAATTCAAAATTTATTTCTCAAATCGAAATTCATGGTAACTAATTTTCTAATATTAATCTAATTCTACATTGGAAATTTTATTTTGTTGAACCAAATTAAACACGTTATGAGGCAATGACAGAGAAAGAAATTAATGAAATTAAAATTTATCAAACCAAATTAAAATGTCATCTTTTATAAATGTAGTTGATAAATTCATGCTTCCAAACACATCAATGAAAATCATTAGAATCCAGGACTCTCGTCTGCATTGCCCTCATTTAAGAGTTATATATTTCGCATGCAATTATTCATCACGCGTTACGTGTAGTCTAAGAATATAAATAGAATATAAATATTTAGTTATATCGTGGAATTATCGAATGCTTCCTCCAACTGCAAATCTGCAATGATAAAATAGTCATATCACTGCCTTCTGGCACAGCCTAGATCATAAGAAGCAATGGTCAATCATGGAACTAAAAAAAGATTTACAAGGGTAATACGGGCATTGCAATGAATCCAGAATAGTTTACACGCGACGCGTGGAATAGTGACGTTGATTCTTTAATGAAGGAAAACCGTGTAAAACGCCGACACAGTATTCACAAATACTTATTTTTTTCTTTTTTCTTCTCTAATAAAATATAATTTAAATTTAGAATATTTACCGTATTTACTTATATTTAAAATTTTATTATTTATTTTTCAAAATAGTTTTTATACATATATTTTTGAATGACTGTAATAAGTAAAATAATAATAAAAATATTATTTTAATTAAATATAAAAATTAAAATAATAAAAATATTATTTTAATAAGACATAGCACCTGTAACTTTCTTTTAATTAAATTAGATGCACCTACGCTATATACTAGAAAGTAAATAGATATGTACAAGTGCCGACGCAAGATTTGCCTAAGTGCCACTGATGTACCGCCACATGAATAAAGCCCTAATAAATATGTGATCCATTCAACACGAGACTTATGGTGCTGGTATGTATCAGGTTTTGATATGCCTACGTTCGCAGGTTAGAACTGGCTGATTTTGTGTAATTGAGGTGGAAAAGTATACGTAGAAGTGCGGGGAGCAAGCACGGGACGCAAGTGCAGTTGATGTGATGTACCTAATTAAAATTTGATTATATTTGATGAGACTAATTTTAAAAATATATATATAATTTTTTCTTAAAATTATAAATTAAATAAATTTTTATTATTTATAAATAATTTTAAATTTAAATTTATTTAAATTTTTATTATTTATAAATAATTTAAATTTTTTAAATATTTTTATTTTTAAAAATGGTCCCATGATCCATTTAAAAAAAGTGCATATATATAATATCTTGCTTGTTCCTTTGGCGTCCAGGCTACCATGGGTTGTTTGTTGCGGGTCGTGAAGTGACTAAGGCTTTGGCGTTTAGCCGTGACCTGTGCGTGTGAGGCTCTACTTTTTGGTGCAAAGCAGCTTGTCGCGCGCCAAACGGTCAAAATTAAGCAAACTGCTGACCCCACATTGAAATCTGCCTCCCCGCGAAAAGAAAAGTATTAATAATATACAACGTTTTTATTTTATTTTCTTTTACGTACTTTTCAATAGTTCTCATATGATAACACATAATATTGTTAAGGGATTACGAATTTCACACGTGCGGTACTTATTTACTTTGATAGATATTTCGAATAAGTCATATTGATCGGGGTATACGTAGACCGATTCCTGATCAGTTTGTATACGAATAATTAAGTTTTCTTTCCTTCATCAACTCCAAGACTAATGGCATACTTTTCGCGTTTAACCGGATTGGTACGCCTGAACTTTCAAGGGGCTCTATTGATCTTCTTCATAAACTGCCGTGGAGCCTTTTTCGTCTGTATGTACGGCTATGCTTTTCGCCTTGCCTCTCCTCAAGTAACACGCACCTGCGTCACTTGGGAGATGCCCACCAGGACCACACTATTCTGGGCATGATATTCTCTCCCACTTGAGTTCGCAATGCCATCATTGCATCCAGGTCAGCTCAAAGGAGCCAAGATCGTTTGGCGCCCTCCTTATGCCTCCCGCAATGCCCCCCTCTGTCACGCCCGGATTTCCAACTCGAGGAGACCGGAACGTGACCCTCCCTTTATCCAAGTTGGATAGAGGGGTTAGAATACAACATACACCTCACATTTTATATTCGGAGAACAACCTTATATTTATTGAGTCCAAACATAGCAAATACGTTCAAAACACACTTTTATTACATTGAACTCCACATTACAATCTCCCCACCTGGGGTTACAAAGTTACAAAAAGAAAAGCAAAGACAACCCAAAATAATGATGAGCAAGCCACAAGGAGGACTTTCACCTTGGTGTTCCCACCTAACGCTTGTAGGTTCATGTAAAGAAAACAACATGGTAGGAGGGGTGAGCAACCACGCTCAATAGGGATCATGTCTCCCCAACCCATCCCATGCACCTAATATCTACATGCCTTGTGTACAAGTGTTGTGTCGTCCTACAATTATTCTACCAGGATATAATTACCGGCTATAACAACAAATATAATCATACACGGGCGGTACATAAACACTCCCCGGGCTTCCACGCCCACCGGGTTCCAAGAACGATCCTGGGCTTCCACAACCACCGGGTTCCAAGAACATCCCAGGCTTCCACACCACCTGGGTTCCAAGAACGCCCAGGCTTCCACGCCCACGGGTTCCAAGAACACAAGACACATAGCCACACTTAGTCACACAGACATAACATCGAACACTTAACATGCAAAGCCTCACAGGTATAAAACCAAGCAATTCGTGTGCATAAATTCACAGATTCATAAACCCAGCCCGCCAGGCATTTTCTCAAACATGTAGCAGGCATGTCACACGGCATTTTATCGAACACTTTTCATGCATCACACGAACACCAGAAACACACCAAAATCGCCATTGAAGGCCAACATTCATATAGGAGATCACACCTATATGAATTTACATGTAAGTATTATAGCAATAACAATGGAAACTTTACAAAATATCCACAGGGCCTAACCCTGGAACATACCAGGAAAGACAGAACCCCTACCTCAAAGATCCTCCACGCTCTTGCCTCCACGCTTAATGCCGTCCAACCACGGGAATGACAACGACAACCACGAACCGGAGCCCTCTCTCTCAATCTCCCTCTCTCTCTCTCGTGTGATGGGCGGCGGCCGACAACAAAAACCCTAAACTTAAAATAAAGAGAGCTTCTCTTTATATAGACCTCACTTATCAAAACGACGTAGTTTTGATAAATGAAATCCCACCATCAAAACGACGTAGTTTTGATAAATGAAATCCCACCATCAAAACGACGTAGTTTTGATAAATGAAACACACCATCAAAACGACGTAGTTTTGATAAATAAAACACACCATCAAAACGACGTAGTTTTGATAAATGAAACACACCATCAAAACGACGTAGTTTTGATAAATAAAACATGAACTAACCACTCCGCTTCCACACAGGACAAAATACCCACAATCCGAACATGGTCATTGTCACACGCAGCCTCTACACGCTCCCACTTGAGCTCATTACACTCTCTAACAACCAAGCCACGAAGACTCGTAGAAACACTCCTTCGAAGATTAGCTGGAAACGCGGCCTCGAAGATCTAACTTTCGACCCTCAAACCTTCGAACTTCGACCATCGGTCTTCGACCCTACGACCCAAATCTTCGGGTCTTCCACCTTTCGACCCAAGCGTTCGCCCAAGGTATTGTTCATCTTCGTTCCGACTTGTTCTACCCAAAACACGGGTCATTACATCCTCTCCCCCTTAAGACTTTTCGTCCTCGAAAAGAAACAACATGCAAGGAAAACAAACACATGCGGCCCATTTGCAAGACAACGAGCCACAACGCCCAGGATGGATCACACAACATACCAGGACATCTCAAACACATTTTGCAATCTCAAAACACATCTCAATAAAAATACCAGTTTACAAGTAGAAATACAAATACACCAAAGCATGAACCACAAAAAAAACACATCACTACGCCCACCTCCCCCCCCTTAAGATTGTTCGTCCTCGAACAACTTTGGGTGTTGCTCACGCATCGCGGACTCACGTTCCCATGTCTCCTCCTCAATCCCACGGTCTTGCCACATCACGCGAACCAAAGGAATAAGACGACCACGCAAAAGCTTCTCTCGCCGATCTAGGATACGGATAGGGGCCTCAACAACGGACATGTCATCTTCAATGTCCAATGTCCCCCAATCGATGACATGAGTGGGGTCGGGGTGATACTTCCTCAACAGGGACACGTGAAACACGTTGTGCACTCGACTCACCCGCGGTGGTAACGCTAACCGGTAGGCCACCAGGCCCCACACGATCCAGAATCTCAAAAGGACCAATAAACCGCGGCGATAGCTTGGAACCTCGCCCAAACCGTCGATGTCCACGACGTGGAGAGACACGAAGGAACACATGATCACCAACAGAAAACTCCAAAGGTCGCCGCCGCCGATCCGCATAAGATTTCGCCGACTCGAGCGGATAACAAACGCCGACGAATCAACTTAACCTTCTCGGTAGCCTCTTGAACCAAGCTGCGGTCCCAAGAGAGCTGTTCCCCCACCTCGGTCCAACACAAAGGTGATCGACGCGGCCGCCCATACAACGCCTCAAAAGGAGTCATCCCAATGGATGCTTGATAACCGTTATTGTAGGCAAACTCCACCAAAGGAAGGTGAGTTGCCCACGAACCCCCAAAATCTAACACACAGGCCCGTAACATGTCCTCCAACGTCCGATTCGTCCTCTCGTCTCGGCCGTCGGTCTCAGGGTGAAAGGCTGTACTCAAGTGAAGCTTGGTCCCCATAGCCGCCGCAAACCTATCCAGAAACGGGAAGTGAACCGCGAATCCCGGTCGGAGACAACCGATGATGGTACTCCATGCGGTCTCACAGTCTCGTTCATGTATACCGACTCAAGGTCCCAATGGAGTCCCGCTCGCGAACAACAAGGAAATGGGCCGACTTTGTGAGTCGATCCATAATCACCCAAATCATATCCTTCCTCCCGGTGGTGGGTGGAAGACCGATCCACAAAGTCCATCGCGATGTGGTCCCACTTCCACTCCGCTATGGGCAATGGTCGTAACATGCCCGCCGGCCGCCGATGTTCTTGCCTTCACCTGCCGACACGTGAGGCACCGCGAAACAAAGGCAGCCACATCGCGTTTCATCCCAGGCCACCAAAAATGTCCTCGAAGCGCATGGTACATCTTCGTGCCCCCCTGGATGCACAAGAACTCTAGATTGGTGAAACTCCCTCATCACCTCATCCCCGAGGGAAGAAGCTACGACCAACCGCCCCTGAAACGACAACTCATGCTCAGGACCCTCTGTCCAGTCCTCCGATAGCTCCCCGGCCTCAATACGGGCACGGAGAACCTCACACTCGATGTCACCCAGCTGTCCCTCCTGGACGCGCCGGTACAACTCAGGCACAACCAACAAAGGACTCAGGATTGTCCCACCATCACGAACAACAAGCTGCAGCCGCAACATCGCCAATCGCTCCATCGGCTTCCACTCTCTCACGGCCACCTCGGCTTTCCCTCTCCCCGCTCAACGCGTCGGCTACAACATTACCCTTGCCCGAGGTATAGGCAAGAGTAAAGTCAAAGGTCTGCAAATACTCCACCCATCTCCTTTGCCTCAAATTCAAGTCCTTCGAGTAAAGATGTACTGAAGGCTCTTGTGATCCGAGAACACCACAAACTTTCCCCCCCAAGAGGTAGTGCGCCAACTCTTCAGGGCGAAGATGACGACCGCTAACTCAAGGTCATGAGTAGGATAATTCTGCTCATGAGGCTTCACCTGCCTCGACCCATAAGGGACCACACCGTGCTCCCGCATAAGCACACACCCCAAACCAACCCTGGACGCATCACAAGTATACCTCATATGGAATATCCTCCCTAGGCAACCTCAACACGGGTGCGGTGGTCAAACGGGTTTTGAGAGTCTCAAACGCCTACCTGGCACTTGTCCGTCCACTCAAATTTCACTCCTTTCCTAGTCAACGCCGTCATAGGAGCCGCCAAACGGGAGAACCCCTCTACAAAACGGCGATAATAGCCGCCAAACCAAGAAAGCTACGAATCTCGAAAACATTGGTTGGCCTCTCCCATGATGATACCGCCTCAATCTTGGCCGGGTCCACCCTAACTCCCTCACCGACACCACGTGGCCAAGAAAGTGAACCTCCTGCAGACCAAAACTCACACTTGCTAAACTTAGCAAACATTCTGCTGGTCCCTGAAGGTTTGCAACATGTTGCCAAGTGCTCCACATGCTCCTTCTCGGTCTTGGAATACACCAAGATATCGTCGATAAACACCACCACGAACGAGTCTAAGTATGGGGCAAAGACTTGGTTCATCAAATGCATAAATATCGCCGGCGCATTAGTGAGCCCAAAAGGCATCACTATCCACTCGTAGTGCCCATACCTGCACCAAAAGGCCGTCTTAGGGATGTCTCCCTCCCTAACCCTCAACCGATGATACCCCGACCGTAAATCTATTTTGGAAAACCACCTGGGCTCCACTCAATTGGTCAAACAGGTCATCTATCCGAGGCAACGGGTACTTGTTCTTCACAATCCACTGAATTCGACTTCCTGTAGTCGATGCGAGAGATGAAGTGTGCCATCGGCTTTCTTAGCAAAGAGCACGGAGCCGTAACGCCCCCAAATTTGAGACTTCCAAACCAGGTGCGTTAGCGGAAAATAAATATACAAATTTTATATCAATTTCAAACTATTACTTATTTAATCAAACAAACCATTCATTATTACAAATTTCAATCCAAGATCTTTAAGGTTTAGGGGTTTAGAGATTAAGTGTCCATAACCCATTATTACATAACAAAGCACACGAGAAAACAACTTAATAAATCTTTAAAATTTCACACAACTTTATTTCCAAGCACTTCTCGACTCCTTATCCTAGTTTCTCCATCCCTTAATTTCCTGGGGTTGGAAAAGAAATCATAAAAAGGGTGAGCTCAAATAGCCCAAGTAAGGGTAAAATAAGCGGGTAAGGAAAATCATGAAGATATCGAACATAGGAAATACCATATAACATTTGCATACATGATCAACATTTCACAAGGAAATCATAACATGGAAGATTATGTTTAGAAATCGTATCATAACATCATGACCTAGGTTAACCACCCCAGATACCGTATCATAACATAACGTAACATATTATCATCTGGATTGACACTCTCCGGTGATGTTCTTTACCCAATGCATTGGAGTTCTTTCTGGAACCACCCATTATAAACTTACTTTGTCTAAACATAAGAGGTTATAACAACTTTAACATACATAACATGAGGCATATTATAGAATTCCAATAAAACATTCAAGGTTAACAAGGATAACCACGAATATCAAAATGGTTATCTACCCCAATCAATAGCATAGATTACCAAGAGAGATTAAAAAGAGACTAATCTAATCTTCTCAACAATAAAATGGAATAAGAAACATAAAACTCTTACAATAATAATTCCAAATAAAACAAGATAAAGAGGAAGAGAAAAGTAAGAATAAAGAAAAGAAAAACCCTTACTATCCGCTTGTCGTTCTCCGCGTTCTAAACCGTGCTTGTGGGGTTGAATATTAATTTGGGTTCCCACTTCTATTGCTGTTTCATATCCTATTTCGATCTCATGCATCATAAGCCTTGAGTTGTGCACTAACTAGGTTATATGCCTTGAGAGTTTTTGAATAAGATTTACTTCTTGTATTGGGTGAACGGAAAAGACGTGCGATAAGCTTATTTTTCCTACGTGTCTTCCATCTTAACCATGAGGGGATATTAGACACGGGTCTAAAGGGAAGATCAGGAGGAGATAAGGATGGGGATAGCTGTGAGGTTGAAGCATTAACAATTGGGGTTGCAGAAGAAGAAGGGCGATTGTCGGGGGAATTCATTTTGGAAGTCGTTCCTTACAATCTTCCGATATCTAGAACCTTTCGTAGAACTTCGACGCTTGGTAAGTACCAAAAGCAAAAGAGGATTTGAGTAGAGTATTTGGGATGTTAAGAGGGCTTAAGGGAGTGTTTTGAGAGGGAAATTTCGTGGTGTGGCTTGAGGGATTTGTGCTTAAGAGGAGAGGCAAGACACTCCTTATATAGGCAAGGATGGTGGTAGGTGTGTAGTGTGAAAGTAGTGTATGAATTTGACTTTGGCATCAAATTAAATTATGTAAAATATATAAAATACTTTATTTTATTCCTATTATCCTCTCTTAAAACGTGGGTATCTTCTCCTACCATTTAAAAAATGTTTTAAGACTTTTCAACCTAGAAGGTTCCTTTGGCATCAAAAGTCCACATTGGTGTACTCCCTACTAATTCAATTATAACGTTTTTAATTTTGTAGTTTTTGACAAATGGCCAATTGTATTGCATTACTAACTCAAATATCTACAAATGGGTATCAATTTTATAATTTTTGAATATGTATAACAAAAGTTATTGAATTTTAAAGTCATACTAAAATGTTTACCCGTTCATACTAAACCTATGTGTAGTATTTTAAATTCTGGAATTGATTGGCTTCATATTAAATTCTGAAATTTTTACACGTTTTAGCTAAGTCATAAATGAACAAATGGGCTTTGGTTTTATGTAAATTGGATCTATATAACTCAAGTTATGAATTTTTGAATGGGACCTCCAGAATCTACCTCATTCAAATTTTTGGGCCTTACCTATGTTTTATACTTTTGGTAAAGTTAAGGCTTGTAATACTTACCTACCCATAGTAATTTGGTTTAAGAAACTAAATGACATAATATATAGCATCTAAAATTTTTATGACATATAAGAAATTATTTTATTATTAATTTTTTTATAACATATTTAATATTTATGCGGATAAAATAATATAATTGCATAATCAATAAACAATAAAATAAGATAACATTATAACATAAAATATTATAATCCTAAACATAAACATTAATATCATATTCTATGGCCTTCGTAAAATTTCTTGAATTATATTAGCGTATGTGCGTAAGACGTGTTGTGCTTGGCAGTAGAGAGCCGCATAACCCTTCGGCTAACATTGTCGTGGTTGTCGCACGAATAACCTCAAACTTCTCCCTGTATCTCGTTGCATTATATTGCAGCCATTGGACACGAGCATTTAGCTCATCTATAGCAAAGCATAGCTTTGTAACTTCAAGTCGTATTGCTCGCCGATCTTCATCGCGTACACTATTCTCGGATGGCGTACTTGAGAACTTGATGCCATAACTCTTATTATTATTCTTCTTACTTCTATACTTTCTTATAAATAAAATCTCATGCTCATACCTATTTATGGAAGTCCAAACGGATACTATTCATAACGGCTACTTATCACATGCTATTTGAATGACTATATTGGGTGCTTATTTTTATCGTGATAATATCTAAAATATCCTTTCTAACTATTGTTAACAATAACATTATTATTATTTTATTATTATTACTCTTTAAGTAAGAACTTAAATAGCTAAAAATTTTCGGGTCTTACAGGAGCACCCCAAGGTGAAGTACTCGGTTTGATATACCCCTGGCCCACCAACTCCTCGATTTGCCTCTGAAGTTCCCTCAACTCACTGGCCCCATACGATACGCTACTTGGGAAATCGGACCCGTCCCCGGCACCAACTCAATGGTGAACTCCACACTCCTCTTAGGTGGCAAACTCCTCAACACTTCAGGAAAAACATCCCGAAATTGGTCCACAACAACGGGCCACACCCTCTTTTTCACCTTCCCCTCCTCAAGAAAGGTCAGGGCTACCAACCTGTGGGTAATGGCACCCCACCTGGTCCAACACTGGCCCGTCCCGACTCGCCTCACGGTCCCACTCCCCCTACAGGGTGCAAGAGGTCCCTGCAGGTGTCACGAAGGATACCCGCCGCCGATAACGATCTATCTTGGCCTGGAAAGCCATAAGCCAATCCATACCTAAGATCAGGTCAAACGTACGCAAAGGCATCACATGCAAGTCAAAACGCGGCTCCACCTCTCCTATGGTTAACACACGATCACGGCAAACACGCCACACCTCAATCATACCCCCCCACCTGGAGACTCAACAACTAGGGGGCTTCGCTGCCTCCACACAAGCTAACCCCAAGCTATCTATCACAAGCTCAAGAACAAACGAACACGATGCACCCGTATCGAAAAGAAACAAGCTAATGTACGGGAGATCAAAAGGGTACCTCTAACCACCGATGGTCCTGCTCCACCCTCACCTGGTGGGGGGTGGTAGTTCGGCCTCCTCCTCGGGTACGTCGCCTCCAGCGCAAACACCCTCCCTTGGCCCGTGCCACCGGTCGGCTCACTCGCTGGGCGCTTCCCGCCAAGGCTGCCTCCAGGCTTCGGTCTTCGCCGCTCCGGCCTCCCCGAGGTCGGGTCCGATTCGATCCCGCCCGACTAGCCGGCCACCGACGAGCGGTCTCTCTGGCGGTGCACGGAAACCGGCATCACTCCTTGTCCGGATGTCATGCCTCCAACTCCCCTGTTGCCACTCCATCAAACCCGGCTCGGATGGCCCTCTCGTCCACAACGATGGCATTTCTAGTCCCTCTTTGGACACTCCTTCCTCAAGTGGCCTTGCTCCCCCACAGCGAGAACAACCGCCGAGGAGACCTCCTGTTTGGACCGCCCTGCTGCCACCGCCAAAGCTAGACCTCCCTGGGTTCACCAATGTTTGTCCCCTGGCTGCGGAAGGAACTGCTATCTCTCTCCTCGGTCTTAGGCCTCTTGGACCCCGAATCGCGTTCGGACCCACCTTGCAACCGACGACCCTGATGGACCTGCCTCCCATCCTCCGGCTCCCTCTCGGCTATACGTGTTGTCTCAACGACCTCAGCATATGTCCTCAAACGTAGAATCGCCACCCTCTCCCTAAGGGCTGGCCTAAGACCCAGAGTGAACTTGTGGGCCTTCAGGTCCTCCTTTGCCACTGTCTCGGGGGCAAACCTACTCAGACTCCGGAACTCCCGCTCATACTTGGGCACCGTCTTTGATCCTTGCTTCAGGCTGCCAAATTCCTCTCTCTTCTCGCCATCTCAAAGATTCCGGGAAGAACTCATCATGGAAGAGCTGTAGAAACTCCTCCCAAAGCATGAACCGCACCGCACGGCTCCCCGCGACACTCAACCACCACTCCAGAGCATCCCCTTCCAGTGCCGAATGGCCGGTCTCACCTTATCCTCCTCCGGGGGGTAGGAGAAAGGAAAACACATGCTCGATCTGCCTCGGCCCGGTGCTCGCCTAACACCTGGGTCCTCCCCCCCTTTAAATCGCGGAGGTTGTTCCTTCCGGAACCGTGTCACCACATCATCCTCTGCACGAGTCGGTATACCACGCGGAGAAACTTCACGCTCACGAGGCGGTTCTCCTCGTGGTGGTGGTGGTGGTGGCACCACCGCCGTGCCGCCATCTCACGGCGCACCTCCTCCCGAACGTCCTGCCGGAGTCCCTCCCGTAGCTCTCATACCTCCAGCCGGATGCCTTCTTGTAGCCTGTGCAGAACAACGCATGCCCTCCAACGGACGGTCCCGCACCCGGACCCTCATGGGCAGATGACTCATCGGCCATCGCCCCGGACGCACGTGTCACTCTCCTCGGCGGCATTCTTACTACACGAAGTAAGAAGCACAAACGTTAAAACAAATTTTATAATCTATCGCGTCACTACCTCTACCCCGCTAATCAATTCCACTATCACATGACATTACACACATACATTGCATCAATCACATTGCACGGTTCCAGTACACATTGTTAAACAAATCAGAGTTGCACATTTCACTTAATCATATGATCTTATCCACAGTTTAGCATACATTCACAGCAAATGCAACTAGTGCCCTAATGCCAATGCATGCAAATCCTACCACAAGACTGGACTACCCCAAGTACACCTTAGAGGCTCCAAGAGGACCATGTTGATCAGGCACGTCCCTCCAGGCTCCTCCAAAGGACTCAAGATAACCAAGTCCGCCCACTACCCTAGGCCAACTAGACCATGCTCTGATACCATATTGTCACGCCCGGATTTCCAACCCGAGGAGACCGGAACGTGACCCTCCCTTTACCCAAGTTGGATAGAGGGATTAGAATACAACATACACCTCACATTTTATATTCAGAGAACAACCTTATATTTATTGAGTCCAAACATAGCAAATACGTTCAAAACACACTTTTATTACATTGAACTCCACATTACAATCTCCCCACTGGGGTTACAAAGTTACAAAAAGAAAAGCAGCACAACCCAAAATAATGATGAGCAAGCCACAAGGAGGACTTTCACTTTGGTGTTCCCACCTAACACCCGTAGGTTCCTGTAAAGAAAACAACATGGTAGGAGGGGTGAGCAACCACACGGCAATAGGGATCATGTCTCCCCAACCCATCCCATGCACCTAATATCTACATGCCTTGTGTACAAGTGTCTTGTGTCGTCTACAATTATTCTACCAGATATAATTACCGGCTATAACAACAAATACAATCATACACGGGCTGGTACATAAACACTCCCAGGCTTCCACACCCACCGGGTTCCAAGAACAGATCCTGGGCTTCCACAGCCACCGGGTTCCAAGAACATCCGGGCTTCCACAGCCCACCGGGTTCCAAGAACGATCCCGGGCTTCCACGCCCACCTGGGTTCCAAGAACGATCCCGGGCTTCCACGGCCACCGGGTTCCAAGAACGGTCCCGGGCTTCCACAACCACCGGGTTCCAAGAACACAAGACACATAGCCACACTTAGTCACACAGACATAACATCGAACACTTAGCATGCAAAGCCTCACAGGTATAAAACCAAGCAATTCGTGTGCATAAATTCACGGACTCATAAACCCAGCCGCACAGGCATTTTCTCAAACATGTAGCAGGCATGTCACACAGGCATTTTATCGAACACTTTTCATGCATCACACGAACACCGGAAACACACCAAAATCGCCATTGAAGGCCAACATTCATATAGGAGATCACACCTATATGAATTTACATGTAAGTATTATAGCAATAACAATGGAAACTTTACAAAATATCCACAGGGCCTAACCCCGGAACATACCAGGAAAGACAGAACCCCTACCTCAAAGATCCTCCACGCTCTTGCCTCCACGCTTAATGCCGTCCAACCACGGGAATGACAACGATAGCCACGAACCGGAGCCCTCTCTCTCAATCTCCCTCTCTCTCTCTGACGGACGGCTGCGCCAGTGACAACAAAAACCCTAAACCTAAAATAAAGAGAGCTCCTCTTTATATAGACCTCACTTATCAAAACGACGTAGTTTTGATAAATGAAATCCCACCATCAAAACGACGTAGTTTTGATAAATGAAATCTCACCATCAAAACGACGTAGTTTTGATAAATAAAACACACCATCAAAACGACGTAGTTTTGATAAATAAAACACACCATCAAAACGACGTAGTTTTGATAAATGAAACACACCATCAAAACGACGTAGTTTTGATAAATAAAATATGAACTAACCACTCCGCTTCCACACAGGACAAAATACCCACAATCCGAACATGGTCATTGTCACACGCAGCCTCTACACGCTCCCACTTGAGCTCATTACACTCTCTAACAACCAAGCCACGAAGACTCGTAGAAACACTCCTTCGAAGATTAGCCGGAAACGCGGCCTCGAAGATCTAACTTTCGACCCTCAAACCTTCGAACTTCGACCATCGGTCTTTGACCCTACGACCCAAATCTTCGGGTCTTCCACCTTTCGACCCTAGCGTTCGCCCAAGGTATTGTTCATCTTCGTTCCAGCTTGTTCTACCCAAAACACGGGTCATTACACCTCCGTCCCATCCTCCCCCAGCGACTTGGTGGACACAATACGTGCAAGATATTCACCTAGTCGACCCTCATCTCTTAGGCGTTTCCTCTCAACTTGGGATTAGGGACCACGCATGTCTGTCGTGAGAGTGCTTAGTGAGCTTTCTGGATACAGGTCACAATCGCTTTGATGAGGGTTTTCACCCGTGCGGCACTCAATCACCCTAGTGGATGTTCCGACTAAATTATACCAATCAAGGAAACACGTAGACTGGTTCTGCCATGCCTTGGGCTCATCGGGAAAATAGCGTTTTCGATCAGTTTGTGTAGGGATGGCCAAGTCCCCTCTTCTTTGTCAAGTCCGAGACTAGCGGCGTACTCCCCGCATTTAACCGAGTCAGTACGTCTGAACTCTGAAGGGGCTCCATCAATCTTCCGCATGAACTGCTGTGCAGCCTTTCCTGTCGCACCAGACTACGCTTTCTGTCTTGTCCCTCATCAAGTAGCACGCACCTGCACTATTTGGGAGACGTCCGCCAGCACCACACTATACGTGGGCGTGACATCGCTCTGATACCACTTTGTCATGGGATTAGGGTTTTCACCCATGCGGCACTCGGTCACCCAGGTGGATGCTTCGAGTAAGCTATACTAATCGGAGTACATGTAAACTAGTTTCTCCTTGCCTTGGGCTCATTAGGAGAATGACTACAATTCTCAATCAGCTTGTGTAGGGATGATCAAGTTTTCTCTTCTTCGTCCAGTCTGAGACTAGCAGCATACTCCCTGAATTTAACTGGGTCAATATGTCTGAACTCTGAAGAAGCTCCATTGATCTCCCGCACAAACTGTCATGGAGCCTTTCCCGTCCACACCAACTACGCTTTCTACCTTGCCCCTTCTCAAGTAGCACACACCTGTGCCACTTGGGAGATGCCTACCAGCACCATGCTGTTTGGAGCATGACATTAGTAAAGCAAGACTCTAGTGTTAAAACTTATAATTGATGTTTGTTCTAATATAAGTTTTCTCACTTTCAACTCTACAACTTTCGACCATTATCTAATATTTGCCAAATGACTCTAAAACATTCACTCGAACTTAAAAGACATACTTAATTCACGTAAGTTCCACTAAGTGACTAAATGTTATACAAGTTAGCTCGTCGTAATTTTAACTCTATGACAGGATTGATGTCGCACCCCAAACAGCGTAGTGCTGGAAGGTATTTCCCATGTGGCGTAAGTGCATGCTACTTGAGGAGAGGCAAGGCGAAAAGCGTAGCTAGTGTGGATATGAAAAGCTCTACAATAGTTTCGTGCGAGAGATTGATGGAGCCCCTTCAAGGTTCAGACGTACCAACCTGGTTAAATACAATGAGTACACCGCTAGTCTCAGACTTGATGAAGAAGAGGGGACTTCGTCATCATTACACAAATTAGTCGGGAATTGGATCCGTTCTCCTAATGAGCACAAGGCATGGTGAAACCAATTTACATGTTCCCTGATCATTATGGCTTACTCGTAATATTTTACTAGGGTAATCAAGTACCGCACGAGTAAAAACCCTAATCCCATGACAATATGCTTAGGGGTGTAAAATGGATTAAAAGTCCACGGACCACACGGACTAGTCCGCAGATTTTCACAAATTGGACCAAATGAATATAGGTCCATTTATAGTGTGGGCCTATATGGACTGGTCCAACGGACCATAGTCCATATAGGCCCGTGCGGACACAGACCGATCCATAGACCATATGATTATTTTTAAAATAATTATTTATTTATAACTTATTAAAATTTTCCTATATGGAGATTTACCTTAAACCTAATTCTTATCCTATCCCATTTCTCAAATCATCTCATGCAAGATGCAAGACGCAGGTCACACAGCAGCGCAACGCAATCATCTTCCTCTTTCTCTCATTTTCAGAATCTCAACGCAGCTGCGAAAGCTATTCTCTCCTCTCGCGCCGACACCGGAGGTCCAGATCTGGCCTAGCTGTCGCTTGATTTATCTTACGACACCGGACCGATTCAACGGTGAGCGGTGCTCTCTCTCCTAATCTCCCTATCTCACGACGCCAGACCGTTACAGTGGTGCTCTCTCTTCTATTTCACGATGCCGGACAACCTAAACTGGAGCTCTCTCTGTCTCACGACGTCGGAGTTGTTGTCGATCTTGCATGCTCTATCGACATCAGAATTCGCACGCTCTCTCATAAACATACATATGTCTCTGTCTGTTATAATATGAATTGATTGTTTTTTTGGTAAAATATCTTACTGTTATACAAATTGATTTTTTTTACACACAAATTGATACAAATTGGTGAAATATCTTGTTGGAGTCAATTGTTTTTTTTGTTGCACGCAAATTGATAAAAATTGTGTGTTTGTTTTTTGCTTTTACAAATTATGTGTTTTTCTTTACAAATTTCCAAAGTTGACTGGTACAAATTGTGTGTGTTTTTTTGCACACAAATTGATACAAAATTGGTGAAATATCTTGCCGAAGTAGATTTTGTTTTTCCACACAACACAAATTGATACAAGTCACGCCTTTTGTAAAAGCATGGACAAAAACAATGCAGAAAAGAGTTTTAAAAAATGCTACAATGCAATGTAGGGAAAGGAACAAATAAAAGAGAGAAAGTCGTTATCTTTTTTAAAAAATCATATTGTTAAAGCAACATAAAGTGTATTGTGTTTTTTAATCTCTATACTTGATCAAAACACGATTATTTTCAATTCTTCGTATTTCTGAAATTTAAAAGCGATCAAATATTTCATTGAAAATATGCCCTGGGATGTTGTATATTATTTCTTTCATAGATGAGGCGTGTAATGTTTACTATTTCTATTTACATTTTTTTTCATATTTGATTTGATTTTAGGATTATGACATGGCATTTAATTCTAAACATGGTTTGCACGTTGTTCATATCGATAAGTTAGGAAGTGAAAGTGGTAATGGAATTGAACATTTATCACGCGATAAGCGTATACTTGATCAAAGCACAAATAAATATGAAATTGTATGTGAACATGAAACTGAAATAAGTGGAAGTAAAGGGAAGAAAGCCAAGAAGCAAACTTCAGATGTATGGAGCTTCTTTGAAGAGTTGGGCACATGTAATAATGGAAAGCCACAAGCTAAATGTAAAGGATGTGTAGAATCTTATGTAGCTGGTGGTACTAAATCTGGTACGTCAACTTTTACTCAGGCATATGGGAAAATGTAATGGGATAAGAGCTTTGAGGCATTCAAAGTTTCCCGATATTTTTTATTGATTGATATGGAAAATTGAGAATTAAAAAAATAGATCAAAAGATTTTTCGTGATTTAGTAGCAATGTCAATTATAAAGCATGATCTTCCTTTTGCATATGTTGAGTATGATGGAGTTAGAGATGTGTGGAAGTATTTAAATCTTGAAATTAAGTTTATCTCTCGAATCACTACTGCATCAAATGTTTGGAGAATTTATGTTAATGAAAAAAAAATTAAAACAATGCTTGACTAAAATTCATGGTAAGGTATGCTTCACTTGTAACTTATAGATTGCTTGTTCTAATAAAAGATATCTTTACTTAACTGCACATTATGTTGACTTGAATTGGAAGTTAGCTAGTAAGATTCTTGCATTTTGTGATATTCAACCGCCACATTCGAGTTTCAATATAACTAAAAGGGTAATGGAATTGTAAATGATTGGAGGATAGGCAAGAAAAATATTTTCCATTACTTTGAATAATGCTTCTTCCAATGATAATATGAAAGTCAATGTAAGATATAAGCTCAGTTTGCAAGATGGTTTACTTTGTGATGGTGAATTCTTTCATGTTAGATGTTATGCTCATATTTTAAACTTAATTGTTCAAGATGGATTGAAAGTGATTTCTTCATGTAATGAAAAAATTTGAGGAAACATTAAATATGTGAAATGATTAGAGGCTAGAATGAGAAGTTTTCAAAATGTGTGCAAAGGTGTGAAATTGGTACATCGACATATTTGCTTTTAGATATACACATTCAATGGAACTCTACTTATTTAATGCTTCAAAGTGCTTTAAAATACAAACAAGTATTTGTTAATTATAAGTATTGTCCATTGAATGAGGAGTGGATACGAGGAGAAAAAATATGTAATTTTTGATGCCATTTTATGAGATGACAAATATAATATCTGGTTTTAGCTATCCAACTGCTAATTTATATGTCAGTCAAGTTTTGGAAATTGAGTTACTTCTTTTGGAACATTTGAATGGACATGATGAAATTTTAAGGATGATGGCTTCTCATATGAAGAACAAATTTGACAAGTATTGAAGTGAGTACAATATTCTACTTGCGAAGGTGGTAGTTCTTGATCCATGAGAAAAATTCACCATGTTGAAGCGTTGGTATTCTTGGATTCATCCTCATAATGCTCAAGAGAGGTTAAATGTGGTGAAGAATAATCTTTTTATGCTTTATGAACAATATACAAAGAGAGATATTGATACATCTTCATGTAATCAACAACAATGGAGTGAAATGCCTTCCTCTTCATCAAATACCACCAACTGTGTTTCAAATGTATGTAGATACATCTAATTTTCTTATACATTTTGTGATTATTGATGTCTTTTTTATTGATTCTTGATTTTTTTTTGTTTGCATTAAATGTATGGATAGATGTGGATGGATATGGCAAGATATAGAAGATGTTTATTCAAGCTCCATGTCTGAATTAAAATAATATATGGATATGCTAAAACTTGATTATAGTGCTAAAAAAGACTTGGATATCTTGAATTGGTTGAAAGACCATAATATTAAATTTTCTATCTTAACTAACATGGCTTGTGACTTGTTAAGCATACCTATAACTACAATTGCTTCTGAATCGACTTGTGACTTGTTAAGCTCTTATTTGCACATGCAATTGGCTTCATGGTTTTACTTTTAGTGGTAATCTTTTTAAAATGTAGAAGTTTATTTCTTAATTAGAATTTAGAAATATTCTATTGAAATGTTATTTAATTAATATTTATATTTATAATTTTGTAGATTGGGAAGATGATGAAGATGATGCGAAAAATAAATCAATAAATTGTTCAGATAGTGTCAATATGGAAGGAGATGAGGTGTAAGCAGTAAATAGAAGATGAAACATTTTCTGTTATTTCTTGCTCTGTGTTTTCTGTTCTTTTCTACTTTAGATTTTCTGCTATACTTTTTTTGTACTACGTGTTATTCTATTTTTTGCTATTTTTATGTACATTTTTTTGCTATTTTCCGTCAATTTGTTTTGCTATTTTTTTTTACTGTTTTTTGTAATCTTTTACCTGCTTTTGTTTTATTTTTGCTAGTTCTTTGCTGTTTTCTGAATGCTTTATGTTTTTTTGCTATCTTTTGCCTATTTTTTGCTAGTTTTTTTTTTAGTTTTTGGGCTGTTTTATGTTATTTTTTGCTATCTTTTGCCTATTTTGCTCTATTTTTTGTTATTTTCTGCTATCATTTGCCTGTTTTAGCTTTGTTTTTTTTTTTTTGCTATTTCCTGCCTTAAAAGGTATGTTGAATTATAGTTTTATATAGAAAGGAAACTCGTCTTGTTAGTTTTTGCGTTCAAATTATAAATTGAATATAAATGTTTTCTATGTTGTAAGTTTTTATGATTTGTATACTTTATCTATTTGTCATTGCACCTATAAAAGAGAGCCAATACAATATAACATGTGATAAGGACTACTATCACCTCCTTTGTGATTTTTTTTGATAATCTTGAAATTTATTTCCATGTTCATTATTATTAGTTTTTTAAATATTTTTGTTTATGCAGGCAAAAGAAGTTGTAAAAGCTAATAATTGAAGTTGATTCTTTGAAAATTGAATTGAAGGGGCTTGTCACACCTTATAATTTTTGTATTATTTACTTTTGTTTTGTAATGTGTTATTGAAGACAAAGAATTTAGTTGTGAATGTAATATTTTTGCATAAAAATACAATTTATGTATTTTTTATATTTTTGTAGCTTTGTATTGTAATGATGTATTTTTGGAATTAAGAATTTTAGTTATGAATGGATTTTTGGAGCTTTTTATTGATAAGCCAAAGAAAATGCATTGATCCGTAGACCGGTCTGAATCCGTGCGCAGATCGGACCGAACTGAATAATTATTAGTCCATTAAAATTGCGGGCTTAAACAGACCGATTCGTTTAGGCTCATCCCGTAACAGATCAGACTGATTTATTTTACAGCCCTACATATGCGAAATATTTTTACATGCTTGCGATCAAAACGGGTACGTTGATATTGTTGTTGCCAAGGGTTGTTCGAATATGGTGTGAGTGTGAAACTGAAATATATCCTCAAAACATTTTATCTCGTATGAATATTAGATATACGACAGGGATTGTGATTTTTGACCCTGTTGGGTGCGTCACGTTATCCAATAAAAAAAATAATTTAAATAATATACCAACCACAGTGATGTTTCATTAATCAATTGCGCATATGAGCTAAAAAAACATTTTAAAATTCTGACCGATGGGCTGCTTCCTAAGTAATGGCCCGACCCGAAGAATTTAGGCCATTTTTTGAGTATCATAAATACAGGCCCATTAAAACTCATGGTTCGATCAAAATTCTTAACAAGCCCAACCCAATGACGTCAGCCCAACTCTTTTGATAGATTAAATATACTTATATAAACTTTTTAAAAAAATCCGAATTTTCTAACCTCTTCAAGGAAGAATCCAATGAATATTCTGGGATTGGTATTAATCTAGAGCATAATCGGGAAGTGTTCCGGTTTAATCCAAATTAATTTTTTTTTTTAAACCATCATTTTATTTGAAAATCACATAGGAAAAGAGAAAAAGAGCGGAAAATAAACTATTGATCTGCGAATTGGTTGGCGGACTGAGCAGATTGGGATGGATTAGATCAATTTAAATGTGATTTATTTAAATCACGAGCCTAAACAAACTGGTCCATTTTACCCGTAATTCATGCAAACCAAATAAGACGGACACGAACCGATCCGCGAACCCAATGTCAAATCCCTAATTTCTTGACCACGTTAGACTGTTTCTCCGACCAACCCTTACTACACAATTCAAATTCAATTAAACAATTATTTTTTACCACAACCCATTACACATTACTTATCTTGAAAACTCCGGCCAACTCTTACCTCTTTCTTTATGTTACATTAACTTATCACATCACGACACACACACACAGTTGCATAAAACGCAGTGTTTGCCTCTGTCGTTTGCTCAGTCGTCCTCATTGAATCGTCACCTTATTTGATCCGCCATCGTCATCATGCCATCGTCATCCACGGTCTATTCCCCGCCCTGTCTGCAATTGCTTCGGCAATCGCATCACATGAAATCATTCATTCAGATCGCGCCCGTTCAATTCACATTGTACTACTGCTCCGGCTTTACATCAAAATTCATCTTTAGTCATACTACTGCTTTGGTGACGAACTAGTCCACGAATTTGTCTGATCCATACGTGGATCAAGAGGTGTAAAACAGATTGATCCGGCTCGGTTCCGCACTTTTAATAGATTAAAAATTAATTGATTAGGCATTCTGGATCCGATCGATGGTTCATATTTATTTATTTTGAAAATAATTATATTATAACGGGCTTAAGTCTTTTTGTTAAATATTTTTAAAATTTAAAATTTATATTGTATAGGTTTAATAAAGGAAATAAGAGTAAGGATTAAGCTATAAATATTAATATATATTTAAATATAAGTTAATTTAAAAGTAAGGATTAAGCTCAATTCCATTAAAGGGACCTAATATTTTTAAGTTAAATATAAGTTAATTTTGTTAAATATTTTTAAAATTTATATTTATATTTATATTTAATGGAAATAGAGTAACGTTTATTCACTCATTCACTCATATTGACATATTTGCATTAATGAAAGTATACCAAGATGTTATATAATTATAGTCAATATATACAAGCATCATTAATCATGTTAAACATATGCTGATTATATTTGAAGTTAATGATTTTTATGGTAATTACATGGGAGTTAAAAGTATCAAGTAAATCTTTTCAAAATCATAATTATGTAAATACAGTTACTCTTGGTACATCATCCATGGAAAAGCAAATTAATGCAATCATGCAAAAACCAAATAAAAAAAATCATGTAGAAAGATCTAATATGTTAATCTTAGGAAGAATAATGTTAAACTTAAATTCATTCAAAGACTTTGTGAAGCTGTTTACAAGTTATTCATTAATGGCTATGCATTCTAAAGATATTTCTTTTTTAAAGACATGTTCCTAATGAAATGATGTCTTACCTCTACATGCTTAGTTTTGGAATACATGACAAGATTATTAGTTATAACAATGATAAAGGAATAAAGTTAAAACTTAAACCATAGTTAGTAAGTTGGCTTCTCATCCAAAGAATTTATAGATGTTGAAACCAAGTTATGCTTTTTACTAAACCTTGAAATCAACCTATTTTTTAGAAATTGACAAGTCCTATTTGTTCTTTTTCTCTCAATCTTGCATCATACAAAGTTTATATTCGAATATCCAATTAGTTTAAAATTAAACTCTCTTAAGTATCAAAGTCTCAAGTTCATTGTCTCCTTAAGATACCTAAATATTCTTTTAATAAGTAATAAGTGCGGTTCCTTAGGACATACTTGGTATATTGTATAGATGTAAGTAATAAACAAAATATATGACATATTTGTTGGTTTATCGGAATGTAGTTAACAATTAATCACAATAGAAATGGATTTTAAAATTTTTTATTCAACAAACAAACACCGAAACCTAAACATAAATCAATTAATTTAATTCAGTGAAGATAATAAAAGAGAAACCAACCTCAAGAACGGTAAAACAAGAACCATCTTCTTTTCCTTTCAAAAATGAAATTACGATCAACATTTGATCATCATTGCAACCTCCTGAATGCAATCATAACTTAGCCTCCTATTTGCAGAAACTAGGAGAGATCTCTAATTTGCAGCGGTAACAAGAATGGGTGAAAAAAGAGGGCAAACATGAGTGACCCCATGATCTCCTCATGTTCTTTTATGAAGTTTGATGCTAAGGTTGTGTTGTGAAAATTAGTGCACGGTGCAATATTTGAGTTGGTGGGGAAAAATGAGAGCATGCTAAATTTTTTTTATCGTATATGCGTGGTGATTTTATACTATCATAAAGGACAACTATTTATTCTATAGAATCATAATGTGGTGGTAGTTATTAAACTGCTACAAAGGTAAACATATTTATTTAAAAAAAAATGAAAAACTTTTGTGGCAATTTTAAACTACCACAAAAGTAAAACCTTAGTGGGATTTGTAAAACAGCCGCTATGTCCACTACTTAGTGACAATTTTTACTAATTGACACTAATAAATTGCCGTTAAATCCTTTTTTTGTAGTGTGTGTCTGAATTGCATCTATCTAGATTGGAAATGTATCTCCACATCAGGATTAACTTCACATCTCCATATTCATATTTTCTCTAGCTTTGCCTATACTTACTTCTCTATTTGGATTAGCAATGTTGTCCATAATGCGGACATCTTCATCCTGTCCAGATTTGTAGTGTTTCCAGATTGACTTGTTGTCGAGATTGGCCTCATGTACTCTATGTCTAGATTGACTCTAAACATTAAACACAATTCAGACTAAATGCTAAACTCTTATATAGAGTTAGCCACCTATTGACCACCGACTATCTGGTGTTGTCTTCTATTGACTTTCATTAACTTTTGTTAGTCTCACAATGTAGACTTCCATTGATTGAGCTAACCTAGTCATATGCATTCTGATGCTTAAGATGTATTTTGAACCCTTTTTCATAGCCAATTAAGGTTTGTAGATATTCATGCTCTCTCTCTATGTGTTAAGTAAAGTGAAATCACTTTATAAAGTTACTCAAACATGTAAACCTTGAACTCTTAGTCCTAATAAACTCTTTATCTATTAGCATGCTAAGGTCTTTTTCTCAACTACTACTCATTTGTTGCTTAACTATCATTGTGTGATAATAATTACAACCAATCACAAAGCAAAGTAATAATATTGTAAAAGTTCACACATTGACTAGTTAGTATACATAATTATTATTTTTTGTGCATGATTAATAATAGATCACAGGTCTAATGATCATACTATTGTAATAATTGTTAAAAAATGGAACATAAAATATATCACATGATGATGTGAATTTTTAACTATTATTAACTAACCATTAATTTACTTGTAAAAATATAACAATCTCAAAGAAATTATCCATAATTCATTATGTGATCATATTGTTGTAATAGTTTTTTATTTTCTAAAAAATATATAGTATATGATTCATTATTTGGATTATAAATTTAAATATATCTTATTTTTATTTAATCTAATGATTTAGTAAATCTTATATTAATTAAATGTATGATTATCATATACAATTTATTGGATTTTAAATATATAACATTATCTATATTTTTTGTTTTTAAAATATTAATATTACATGTTCTAATTATTAAGTATGCCATCAGATGATATATTTTTATATTACAAAATTTATATTTATATTTATATATCTTTTCTAAAAAATGGGTAAATTCGAAATTATCTTAACTAACCCATGCCTGAAGTCTAAAAACATGATATCCAAATTCAAGTTTTTGGTTTAGACCAGACAAGAAAATTCTCACTTGAACTTGAAACTCCAGGCTTGCTTGAATGACCCAAACGCACAGCACTAGATCAATGTGCAGGAATAAAACAGGCTTAATAAAAAATAAAAGATGGAGACATGCAATGGCCAAAAATATAAATGGGTTTTTATACCATGAGTAATGATTCGTATAATTAGAGTTGTATAACCGGTGGATAAGTATGAATGTAAGATAACATGTCAATATATTAGATCATTACAAGGGAGAGACAAAAAACAACATGACTATTTAAATCAGTCACGGTCTTACAATAATACCGCGAGTCAATTGCATAAATTATATATATATATATATATATATATATATATATATATATATATATATATATATTAGTCCCATTCTCTTTCACTACGTATATCTATTAAGTTAAAAATGTATAATAATTTCTAGGTCCAATATATGTAATAAAATTTCAATTCATAGCATAAAAGCTGTTTATAATGACTATGAATGAACCTTACAATCATAATGTGGGTGAGATAACAACATAAAGAATTTACCATCTATTACAACTGATTTTTTTTAAAATGTGTGTGTGTGTGTGTGTGTGTATATATATATATGAAGATGTTAAAGAAAAAAGGAGTGAAATGAGTGCATGTGTCGTCACAGATGTTCGATTATAATCAAACTGTTTAAATCACGCTTTTATATAACTATAGCAAGATACTACAATGGATGAACAATTAAATGAAAGTCCGATATAAATCAATCGAACGGCTATGATCGCTAGGAGTGAGTATCGGTCGGTTCGGTCAGTTTATGTTGTATTTTTAAACCGAACTATAAACCTTCTGTTTGAAATAATAACAAACTAAAACTAACCTATAAAAGTAAAAAATTATCGGTTCTTAGTTCGGTTTGATGCATAAGTTTTCGGTTCAGTTCATCAGTTTTTAATCATCATAACACTCAATCAAAAACCATCAAAGTGGCAAATGAAAGGCTCATAACTTTATAGAGTGCCTTGACTAGATACTATACAAAATATATATATATATATATATATATATATATATATATATATATATGAAATCACCAAAAGGAAATCTATCTACCATTAACACCTATAATTTGTCCATTAAAGTTTGTACATATACATTAACGTTATTCTCTCCTACAATTTCATGAAAGAATTTAAATTTGCTCGAGATATGACTATGTTAAAAGACATATATAGATAAAATCTTCAAATATATATTACATTATATTCTGTCAGTTCAGTTTTTGAATTGGCTAATATGTAAATCAATGGTAATATATCGGTTTTCCAAGTTTCTCCAACCAAATAAACTAAATAAATTTAAAAAAATATATATTTTGGGTTTGGTTCAGTTTATCAGTTTAAATTACTTTCTAACCATTCTTTTCTTTTCCCCATATATATATATATATACCTATGGACCTTGGGCTGATGTGATTATTTTTTAAGGATAGAGATACTATACCACTAGAGATAGCATATCAAATATGAGAAAAGGGATGGAGACAAACCTTGGAATGACCATGGTCTTTATTATATTTAATTTACATGTCCAATTGTCGCATTTTTGTGGAGTATATATTACCTTCAAATATATTAGAGTTATTTGATTAATTATACGCGAGTGAGAAAAATGCACATATACATGTAAAAAAAACCCTGTTAAATCAACATATTTTTTATAACATAGCTATAAAAATAAATAAAAATTAATTATTATCGCATTCATTTTTTATGCCGCGTTATATGTATTCAAACCCGTAAAAATAATTAATTCCCGTGATGCAAGAGCCAAGAAGTCATTTTTATTCCCTCCATATACTAAGTATTGGTTTTCCATCATCAAACTTCAAAAAAAAAAAAAAAACTCAAAAACATTAACCGACACAAGCACGGTTGTATGGTTTCCAACCACCAATATTGACAGGGGGCGACAAGAATTCAAATGCACCTACGATATAGCTTTATTATCCCTGATCATCGCTGCGATAGCCTAGGTCCGATCCCAGCTACCGTGCCTCTATAGGCTTCGTCATCCCTAATTATTGTTGCCATAGCCCAGGCCCAATCCCGTCCACCATCGGTATTATCTTCCCCTTTCGTCACTGCCATAGTCCAGATCCAGTTCGAAGCCGCCATAGCCCCAAACACCACAGACGCCACCTATAACCAAAGTCATCAGAGGGAGAGAAGGTGAAGATGCTTTGACAGGGAAGGGTTGCAGGTGTTAAGGGGGCAACCGGGATTTTCTAATTTTTCTGGAGCATTTTCATTATCTCGCGTAAAGTAAAGAGCTAATTGTATACTTTTTTATTTTAATTAGAAATGACAATGGAGCGAGTTAGAATCGAGTAGTAGGTGGCCTGAATCTGTCATGGATGAGTTCGGATTGAGACAAAGGGAGACTAATGAGTACGGCAGGTCAATACGGTCATGAGTCGGGGTGGGTCAGATCGGATATTTTATGATAAAATTATTTAAAAATCTTTTATAATACCAGATCGGGGAGGGACGACCAATATCCGTGACCGTCTCATTATCTCATCGGGATAAGAAGGAAAAAAAGGGCTCAGGGCAGGGCGAGTTGGGATTCGGGCTAGAATTGTCATATCTAATTTTAATCATTATTTCCTAAACTAGATTACTCTCTAAGACATTGTTAATCCATAAATTAATTTTATTAATATTTTAATATAATAGAGTATTAATTTGTTACATAAAAATTAAAATTTTTAAAAAATAATAATAAAATATTATATAATTATCTAATAATATATGGAAAGACATTGTCACTCCTAATAAATCATTAATTAGTTAAATAAAAATAATTGTTTAAATTAAATTTTTTTAAAATAATAATAAAAATTATATAATGAGCTAAGATAGAGAGTATGATTAAAGTAAATTATTAAAAATAGTTAGTCAAAATAATTTTTACATAAAATAAGGAGTAAAATTTAGGAAACATGGTTAGAACATCTCTAATAACTTAGCTGAAATTATATTTGACTAATAACTTGTTCCAATATTATTAACTAAATAGCTTCAATTATAATTTTATCAAAATTTATTTAAACTTTTATCTTTTAATTAAAATATCACGTCAACAATCACCTCCTAATTATTTTGATTGGCTAAAATACCCCCTCTCACATTTGAAATCCTGTTAAGAGTGTAAAACGGACTGGTCCGGTCCGGTTCATGACAGAGCGGGCCTAAACGGGATAGCCTATTTAGGCCCACACTTTTAATGGACCAAATTTTTTCTGGTCCGGTCCGGTCCGGTCCGCATGCGGATGTGGACCAGTCCGCGGATCGGTCCATATTATTTATTTATTTTAAAACTTATTATAAGTTAATTTTATTTAAAATAACTTAAAATTTTAATTTAAAAATTATATTCAATAGTTTATATTTCTAAATATTTATTTTAAAATTATTAGGTTTAGGCCCTAGGTACTAATATACTAAGTAAAATATATAATAATTTTTAAAAAAATTATTTTTAAAAAAATAAAAAAATCGCCCCCCCCCCCCCCCCCCCCCCCCCCTCCCCCCCCCCCCCCCCCCCCCCCCCCCCCCCCCCCCCCCCCCCCCGCCCTCTTCGTCGCCGCCCTTCCCCGCCCCTTGCCCTCTGCCCCTTTCCCCCTCATCCCCCAAGGTCGATTGCACAGAGACCTCTGGCTTGATGGCCTTAGCCGCTACTGTCACTTTTTCGAAAAAAATACTGAAAAAATCTCTATTGGAGCTAGAAGGGGATTTGTGATCTGAGGTTTTTTTGGTAATAATTAAAGTTAGATGCAAGGTGAGGGCCTGAATCGGGGCTTCCTTCACGGTTGACGGCATCTCCTCCTCTTCCACCTTTGATGTTCACACCTATCGACGTAGCACTGAAGCCTCTCCTGTACACGAATGGGAACTCCACGCTCACCATAAGCAGGTAAAGGAACCCAACTCCCACCAGGAACTGCAGCGATCTCTAACGACTCAAATTCACCACTATCTCTAATTTCTCACGCTCACCAGAAGCAAGTAAAGGAACCCACAACCACATACTGATTTTTTATTGAAAACCCACAAGTTTAAAATGATTTATGGGAAAAAGGACTTTGATATTCGACTAAAATTGATACACGATTTATAAACAGCAAGCAGCTGATGTGATTGAGTGCATGAAATTATTAATTTTGTTTATGATATATGACGTGTTTAAATCGATTTGATGAATTTTGATTTAATTTCTCTTGTCGGTTGTTATATTTGTAGAAGATGACATGTATACTTCAGTTGAGGATGAACTTTGGTTTAGAAAAATAAGACTTTAGTTTAGAAAAATAAGACTTTGGTTTGGGTAAATAAGATTTCAATCCGAGATGAAGTCTTCGTTTTGAGAAATAGGGGTTTTGGTTCGGAAAATAGGGACTTCGGTTTAAAAAATAGAGATTTTCATTCGGAAAATAGGTTTTAGATTCGAAAAATAGAGATTTTGGTTCGGGAAATAGATCTTCGGTTTAGGAAAAATTGCTATTTCTAGAACCGAATCATCAAACTAAATTAAATCATCCCCTACCTACGGGATTTTGGGTTTGGTGAGTTGTAGCTATCTCCAATGGACTGTAATTTCAGGAGTATTCTTCAAATGACCATATCTTTGTGCACAGTAAACCATTTTTGGCTCTTTTTTTATTTGTATGTATCAACGAGAGTTACAGCGTTCAAACCTCCGAAGGGAATTCGCCGCTCTTAAATTTCCAAAAAACACACTCTTTCACCTCTAATTTTAAATTTTTAGTAGATTATTGTCTTTTTTAGTATCGTCAGCTCAACTCAACTTTCTGGGATCTTCGTACGCGATACACTTTTCATCAAGTAACATACAACATGTCGTTTTATGACAAATGATGTGTTTAATGCGAAGAATAATACTTCGGTTTTTCGCAATACACCTATTTTCTAAACTGAACCAATTTAAATGTTGTTATATTTTTACCATCCGACTACGTATTGTTATGATGCAGTGTGTAGTGATTTTTCAGCCACGCTGGATGCCTCGCTGAAATGATATGTTGGACCGACACTTAGATTTGGCTCTAAATCCAATGAAATCATCTGGTTAAAAATATTATTTGCAAGAAAAAATACGCTTGAAGTCGAACATGCTCATGCTCGATCACACGAGAGTCATTGTAGGTAATCCATAATCCAAGCTGAGAGATCGAAACTGTACAAGCTCTCGATTGGGAGTTTAAAGTCGATAATGAAAGAAGAGAAAGCTTTGGCTACGCTAGGTAATGCTGCTAGGTTTTCACAAGCGACTTGAAAAAAATAAAACTAAGTAATAAATAGCTAAATATATTGATGGAGATAGTGTTAGCTAAAATGATATTAATTTAGCTATTTATACTTATAACTAATAAAATTTAACTAAAGCTGTTGGAGATGCTCTTAAATGGCTTTATTAAATTTTGAGGTTACTTTAATTATAATTAATATTTTTGACCGGGTGATTTTACTAGAACTAGAGCCAGATCTACAAGTCGCTCCAGCATGTCACTCTAATGAGGCCTCCAGTGTGGCTACAAAAACACAACATGTTCTTTTTTTAACACCTTAATATTTTTTTCGATCAAAAACAAAACCCACGTTCTATGGACTAGATCCGAAATTTATGAATCTAGTCTCCCCCTTCCCCTTTTAATGACCAGAATATATCTTCTTCTCTCCTCAAATTTAGGCCAAGTTCTTCAAATGGCGGTTGGGCATGGTGAAACAGAGGTGGCGCCTGAGAGGAAGTAAGATGACGCCAACACGATTGAGGAAGGAGGTACGGTCGGCGTAGTACTAGAGGAGCTGCACACAACAACACAGGACTGGAAGGACTTTTTTCGATTGGGCCTTCTTCTAGTAGAAGATGGAGTCCAGCGATAGAGATGGCAAAAACATGGCAGTGTCTAATTCGGAACGATGAATTTTAATTCGGGAAATAGCAGTATTTCTGAACCGAAGTTTCTATTTCTCAAACATAAGTTCCTATTTACTGAACCAAAGTCATTATTCCTCAAATCGAATTCCCTATTTCTAGAATCAAATTCCCTATTTCCCGAACCGAATTCCCTATTTCCTAAACTGAAGTCATATTTCTCTCAAACCGAAGTTTATATTTTTTTGAACTGAAGTTTCTTAAATTGAATTAAATGTCATCTTCCACGAACACACTTGATGGATCCACAGCCCCAAACACATCATCTGCCACGCCAATCCAATAAACCATTATGGTCCAATATCACCACTCCTTTAATTATTATGAGTAAATAATTCATTGATTACTTGTATAACAAATATAATAATAATAATAATTTTTAATTTAATTTTATTTTCCATTAATTTTACCCTTTTATTTTTTTTACATCTTTTCTTATTTTTTTAAATAGATCCTCAATCCTAGTTAAGGTTATATGAATTTTTCCTTTTAAATTCAGATAAAATACTATATTTTCCTAACTCTTCCCTATAGGCCTGTGACAAGTCTTATGTTCACCCACAAAACTCATCACCTTATTATTATTATATTGGCTGTTATTATAAATAGAATGATTTTTTTTATGGAAAAACGAAACTGTATATCGCATATAAGTATTTTTTTCTTTATTTTAACAATCACAAACCATTAAACAAAAACAAAAACTATTAACAAAAACTCCAACTGCCTATCTAAATACCTCTCCCTGCTCTTACTTACATTTCTCCCAAAAAAAAATCTCTCTCTCTCTCTAACAAATATAAACTTGTTTTAAAAAAAATCAACTAGCATCAACAAACCCACAATCATGTTCAGCCATTAAATCTCACTGTAATTAAAATACTCGATTCTAAAAGTAACCCCTTGCATATTGTACCTAAACCTAATTCGGCAAATTCCTCCATTGTCACGGGTAGGGGTGGAACCAGCCCCTTTGAGGGGGGGGGCATGGCCCCCCTTAACTCTAAGAAAGTTAGCTAAAGTTAAGGATGTTTCGATAGAAATGCACATTTGTATTTGATGATGGCTAAAAGTAAAGCAAAGAACTGCAGAAATGCTTGCATCCTGAAAACTTCTACCGCAAGTCTCATGTTTTCCTATGATTTTCATCTTGCACACTGGTTCTATATACCGTAAAAAAACTCATTATTGCCAAAAGAGAAAGAAGAGAAGGCAAGAGTTACGGTCTTCTAATAGATTTGTACCCTATATTGTAAAAAATTGCCCGCTTAAAAAAAGTCTACCTCTCAATTTCTCCTACCGAGTTTTACCCATGCTTTGGCCCCCTTTAGAGTGACCTTCTGATTCCGCCCCTGGTTATAGGAAAATCAAACTTTATATAATAGAGTTCTTCAAAAATTTTCCATGCTTTCACTGATAATACTTTTTCAAAAATCTTATATAGAGCATTTTTTTTATTAAAATTAATAATTTATTTAATTGTATTATATGAGGATTGGATGAGTTTTATATGTTTTCATATATTTACTTTACTCGTAACTTAAATGATATTGTGACTTATGGCACATAAGTCTATTTTCACGTAACAAATGTGCCTAAAATTTAAGGTTTATCATAATTAAATTATGAGTGATATAACACAGTCCGCTGTCTAAAGGCAGCTACTTAGTTGGCCTACCAGAATGTTGTGTAGACCCATTGTGTATTGAGTTAATCACTTACGTATTGAGTCATAAGCATGACATCATAGTTCTTGAAATTCCAATTTTTATTGTCATTTCAAGCCATAAATTTTAAAGGCCGTTTGTTCTTCCCCTGCGTACTAATTGAAGTAATAGAAAAATCCAAAACAAATCCTAATCGACGGCGGTTTAGCATTTGGTCGGACGGCGGTTTAACACTCAATCAACAAAATAAAATAATGATATTCTCGAATACGACACCCCTGACATTTACACTTCAATTATAACGTAATTGAGGACCCCTGTTATTTAAATCGTAAGATAATTTAAAATCTTAATTAAATTATACATTATTATTGGAAAAGACATGTCGCTCGTCTCCTGTGACGATCGGGTTTTTGTTAATGCTTTTGGAGGACTATTATTTTATAAATAAAAGTAATAATTTCATAATGTTTTTAAAAATTTTATAATTTTTTTTGCTTTTTTAAATAAAAGTAATTTAAAGGTTATTTTAAAAAATTATTTTTTAAAAAAATAATTAAAATAATTTTAAAAATTTAAAATTATTCTTCCATATCTTACTCCACGCATTCTAGGGATTGTAGGGGGGGGGGGGGGGAATTTTTTTTAATATTTTTTTAAAAAATTATAATACAACTAAAAATAATATTTTTATCTTTTAAATCTTTACAATAATTTCATTTTTAATTTATCAAATATGCTTTTAAAATTTAAAGCACTTTTAAAATTATATTTTACAAAATACTTACCTACTTAGTTTCACAATAACTTTTTTTTCCAATACAGCTAAAAATAGTTTCTTCTAAAAGTACAACATTACCAAATTGGACATTTATATACTCTAATGTTAGACATTTATCTACATTTACCAAATCTATCTGATGTTGGATGTCCCTTAGAGGTGGAAACTTCTATGTCAAGTCATTTGGAACCACATTTGCAAATTCTTTCAACATGGCCTTAAACCCACCTAGTACTTATCTTTGAACTATCAATACTAGAAACCTTCAACTTTACCAAAAGAGCATATATTCACCCCTCTCGTCTCCTTTGAATCTTCAACCAAGTCTGTCTTAGATTGTGTCACCATTAAGAAAAATCATCCTTTGCCCTTACAAATTTTTGGAATGAAATTCCTCATTCGACCAGGCTTGACTTATCTCCTTTGAATTTTCTCTAACATGTAAGTATTCTCCTTGCCTGAATGTTTGGCATTCACATTGAATTGCCAAGACTTGCCTTATAAAAAATGATAAATATCCTTATCTACCACATTACAATAAACTTTATCATGATACTTATTAATAATGTTAGGTACCTTGCATCTCTTTATCACGCCAATAGGTGTGTAAAATGGACCATTGACCCATGGACCAGCCCGTGGACCATGCGACTGAAGCGTACTAGAATAGAAAAGTTCTGATCCATTTCAATTGTAACCCTAAACAGACTAGGCCTAAATAACCAATCAGTGCAGACCAAATCTGTGCGAACGTGGGCTGGTCCACAAACTAGTTTTTTTTATTTTTTAAAAATTATTACATATTCTACCTATCATACGAATACTTAGAACTTAAACCTATTAATTTTAAATTTAAAGTTAAAAAACATGAACTTTTAAATATGATTTAAAAATTAAAAGTTTTAAAAATATTTAACAAAAAATAATTTACAATATTTATTTTAATAAATAAATAAACATGGACTAGTCTAATCCACATGCGGACCAGACCAAACCACTTAATCCTTAATTTATTAAAATTGTTAGCCTATATGGTTTATTTTACAACCCTACATACCAATCTTCTCCATAGCTTTTATCCATTCGATGGTATAAAAGTGAACCACAATTCCTTTTTACCATCAGTGGTTTAGAAATTGTAGTTAGATGCTTCTCCATAGTCAACCACAATTTCTGAACCATTGATCTCTCAATGATATTCTCGAGACTATTGCTATCAACTTCCGTTGGTATAGACCCTACTTTTACATACAGATTCTTATTCATTGGTATAAACTTCCGTTGGTATAGGTCAATTTTTTATAGTGATTACATCTAACACATGACCCACCCCCAATTGTGTATCTTGTTAAGAACACCTAGTGTTATTGGGTGTAAGCTCTTATAACGATAATAAGAGCATCTTATTAACCACATATGATGGTTCAACATTGTCATCTTCCACCTCTTCTTTGCTAAGACCATGTCTATCTTCTACTTCAAAATCAAAATTATCCCCCTCATCACGGTCTACCATGTTGATAGCTCTCCTCCTTTTCGCCTACTTACAAGCTATGAGGTTTGCTCATGCAACATACATTTTTTCTAAAAGTGTCATATTATTTACTTCATTTAAGCTTATAAGGTATGTGAACTTGATCTTGTCCTTAATTTTCAATGTATGGTCATCTACAAATTGCACGACTTGTTATTCTTTACTTCTCCTCACAAATTATTCCTCTTTGCTAGTTTTATGAATTTTACAGCATATTCACGAATTGATTACCTCCCTTGGCCGTAACACTAATATTGTTGAAACAATATTTGCTCATAATCTAGTGGTAGGAAGTCTCATTGCAACAACTATTATGTTTAATGTCAGCACCTCACTAGTCATCAACCTTTACATTGCCTCTAGCTATACAATCTCTCTCATCTTGCTGAAGCTCCTCCTTTTATCCTACAAGCAATCAAAGGTCTTTTGGGATCTATAGGTAATTGAGGTGTTGTTTAACCTCCACCAACTAGTCATTGAAGCCTTCAATATCAAGACTATCATTGAAGAATAGGACGTCCACCTTCAACCGATAATTGTATGTATCTCTGCGATTGTATTGATTCCTTTAGTATCCACCACTTCAATCCCACATTAACATTAGTCGTATCCCATACAATTACCCTTCCCATAAATCATCCCTCAATAATTGTTATGCTCTAATGGAGGCCCCATGTCAAGGGTTTATTGATAAATTTATCCAATGCCCTCAAACGAACACATCTAGTTAAGTTATCGTTAGAATCAAATTAGTTGATATAATCACAACCTCTCCTTGCTATTGGCCACTCTTCACCAACCACTACCTTCAATATCCATCGAGTTAACATGCTCAGGTAAGTCTTCAAGTCATCATTTCACGTGTTGGATTCTCTGACCTACAACATCAAACTCCACCTTAGGAAACCATTGATCGTCACCTTGGACTCCCACATCCTAAATGTCGACAGAAACATGGCCAGCTCCAATGCGTGGACTCAGCGACATTACTGTAGGAAAAGCTTTGCTAGAATACCAACTAGCGATGATAACAATTGAATCTCTCAAACATGTTGCTAATCCAAACAAACTTAATTATGAAATTGATAAAAATTAATTTATAAGTTGATAAACTTAGAGAAAGATTTAGGTGTCATTACAACAATCATAGAGACCTATTTATAGCCTCATAAGGAGTTACATTCATAATTAATAACCTAACAGCTAAATAGAAACATTTAATTAACAAGACACCTCTTGCTAATTAAAACTAATAACAAAAAAGAAATTAAATCTTAAATTAATTAAAAGTAAATAAAAAAAAGTTTTCCACTTTATCTCCTAATATATATTGGCATCGCACCATTAGAAAAGACCAACATAATATTTCACTACTATGATTTTTCACTTAAATCACAAGTCCAATTATGAGAAATTCATTATCAAACATCATTGGTCCAAGTGATTGGTGGATACCTCTAGCAATGAATCTCACCGTTATCTTCAATAATGTCCATTATTTAATTATGCTTGGATTTTGTTTTTCACAATTTAATAAATAATTTTATTAAAAATATTATTTTTTTTTGAAAAGATAAATAATCAAAAGGTATGATTAAAAATCAAAGCCATATTGATTAGGATTGATTAATTAATTAATTTTGGTTTTTTTCTTCAAAGTAAGTTTTAATTATTTAATTTATATGACCAATTACTCATAATTATTATTATAGTTTTTTTAACATGTGTTTAAAAAACAAAACCTAATCCTTGAGGTTGAACAATCTTTAAAATATATTTTTAAATGGGGAGATACAAGATTACTATTTCTTCATAATAATATAATAATCTTGTATGAAATTTTAAAAATACCCTTAAAAAGAATCGCTTTTTAATGATATTTAAATATTAATATTCAGAATTAAATGTTTGAATATTATATTTATGTTCAAAAATGATTTTTGAACACAGTTAAACTTTTTATCAACATTTATTTGAAAACAAGTTAAACATAAATATAATATTTAAAAAATATTATTCAAACAATATATTTATATTTAAATATTATCATTCCATTCCAGCATGTTTTTATTATTATTTTAAAGTATATTTTACTTATTATTTATAATTCTAGTGGGTGTGTGTATTCCTAACTTATAATAAATTATGGCAATTTATTTTTAAATAAGCGGACATTTTGTATTGCTGTTGTAGTATATATTAATACTACACAAAAAAAAATAATAACTTATATGTTACTACTGGTTTTAAAAACTCGTACAAAACAACCTCGGCAACCAGCTCGTAAAAGCCTGAAGAGCACTCCGCACACCAAGGAGGTTTATATTAATAATTAGTCATTCAGCGCGATGGCTGAAGACTTTCGGAGCGACAGCGGCAGCAGAAACTGGCGGAATTCGCGGGGGAGTCTCACGTTTATAGACAGTGGTTCATCCTCGGCGGCGTGTTCGGCACCGACTGACATCACCGGAAGCTTTGGGTGGTCATCGGATATGGCTGACATCAGGGCGAGGCCCTCCTCGGTTCCCGACAGCTCCATCACTCTCTTCCCAGATCATACCCAGAAACAGCAGGTCCTAGATTCGACTGCTCCTGGAAACGGCACCGTTTTTATGGATTCCAACTCACCAATGACTGGCGTCAACCTCTCTTCTTCAACTGCATCATCAGATCTCAACTCGGACATGATGTCAGTACCAACACGCCACACACGTCGTGAATATAAATTCCTCAGTTTTTCCAAATCTTTGCTTTTTCCCATGAAGGCTTCAATAAGTTGATAAAATTTGCTAACCATACAGGCAGTGGAGTCCTAAGAATTATTCTGCGGAAAATGTTTCCGGCGGCGGCGGCGTCGGCGGCGAAGATTCAACCATAGCTAGTCCATTTTTTAAGCCACTTGTAAGACTAAATCAAGGAATTCATTTGGACCGACACCGCACTATTCTCAATGATGTCGGCAACTGTGCGACCGCTTTCCCAATGGGCTCAACATCGTATGGTCACCCATCATCATCAACATTCATACACTCTAATGATGACTTGGTTGATCGCAATCGGTCTTCTTCAGTGTTGGATTATTACAGGTCGAACGAGCTATCATCACCGGTGGCCGGCGACTTTCTGAAACCCACATTTTCAAAGATAATATTGCAGCCGACAGCTGACCCCCACTGGCAATTATCCAACAGCAACGCTGCCTTTTCTCCTCCGTGGAGCAATGAATCCACAGTCACCCCTGTCGGTTCAAGTAGCCTCTTCTGTCATCCTGTGGCGTCGCCGCAGTTCCTGCCGCCGGCTTTGGAAGATAAACCCAATTTGCAAGAACTGTCGACCAAGGTATTCACACGTAGATGGTGATTAATTTGTACGAAAAAGAATGAGAAAAAAAAAGTAGTTCGGACCACTGGTTTAGGTTCTGCAGATTTGATTTGATTATAAATATGCATGCCAAATCATATTGTGTTTGCTTGTGCTCACAAAGTGAGTACACTCTACGCCATAAACTTGTGGCGTGGGTTATTATTATTTCTTAAATATTATAGTGTGTTTGTTGCATACATCAAATTTCTACCAAATTGGAACTAATGTTGCCCATTACAGGGATTTAGTCTACATATATTAATAACACTAAGCTAGTCAGAGGACACATATATATGTTTAGAGTAATATGTTGAGATTATTGCAGACCAATTTTAGTACAGAAGAAGTGCTGGATACGGTATCAGTGGGGAAGAACGGCGGTGGGGAAACTTTGTTCAAAAGGTCACGAATAGAAACTTCATCGCCAATGTCAACTTTTAAGGTAGGGTATGATTATTGTGTTCATGTTGAGAGGATAAGAAACAGGTGTGTGGCGTTTGTCATTAGCAATAATATTAGATTTTTTGTTTTCTGTTTTGTTTGTTTTGGTGTTACTTCTCATGTGTGCATATAAATAATAATGGCAGGGTCGTAAAGAAAAGATGGGGGACCGAATCACTACGCTCCAGCAATTGGTGTCACCTTTCGGAAAGGTGAGCTTTTGGAATTTTGATTTTGTCGTTCATATTCTGTTTCAGTCTCTGAATTATTTGTTCAATAATTTGATTATTTATTTATTGTTTTTATTGAATACGGTTAAGTATGCAGACTGATACTGCATCAGTTCTCCATGAGGCAATCGAGTACATCAAGTTCCTTCATGATCAAGTTAGAGTGAGTATATTCATTAATTATCCCTTGGTTTTAAGGAAACAGCTAATAATCAATCAAATAATATAATTACATATTTATATTCAAATAAATATATTTGTCGGATATAACCAGAGTAGAGTTACATTAAAGTTTACTGATTTCAGCTGCTGATCACTCCATACATGAAGAATGGTGCTCCTATTCAATCCCAACAACAGGTGAGAAAAAAAAACTCAAATAATAAGATTATCATTTAGCTTTGGGTGAAAAATGGCTCCAATGTCATCCAAGTTGATCTCCTATATGTCACCGCCATATATACGATGTGTTTCAATTGTTATTATATAATTAATATACTGTAAATAAGATTCAATTTTTTTGTCTTTTTTTATTTATACACATTATTTTTATATATTATTTAAGGTAAAATGAATATTTAAAAATTACGTATAATACCTTTTAAAGGGTCATGAGACTGTGTAAGGAGAGTTATAACTCATATAGAAAATTTAATATTTTTCATCATTTGTACTCTTATAAAATTATAATATTTTTTTTTCCGTCCGTGATTTTCTTTCCGTATTAAATTTTGCAGGTAAATCTTAAATTTTTTTCTCTACTTTGGTCTCTCAATAAGATTTAATTCTACTATGATTTTGCTATTATCTTTTATTTGTAACATATAAGTTATGATTCCAATACTATATGCATGGATCATTTAAATGATAAAACATGAATCCTGCATGCATGTGAAATTCAGGTGGAAGATGGAGAAAGACGAAGGCAAGATTTGAGAAGCCAAGGCCTGTGCCTGGTACAGTTACCAAACACATTCCCTGCAGCCAACCAGACCAGCTCTGCAGACTTTTGGGCACCAGCATTTGGATTAGGAGGAACATTTCGGCCACCAAATTGACTGCAATTAGTTACATACATATATACACGGACACGAGCCATTTGAATTTGGAGGAACTTTTATTTACATACGTGCTGGGGGCTGTGGTGTTAAGCTTTAGGACACAGAAGGACGATAGTTGATAATGTAGTATATCTTATTTGAATAATGCTAGGGAATATCGGAATTACATGATTAGTGGGTATATATAATAACTTGATAATATATTAAATCATGGGATAAAAAGGATAGACTAAATTATATCTGTTGTCTACATTTACGATTTTATGACGATGTTATAAGCTGATTAAAGAAAATTTTATGAAAAGTCTTAACATGGATTGTGGGTAAAAAAAATAAAATAAAAATGAATATCAATTTAATGAGAATGTACCAATTACTTAAAAGCATCAGGCTATTTTTCTTCTAAATTTATAATTTCATATATTTTTAGAAAACATATTGATGAAAATGAACTACTCACTTAAACATGACTACCAAACTTTCAAGTGTATGTTATTTTATGTTAATTAAAAAATTCGGGAAATCTTTAATCCTTTAACAATCAAAATCTTTAATCATTTAACGTTAATCTTTAATCAAAAATTCGGGACATCTTTAATGTTTCAAAAATTTAAAAAAAAAACGTAAAAGAGAAGAGAGAAGAGATGAAGAGGACAAAATCTGACGCTATTTTGTTGGATTGAATTTTAGGAGCTCATATTATTTAATTGTTTTCAATTGGGCGAAGAAAACGAAGATTGCTCGCGTCTCGGTGCGTCATGAGTGCACAAAAGAACGCCAGCCAGCCGGTGGGTAGGGTGTACATCCGCGGCCGCGCGCGGGATTGGGTGGGTAAGACTCAATCCCAATTAAAACATATATATATTAGTACGTAATATTATAATATATTTTAATAATATTATACCATAATTAGTTAAATATATCAAATCATTATATTTAATATTTAAAAAAATAATATCTTCAAATATTAATATCCACAATATAGAAAATTCATTTTATAAATATATTTGAGATGATCAATTCAAATGGATAGAGCAACTTTAGAATTTTTTTTCAGGGTGTTTAATATTTATTGTGAATATTGAATATAACAATGTATTAGGTTACAGGTGGCAAACTGATAATATGTAGAAATATAATAGTAGGTAATTACACAAATATATTAAATATCACAAACATCAAAACTAGATATTCATGCATTTTAAAACTCTCTAAATTAAAACCCTAATAATTAAAATTTCAATTGAATTTAATGATAGCATAATATTAAATAACCAATTATAAAAAACAATACAAAAGCAACAACTAGAAATAAAAAAAAGACTAAGTAAGAAAGCTGAACCAATCGTTTCAAAAGCCAAATACAAATTGTTTAAACAAAGAGATGATTATTGCCCGGAGGTAAGATTATCTAACGCTAATCGAAAATTTAGAACTGATCGTCTAATGCTAACTGACCAATAAAATCAACAATTTAAATTTAAACACCCTCATAATATTTAACTACCCAAATAATTAATAAATCTTATTTTTTTAACATTTAATTTAATTTTTTATTTATTATTATTTAAAGAGATGGGACAGGCCAACTGCACACTCTCACTAACACTAGCGCGGCCCCTGGTAGTACCATTTCAATAGGTTTTCAATACATATAATAGATTTAGAGATTTTAAATTATTTTTTTATTTTATAATACATATATATATATATTTAATCATATCTTTTAATATTAAAATAATATTTTATACTATTATTTTATTATTTGAAAAAAATATATAAATAAATATATCATAATCATAGGAGTCATGAAACTTAAAATAATGTTAAATATATAATTTTTGTTAGATGAAGAGAAACACGCCTATATAAGAAATCTATTACTAGAATGGATTTGTTCCCTTAAATTCAAACTCAAAACAAAATGGTTTGCTTTGAATCCATTTCCAATTGTTGGTCTGGGTCGATTTTCAATTTACCATGAACTCACGCGTCACCAAGTACCTACCTCAAATAGTAAAAATACTGCACTCATAATTTAAATTAAAAAATCATAATTCATGAGATATTGACCGAGTTACAGGGGCGAATGATTATGTTCCTTTTTTTTTTTCTTTTTTCTTTTTGCTTCAATTGGGCTTGTTTATGTTTAGTTTGTTTTTTTAAAACACCCAATGACGCAGGGGAATATAAAAATATGTGGCCCACACACTTTGATGTTTTGAATACATTATGTGACATGCCTGCCTTACGCAATTCTTGCACTATAGCCACATTTTGAATAAATTATGTGACATGGTTGCCTTACAAACTTAGGTACTAGTACTACTGTCACATGTAACTCTTGTAATGTTTATGTATTCAAATAATGAATTATTATTATTATTATTTATTATGTTATAATATATTTAGTTATCATCCTATGTTTTTTTTTTAAATAAAATTATTTTTAAAAATTATAAATTCAAATAAATTTTTACTATTCATATATAATTTAAAATTTATTAGACTTATTATTTTAAAAAATAATTATATTTTTAGAAATAATAGTACTATAATTTAAATAGTCGTTTTAGATGTTGAGATGAAAGTTCACTTTTTTGAACGGGTAAAATATCGTTTTGGAATCATTCCGGAATCATTAGTACTTGCCTGCAAAGTAAAGTTGACAAATGCTCAGCCCCCACGCATGAGAGGAGTAACCCATGAATACTTGATATTGAAGAATCCATTCGATAAGTGACCACTCATGAAAAAGAAATACATTGTTATTTTCTTGACGACATTGGAATAGGTAGGTTGATGATCTCATTCCAAAAACTTAATGGAAATTCGAATAGGGCATACTGTTAACTGTTAAGGCATCATACATATATACTGATGCTACATGCTAGTTATAGTGAATCCTACTGCATTTTACCTTCAGAGAAAATGCTAATTTTAATTCTGTACGCTCATGGATGATTATAATAAATAACTTGTTTTAATAAAAACCATAACCATCTTCTTTGTTTTCTCAGGGTCTGTCTGGGGGCCTAATCTGCTATAGACTGCACCTTTCTACCTCCGTTTGCACATATTTATATATATTTTATTATTAAAAAGGATCCACAGATTCTGGACAACGTTTGCCTAGACTAGCCTACTCCTGTTGTTAAAATTTTGTTATTTACCCGCAGATTCGTTTCAAGTGATTATCACACATTTCCTTTTTATGGCAATGGCCAATGGGAGAAGAAGCCTCTCACAACAGCCAAGTGTCCTATGAGGACTACCCTATAGCTCTACCAATTACAGCAGAATAAAATGGTGAACTATTTTCTTCCCTCTCTTCACAGCAATAATTAAATTCCGATCATTTAAAATGGGTGCAGATCAAATTCACAACCAGGAAAAGAATCACAAAATGCAGAGACAGTGAAGTTCATAATAAAAATTTTCTTTAATAGGAACTGTTGTATTGAAGACACACACGCAAGCTCACGTTAGGCCAATATGTATGGATGGATTGCAATGAATATATTGAAGGGGGCACATTATTTTATACGCAAATGGAAGATGGTATCCGGAAATTCTCGAGGAAAAAAGAAAGAAAGAAAGAAAAGGTGGCGTATATAAAGCTAAATGGTGGTTGACTCGCATGATAAGTGACCATCAGGCTGTTCCCTTGAGTTTCTTTGTAATGCCAGCAATGTGCTTCCCCTGGTGGAAAGCTTGCTCCAGTTCTAGCTCAGTTGGCTGCCTCGAACCGTCTCCTGCAAATGTTCCTGCACCATAGGGGCTCCCACCTTTTACGTTCTCCAGTTCGAACATGCCAGCTCCAAACGTATATCCAATTGGCACAAAGATCATTCCATGGTGCGCCAGCTGGGTAACGGCAGTCAAACTGCAAAGTAATAGTGCTCCAAACTAAACAACATATTTGGATTTCAAAATTTTCATTGGCAACTCAAATTTCTATGTTGTTCTCAAAACATGAAATTTTTTTAGTGGATATTAAGAGAAGCTCTAAAGGTTTTTAAACTATTAATCAAAGACCATACAAAAATGGGTGTAGATGTGAGGACTTACGCAGTGGTCTCTTGCCCGCCTCCTTGAGATCCAGTGCAGTAGAAGATGCCTGCTGGCTTACCTGCTAGCTGCTGAGTTCTCCACAGACCTCCCGTTGCATCAAAAAATGCCTTGAATTGGGCAGCCATCAGTCCAAATCTTGTAGGGAATCCGAAAACAAATCCATCAGCTTCAGGAAGTTCATCAGGCGTGATCACTGGTACAGTGCTCTTTGGTGGTGCACTCATCTTACCCAGAACCTCCTCTGGAAGGGTTTCTGGTACCTACCCAGACGTCATTTGTAACCAGTCAAGGAGCCATGCGATATTACAGTGAAAGACCAAATCACATGCATTATGATGCCAAGATATGTAGCAAATCACATACACTATGAAGCCAAGACATATATGCTAGTATAATTTTAAGCTTCCCTTAGAAGAAAGATATGGGCACTTCCAGAAATGCAACGAGCTGTAAATGTATAATAACAATGCAACAATCTGGAAACTTGATTCTCTTGCCAATTTTTTTTCTCATCGGGTATGCATGTCACCAAGACAAAAGTTTATCCACCTAATAAAAACAGAACATACAAGTTTCAATTTTTGTAATCATTTATGACTACCATTATACATTTGTAAGACCATATAATCCTTCATTCAACCTTAAAGAAATGATTCGGATCACAGGTCTTTCTGAATTGTTTTACCCATAGACATTTAAAATACTCAAAAACCAATAGATATCTACAATAACAAAAACTAACAGCCACGGATCAAGATAGCAGCCAATCTTAGTGAAAAGTGGAAAAAAAGAAGGGTAAATGCAGTCTCACAAATTCTCATTGTCCGGCTTGTGCCTATCTCAAGTTTAAAGTGTGCATTCTATAAAGGGGAAACATGGACCTGCCACAGTGTCGCTTCAACTCCTTCAACAGAGGCTGCTCCTTTCTTTATCTCCTCTGCCAGCTTCTCAACGTGTCCATACATGGAATAGTAACTGCACCACAGATTTATATTAACCCTCGTTCTAAATAATAACTGACAATCATGCAAAGGAAACAAGCGGAGTCAATACAGACAAGGCTTCAATATATGCAGTCAAAACAAAGACAAACCAACATTCAAATACTGACTTGTTCTCAGTGCTTAGATTTCAAATGCGTCAATTTTTAGAATGGGCTTAGAAATTCTAGGAGCGCAAACATTTGGAAGTAATTCATACTACCATTATGCTAATCAGAGTGGTGCCTAACAGTAACAGAAACATAATACCTTTTTACATTAAGTTAAAAAAAATGTCTCTGAAAAATTGAATATAAAGCAACATCAAATCAACTTTTGCAGAGCTGACATCGATTTCCACAAAAAAAAAAAAAGAACTCAAATGAAGGGGTAAGTACCCAATAATTGATTAACATTGATTTGATCGACAAGTAATTTATGAATCTGTATAAATGTGTTTAAACTTAAAATTCACGCTAGAAATATAATTACCATGAGATTTTAAATATTATCAAGAAATTGAATTCAACACTAGCCATAACCAGTCTTTGAAATCAAGAAATTGATTTCCAGCACGCTTGGGGGAAAAAAATGCTTCCAACAGAGACAATCAAAAGAGCCGATCAATGAGTTCAGCGCAAAACACCTCCACCCAACTCCCCCAATTGATTAAAAAAAAACGAACATCTCAATAACTCAGAAATGATCATCAACGAATCAATCACATCCCAAAAAACACACAATAAAAGTGAGGAATGTGGCAGAGAAATTTAGGAACATTGCCGCAAAAAAGCATGAGGAAATAGAATGGGTAATTCTTACACAATATACACTTTGATGGCCATAGCTTCTGCGTCTCAGTGAATGTAGATACGAAATTAGAGGGGGTTTGTCAGTGGGGATTGAGGGAGGAGCTTCGTCAAGGGAGAAGGGTATATATAGAGGGAGGGTCGGAGGGAGAGAGAACCGTGCTGGCCTATTAAGACGTTTTTAAAGTTAATTTTAGCACGGTCGGCCTTTTTATTTTTTAAATGATTCTTGGAATTTTATAACATTATTAACATTTTTAGAATAAATAAATAAAGCCAACCATCAAAATCACTCTCATACGCTACCCAAATGTCAAAATGAAATATGAGCCACAAAACTTTATTATATATATGTGTGTGTGTGTGTGTGTGTGATAAAATAAAGAGAAAATAAGTATATATGAGCAACTGTGATTATAGTTATTTGATTAAGATGCAAGGATTTAGATTATAGTTTTATTTAATCATAATAGGGTACTATAGCAAATAATATAACAGATAATCAAATGAAACTCGATTTGGAGTTTCGGAATTAGAGTTGTGTTTATTGTATTTATTTTTCTGTTAATATCACCCCATATATATATATATATATATTGCTACAATTAGATACCGTCATCTATAATATATTTTAATTTAGGTTATTAAATTTGAATGTAATGATTTAGATTAAATTCTGCTAACTACAGTTTCGCTATAATAATTTACGGTAGCATATTATAATAAAAAATTTGAAATTAGAATTGTTGAATGCCAATCGATTGAAAAAAATCATATTAAGAATGAAATCAGGGATATCATTCTAGCATGATTTTATATATGCATAATAGAAATAAAATGTAAACAATAAATTGAATGAGTCATAAATAAGAAATGAGATAACTTTGAGGGTTTGTTTTGTGAGAAGGTAGATTTTAAAAAAGTAGTGAGAAAAAGATTTTATCATATTTAATTTATAAAAAGATTATTGATTCGGAATAGTACAATAATATTTTAATTATAATTGCGGTAAAATATTTTTTATAAAATATAATAATTTTTTTTATCATTCATGTGAAATAGATTGCAAAATTAATGATTAAATAAACAAATCATAGTAATTTAGGACATTCATATGGGCTTTTAAATTTTATTTATTTTTTTAAGAAATTCTATATCTCATTTACTATAATTTTTTTATTCTATTAACATAATTATTTTTTATTTCCTATCTATTACCGACATTTAAAAATTCACGTGTCAAAAAAAAAATAAAAATTTGTATAAAATTTCTTGAAAAATAAATAATGAATTTCTAAACTTTATTTTGGAAATATAAGTGTGCGCATATTTTGGAGTTTTTTTATCAGAATTTATTCATATATTTAAATAAAATGAAGTTTTAGGCATAATGTTTTTATATTGCACTCAGAAGAAAAAGCCATAAAAGTAAAATTATAAAATAATATTAGTTTAAAATTACCAAAATATCTGTTTTTACTTGTAGAAATATCACAATCTCGTCATTTTATTGATAACTCCATCAAATTACACCTCATTATATATATATATCATTTGGTAAAAAAAAAAAACAATAGGCAAAACGGGTCATCCGTGGGTGATAGCCGGTGTTTACACTCATAAGCATTTAAAATTAGAAATGAATGACGCCATTAACATTATTCCCTCATTTTGTTGTTTTCTGACCATTGGCCACATGCTTGCAAAAATGGATGCGGATGTCACGACGACCGCACGTCTTCGTAATTATTTGATAATTTTTTATTCTTAAAATTTATAATTATATTACTGTTGCAATTTAAGTCGGCACGTACTCTATAATCTATCCACAATGAGCATTGACCAATAAATTTACACCAAGTTAACTAATAGAATTATGAAGTAATTTTCTTTTACCAAGCTTTAGATTAGCTGCTTTTCTAAGTTCTTAATTACAATGCTGTTACTGCGTATTATATATTGCACTGTTGATTTATTTTGAGTGAGATGAAGTTATATTATTTATATTTCAACTTTTGTATTCCCCAATTTTTCTCAACGTATTACTTAAACAGAATATATTGAAATATATTTATTTGTTAATACTTTTATCATTTTAAATGCTTATAATTGATTTTTAAAATAGTCCTCTAACTCAGACAAAATTTAATTTAATTAAACTTAAACTAAACTAAACAAAACAGCTGCCTTCAGGCACTTAAAATTAATAATAATAATTATAATAATAATAATAATGTGTTTCATCTTATTTCCATGCAGTTTTTTAAAATATTATATATGTATATATATATATACTACCGACTTGGAAGTTTTGTTTTTCACGTCACCACTGCCCAAAAATTATGCCTTTTTCTCAGAGACAGCCATCACCCACAAAAGATCTTTTGCTTTGCGGCAATGCTTCTCCGATTAATCATTCTATTTAAAAAAAACAATTAAGATGATTATGATTTGATCCGTAGAAGCTTCTGCCGTGTTCCATTTCAAAACTATTTTCAACGCGTTTTGAACAAAAAAACATTATTGTTTGTTTATATGACATTTTATGGCGTCATCATCATATTTCAATAATTTGACACCATGTATAAATTTTGAACAAATCCTATCCATAAAGATAAAGTTTATCTGCCATCCGTTATTTATAACATATTCAACTATTTAAGCTAGTTTGCATGGTATTTATTTTTATGAAGTTAAAAATTAATGGCTCTTATTATGTCAACTAAAACTTTAATTAATGTCATCACCCAATCATCGAATTCACCCGTATAATCTTTACTACATTGTCTTACAAATCAATTTTTGTTTTCGTATTAATTAGCTTTCATTTGGTCATTACATTATTAATTATTTCACTTAACTACGAATATTTATATTCTCTCTCTCGTACAAGTACCGAGTACAGACATGTTTTATAAAATTATGAATATTACCAAAACATCCTCTTCAAACTTATAATTTTGATTTTGATTTATATTCAAATTCCAATTTTAATTAAGAAAAAGTTAAAATGTTTAAAAAAAAACCTTTTACAAAAAACAAAAATATAAAATATAAAATACAGTTGTAAGGAAAGGATGCGGACGGAAAGGCGCGAATCGATTGGGGAAGACAGCTGGCATCGGCCAGACATCTCACCAACCGCGGGCGGGTCGGGATGGTTGACTCTTCACTTCACTTCACATTAGTGGAGGTTTTAGGTGACTAATCTCACCTTATGTCTCATAAGCTACAGCTATACATATTAATTACATTTCAATAAATTAAATAAATAAAGTAATTAATTAACTTTGAGCAACGTTCAGATAACCATTCAACTGTCGTTATTTTTAATTTTGAAGATTAAAAATAACTGATGAAGCTTTATTTAGATCGCTTGAGACAAGAAACACAAAGGAAAAAAACAGAAAAAAGAGCCCGACCCGACCCGACCTTGCGAAAAGATCTGTCGAGTCAAACTTTGGAACAGGAGTGCCTTAAAGCGTGTTCGATGAACACGCTTGTGCGATGGTGTTTTTTTATTTTTATTTTCAAATGATTGTTGTTTTGGGTGTCCAACACGTATTCGAAGCTCTCCTATGAGTACCATCTCTCCCCAGCCTATGTCACTAGTGTTCTGGAATGACAATTTTAATTTGTTTAGTCTTGATCTGTTTGACCCATCTTAACAATATATCAGCCTGACATTTTGCTATATTTTAAAATAAATTTAAGGTAAAAATTTCATTTGATCTAATTTGTCTCAAATTACTTGAGCGGAATAGATATAAAATAGAACTATACATGTTCGCATCAAACACTACTCAGTTTTAATTTAAACCATAACCATCTTACAACGTCTCTAGACAATAGCAGCCAACTCTCAATTTTAGCCGTCAATTTAGTTCTGGTATAACCTTAAAAGATTTATTTTATTTTTAAAAATCATTCCATTGAAATCCTACAGGATTTGAACTACAAAACCCAAATAGAGGCTGGGGATGGAAAAAGGTGATGCCTTGAGGAGATATTGGTCTTGTATTAATTAATAAGTAAAGAGTGGGGACTGTTATTGGTCTTATATTTAACAGGACTACAAAACCCAAATAGAGGCTGGGGATGCAATTTTGGTGTTGGTATTTTGAAATATGAAAAATTAAATTCATTCTTACGGCTATTTGAGGCATGACTACATGCAATGGAAATGCACCTAGAGTCTAGATCCTGCAATAACAACTTCAATTAATATTGCATTGCCAATAATTACCCATTAGTATTGAATATGACACATTTTAAAGAAGCTCAATGACAAGTTAAGTAAAGTGGTATTGACAGTAATTTTATTATTCCTTTTTTTTAGTTGTGTTTGGGAGGTTATCTGACCAAGTGATTTTTAGAAAAAATGAGATGCAATAATGGTGAAAAATAATTTGAAGAATCATGATTAGCTTTATTTCTTCTATCAAATTCGTGAACAATGAATACTGACATACATGAAAGATAAGATATATTCACATATAACATTGGAACTACTCAAAGATCTGAAAGTATTAATGCTAACATCAACAAATTTCGTTGTGTATTTGTTTAATGATTTGATAAAGTTATAAAAAATAGATGTATAATAAACTTAAAGCACAATCTAAAGATTTATATAAAAGGCCTCAATTGGACATTGATGTTAGTATTGAGGGTCAAATATCCAAGTTATACACAAGAACAATTTTCGAGAAATTACTCCATAAGTTAAAACAGAATGATGTATTCATAAATTAAGGAACATGTCATACCTATTTGATATTGACTGACGTTTTTTTTTGTGATTTTCATTATAATTTGGTGAATTATAAAACAACACAACAAGGAAAAAACTCTTCTAATTGTCGAGGAAAACATTAAAAGTTAGGCCAACAATTAAAATAAACTCTAATAGTGCAGTGTTATTGTGTGTAATTATGCTATAGTCTTTGGTGGCATAATTTCGACAACAATCTTTACCTTAGAAACCCTAAACATGCAAATATTCATCGCTTCCATCTTGATCTTTATCCTAAATTAGAAGCTTTCATCTTTGGATTACACATTCCTGTGATAGCCTGTTGCTCAAATACATGTGCCCATTTTTTGCATTCTGCTCAAACGTTATTATAGAGTCTAAAGACTTTACAAGTCCCACATCGGTTGAAGAGGAAAACGAAGCGTGCTTCTTAAAAGGGCATGAAGACCTCTCCTGCCACGAGGCCTTTTGAGGTGCTTGTGTGGCACTGCCAATAACAAAACCGGAGATTAGGCTTGGGCCTTGAACCGAACAATATCGTGCTACGGGAGACTTGGGCTGTTACAGTTGCACTTTTGAGCTAGTAGTTGTCTTTTTTTTTCGAGCCATTTACTCGAGCAAGCTAACACTTTAACGTGATTTTTTCCCGCTACTCGATTGGAATCATGGCCTTGCTCAAATACTTGGATTCGATTGTTCCATTCTTGAATGGATGGTTATTGAGTTAGGTTCTTGAGCATTCTAACACTTGTTTACACTTCGCTCAACTTCTTAGGGTGGTTGAATGATGCCCTTTCGAGCAAATGACTCACTTTCAAGTCATATTTACGATGGCGAGGTGGTTTTTTTCATCTAACGATTGAATTTACACGTATTTTGTCCAATGATTGATATTAACATTTATACGATAAGAGATTGTGTGTACATTTACAATATATATACACCTCATATAATGAAACAGTTCCATAAAAGAAGCTTCTAGACCGGGTCCACACCTTGGTTGTCCCGCCTTACTCCGGTAAGTACCTACTAATCATAGATATGAAAAACACCTACTGTTTGTTTGTGTCATGTCCAAAACAAACAAGTAGTTCATAGATAACATTTCAATCACACTCATAAGCAAACCACAAATGTGTCCTCAACCTAAGCTAAATATGTTACATCAACCTAAGCCACATAGGCACCTCAACCACAACCACATAAGCACCTCAACTTTAGCCACACAGACATCTCAACCTCGGCCACACAGACATCTCAACCAAATATATGACAAACACAATTTTTTAGCATGATATTTGATATAATCACAACAGAAGCATTCCTCAAAACATAAACACCCAATAACAACTCAACATAACATGAACACCTCATTGTGGCACCATTTCATCATTTATTCACAAAACTCACAAAACACTTTGATTTCATTCCAATATATTAATAGGCTCCATCTAGAATCTCAGTGGCTATGAGCCCTCATGCAAATTATAACAACCCAAGTCTCCCGTAGTATGATATTATTCGGTTCATAGCCTAAGCTCAATCCTCGATTTTTTCTTGGCAGTGTCACACAGACATCTCAAAAGGCTTTGTGCTAGGAGAGGTCTTCATGCCCTCTTAAGAGGCATACTTCGTTCTCCTCCCTAGTCGATGTGGGACTTGCAAAGTCCTTAGACTCTACACAAACTCTAGAGGGTATACATACCCTCACACGGTCCTAACATACAAATACACACGTAAAACATGCCATCTCAAACCAACATTCATATATGAAATACACACACACACACACACACACACACACACACACACACACACACACACACATAAATATTCAACCTCAATCTCAAAACCAAACCCTAGAGTAGGTTCAACCGCACAAACTATGATTAGGAGAAGGATACAGAATCTCTACCTTGAATTTAGAGTTTTGAATCAAAAGATCCTCCTCGCTTCTTGCTCCCCTTTGGTAGATGTCTTCCCTTGCGCAAAGACGTAAAAATCAATGCTCAGTTCGACAGGAGTTCCTCTCTCTCTATCTCTCTCTGAAAACTCGATGTCAAAATAGAATAAGATAAACCTTAAAAATCCATAACAAAATGACATATATCAAAACTACGTTGTCACAGGGTCAACATCAACCAAACACACACACACACACACACACACACACACATCGACCATGTCGACCACTATTTTCTCGCGTCAACCAACTTCATCTCAAACATGGTTGATTTGCTGTTAGATCGACTACGTCAACCTCATATCAATCACACATTGACCAACCACTTTACATCGACCAACTCACATGGAAAGCTCTCGAAAATCTCCTTTAGTCGACCTCGACTACTTCCATGCCATATCGATCTTACATTAACCACATATCGAAAATCATCCTCACATTGACCAACTCATGAAGAAAATTCTCTGGAGTCTCCCTCTAGTCGACATTAACTATCACTATGCCAGGTCGACCACGTTAACTACAATATCTCACATTGACCAAGGTTATGTTGACTTTTGGAGTGCTACCCCAAAATCCCCGCAAGGGGCGTTGTCTCTTTTACCCCTACTCACTGACCAAATAGCAAGAACCCCGCTGAGACATTATGCCCTTGGAAGACTCCCGTTACTAAAGCGGTCAAAAGTTTTTGCCCAAATACAAAATGTCATTTCTATAACACTCACCTCATCTCAAGGCTAATGTATTAATCCCTTAAACACGAATTATTACATCATCATATATATACACACATTATGAAATTACACCGCCATTTGTACACGGTCGATAATATTGTTTTATGAGAGTGGCATATATGCTGCCACATAGTATATGTGTTATATATATATATATATATAATGTGTTTGTTTTTAGGTGGCATATGAACATTAGTTTATATGTTTTATATTCTAATAATTATTATATTTATTTTAAATATTATATAATATCATAATATTACTAATACAAATATGTACGCAAAACAAATAATAATAAAGTTTACAAAATAAAAAGAACTTCAAAGATTTATATGAAAATAAAATAAATATTTATTATTTTTATTAAACTAATTTATTCGATCATATTATTTAAAAAAGCTGAAAGTTATTATGCGTAAAAAAATCTTATATATTCTATGTAGTAATATATATAATAATAATAACTTTAATATTAATACGTCTTTTGAGTTTAATTTACGTTGTTTAGATTCTTTTAAAATATCTAAAATTACAAATGAAGCTTGAAGTCTTTTTTTTTTTTAAATCTAAGCATTAATCAAGTCATCCATAATACTAATAGAGTTTTATCCATTATCAAACATATCTAACAAAATAAAGAAAAATAGTTTTAAGCTCACAATACATATGCTAGAGGCCGAAATGTTAATTGTTGTAATAGGCTTTTACCTTTATCTAGAGATTTAGCATACATCTGTATTGATATTATTAAGTGTTCACTTCAATAGTAGTTGACTTCTAATTTTTTAAAGGTTGACTACTTTATTTGAACAACCGGTGTCTATTATGTTTCTTCCTATGCAAAAACTTCACTATAACTTACATGTTGATTCTAATTGGTTAACACTTTCACAAAATTTTAAGAACAACACAATCAAAAAATAAAATAATTTGCCTTTATTATATATCAAAATGTGCATATCTATCTCTTACAAATGCCAAAATTGTAAATAATCCTCAAGTGTATTTAAGATCTTTGTATATATTGAAAACTATGTTAGTTGTAACTTCGGTTATTAGTGCTTGCTATAGGAAAACACATTATATTATTTACGTGCTCAGCCAGCAATAAAAAATAAACACTTGTTGTTAGAATAATAAAAGTAACAAAGTGCAATATATTTCACATTCAATATGACGGACGAAAACAAGATAAATTTTGGAGTTGAGCCAATATATAAAAATTACTTGGTGGAACTCAAACAAAAATTGTTTGAAAAAGTAAGAATAACAGGGCTTGCCAAACCATTATAATAAAATTGTTTTTGTACATCTCAATTTATCTCTCTCCATATATTGTGCTTGCAGAATAAAATAAAATGTGTATATTATTAAGCGCACTTAGTAAAATTTTTATTTGATTATTTAATTTCATTGTCATTATTTTTCTTTTGCCTTTCTTTCGATTCTTTCAGCAGGATGAGAAATTTTATATAGAATAGGGTGTGAATTGAAAAAACAAATTTATAAATATTTATTCTTATTTAACATACCACAAGAAGTCACATGGGCAACCTAACTTCTCATTGTTGGTCACTGTCCCCTCCGCCAAGAAATGCATATGAATTATGAACGATGAGTATGACATCAATTGGCTTTGTCTTCAAGCGTGCTCCTGTTCCAACATAGCACAATTCCCATCCACGCCCCCTTATTTTTTTCATCCCTTTTAAGCAACTATCAGGCTATCACAACTAGCCCCCTAATTATTACCACTATACCAGCCCCCTAATTATCAATATTATCGTTTTCTTCACTCCCATTTACATCTCTATTTTTTTTTTTAAAAGTCTTTTATTGAATGATAAGCAATAGACACCCAGAAATTGCAGAGCTATGACCAGGAGTGGTAGTAGTACAATTTTACGGCTCAACACTCGCTCAGCTTCTTCTATAATGCTCACCTCACCCATCCAAACATGTTACATGGCGTAGCTCTAATGGCGTTGGGGAAAAGGTGGGTCTTATCTTTTATGATGGACATGGGGGTCAGATCTCATGCATTAATTGTTATATACGTTAACAAGAAGAAATCGCAGAATAGGAAAAATCACATAATTAATCATAGATGAATTTGACTAGGAGCAAGAAACAACACAGCCAAACGCTCCACAGTAACAGCACTGGGGCTTGAACGTTTCATGCTAAAGTCATGTAGCACGAGGAATATATCCATGAATTTCTACCAAAAATGGGTTAATCCTTTACATGAAAGGTGACATACACTCGCCTTTTTGTGCTGAACGCCCTGGATTCTCTAATTTGTGCTACATAGTATTATTAATTGCACTGCCCATTGTGGGCGGTGCGAGTGGTTCGCTTTTATTGGATCTTGCTGCTCTCGTTTCCAGTGGACAACATGGGAAAAACAGTAGAGCAGATGATGGTTGATTCATTACCATGTGGGGGTGTGGCACTGCGCATTCAGCGTGTTTGATGGGAACCAAAAGCCTTGCGGAGTCAATCTTTTTCATCGGAGTTGGGTTGGGTTATGCATGGTGTGGGGGTATAAGGATGAGAGAGGGACACTATTAATTAGAGATGGTGTCTCATGTCTGCGGCTATTTGTTGTGCATAATCACCTAGAGCATTCGAATCAAAATATACAGTAATAATTAATTAAAACTTAAGGATATTTGGGGATGTTATTGGGACAACAAATTTTTGTTTTTTCTTTTAAAAACAGTAGTTATGTCATTCACTTGTTTTTAATAATGATCTCGTATGGATATGGAGCAACACAGAGTATGGGTGTCCTTATTTCTCAAGCTTCTTTCTCGAGGTCCACTCAGTAGACCCACAAATTCACGCATGAGCATTGAACAATTCAATTGTTGAAGGCACCATATCCGTTCGAGGACGGAGCATTATGGAACCTCCTTTCATCATACGTTGGGGAACCAAATGCGTCCACAGATTTCAACTTTTTCTTTAAGGCCCATTTACCACTTAACATGTTGTTTAGGCTTCTTTATTCTCTGCAATGATGATGGCTGTTTGTTTGGGTGTTGGCTTTCGACGTGAAAAGCATTATAAGGTAACCTTTTTTTCTTATTTTTGGGCTCCACTTCTACTCCCATTATTCCCGTGTGTTCTCGAGCCGACCTGAGCTTGCCTCCTGGTCAAATACCAACACGACGCAGCTAAAAATGGAATGATTGTGGTCAAACGCCACCAATCCTTTATGCGGAGAGACAGCCAGCGCACCAGGCCATAATTACTCTGCCCACTCCATCTCTTAAAACTGTAGTTAACCCATCGTTTGAGTGTAATGGAACCCATTGTCTCACCCTTGACCCTTAGACCCATTGTCATGTTTCTTTACAATGTCAATTCATGGCGCCGCGCCATTCTGGAAAAAAAAGGATAATATGAGTCTGGACTCAAAGTTAAAAAACAAAAAAACAAAAAAACAAAAACTATACATACAATTGCAATCTGCAGCATCAGTTTTACCCTGTGTTTGTGGTAAGGTATGAAAAATGAATAGAAAAAAAGAAGTAAAAAGAAACTGGATAAAAAGTTACTTTTTTTATAGGATTGTTTGGGAGGGAGAGAAAAGGTATGTAAAAGTTATTTAAAAATAATGTTAGTCCAATGTGCATCCTCCAGTTGCAGCCCCCGTCGTCCAACTCATTCTCCACTACAGAAATCACATTGTAAGTGGTAGGCAATTTGTTTTCCATATCAAAATACACCAAATTGATGGTCATAAAAAACTAGCCAGCAATCAATTTTTTATATTTACTGTGCATTTTTGTACCTGCCAAACAACAAAAAATATTATTTTTCACAGATTTTCTATACTCATTTCATTTTCCATAAATTTTCTATACATACCAATCAAAATCAAAGGGTTAGAGTGGTATCCTTTGCGGTTGTTGGATTTGTATTTGGAATTTACTTGTAATTGAGAAGGACTTGGGAAGTACTCTTATTAACCCTTTAAATATTAATTTTCACTGAAGTTCAATATCCCTGATATGCAAATATGCAAATGTCAAAGGAGGATGTTTGACAAGACTAGGATAGACAAATTTGAAATAAAGATATTCGTTAAGAGAAAACTTTTTACACTGATTTGATTATTTTATACTTGGACCAATAAATGCATTTACTAGAAAGATAAAAAAAATATTATATAAAAAAATGAGAGAAAACAAAAATGACACTTTGAATGAAAGTAATAACAAAAGTCATGTAATTGTTACGTTTAAAAGAAACATAAGAATTTGTGTAATAAATCAAATATAAATTTTTTATATATTGAATCATATCACAGATCTCATTTATTGAGGTTTAAACTTATTGGATTGATTTGGTTTGATTGATGCTGAGTTTATCCTGCGAAAATATCACACTTTCTAGACAAATTTAACAGTGAGTAGAAAGTTGCTTTCTCCAAGGTATAATGTAGAAGGAACAAATCCGATGGCATCTTTCAGCTTCAATACTAAATAGATTGAACAATGTAATGATTAATTATTACGTGATCAAAGCAGAGGGGAGCGGTGTTCACCCACGAAAGAACCGTCAAAAATAATGACAAACTTTCATCTGAACTTTACAAAATGATACAAGAACAAGGATATTTAATCACATGCAAACTTCAAATGCACCTGTTGGAGCTCTCGGATGCCTGCATTCGAGAACTCTGTATGAAGACACATCGACATTGCTGAAGCCTTATGCGCACTTTATGTCATAAATGTTTCACAGCGTGTATGTATCAAAGGGATGCTCTCACTCTGCGACATAGATGCTTCACATCACAGTGCAGTAGTAGTGTTCACACGTACGCACACCCACGAGCAAACACAAGCGCCCGCAGCAAGAGATTCAGAACCCAGTTAGTTTTGAATATTGATCGTAAATTCCAATTCTACCTATTGCATGAAGAATGGGTGAGGCTAAGATAAGTTAATACGCAACATTGGATCGAGCTAGCGGTTTATGGCACTACAAAAATTTCACTAGATAGCTCGCCATGTGAGATCAAAAAAGACTGAATAGACCCGGGAAAAGGTAGGCCTACAATTTCAATGTGCTCCCGAGGGTTGTTCATTCACACTGATCATACCTGCAATTTCACTGATCTCAACTAGAATTCAGCTTCGCATCGCATCGACACAAATTGCTTGGTAAAGTGCCAGGTGAAGATGAGAAGGGAGAAATGAAGCAAATGGATTCATGAGAAAAGGAAATATGCATCATGAAACATATGCCCAAGGTAGTGGGAATGTGACTCGGCCCAGCCCCATGTGTTCCAGCAAGATTAGAAGATCATACATGCCTCTTGGCTTCATTTGACCGCCTACACTGGCACAATGTGGAGAAAGAAACTTAATTCTTAAATAAAATCCTGCCCAGAGAATAAAATTTTAGAACTCATTTTCTGGGATATTACTTAAGGCTATGCATCAAAAAGACAAACCACCGTGGTTGAACAAGCAAGAGCACATTTTTATTTATTTCTTTTCTCTTTCTGTTTTTTCACATTGATCATATACTGAAAATCACTCTCCAATCTATACTGTTAATGTGCTGTCATTACAGAACATATAATAAGTCCGCATTGAGTAGTCACATGCACATGCTTGTTACATCTAACTCAACAATTAAGAAGTTCTCGAAAGGAGAGATTTTTTCTTTTCTCTTTATTTTATTTTTACGAGGAGAATATTACAATTCACAACATCAATTTGAACTTCACAATTGATAGAGGTAAAAACAGTGAGATCATCCATCACATGTAACATTCCACAGAACAAAACTAAATTTTGAAAACCAGAACCAAAACACATCCCACCTTAATCTAATCCTTTTTTTCCTTCCTTTTTACAGTGTATCCAACAAAAGACTTCCGGGGAAACAAAGGCCAACACAACAACTCACCTCCATAGAGGCAGACCAGGGATTTATCGACGCTTGGCCGCACATAAGAGGTAGACCAGACACCAGAGATTTATCGACACTTGGCCGCACAAACAAAAGCGATCCTTTATGGCTTTATTCCCATCAAAATCACCAAAAAAATAAACCCAAATCAGCCTGCAGAGCAGTTTCCCCGCAGAATCTGGATCAAACTCGAAGCGTTTCTCCTAATTTTCTCACTGTCACCCTCCAACAAACCCACACAAATCTCCAACGCCCCTTCTTCCCTCGCCGCCAAACACATTTCTTTAGCAAACGAACAGAGCGAGTTGAGCGTCAAGAGCGCGTACTGAACCCCGCGGGGGCTCCCATTCTTCAAAACCCGAACCATGATCGTCACCAAAACCAAAAAATTGCTCATCTCTTCTCTACCCTCCTTGCATTTGGCCAAAAGCCCAAGAACCTCCAGCGCCCTCTCCAGCCCCGAGTCGGCGATCCGGATCAAAATGGGCACCGCCCCAGCCTCTACGGCGCGCCGCCGATTGTCCGGGAAAGAGCATATGGCGAAGAGCGCCGTCGCCGCCTCTCTCCTCTCCCTACCCCTCCCGTCCCGAAGCAGTGAGACCAGGGCTCTCATGGCGTCCGGAAAAGCCCCGATCGTGGCCTTGTTCACCTCTACGACGGCGAGGCTCGTCAGCATCGTCGCCGCCACGGCCCTGCAGTCCGGTGTACGGCCACAGCGCACGGCTTGCACGACTCGGCCGATGGCGCCTTCGGCCACCAGCCCCACTTTGTTGTCGTCGTCTAGGCTGAGGTTCAGCAGCAGGGTCAGCGCCTTCTCCTGCAGGACCGGGTCCTGATCGTCCGACCCGACGCACCTCAGCACGGCGGAGATGGCGCCGGATTCAGTGAGCCGGCGGCGGAAGGCTGGGCTGCGCTTGGAGAGGCGGCTCAGCCGGTCGAGCGAGTCGAGCTTGGGGCCGAGCGGGGACGACTTGGCGCTGAGGGCTGCGATCAAGGTCTGAGGTCCCGGGTCGTCGTCATCGTCGCCGCCGCCTGGGCCGGGGTGTGGTTTGGGCGGAGGGACGAGGGCAAAGTTGAAAATCAGGCTCCGGAGGGCGTGGTTGGGGATGAGTGAGGGGCGTTCGGGAAGGGGCAGTTTCGTAATTGGACAGGTCCGGTGGCCGGCATCTAGCCACCTTTGTATCGACGATCGGTCAAACGTGTGACCCGACGGCAGAATCACCGGGTCCGACATTATTTCCAGCGAAATCGGACACCTGAAATCCTCAGGAATCTGAAACCCCATCACCGACCGACCAACCTCTCTCTCTCTCTCTCTCTCTAGGTTCCAGACAGGGTTTACGAGGTTTAGGTTTTTGCCTGGAGGAGGGAGACAGTGGCCTTCGTCTCTCTGTGTGTCGGTCTGGGATGAAGTTGGAGCCTTGCAGGCCAACGCGTAGGAGGAGGACGAGGTCGTAGCAGTCTCGCGTGATGAAATGTCCCATTTACCCCTTTGAAGAACGGGGGTTAAGGGCAGATGCGACATTTTGAAGCTTACCGTTAAGTAGATTTTGTCGGTTACTTTGCCTGAAATGGATTGGAGGGAGTGGATTCCGTTTCCCACTACGCTCGCAAATGACCATTTCGAGAAGAAGGGGGGTATTGTGGGAATTTCGGCGTTCAACGGTCCTTTTCGCTTTCGCTAATGAATGGCTTTTTTTTTTTTAATTTTCGGGAGAAAAGGGTATTTCGGTAAGTGTGGCTTGCAAATTGGTTTTAAGATAAGACATGCGCAGCGCGTGCTTGTATAACGGCTGGTGGATCGGACAAATTAATGAAGGGAAGAAACTGATACACCCCCTCCACGTGGACTTGTCTCACGCATAGGCAACACTTCTAGATGTTTCCGCACGTCATTAATCAATCAACCATTATTATAGAAGTAAACTAAACACTTTTTTTTTTCCCGACTTATATTCCATAATCATACAAATAATATGGTATGATTAGATATTTTAAAGTGTAGCTTTGATATTGAACCTAAATTATTCACCAAATTCATTAAATGAATTGACATGATAAATTATATGTTTGAATTTATGGAATTATCATTTACGCGCTCGTTTTAATATGACGTATTTAAATCGGTTTGATAAATTTGAATTTTATTTATTTTCATTTTTATCAATCAATGTATTTGCAGAAGAAGATGTATTTATTTCGGTTTGTGATGTTAGTTTGAGACGAATTTGGGTTCGAGAAATATGACTTTGGTTCGAAAAATAGGAACTTCAGTTTAGAAAATAAGATTTCGATTTGAAAAATAAAACTTCAATTTTGGACAATAGAAATTTCAATTCGGGAAATAATGTTATTTCTCGAATCAAATCATAAAATCAAATTAAATCATCTCCTATGTATGGGTTTCTAGGTTTTGTTAATTATAATTTTTTTTATGGAATCTTCAAATAAGCATATATTTGTGCACAATAGATCATGTTAGATATATAGGATTTGATGAAGCTGTCAAAATACAATCTAAGTCTGGAGACTCGAAGATCCGAAGGTCGCAGGGTCAAAAAGTCAAAGTTCGTAAAAGTAAAACTATCACAAGACACATTGGCGAGAGGCTCGTAGACTCGTAGGGTCTAGAGATTTGAAGCAAATTTGTGACAGAACACATTACGACTCGTAGATCTAGGGTCGAAGGTCGTAGAGTCAAAGTGCGGTAAAAAGAGCGTTACTGCAAGCGACATTAAATTTAGAGACTCGTAGAGTCAAAGAATTCTAAAGAACTTAAAGTACCGCCAGACTCGTAGACTTAAGGGTCGTAGAGTTGAAGCCTTAAAACACTGTTAAGAATCAAGTTGGAGACTCATAGACTTGTAGGTCGAAGGTTGAAGGTCGAAGAGTTGATGCATTAAAGACTGGCAAACAAAAATGTAACTGTAGCTCAAAGACTCGTAGAGTCGTAGAAACAAATACAGTTAATCTAAAGAAATTGTCAGGCGTCATAGACTCGGAGATCTTGAAGGCTGAGAGTTATAGCTGAAGGGTCGAAGCCGTAGAGTCGAAGACTTGAAAAATACGAAGACTCAGTTGGTGAGCAACTGCGAAAGACTAAGGAAGACATGCAAAGTCTTAAACTCGTAGAGTCGAAGATTTTTAGGATCGAAGACTCGTAGAGTCAATGATCCTATGTTCACTCTGACCCATTGATGGTTGAGGAGCCCTTTAGTCAAGTAAAGTAAACTGAGAGACCCGAAGGTCGTAGACTCACAAAGCTAAGGTCGTAGACTCGTAGAGTTAGGGTCGTAGACTCGTAACTATAACAATGGGTAGATTAAGTGCACTACGAAGAAGTCACTCTAAGAGCCATTAGGAGAGTCGCAAACTCGGAGAGTTGCAGACTCGTAGAGTCGTAGACTTATAGTTAATAGAGTGACACAAAAGACCTAATCTAACCTAAACTCTAGCCTCAAAAACTCGAAGATATGTGAGTCGTAGACTCACAGAAATTAACACTGTAAAGCTTGAAGCAAAATTCCACAACTTCTACAGGCTCTAACCAAAATCTTCGAGTCACCAAACCTACGAGGCACCCACCTTTGAGGCAAACTTGCAACCCTAAGTATACCCTAATTATCCTAACTTAGCGATATCGTCCGCTGGGGTTTGTACAGTAAGCCTGTGCCATTCTTAGCAATTGAGCGCATTTAATGTCGCATTAATTACTACCAACCACTGTAGGACCCTATTTTGTCCGGGTTGGACATACTAACCCCATTTGATATACCTTTCTGCCCATGCCATATACCTTATTGAACAGGTCCACAATGATCCCATACTTCCAAGGAATGGTCTACCCCAATCGGCACAAGATGGATACAATTGACACGGATGGGGAGTTCAAAATTAATGACTTTTGCTACAAGTCCTTGAAGCGCCCCAAGACCAACACCAGGTGATGGAGGATGAAAATTCGAGACCAACGCACTTGACCGAGCTCAAATCGGACTTAAAATGAAGAAGTTATGGCCAAAACAACTTTCGTTGGAAAAAGTCAAACTTGCCAAAAGACGGTCAATGCCCCTGGTCAAACTGCCCGCAAAAGTGATCATGCGAAACTCTTCAAAATGCCTATGTAGGCGAATACGGATCTCCCCAAACAATTCCTGGAAGGTTATCCACTTTTGCATTTTTGGTGGGGGTAAAAAGGTAATTAAAAGTTAAAAAAAAAGTTAAAAAAAAAAAAACAACAACAACAAACATCCCATCCGAATTCTTTTTCTTTCCTTTTCTTCTCACTTCTCTCTTCACTTTGCCAGCATTCATACATACACTCACCCCCATTCCAAACCTAGAAAGTCTGCAACATCATTGTCAATTCCCCAATTTTATTTTCGTTCCCCTTTTTTTCATATTTCCAGCAACAAATACCAAAAACAAAAAAAGAAGGTCCATTCGTAGTCGTTGCCAGCAGGACCCTATCTCTAGCCCGATTCCGACCGACTGCTCTTGGATTTTCATCCACCCGTCAACGCCGCTGCTACAGGAATTTCAGGCTAGAGCTCAAGTCAGTTTATTTTTATTTTTTTTACTCTTTATTTTGATTTACTTTGTTCCACTTCACGCATCTATATATTATTATATTGTTTTGTTTTGTGTTGCCTTAATACAGGGTTGTAATTTGTAATAGCAAGTAGTAAGAAAAAAAAACGGAGAGCAAAGAAAAAGGGAGAGTGATATGAAAAAAAAAAAGGGGAAGAAAGAGAGTGGTCTTAATTGTTGTCATTCTTATTTATTTTCATTTTTCGAATGCCACTTGCACACACCTCACATTTATTTTGACAGTGCACCATAGTTAAAAATTCAAATATGTATGTGTAGATTTAGTTTCAATTCTGTCAAAAAATGTGTTTTCCAAACAAAAAAAAAGAGCTTCAATGTTTTCAAACCAAAAAAATTAGTACTTCAATTTCCAAACAAAAAAAACAAAAAAAACACAAAAAAAATAACAAAAAAAAAATGAAGCAAAACAAAACAAAACGTTTTTCTCTACAAAATACAAAAAAAAAAAAACAAATGTATGTTTTCTAAAAAACCAAAGAAAAAATTTTGTCTAGGACTTCAATTTCCAAAAGCAAAACCAAAAACCAAAACCAATCCCTAGGATCTCATTCTCCACTTCAAACAAAAACCCAAAATTTTTAGGATTCCCTTTAGAAATTTAGGATAAATTCATCTTAATCATGACTTTAATAAATAACTTAGCTAAATAAAAATCATAGACTTTTTCGGGAACTTAACCCAGCTATGACAGTACAAATAAAATAAAACCTCCTCCTCCTAAATTAGATACCGAAAGGGCGTTGTAGGGGTGCTAATCCTTTCCTACACGTAACCAACTCCCGAACCCATCTCTCGATAATGAGACCACACACTTAAGACTACTCAAAGTAGAGGGTATCCAACTGTACCCCAAAAACAGTTGATGGCGACTCTAAATTTTCTCACCATTGGTTTAGTTTGAGCTCACCCCAAAAGGGCCCGGACGAAAACCAGTGATGACAGCTGGCGACTCTGCTGGGGACAGTATAAGAATGAACACTTTAGAGAGTTAGGTCTAGAACTAGGACTTAGGAGGTTATATTTAATTGTGCTGTTGTATATATTTAACTGTCATACTAATTTATTTTTAGATATAATTGTGACTTATTTATTTTTAATACAGTTGTCGTTTAAACTGTGATTTACTTATACGCTTTAACTACCATGATAGTTGTGATTTATTGCTTTCCATACTTGTCGCATTCATGCATAACCCTACACCCGGGTTTAGCACAATTTAGGTTAGCGAGGTGCAGTACGGTCCCCAGCGCGTCGATCATTATCCGCAATGGGGCCTCGGACTCCTCACTCAAGCTTGAGGTTCTTTTAAGGCATGTCCTTTTAAGATCCCCCTCCGGTAAATCCCATGGTGTACGGAGCCCTCTATTGAGGAAGTTTGGGAACCAACGAATAAGATAGGGGTAGCAATAAAAGCCCATCAGGGGTATTGACCCACATTTTGTTTGCTCATTCCATGCCATGCTAACCTTTGTTTTGTAGGGTAGTCCTTAAGTCATCCCCTGCACATTTGATTGTCTTTACTATTGGTTTATTCTTTATCCTGACTTGTCATCCTAACCCATCATCATGCATAACATGACATTCATCATTCATATAGGCATGGCAACTTTCAGTCATCTCCTAAAAGGCCTCCAGGACAAGGAGACTGTCACAGTAGTGACCCAAGCATCAGGAGACATTCAACTTCGCCTTGGAGACTTCCCGTCAGGAGAGGCCTACAAGGCAGAACATGTTGTCATAGAAGATCAGCTGGACTACACTAAGGAAGTACAGACAATATGGAGGCAATGGTCAGACGAAAGGAAAAACATATACATACAACAGTTTGGGGATTTGCTCCATGTGACCGAGCTACTGGCCGATAAGGATATGCTTGGGGCAGCCATATATTTCTGGGAACCTCGACGGCGGTGCTTCAACTTCAACAGCCTAGATCTTGTTCCCACAATAGAAGAATACGAAGATTACCTGGATATCCCCGTGGAAAACAAAATGAAAATCTATCCGCCGAGCCCGGAAGGTCATGCCGAAGGGCCTTCTCGAGATTATGGGAAAGCCAGGTATGGGACTCACCGGCGGTCACAACTTACGGTGGGCGCGAATATCTCCCATGGGCAACAATCAAAGAGATAATACAAACTGCAATGGAAGCGGAGGCACACAAATTGCTTACACTAGCTATATATGGGCTAGTCATTTTCCCGAGGATACCGACCCACATTGATGGGGCAATTGTAGATTTGGTCCAGCAGGTGCTCAAAAGATGTGACCCTACTCCTGCTATCTTAGCTGAAACCATCCAATCTCTTACTTACCTAAGGAGTAAAGGCTCGGGACAGTTCATGGGGTGCTTACCTCTCCTATGTACCTGGTTGCAAGGTCATTTTCCCTGTAGTGTTCATCGTTTCCCTGCTGTTTATCAAGTACCAGCCACAACACTACTAGATATTCTGCTCAGCAAGTGGAGCCTACCAAAAGACTTTGAAAGCTGGAAAAAGAAGTTGGGGAACCTCACAGAAGCTGACATTACTTGGACTGCTCCTTGGATGCCGGTGGTCTCCATGACATATAGCTGCGGGGACTACAATTGGGTTCCACTTTTAGGCCCCTGGGGAGGAACTACATATGCACCACTGCAGGTGGTAAGACAAGTGGGGCGTCATCAGATTATTCCCATGCTCTTTGGCATGGAAGAGTGTGACTTCTCTTACAGCAGAACCATGCTCACAGAAGAAGGCAAGAAGATGTATCAAGCATGGTCCACACCACACAAGATTCAACCCAACAGTTCAAAACCTGGTGTTTTCCCAGCATACATATCTTGGAGGGCACAACACAAGCCAGCCTAACCCGAGACATGAAGGCTATCCTCCAGGAGAATCAGACTTTAAGGCAACAGATCCGAGAGGCTAGAAGCATCTCTAGAAGGAACTCTTCAAAGGCTGCACCGAGGGAAAAACAGATCGCGACCATAATGAAGCAGCGGGAGGATGCAGGTGAACGACCACCCCAGAGAAAGAGGCGTCGTGCTCCTTAGGAGATGACTGGAAGAATGCCTTAAGATCATGTAGTGATAGCTTTCATTTTACATGGCATTTCAGCACTGTACGTTTGCATTGAGTGTTTATATTGTGTGTTTTGTTTGCAATAAAGTTGTTTGTTTCTTTAACCCTCTGCATAGACATTCATGCATACATGCATATCAAATGAAAAATCAAATAAAAGTTCCCTTGTACCCAGGTGGGTAGCCGCCTCCCCTCCAGGATTGCGCACTCTTACAATCTCGGATCCCGGCGCAATCAAATACCTCAACCGCGACCAATGGCAAGAAGAAACAGAGAACGGACTCATGGGGTTGGAACAGTCACAACAAACCCTACAGGGGCAAATGTTCGCAATAATGGAAATGCTCACGAAATTGATCGAAGAAAGAGGAAGAATTCCGACCAGGGGGAACTACCAATCACCATCAAGAGCAAGGACAGGAGGTCGTTCGGTCACCCAACCTGGCTCCAAGCCAGGCACCCACATACCATCCTGCTATGGCACAACCTCCTACCCCAAATCAAACTCATTTCACTATGCCCGCACCAGGAAATGTAATGTAAGCGGTGAGTTCCCCAGCTCCTCAGGAAAATATTGAGTCGCCCGCTCTACGCCGACTCGAGGAAAGATTGAAGGCCGTAGAAGGCATTGACAGCTATGGTATGACCAGCCCACAAGATTTATGCTTAGTCCCTGGAGTGGTGCTACCGCCAAAATTCAAAATGCCAGATTTTGAAAAGTTCAACAGACACGATGTCCGAGGACACATCTGGCCATGTATTGTCAAAAGATGGCCGCTTATCTTTGGTGAAGACAAGCTCCTCATGCATTGTTTCCAGGAAAGCCTAAACCGGGGCATCCCTTCGCCGGTATTTTCAACCGAATGGAAACCGCATTAGGACATGGAAGGAATTAGCTACTTCCTTCTTGGCACAAGACAAACATGTCACCGAGCCGGCCTGGATCGACCGACCCTACGATCTATGGAGAAGGGATCCGAAGAGAATTTCAAAGATTATGCACGAAGATGGAGAGAGGCATTGTGGAGGTCCAACCTCCCCTTACCGAAAGAGAACTCATTACTCTTTTTATCAACACACTAAAAGGTGTCTACTATGAGAAGTTGATCGGTAACGTCTCCAACAGCTTTGCAGACTTGGTCGCATCCGGTGAACGAGTAGAAAGTGGAATTAAAGGTGGAAAGCTAAAGGGTGATGCGGCTGAGGCATCAAAACGGTTTCAACCACCAGCAAAGAAGAAGGAAAATGAGAGCAACCTGGTATACCAAGCGCACCGGTCAATACAACCAACATTCTACCAAGCGCCAGGGTCTTTATGAGGGGCACCGGTAAATGCTTATGCTTCGCACCCGCACCACCTCCCCAATTCATGCCATACCTGCCGCAAGGAGGGGTTCCATTTCCATATCCAATGACACCTAATCCGTTTCAACCGAGAGTGCCATACCCAGAGCAACCAAGGCCAGCAAGTCAAGAAGGACCGGGAGCCTCATTCCAAGGACAGGGGCAACCAAGGGCCCAGACCCAGCAAGCAGGAGCGAATCAGGCTTCTCGCCGACCACGACAGGAGTTCGACCTGATCCCAATGACATATGCCAAATTATATCCCAAGCTTTTAGAAGCAAGGATGGTAACTCCTATACCCTTGGGAGAAATAAAGACTCCTCCCCCGGCCTGGTATAAGCCAGATGCTAGATGTGAGTATCATGCAGTAGAACTGGACATGATATCGAGAATTGTTTAACATTCAAAAGGAAGGTTCGGACATTAAAGGATGCAAAATGGCTGGATTTCTCCGCACCGTCTTGGGACGCCGAATGTGAACAGCAATCCTCTCCCGAACACTCCAATAATGTTGCTAATATCGAAAATGAAGCACGGCTGGAAAGGATCTCCCAAGTACAAATGGAGAAAACACATTTGTTTACTCATTACAGGAACATGGCTATATACTTGCTAAAGACACGCCAAGGGCAGGAAAAGGAATAGATGGGGAAAAACAATGCCCTTATCACAAGATGTCACGGGGACATGACATTGCAGAATGCACTGAGTTTTCCGAGGTGGTGCAAAAACTCATGGACCAAAGGATAATAGAATTCTCAAGAGGAGGAATGGACAACCAAAGCCACATGATCCAAGAAGATCATTCATACAAATCGCCATGGGTGCCAACACCCCTTGTCTTAACCGTTAAGGCTCCCGGAGAACCCGGTTATCGCCACATGGAATCAAGCCTCTCACTATCCATGCCTCAAGTCTCGTGCCGGACAAGAGGGAAAGGACCGAAATCCCACAACTACCGCATGGAATTGCACCCCTCACCATAGGTGTTCCTGCTCCTTTCCCCTATAAACCGATAAAGCAGTCCCATGGAATTACGGTTGTGAAGTAGTCCAGGGGGGCCACCGCTATACAGAAAAGAAGACCAGGAGCGGTCAGGCTTACGCCCCTGAGATAGTTGACAAAGCAAGGAAAGAAAAAGCTGTAGAACAAGACATTGAGCCTACACTGGAAGCAACAAAGAAGGGAACACCGATCACCGAAGAAGAAACCACAGAATTTGAAACTCATGAAGTAGAGCGAGTATAATATTGTGGATCAATTAAGTCGGCAACCAGGCTCGCATCTCCTTGCTCTCATTAATGATGGATTCCCAACCTCACCGGGAAGCACTGCGGAAGGTTCTAAGCCAAGCCTACGTTCCTCCAACCATCTCGATCGCGAATGTGGATGGACTCACCAGTAACCTCATCCTGAATAACGTAATTAGCTTTGGAAATGACGAGCTACCCCAAGAAGGAAAAGGGCACATAAAAGCTCGCACATCACGGTCAAATGCAAGGAGCACACCATAGCCCGTGTACTTATTGACAACGGCTCGGCCTTGAACATTATGCCCTTGCATATACCGCAAGAACTTCCAATTGACACGTCCTATATGCGTCCCTGTACGATGAAGGTACGGGCATTCGATGGAGGAAAGCGTGACGTGGTGGGAACTCTGGATGTTCCACTCATGATTGGGCCAACTACTTTTACGGTGGAATTTCAGGTAATGGACATCACTCCATATTATACCGTTTCTTTGGGAAGACCCTGGATCCACATGGCAGGGGCAGAGCCGTCCGTCTCCACCAAAAGATGAAGTTTGTAATGGGGGACCAGCTCATCCGCATCTCCTGGAGAGACAAGTTTCCTCGTCACCAAGCCGGCATCGCACCTTATGTTGAAAACAACGAAGATGTGCCAGAATGCTCCTATCGGGCATTTGAGATGGTGAATGTCACTTCGTCCCGGATCATTGTCTCTCAGAAGGCTGAAAGAATGGTTGCGACCACCATGATCAAGCAAGGGTACAAACCGGGGCAAGGATTAGGCCTGACGACTCAAGGGATTCGAAACCCCGACCATCCGAGAAAATACCGAAAAGTCTGGGCTAGGCTACGTCCCTACAAAAGCCGACAGACGAGAGAAGCTATCAAGAAGAGGGAAGTCAGAATGGCAAGATTGCAGAAAAGGCCAGTACAAGAAGAAAGGAGAAGCTTTCCCCCTTTGAATGTTACATTCCGAAGTGGAGGGTTTATCCACAAGAGCCAACCTGAGCCCAAGACGGGGACTGTAGCCATGCTGGACATAAATGAGCATGTACCAAGTGAGATGGTTCAGTTAGTGCAAGAGGATCCCAACCAGCCACTGAACAATTGGACCAGCCTGGACCTCCCCATAATGTAATGCTTACGGGTCACTGGGATTTAATGTATTCTATTCTAATGTACTTTGAAGCCGTGAACATTTGTTTTTCCTTAAACCTTCCAATAAAATGTGTTTTTCAAATCTTTCATGGTGCATTCCATTCATCACATATGCATATCATATTTGGTTACCAACTTGTCATTCTCTTATAAACAGGTATCACAATGTCAATGAAAATATAGTATGCGAAAGCGAAACGAGATGCCAAAGGTTTGACCAAAGTCCAAACTGGGAGCAGCCCGTGTTCGAAGCTGATGAGAATGAGATAGAAGAGACACCTGAGCTACCAGGGGAGATTATACGCCTATTGGAAAGGGAAGACCGTTTATCCGTCCCAAGTGAAGACCCAGTAGAAATAGTGAATTTGGGGACGACAGCCGAACCAAAAGAATTGAGGGTGGGGTCTTTGATAGCTACCGACATCAGGAGGAAGTTAACCGAGCTGTTGAGAAGCTACATCGACATTTTTGCATGGTCATACCAAGATATGCCTGGATTAGACACAGATATAGTGCAACATCACATACCCGTGAAGCTAGAGTGCAAGCCAGTACAGCAGAAATTGCGAAGAATGAGGCCAGAGATGATACTGAAGATTAAAGAAGAAGTCAAAAAGCAATGGGATGCAGGTTTCCTAAGTGTCTCCCATTATCCAGAATGGGTCGCTAATGTTGTACCAGTACCAAAGAAAGGAGGCAAAGTACGCATGTGTGTCGACTATAAAGATCTGAATTGGGCCAGTCCGAAAGACAACTTCCCGCTTCCTCATATTGATACCTTAGTAGATAATACGACAAAACACGCCCTATTCTCATTCATGGATGGTTTCTCGGGCTATAATCAAATTCGTATGGCCCCCGAACACAAAGAGAGGACCACATTCACGACACTTTGGGGCACCTTCTGCTATAATGTGATGCCTTTTGGTCTGAGAAACGCAGGGGCAACCTATCAGCGAGCCATGGTGACCCTATTCCATGACATGATGCATAAAGAAGTCGAGGTATATGTGGATGACATGATAGCCAAATCTCGAAGCACTGAAGATCATATTGAAGTACTCCGCAAGCTCTTCAATAGGCTACGGAAATATCAGCTGAAATTGAACCCCAAAAAGTGCACTTTCGGAGCCCTGTCGGGAAAACTATTGGGTTTCATTGTGAGCCAAAAGGGAGTTGAAATCGATCCAGATAAAGTTCGAGCTATCCGAGAAATGCCGCCACCACGGACCATCAAGGAGGTTAGAGGATTCCTAGGGCGACTGAATTACATTGCCCGATTTATTTCCCAATTGACAACCACCTGTGAACCCATTTTCAAGACTTTGCGAAAGAACAATCCAGAAATTTGGAATGACAAGTGTCAAGAAGCTTTTGACAAGATCAAGCAATATCTGTACAATCCACCCATTTCGATCCCACTAGTACCGGATAGAGCTCTGATCTTATACTTGACCGTTCAGGAGTCAGCGATGGGTTGTGTCTTGGGGCAACATGATTCTACAGGCAAGAAGGAGTAGGCCATTTATTATCTCAGCAAGAAGTTCACCATCAATGAAGAAAACTACACGCCTTTGGAGAAGACGTGCTGTGCTCTTGTCTGGATAACGAGAAGATTGAGGCAATACACCCTTTATCATACTACTTGGCTGATTTCAAGGCATGATCCGCTCAAATATCTCTTGAAAAAACCATCCATTTCTGGAAGAATCGCCAAATGGCAGTTGATCCTATCGGAGTACGATATCATCTACGTACCTCAAAAAGCCATAAAAGGAAGTGCGATAGCCGACTATCTAGCAGATAGAGCGCTGGAAGACTTTGAGCCCATGACTATTGGCTTCCCAGATGAGCACATTAACATCATTTTGGCCGAAGTATCAGATATATGGACGATGTGGTTCGATGGAGCCTCTAGTCTCTTAGGTCACGGTGTTGGGGCCATCCTGATATCCCCAAAAGGCGAACATTTCCCCATGGCAGCAAAGCTAACCTTCCCTTGTACAAACAATGTGGCAGAGTATGAGGCTTGTGTGATGGGACTTCAAGAAGCCATTCACAAAGGAATCAAAAAATTACGAGTGTTCGGCGATTCGGCACTCATCATTTTTCAAGTAAGGGGTGAATGGGAGACTCGAAACCATAAATTAATCCCATATCGAAAGCACGTTGCAGAGTTAGCCGAACAATTCGAAGACATCACATTTGAACATATGCCCAGGGAATGCAACCAGCTCCCTGACGCGCTGGCAACTCTAGCCTCCCTCCTTCGACTAGACACAAAGTTGGAAGTTCAGTCTTTCGATATCCGTATACAAGATGCTCCTGCACATTGCATGGCCATTGAAGGACATACTGAAGAAAAACCTTGGTTTGAGGACGTCAAAATATTTGCTTAAGCAAGAATACCCAGCAGAGGCCACTGAATTTGATAAGAGAAATATCCGAAGGTCAGCATCCAACTATTATATTGATGGCCCAATTCTATATAAGAGAAACCACGACATGGTGCTATTGCGGTGTGTGGCAAAAGAAGAATCAACACAAATCATGAAAGAAGTGCACGAAGGGGAATGTGGTTCACATGCAAACGGACATGCATTAACAAGACAAATCATGCGAATGGGCTACTATTGGGTCACCTTGGAAAAAGATTGCATTGAATATGTGCGCAAATGCCTCAAGTGTCAAATTTATGGCGACAAGATTCAAGTACCGCCGTCTAAACTACACGTGATGGTCTCCCCGTGGCCGTTCTCACTCTGGGGCATTGACGTTATCGGACCAATATCCCCAAAAGCGTCTAATGGTCATCGTTTCATTTTGGTAGCCATTGATTACTTCACCAAGTGGGTAGAAGCAGCATCATACGCTAACGTCACACAAGTCGTGGTACTTCGATTTATACGGAACAACATCATATGCCGATATGGTCTTCCCGAGCAGATCATAACGGACAATGCTGCCAATTTGAATAGCCGGATGATAGGGAGGTTGTGCGAAACATACAAAATTCAACACCGCAACTCGACCCCTTATCGCCCAAAGATGAATGGAGCAGTCGAGGCAACCAACAAGAACATCAAGAACATTATCAGAAAGATGACCGAAACGTACAAAGATTGGCACGAGAAGCTATCTTACGCTTTGCACGCCTATCGTACCTCAGTGCGTACATCGACTGGGGCAACTCCATTTTCTTTGGTCTATGGCATGGAAGCAATTCTACCGGTCGAAGTGGAGATACCTTCCCTCCGAATACTTAAGGACACTCAGCTCGAAGAAGCAGAATGGGCCCAAAGTCGTTATGAGCAGTTGAATTTAATTGAGGGCAAGCGCCTGGCAGCAGTCTGCAGAGGACAGCTGTATCAACAGAGAATGATGAACAATTACAATAAAAAGGTGAAGCCCAGAAGCTTTCAAGAGGGTGATCTTGTCCTCAAGAAGATCTTGCCAATCCAGCATGACCATCGAGGAAAGTGGACTCCCAATTATGAAGGCCCATATGTTGTGAAAAAAACATTCTCGGGAGGCGCATTGATCCTTGCCAAAATGGATGGAGATGAGCTTCCTAATCTAGTGAATAGTGACGCCGTCAAAAAGTTTTATGCTTAACCCTCATGTCTCCCAACAAGATTCTCATTCCTGTAATGAGCGGACTTGGTGAAAACCCAAAAGGGCACCAAGGGTAAAATACAAAGCTCCAACAAAAGGCAAAAAAGAAAACAAAGGCGGACTTGGTGAAAACCCGAAAGGGCACCAAGGGTAAAATACAAAGCCAACAATAAATCTTGAATGGTGAAATCAGTCAGAATTTGAAAGGATCAGGACCACAACAAATAGGGTCCATTACAAGCAGTAGAGACAACATCATCCAAAAACAGCGACTGCAAACAGTGAAAGATTTGGTCAAACCTGCGGCACACTCGAATCAAATTTGTACATTATGCTTCTAAAGACTTGCGATTCTGTTTATCAGATTATAACAATAGGACACTTTTTATGATATAAATATGTTTTGTGTAATTAAACCAGCAAAAATCTTTCTCTCTGTAATCATGTTACATCTTCTTCATTTCACATTTAAGTAGAACATCTTAAATCCCCAGTAAGCTCTTCTAGCATTGCCTTATGAGTAGGGCCAAGCGCAAAATCCCCAAACAACTTAAAGCCCCCAACTCGGAGTACTCATATCTCCATGGGATATCACTATCCCCAGAGAAGTTGTCAAATCAAGCTCCTCAATATGGCGAAACGAAATTTAACAGACCTTTCATGCACAACAGGGAGTTCCCCAGCAAAGACAGGACAGACTTTCCATCCAAAGAGAACATTGTTCCCCAACAAGTTGAATGTTAGCCAACCTCTCCAACAACAGCCAAACCCTCAGTGATACATTGCATGACATCACATTGCATCATATTTCACCACGAGTTGAGGTTTATGCACCCTCGTATACAGCATATCGCATTCCATGCATCATTGGCACACATTCAACATGTTCTGTAATTGTAGGAATTTTGCTGCCTCTGGAGATCCTAGGAGCTCATATTCAGCCAACTTCTCTTCAAGCTATCCCAGCTTTCCTTAACTGTACACCTCTTCTTTTGCAATTTCCCCAAGCTCTAAGCGCATCCCTTTTGGCAATTGACAAACTTTTCCCATTTTGGGTCACCTCGTAGAGCGATCTCCTTGAGTGAACTCGTAGAGGGAGCTTAAATTGGGTTACTTCCCAAACTCACCAATTCTTTAAAGCATTTCCCCAAATACCATTTGATGTCTCCAACAAGTCTTCCCAATTCAAGCCTATCGTTGCTGTGGGCTATTTATTTTCGGCTCAAGCCTATCGTTGCTTGTGGGCTACCATTTTTCAATTCAAGCCTATCGTTGCTGTGGGCTATCCGTTTTCAATTCAAGCCTATCGTTGCTGTGGGCTTTTCATTTTCAATTCAAGCCTATCGTTGCTGTGGGCTGTCCATTTGCAATTCAAGCCTATCGTTACAGTGGGCCTTTCATTTTCCTGTTTTCACTTTAAGCCTATCGTTGCTGTGGGCTTTCCATTTTCAATTCAAGCCTATCGTTGTAGTGGGCCTTTCATTTTTCACTTTAAGCCTATCATTGCTGTGGGCTTTTCCATTTTCACTTTAAGCCTATCGTTGCTGTGGGCTTTCCCGTTTTCACTTTAAGCCTATCGTTCTTTGCGCGGGCTATCCATTTTCAGTTCAAGCCCATCGTTGCTGTGGGCTATCCGTTTTCAATTCAAGCCCATCGTTGTTGTGGGCCCTTTTTCCATTTTTAATTCGAGCCTATCGTTGTTGTGGGCCTTTCAATTTTCAATTCAAGCCCATCATTGTTGTGGGCCTTTTTCCATTTTTCAATTCGAGCCTATCATTGTTGTGGGCCTTTTCTCTTTTTCAGTTCAAGCCTGTCATTGTTGTAGGCTTTCAATCTCCGGTATTAAGCGGCCTTAGATGACTCATCAAGGTATTATCCAAGCATACCGGCCTGTGAAGCCCCTTTTCCCTCTCGGGGACAAACCCAACCGTCGCACTTCTTCCTCTAGGTAAGTCAGGTAAGTGCTCCAACCCGTCCAAAATGACTCCCTTTTTATCTTTGTCTGTTGTTTGTATACAAACGGTGCACAAAGAGGGGCAAGTAGGACCCTATTTTGTCCGGGTTGGACATACTAACCCCATTTGATATACCTTTCTGCCCATGCCATATACCTTATTGAACAGGTCCACAATGATCCCATACTTCCAAGGAATGGTCTACCCCAATCGGCACGAGATGGATACAATTGACACGGATGGGGGAGTTCAAAATTAATGACTTTTGCTACAAGTCCTTGAAGCGCCCCAAGACCAACACCAGGTGATGGAGGATGAAAATTCGAGACCAACGCACTTGACCGAGCTCAAATCGGACTTAAAATGAAGAAGTTATGGCCAAAACAACTTTCGTTGGAAAAAGTCAAACTTGCCAAAAGACGGTCAATGCCCCTGGTCAAACTGCCCGCAAAAGTGATCATGCGAAACTCTTCAAAATGCCTATGTAGGCGAATACGGATCTCCCCAAACAATTCCTGGAAGGTTATCCAGTTTTGCATTTTTGGTGGGGGTAAAAAGGTAATTAAAAGTTAAAAAAAAAAAGTTAAAAAAAAAAAACAAAAAAACAACAAACATCCCATCCGAATTCTTTTTCTTTCCTTTTCTTCTCACTTCTCTCTTCACTTTGCCAGCATTCATACATACACTCACCCCCATTCCAAACCTAGAAAGTCTGCAACATCATTGTCAATTCCCCAATTTTATTTTCGTTCCCCTTTTTTTCATATTTCAAGCAACAAATACCAAAAACAAAAAAAGAAGGTCCATTCGTAGTCGTTGCCAGCAGGACCCTGTCTCTAGCCTGATTCCGACCGACTGCTCTTGGATTTTCATCCACCTGTCAACGCCGCTGTTACAAGAATTTCAGGCTAGAGCTCGAGTCAGTTTATTTTTATTTTTTTACTCTTTATTTTGATTTACTTTGTTCCACTTCACGCATCTATATATTATTATATTGTTTTGTTTTGTGTTGCCTTAATATAGGGTTGTAATTTGTAATAGCAAGTAGTAAGAAAAAAAACGGAGAGCAAAGAAAAAGGGAGAGTGATATGAAAAAAAAAAAAGGGGAAGAAAGAGAGTGGTCTTAATTGTTGTCATTCTTATTTATTTTCATTTTTCGAATGCCACTTGCACACACCTCACATTTATTTTGACAGTGCACCATAGTTAAAAATTCAAATATGTATGTGTAGATTTAGTTTCAATTCTGTCAAAAAATGTGTTTTCCAAACAAAAAAAAAGAGCTTCAATGTTTTCAAACCAAAAAATTAGTACTTCAATTTCCAAACAAAAAAAACAACAAAAAAAAACACAAAAAAAAATAACAAAAAAAAATGAAGCAAAACAAAACAAAACGTTTTTCTCTACAAAATACAAAAAAAAAAAAAAACAAATGTATGTTTTCTAAAAAACCAAAGAAAAAATTTTGTCTAGGACTTCAATTTCCAAAAGCAAAACCAAAAACCAAAACCAATCCCTAGGATCTCATTCTCCACTTCAAACAAAAACCCAAAATTTTTAGGATTCCCTTTAGAAATTTAGGATAAATTCATCTTAATCATGACTTTAATAAATAACTTAGCTAAATAAAAATCATAGACTTTTTCGGGAACTTAACCCAGCTATGACAGTACAAATAAAATAAAACCTCCTCCTCCTAAATTAGATACCGAAAGGGCGCTGTAGGGGTGCTAATCCTTTCCTACACGTAACCAACTCCCGAACCCATCTCTGATAACGCAGACCACATACTTAAGACTACTCAAAGTAGAGGGTATCCAACTGTACCCCAAAAACAGTTGGTGGCGACTCTAAATTTTCTCACCATTGGTTTAGTTTGAGCTCACCCCAAAAGGGCCCGGACGAAAACCAGTGATGACAACCACCACAAAAGATGAACGGCTAAGATCAACTACGCAGTATGGGCAACAGATCTGCCAATTCAAAGCAGATCACCCATCCCTTGCACTTCCGCATTTTCAGTGGCGAGAAGTCAAACTGTCGGGATGAACACATGACGCACATGCACTTTATCCTTAAACAATTATCTCTCGCACGCAAAAAGGAGTAAGAATAAAATCCATTCTCACAGAAAGCAAGGAACTCAGAATTGAATATACATTATTCTGTGTACGAAAAATAAAAGAATCTTTTGTAGAATTGAAGTAAGAGTTCCAACGCTAGAGGGAGAGACTCTGAGAGAATTCTTCCAAGTACTATGTGCTGTGTTGAACGAAGAACAAGAACAATCATTTGATTAATCACAAACTCTTGTTCATCAAAGATCCAGCACTACCACCGAGTCTAATCTCTATATGATTTTCCACAATCCAAACTATCATAGATCATTCCTTTCACATCTGAGATCTGTTAAGCAAAGAGCATTTACTCACATCTCAGATTTGTCTGATAGTTCATTATAACTCTCATTATCACTCTCATTTCATATTGTCATCTTCTCCATTACTACTTCCATCATAGTTGCCCATAGAAGAATCAAAAACCAGCTAACAGTCTAGCTTCCGCGCACGAAAAAAGTCTATTCACTCCCCCTCTAGACTCACTTTGGGACTTATAGATCATTTTGAGCTCATTTTTTTATTTGTAGCTATTGATGAGAGCTACAGTATTCAAACTTTCATAAGAAGTTTGTGGCTTTCATAATTTCAAAAAATACTCTTCCGCCTTCAAATCCAAATTTTATGCATCTGCATATATTTTAATACATCACATCTTTGATTTCTCCTCTTATACACTTTTTGGGAAGTAACGCACAACATGTCGTTTCGTGAAGACACTGTAAATGCGTAGAATAGTGCTTCAGTTTATTACAATACAACTATTTTTTTAATCGAATCGATTTAAATGCTGCATTGTTTTCGCCATCAGGCCGCGCATTGTTATGACACACCGTGTAGTGATTTTTCAGCCATAGTGAAGGTATCACTGGACCGACACGTAAATCCGACTTTAAATCCGATAAAATCATTTGATCAAAATATTTATTCTTTCAATTCTTTTGATTTGTATTTAGCTACCATTAACTAAAAAATTAATTTAAATAATTGAATACAAATTCAAAAAGTCCCAATTGAGAATATTGTACTTCAAAATTTTTGTGTATTGCAAAGAATATGGTTAACATATAAATTTTTATCATGGATATGAGTAGGCCCAACCCACCCCAATCTTCCCTATCTATGTGTTCTCTCTGATGGAAACTAAGGGAAAATCATGATTGAACCCATGGTAATAAAATCTAAATCGAATAGATTGACATAGTAGTAACTTGACCATTAGCCAACATTCCCCTTATTTGATATTCAGATATGATTATTTCAACTATGAGTGTTTGGAACCTCTTATTTGAAAAAAAGGTTTTCTGAGACTAGAGAAATATAATTCACTATTTTTTAAATGAATATATTCATTAGCAGGTCCGACCTTATCATGAGCTAGCAAACAAAATCAGGACAATACGTGTTCCTTTTTTTTTCCCCCCTAAGTGGATGGAGTGATTGTCTCGTGTGTAGATGACTAGATGGGCAGTTGAAATAGTCACAGGAGAGAGATGGGGTGACAGTCCATGATGGAGAGCAAAATTGTTATATCATGGGCTCAATCATCAATAAATCGTTTGCAGACAAAATCATATTCTTAAATTGTTAGTGTTTTGTGCAGTTGAATGATAGTGCAATGATATTCGATGGAAATATTCTCATACAGATAAATGATATATGGATATCAAGTGCCTCTCTTGAATAAAATACGCGTATCCTAAGAAAATGCTTTTTGAGCAAATATGGACCTTAATATTGAATTCGAAAATTTTGAGCCCCAATAACCACTGCCAGGTTGTGCTCCATGGAGGTTTTATTATTGTTATCGTTGGAGCAATTTCACCATATATTTTTATTTTATCAATATTTTAGAGAATTTTTTTTTACATATTTTACAAATTTAACTCTAATATTTCTTTCTCTAGTTTATCTTTATTACGATTAAAATAATTATTTTAATTTTAATTAATTTTTTTTATCTCTCACTATTAATACTTATATGGACAGATCCATCCAGAAACTTCAATATGGAATGGATACAAACTGTTAAGATTAATATACCTTACATCTAGAAACGGTTATTCCAAACTATATATGATGAAAGATGAATACCATTTAAATCACAAACATGAAAGCATAGAAAGTTTAACAAATCTTTCAATAAACAAGTCAGATAATTTTTTAAAATTATATAATTTATTTACTATTTTTATAATTAGCACCATCTTCATTACAAATATTTTAGCCCAGTAAATTATATTACTAATTAATTGTAATCGTGTATATATATATTTTTCAAAATTCAGAGGGATCATGGCTTTGGCCTCGAAGCCTGTTCCCGAATACATGTAAAGAGAATGAAGATGTAAAGAGAACGAAGAGTGAGTACTATTAAAAATATTATAATATTAAATAAAGAGAGTCTTTATCGATATTTACAAATAAAAAATAAATTATTTATTCTTTAAATGTAAAAGAAAAAAAAGTAATATAATATTATTTGACTATATTTATAAATAATAAAGTCTATTCTAATTATTCTATCATTTATAATCATTTATATTTATAGAACATGATATTAATCCCGTAACATTATAAGCACTGGTTGTTTGGGAGGAGACAAAACCGTTTTATCATTGCTCAACATGAGGATAATATTAGGCCTACCAATGGTGCTCTCTTGGACGCATAACAACCCCACTTGGATGCATCGTTTAACCTCAGGATCGGACCTTGCAATGAATCACTCATTGATGTGTCGATTATCTCCAAGGCCCGACCTTCACTCCATAGCTCCCAAACTTGAAAATTAGATGTTGTATGACCAATTAGTTTCATATGGAAATGAATAACAGTTAGAATAAAGTAAGTTATTGAATTTCATCACTAACGTCCAAGTTGTATTAAATTTGATAATGGATTATTTTGATGAGGCCAAGTTTTTCTTCCCATGTATGATTTCTAATATTAGAATAACAAAGGTAAGACATCGGATTTCGTGGAGATCATTTCATGTAGTGCATACTCAAGTGACATGTAGACCTTAAATGGCAACAAATTAAACACTTATAAATTTATTATAACATTCAATAAACTTCTACTTATTATTTACACAAGCTACTTAAGCATCTCAACCATCACACTAAAATCAATCTTATATTGGTTTTTAGCCAAACTTACAATGTGCCAACCACTCTTTTAGTGTTTGCTTGGCTTTGATTTACTCTAAGATCCTTGCCATGTTGAAGTCTAAACTCTTAGAATTTATCTTATTATCATGTAATATGTTAACTTTTAAATTTCTTTGAACAATCCTTAATCTCTAGTCCTCGTGTATATACAAAATTCCTCATGTGATTCCTATAATGATTTCGTAGTGCTTTTTACAATCTAAAGTTGCATGTATTGTTAGTCATACACTTATATATGAACATTTTTCTTCATCTTGAATACAATAACTCGAAATTTTGATGAGATTATGATATTGAAGCCTTGTAATTAATAAATTTCATTATTGAATTCTTTTGGCCTAAATGTTTTGGCATTCTTTTCAATAATATTCTCACCCCGTTGGTCCTAAACTAACCCTAAAATGTAGTTGCATGTGTATACAATTTGTAAAATGATAAACAAATCATTATTTCATTTTGAAATATTATTGTAAAAGATTGAGATATTACTTTATAAACTAGGTCGAATTCACCTTCTCCTAATTTGTTTGAAAAGTTGTTTGTAGCTAATTTAATTTTGCTTATCTTAGAGAATGGAAGGTTGATCATCCTATGATTTCCTTCACATTCATCCTTTTCTTCATACTCACTATTAGATGTGTTTCTATTGTATGATACTAATAATGATCTCATATGATCAACGTCTATATAGAAAAACAACCAAATATGAACTTACAAATAGTTGGCACACAATGTCCCCTAATTAAACTAGCAAAAAAACATGCACTTACCAACAAGCCTTGAATGTTAATTTTACAAGCAATAACGTACAAGTAGCCACCAATAGAAGGCTTAAAAAAATAAGAACCAAAAGAGCCATCACCAATGTATTTTCAATCAAATAAAAAAACATAAATTACATATAAGTTAAATGTAAAAATTAAGTTAACTTTCATATTCTAGTTTGATGGTTTGAAATTAGTTTCCGAGAGAGATAAAGTAGAGTGTGTGATAAAAAAGGAAATGTAAATCACAACAAAGAATTGTAATTTTCATTAATTGAATTACATTGAATTACAATGTTTAAAGATTTACAAAGCTACCCACTAACACTATGATTCTAAAATTTCTCTATGATTATCATGATTTTAAAATTTCTCCATAATTACTAACTATGACTCACAAAGTAATTAATGTTTAAAATGTAGGAATAAACTTTGACACAATTAAAATAAAACACTCATCTCTTCAACTTTGAACTAGACACATATTTAGCTTCGACCTTGAACACACATACTTTTTTGACCTTGAATGACAAATAAAGTGTGATAAAACGTATTGGATTACATATTTGTTGTGGGTGGCTGTGCCCAGGGGCAGCATTTATTCAGTTCCTAGTGTGTGTAGCTGCATGTTGGAAGAAAGAAAGAATAAAAATAGATAGAATTAAAAAAATAAATCGGCATCGCACTAACATTGTAATGCACTTCTTGGGCTTAGTCCACTTGACGATTCTTCTGTTCTATCGATTTACTCATGTACCTTACCCTAGCATCGGCAGGTGCAGTAGACACAAACACTGGTTGCAAACGTTTCACCTCCGTTGCTCTTGCCTCTTTTGTCTTGTCTCTCTGACATCCGACGCCCAGATGCCAAGTCGTGGATCTTGGACGGCCGAGAAGGAGTGATGACACCACGCCGCAACATCCATTCTGCCCGACTCCCCTCCCTCCAGCCGATGACAGCACAAAGCGTGACACATTGATTGATCGATGCCTCCTCTGGCACAGGCGCGTAGCTCTGCTCCTTGGCTGCTCGACACCTCTTCTCTCTAGACAAACTGATACTTTGCTCTCCCAATATGATAATTTGCTATTTGCCTCTTTCTTTTTTCAATTTCCATCATAAATATGACTTTGACTCTTAGTAATTTGATATTCAATTCAAAATAGAAATTTGAATTGTTACTTGTTAAGTTTTTGATATACGAAATTTTAAAATACATTTATCTAATAATTACTGGCTAGTATTTGATATATTGTGGTGTCTTATATTATATTTTAGTTTTACAAATTACAATGAATATATTATGATGTTATATTTAAGATTTATAATAAATATTGAACATCTTAAATAAATTTATTGGAGCCATCCCTAGCTGTGCTGACCATTATTCACAGCTATGTTGATCATGGTGTCATTCCTAGCCTTGGAAGTGGCTTGACTTGTTGTTTGTTGAAATTGTTATCAACCTAGTGTATTAAGAAGATGATATTTTGTGTTTGGGCAAGGACTTTTGACCACATTGCTTACAGAAGACTAAGGGCGCGAGCGCCTCAGTGGGGGTCTCGCTGCCCGATCAGCGAGTAAGGGTTAAGGGGGTAGCGCTGCTAAAAGAATTTATTTTGGAGAGAATAGGAGCAGATAACGTATGCTGTTAGAGCACATGACATGGGCTACAACACTGTTACGCTCTCAAATCCCGAAGGGACTGGAACTATGATCGTGACTTCCCCATGCCCGCACTCAAAGGGTTAAGGCGTTAGTGACTAGCACTAATATGGACTACACATCGGGTGCTGTCTGAGATATACATATACAACCATACATCAGGGGTATTTCTGTATAATCCCACATAATATGAAACTAAGGAAAATAATTTATTAATAATAAAGTTGACATAAATCCAATATAAATTTCACAGACCAATTGTCCATATATTCAATAAATAAAACCAAACATTATATTTTACTAAATCCATAAACTAAATTATGACAAAATACAAAATAAATAATAATTAACTTCAAACTAACCTCTAGCTAATTAGCTGGTAATTGAAAGATCTCAGTAAGTAGGAGTGAGCACAATTGCCTAATAGATAATCCACAACTCCATACCACCCTATAATCCAATCAAACTCGGCTAACACCTACATGATAGGTGTATGCTTGTGCCAGTATAGTGTTTTAACTACCATACAACTCACTGAACATTTAAATCATATACAAATTCATATATCGATATTAGAAATAATTACACATAACGAAACATAAGGACAATAACACTCACAATAAGATACCACAATATAACATACCAGGGTAAACAACACTATTAATCACCCAAGTTTCCAACCATTCACATTATATAAGTAATCACATCATTACAATAGTCAAGCAAGTTAATCAACTCTATAAAACAAATATCAATGTCCCCCACCATCCACTACTCCACCTATCTCAACAACATTTTTCTTAACCGGTCATATGTGAAACATTGGCTTCCAGTCTGCCACATATGCACATAGTTATTCATCAGGCATATGTGAGACCCGTAATGTTTTTGATGACAACTAGTCACATATGAGACTTAAATTAACTAGCCAGAGATCTACGGCCTTTTATCAGCTCTATATGGAACCTACGATTAACCCAATCAATTTTACACGCACCAAGGCACACTCATACAATCAATAACAATCTCTACACGTCCAGGCCATCAAACAGTTAGCAACATGGCTTGTCGGTCGTTAACATAATTATAACACAATTAATCAAACATCAGGATCAACACCCATTCTCACATCACAACATTTCCATAGTCAAACAACCACCTTTGTAATGCATCTAATACAATCCATAATATAACCACACAGTGCCTAGAGGCCTCTAACAATAAATCACAATTTCAATATAAAGTTTACATAACCCAATAGTGATATTTAACACTGATGTAAATATGAAAAATCATCATTTAGATCTTCCCCATAAGGTACCAGTCTTATTAATCATTTATTGTAAGTTATTTGGACATTTTAAATCAAGCAAGACGATGAAAATCAGTACTCTGTCGCCATCCACAGAAACTCCAGCCGCAAACCGCAGAAACCTTCTGCCGCGGCGATTACTTTGCACAACCACGGCCACCGACCACACGAACTGCTGTCTGTTCAGACCGGTTTTCCAGCCCAAGCCCAGTTTCATGAATGGTAGCATGGTGTCGGTGAGGTAATCGAAGCTTTGCCATAACATTCTACGCGACGGTAGCTGGATTATTTCAAGATTACCGGTATTTAACAGCCTCGCCGACACGGAACCTACGACGTTGTTGCCGCCGTCGTGGGATGCGGTGGAAACATTGGTGGGCCAGAGTGGTGTGTTGTTCTTTGTGTTGCTGTTCCTTGCAGTGAGGATAGGGTTGCCAGCGGCGTTAAATGAAACGAGGCCAGAGGAGTCGATGGCTGTTACGGTTGGCGACCCACACGACCGTCTGTTCGTCGGGGCGGAAGAATCCGAGGATGAAGTTATGTCCGTCGGATATTAAAACGTCGACGTCAGCGAGGGATTGAGTTGGGCGTGCCCGTCGGATATTAAAATGTCGACGTCGGCGAGGGATTGGGTTGGGCGTGAGGGTGGAACTGATGCCGCGGAAGTGCAAAGTTTGACCAGTGTTATTGTTATTGTAAGGAGGAGAAGAGGCACGGCAACGTTGCGCATTAATTAATTTTTCTGTTTTTCTACTTGGTATATATGATGGTTCATATTTCATATATATAATATATAATGAAACATGCAGACGATACAGACCAGTTTTATTTAACTAATTACAATTAAACACTGTAATTGGTTGATCGAAGATGTAACGGTCCAATTCGAATATATATATATATGTGTGTTTTTTTTTTTTTGAGAGAGAAGGGTAGTGTTTGTGTTGTCTTGGTCATGACAATTGGACTCCTTATTGTGAATCGGGGAAACATTGAACGCAGCGAGGGCGATTATATGGTAGCAGGATAAGCGACGAGAGACTCAACAAATCACGCATTTACGTGATCAGGGGCAGATAAAGGTACCTGTCGGCTCAGGCTTTGACATTTTGAAGTGGACATACACCACAACAATTCATCCACCTAGTCGACTAGTCGTAACTCTCACAAGTTCACTGTTCACCAACCGTGGTCTTCTAATTTAAATCTATCCCACTAAATCATTTATTCATTTATTTATTAAGACAACCATGGCTGACACGTTATCTGATATATATATATATATATATATAGAACGTTTGGTTGACGCGTTCTTAGCTAAGACGGAGCATTCTAAAATCAAGAGTCGTTGATGCTTATCTTTCAAATTCAATGAGTGTTTTTAATTTCATCTCAATTAATTTAATTTCTTTTATGCTTATCTTTTCAATTTATTTATTTTTATATTTTATTTTATTTGAATAATTGTTGATGTAAGCCTTTTAAGACATAGTAAGGGGGACAAAGGAGAAATGATCTTTATTGAAAATAAATTTTCTTATTTGGAAATGAGTTTTTCAGTGACTTCTAAGGATATTCGCGTGTTCATATTGTTTTGTTTTTGCCATGGTATTACTATCATATTCGTAAGTGCTTCTATTTAGAATTTCATTTTGGCTCTCTGATATTTTAAGTCTTTTTATATTCTAATCATTAATGATAAAATTAACATCTAACTGTCAATTTGGATGAAATCATTTGATATTTTCTTTATAAGTGCCGTGCACGATTTCAAGTATAATTTCCTTTTTTGAAAATATATCATAAGTTTTACTTTACCCCAAAATCAAGGTTAAATCCAACTAGAAGCTAGGGATGTGGAACAAATAGGTCTGCTCTAGTATGTTGTGGAGCAGGCCTAAATGGGCTTCTTAATTTTAATGAAATAGAAATGAATGGGTCTAGTTTAATCCATAAGTCCTTTTTTTTATGTTACTTTGAACTGTTTTTTTTTTACTACGACATTTGTTTATATATATATATATAAATACAACATAGGTAAAATCATAATAATCTATCTAATGAAATTATTAATTCTCTCATTAGACCTTCCTCACGTTTCTAAAAACATATGCAATTATTAGTTAACTAAAGTATTTATAATATCACCATTCTAACGAAAAATATATATTATTATACAGTAATAGTAATTGTGGGATATTAATTTTATCTTGCAAGATAGGATGAGTAATATTTTAAAAAGAAAAACAAAAACAATCAGTCCGCAGACGCATGGATTTGGTCTGCGCAAAATGGCCCATTTAAGCCCACTATAGAAATGAACCGAAAAATTAATGTTTCGGTTAGCTATGATTCGTAGGTTTGTCCATAGACCACTTGTTCATTTCACACCCCTTCTAGAAGCTAGGCTTTAAAGTTAAAAACTAAAAAGCTAATGCCATGTTGTTTCCTCAAGTATTCAATTTTCAGTAAAAAGAGGTGTAATGCAATAAAATAATATTTGCTACATTAACTTGAATCTTAAATTTAAATAAGAAATTAAATTTTAATTTTTAATAAAGTGTGTAGTTGTTTTAAAAAGCTTTGTAGTTGTTTTTTTAAATCCAAATCGTTCTACGGAGCTATTTCAACTAATAAAAACTAGGACTTGATAAAACTAAAGTCATAGTAGGTGGGAGGTCCGAAACTTGGTAGTGACGAATAGAAATAGAGCAAATTCTATATATAGAGCTATGGTTCTCATATTATATGACAGCTTATTAGGTGTCTATCTTTATCAACAGAGTTATTAAGAATTAGGGTTCATAAGGGTCATGCTAATTTATAAGATCATCACTTGTTGATCAAACTCCAGTAATAAATTCAAATATGTTTCTGCTTTATTGTTTTAGATCAAATAATTTTCTAGGCAAACAAAGATCTTGCACGTAATTAATTTTTACAATAATAGTTTGGTTGTCAACAAAAATACTTATGCTTTCCTCCTGCTTGAGATGAAGATGAAGTAAAATTTTTCTCAATAATAAAGCTCGATTAACAGCAATAATTGTAGTAATAAACTTTACTTCAGCAGTAGATTGGGCTACAGTTTCATGTTTCTTTTTGAGAAACACCAGAGCCTAGAGTAAAGTAGTAACCAGAAGTACTCCTTATATCATCAATGGAACCTCCCCAATCACTATAAAAAAACCAACCAACTTGAACTCCTTACTCTTTTTGAACTTAAAACCAAAATCATGTATGCCTTTAACAGATTGAACCACTCTTTTGGAAAGCTTAAGATGTACATTGTTCACTTGTATAATGCATAAATTGAGACAAAATACTTACAACATTCAAAATATCAAGCTTTGTTGTTGTGAGATACATCAAACAACTAATCAAACTCCTGAAATATCTTTCATCCATTTTTTTCATCACCACTTTCTTTACACAACTTCTCTTTTTGATTCATTTGAATGCTTCTTGCCCTGCACTACTCCATTTAAAACTTATTTAGTATTTCCTTTGCATACCAAATTTTGATTATAATATGTATTATGTAACGCCCCCAAATTTGGGACCTCCAAATCGGGTGCGTTAGTGGAAATTAAATATACAAGTTTGATATAAATTTCAAACTTTTAACTATTTCATCAAACATACCATTAATTATTACAAATTTCAATCCAAGATCTTTAAGGTTTAGGGGTTTAAAGACTAAGTGTTTTTAACACATTATTACAATTTCAAAATTTTGGGCGTACTACTAGACCTTTGTGCCCTGTTTAAATATTTTCTCCTAATGGGCTAATTTAATGAGTCTGAAATTTTAACCAAAGGTATATAACAAAGTTTGAAACATGTTATAAAAATATCAAGTCGTTTGGAGCTACAAAAACAAAGTTATAAATTTTTAAAAATGACTTCCAAAACTGCGCTAGTCTATCCTCTCTAAGCATAACTTTGGTCATGGAGTATTAATGAACATTTTTGTATTTTACAACTTTTAATAAATTTTGATGTGATAAATTCAAAGTTTTATTCTATTTGATTTAGATTCAACATATCAACCAAGAAATTATTTATTTCATATAATTAAACAAACAATTAAAATAATAACATAACACTTCATTAGAAAACTTAATAATACACTTATTTTCTTAAACTGTAATTTATTTATGAAAACTAAATCTTATGAAATATTTAATTAACATTAATATAATTATCATACACGCTATCAAATAATATTTTCTAAATATATGATCAAAATAATTTAATTATAAACATAAAATAACATAATAAATATTTATTATTTTATTAAAAATCTCGGATCTTACATATTATTTCCTATAACCAATAAGTCATCAATATATAATGAAATAATAAAAATATCAATGCCATTGTGCTTGATATAAATGGTTTTTTCATATAAATGTTTCACAATTTAATAGGCACACAAAATCTGTCGTTATCTTTTAATATATATTTGAAGTTTCAAAGTTGAAGTAAATTATAAAATATTTGGTTTTGTAATTAGAGACATAACATAAAAATGTACTAAGAAATCCTAGCTCTTAATAATTAAATAAAAAAGAAAGCACTTTTTTATTTGAGAAGGTTTTCTTTTTAGGGCTTTGGAGATTGATGTTTATGTGTAATTGAAATGTAATGACCCGTATTTGAGGTTTTGAGAGATAGCCTTGTAATGAGATGATTATTTGGAAACATAAATTTCAGTAAAGTAATGTACTTGTCAAACAGAGCATTTTGACAGTAATTGAGCTCGATTTTGAGTCGGATCCCCATGAAGCTATTTTCATTATTTTTTTGTATTAATTGGCAAAAAGTATAATAAGGGGAGGAAATTACTCAGTCCCAGTTCTTCTTCACGTTCTTGCTATGTTTAAAGAGAGAAAGAGAGGAGAATAGAGAGAAAGCAAAGGGGGAAGTGGAAATTAGGCGATCTAAACTCCAATCAACCGAATTTGAGCTTGAAATTCGTGTTTTAGACCTTATTCCACCTATTTCTTAGTATTTGGTAGTGATTAAACTCATTAATAGTGATGAATTTTGTGATTTGGGATGCATATGGGAGAAATGATATACACATATTAATTATGGAATTAATTGTTTTTTATGCGTTTTGAGCCATGATAGTGTACCTAGAACCTATTAGGAGGTGTTTAAGGATTGATTTTGGTGACTATGGGGCGTGTGATGCCAAAAATGTGGAGTTGTAACAACCATAACCGGAGTTTTGTCGAAGGCTGGTTGCGGCGGGGGTTTGGTCGATCCCAATCGATGTGGTGTTTTAGGTGGCATTGACGTGATCGGTCGCAGCCAGTGGTTGTTCGGTTGCGGCCAATAGAAAATGGGTGTTGATTGAGTAAATCAGTCACGACTAACATAGAGCTAAAAATATCATCTGATGACATCAGTCGCCGCCGACTTGGTGTCCGCCTTGGCCTAATGGGTCATGGTCGGCGCTAGTTTGGTGTCAGTCATGGCCAATGGGATGCTTTGGTTTGATGTTATTGTGTTGATCCACCACGGCCGATTTGGGGTCTGTCGTGCCCGGTCCTATGTGTTGAGTCCATTTGTTCCATTTTAAGTACTGTTTGGTCTGGGTTGAGTCCCAAGGGATCTTTGAGCACCCAAGTGGCCTTGAGTGCGTGTTTTGGGACCGAGAGTCTATGGGTTGTATTCTTCACGTTCTTTGAGCACCCAACGTATTTTGGGGTCTGTCGCTTTCTTATTTTACATGTGGTATGTATATATTTTTTAAAATATGCATATGATGCCATGATTGTTTTTTCTTGCTACATGAGATGCCAAGATTTACGTGATGCTATAATTGATGCATGATATGCCTTGATATATTATGCCACGATTGTTCGATGTACATGAGGCCTAGCTATGGCATAAACATGCGCTTGTGAGGCTAGTTGTGGTTCAAGTTATAAGGTTAAGATGATTTTGCCTGAGAGGTATGGCTTGTGTTGGGGTCTGCGAGGCTATCCGATAATGTGATTGTTTGAGTTATATGTGGCACTACATGAGCACATGCCTACACATTGCATGTAGACATAGTATGAGTTGGGAGATACAATCCTTACTGAATTATGGTTGCTCACTCCTCTTATTGTTTTTGTCTTTATTTGTTCCAGTTACCTATAGGAGCTAGGGGGTTCACCTGAGGTGGAGACCCTAGATTTGTATTTGTGTTTCTTGTTTGGGCTTACAATAATATGTTGTTACCCCGTGGGAAAAGAACTATGTATGTATTGCTTTGATTGAAATGAGATTTATGTATTAGTGTGTTATCTGTGTATGATGAGCAAGTAAGGACGACACCGTTACTGTGGGTCGGAAATCTGAGGCATAACATGAAATATGTTGAGGGGAGATGGAATGTAAGGTTTTTTTTAAAAAAAATTACAAAAATGGAAGTTATAAGAAAATAATTAGTATTAATGAATTATTGCTAAGGATGGTAACAAGATAGATTGAGATCAGGTAGTGAGTGACCCGAGCCCATCCCTAGGTGGGTTTGGCTTAGGTCGAAATTGGTGTAGGTCAAGTATTTTAAATTTAAACCATTAAAAAAATTTAAAAAAATATCATAGAGGGACAAATCAAACAATATCCATGTCTAACCTTATGTCTTGCTAGGACAAGTCAAACCCCACCAGATAAGGGTTGGATCAAGCCAGAATTACGTAATCTTGATTTAGTCATTCAGAAAGGTCCAAGGAATGTGTTACAGGATACTAAATAGTGATAGAAGTACTAAAAATATCCAACAATCCTGATTTAATAATGTATTAATGCGCATTTACAATTGTGCTTGCCAGCGATTAACCGAAGAGCATAGCCCAAGTGGAATGATGGAGCAGCCGATCCAATATGATCTTAGGTTGATTGTGCATTTTAATGTAAACACTTGATTGAACATGTTGGGACAAATTTATTTGTGCCTAATCATGGTGTTCTCATGAAATCATTCTGCTTCGAATAAATTCTTAAGTGTAAGCTATATTATTAGAGAACACATGATAGCCTACATTATGACAATAAAAGTACAAATTTTAAAAAATAGATTTCTTAGAAGATAATGTACTCTCACTTATCTTTCCGTTACATAAATCATTTATATATACACAGAAAATCAGCATATAGAACACACACCTAAATATATTTAAAAGTTAGGCTTTATCGCGGTAATGTAATAGTTACATCATTCGTATCACTAGGACATGACGTTGATTCAACACGAGTTTTATAACTTTTCCCAATGGCAAGCGCCGGTTGCTTAGGAGGCGGCAAGCTTCTTTTATCATTGTTTAACATTAAAACAACAGTAGACATGTTGGGTCTATCAACAGGGCTCTCTTGGACACACAACAACCCAACATGTATACATCGCAGAACCTCACATTCTTCCCATGAATCACCTATTGATGGCTCGATTATCGACAAGGCCCGATTGTCTTGCCATAGCTCCCAAACCTGAAATCAAATTATAAATGATTAATTAACTAAATTGGTGGAGAAACGAATGATAACTAAAATTATGTGAGAGATTGAATCTAATCACTTCTTTACATATTTTATTAAAGTTGAGAATGGGTCATTATTGTAGGAGGCGAAATTTTTCTTCCCATAGATAATTTCTAATATTAGAACTCCAAAGCTGAAGACATCAGATTTGGTGGAAAATATGCCATTGAGCGCATATTCTGGTGACATATAGCCCCTACACCAAAAAAACAAATAAACCACTTGGTTATAGTACGTAATCAATAAATAAATATGTATGGATAATCATGTAAGCTATTTAACCATTAAACTTACAATGTGCCAACCACTCTCTTAGTGTTTGCTTGACTTTGATTTCCTCCAAAGATCCTTGCCATACCAAAGTCTGAAATCTTGGGATTCATTTCGCAATCGAGCAATATATTGCTAGCTTTCAAATCTCTATGAACAATCTTTAATCTCGAATCTTGATGCAGATAAAGAACCCCCCGACCAATTCCTATGATGATTTCATAACGCTTTTTCCAATCCAACATTGCATTCCTAGATGAATCTGATTAAAACTTGGTTAATTATACTTAATTGTTTTGAGCCATTTTAATTTGCTACTATAGTTATTATTATTATTTAAAATAAGGATTTTCTTTTTTAAAAAATGATAAATTTTTTTATCTTTTTAAAAATTAAGAAAAAGAATAGAGATTCATACCAAAAATGAAGGAATCCAAGCTCTTATTAGTCATGTACTCATATATAAGCATTTTTTCTTCATCTTGAATGCAACAACCCAAGATTCTGACTAGATTTCGATGTTGAAGCCTAGCAATCACCAAAATCTCATTCTTGAACTCTTCTGCTCCTTGGCCTGAAAATTTGGACAGTCTTTTTACTGCAATCTCTAGTCCATCAGCCCCAAATTGGCCCTGAAATGTAGTTGCATATACATTGTTTCTCAAATATTCTACGATTTATTATAGGGTGAATAGCATATATAGGAGACCATACTTTATAAACCGCCCCGAATCCACCTTCTCCAAGCTTCATTGAAAAGTTATTGGTAGCTGATTTGATCTCACTTAACCTAAAAAAATGCATATTGATCTTCCTCTTGCCCCCTGTACCTTCACTCTCTTCTTCATACTTGCTATAATCTGCGTTATTACTGCTACACAACTCTGACAATATATATATATATATATATATATATATATATATATATAAACTTACGTAGATTATAGCACTTAATCTGTTTCTTAGTTATAACCCAACAATATATATATATAACTTACCAGCAAACCTTGAATGCCAAATACACCAGCAATAACGTGCAGTCCCCAATAGAAGGCCGACAAATATAACTAGCGGAAGAGATATCAGCAATGTCCTTTTGGCACCCCGAAAACCTTTTGACATCTTTCTTTCACTTGCTACAATTCAATTAACCAAAAAAGGAGCCGTAAATTACATATAGGATAATATACATACATATATATATATATAATAAAATAAAATAAATCTTATTTTTGAGTTGTGGGAATAATTAGGATTTTCTATAGTAACTTTATACGTAATTTTAATATTTTTCACACTAAATGGTGTGATTTTGTTTTTTAAATGTAACGCTAAAATTTTTGATGTAAGTAAACTACTGTATAGGTTCGATTGAGGGAGCGGATTACGTACGGACCTAAGTCAACCGCATCGATCCGTACGTATAAATCCTGCCCATCGGATGGGTTCGGGTACACCTTTAGATCAACCAAATCACCATACCAAGCCAGGCACCCACTCCCGCTGCCACTGACATTGGCGCTCGTGTATGCCATGCACGAACAATTCCTCAAGCACTCCTGTCGGCACGCCTCGCCGCTCGCCCCCATGTTCACATGCGCCACCCTGGTGTCCGGGACCTTTGCACGCGCGATCCTCGTAAACCCTTCCCCATTCCCGCACATTGAGATGGAACGCTCCCTCACGCACCCGCCCGACCCGTCCCTCAGGTACCAACCCCTGGGCGACCGGGGCGTGTACCCGGGCAGGCACTTGCACTCGAACTCCCCCGTCTCCCGGTTTGGGTCGCACACGCCGTACGCGCCGCACTGCCCGTAGAGATCGCACGTATCCTCCGGCACGTACGAGAACCTGATCCACCGCCGGGCGGCCTCGTCCCACGTGAGCCGATTTACGGACCCGGACTCGTCCACCACAAGCCGGGTGAGGATGGAAGGGTCGTAGATGCCATACGTGATGGAGAGCTCGTCGCGGTTATCTGCATAGCTGCCTCTGAAGATATATCGAGTGCTCATCTTTCGGATGCCGCTCCATCTCACCCCGTTCCATGGCCCGGCTCGCCACGACGTCCGGGCCGGACCCTTGAACAGACACAGCTGAGGGGTGCCCGTCGGGTCTATTCGGTAGGTGTAGGACCCGGTTCCCGGGTCATCATGCGCCTTCCACGAATTTATGAACCAGTTCAGACCGGTCTTCCGGTCCAAGCCCAGTTTCATGAACGGCAGCACGGTGTCGGTGAGGTAATCGAAGCTTTGCCATACCACTCTCCGCGACGGTAGCTGGATTATTTCAAGATTCCCGGTATTTAACAGCCTCGCCGACACGGAACCTACGACGTTGTTGCTGCCGTCGTGGGATGCGGCGGAAACATTGGTGGACCAGAGTGGAGTGTTGTTCTTTGTGCTGCTGTTCCTTGCAGTGAGGATAAGGTTGCCGGCGGCGTTAAATGAAACGAGGCCAGAGGAGTCGTTGAAGGGGCTGTTACGGTTGGCGACCCACACGACCGTCTGTTCGGAGATATTATTGTACCATACTCCGAGGTAGTGGTGGGCGGAGTTTCCGGGACGGAAGAATCCGAGGGTGAAGGTTTGTCCGTCGGATATTAAAAAGTCGCCGTCGGCGAGAGATTGGTTGGGCGTGAGGGTGGAACCGATGGCGCCGGAGGTGCAAAGTTTGACGAGTGCTACGGTTATTGTAAGGAGGAGAAGAGGCACGACAACGTTGCTCATGATTTTTCTACTTGGTATATATGATGGTTCATACTTCATACATATATATATATATATATATATATATATATATATATATATATATATATATATATATGAGTGTCTTTTGGAGAGAAGGGTAGCGTTTTGTGTTGTCTTGGTGATGACAATTGGACTCCTTATTGTGAATCGTGGAAAACATTAAACGCCGCGAGGGCGATTATATGGTAAAGGATAAGCGACGAGAGACTCACAACAAATCACGCATTTACGTGATCAGGGCGGATGAAGGTACCTGTCGGGGCTCAGGCTTTGACATTTTCAAGTTGAGGACGTACTACACCACAACAATATATCCGCCTAGCCATAACTCTAACTTATTCGACTAAATCATTTATGCGTTCATTTGTTAAAATAATCGTGGCAGACGCTATCATATTTATATTTATAAGGCCATCTCTAATTCATAACTTCAATTTTAGAATTAAAATACAGTAATTTTTAATCCATTATACTAAATGTCCGTCATAATATTATTTGTTTTAATCTTAATATATCACTCTTTGTTCTACTGGGTGGATAAAGGGAAATCACGAACCGATTTTCTAAGGTTAGAAATTTGAAACGTGACACAAAAGTCCTATACAATACATATATGTACAAGCTAAACATAATAGCAAATAAACAAACCATGGGGCTCTCACAGTGCCAATTATCTTTACTGTGCCACTGGCACTCCTTAGCCCTCATAACCCAAACCTTAGCATCAAGCAAAATATGGACTACGAGAGGAATTCTTCGAGTAATTCCTATGATGATTTCATAGCGCTATTTCCAATCCAACATTGTATTTCTAGACGATTCTAGCTTAAAACTTGGTTAATTATACGCACATGTTTTGAGCTATTTTGATATGTATGGTTGGTGTTTTTTTTTTTAAAATGGGGATTTTGTCTTTAAAAAAAAACAAAAAAAAAACAAAAAATAAAAAAGATAAAAAATTATAGATTCATACCAAAAATGAAGGAATCTAAGCTCTTACTAGTCATGTACTCTTATATAAGCATTTTTTTTCTTCATCTTGAATGCAACAACCTAAGATTTTGACTAGATTTCGATGTTGCAGGTTAGCAATAAGCAAAATCTCGTTTTTGAACTCTTCTGCTTCTTGGCCTGAAAATTTGGATAGTCTTTTTACTGCGATATCTAATCCATCGGCCTCAAATTGGCCCTGAAATGTAGTTGCATATTATGTTATTTGTAAAATATCCTACAATTTTTTATATGGTGTGTGTGTGTGTGTTTAGGAGACCTTACTTTATAAACTGGCCCGAATCCAAATCAGCTAAACACATTATAATTCGTCGGTTTCTTTCTAAGCGAGTAAAAGAAAATTCTTTTGATTTGATTGTTTTTTTTTTTTAAATATATAACTATATAATTCGTCGGTTTCTTTCATTTATTATCACCAATGAAAATATTACAAGTTAGATTATACCAAATTTAGAGCATTTGTAACAGCTCAGCCCACCCGTAGTCCGATATTGTCAGCTTTGGGTCTCGCCTGCACGGTTTTGTTTTTGGTAGGCTCTCGGCCCCCAAAACGCGTCGTGCTAGGAGAGATTTCCACAGCCACCTAAGTAGCCTGCTTCGTTCTCCTCCCCAACCGATGTGGGACATTACATCCCCTCCCCTTCGAAGAGCCCGGCGTCCTCGCTGGCACACCGACCCAGGCCCTAGCTCTAATACCACTTGTCATGGGGTTAAGTTTCCTGTGCCTCTCAACCCATTACGGAACTTAGCTTCTCTATCCATAGTCCGCTAAGTTTAACCTTTGAGGGTTGAAGCGCACATAGACTGGTTTCACCCTGCCACTAGGCTCATCAGGAGAACAGCTCCAGTTCCCGACCAGTTTGTGTAAGGATGGCCAAATCCTTTCTTCAACGTCAAGTCCTCGACTAGCGGCGTGCTCACCGCATTCAACCGGGTCGGCACGTCTGAACTCCGAAAGGGTTCCATCCGTTTTCCTCCACGAACTGCTTGGAACGTTCCGTTGTGCATCATCTACGCTTCAACCAACCCCTTTCTTTTGAATACTATAAATACATTCCTGAATCGTGCCACTAAGAAACGTTCCGTCAGCACCACACTTACATTAAACTTATTGTGGATACCGTAAGATGTCAACCATACATACTCATCTAAGATGTCAACCATACATACTCATCCTTCAACCGACAGAGTTAGTACCCTTGTGGAAAAAAGATGGTTCGAAAAAAGAAAATTAAAAAAAAACATAAAAATTTTAATCACTGCCAGTTTCATCAATCGCCTGTTTGCAGAGGTAAAATGTGACTTGATTTCCCCCGAACATGCACCGCATAAAATTTACAGGCGGTTTACATACAACATGCTACCCGGTCCCATAATGTTTAAATTATCTCACGACTACTACCCACTCTCACCCACATGACATCCTGATTCACAACGGAACAGAACCAAAGGTTAAAGCTAAAACATCAAATTAAAAAAAAAATACAGACAAATCGAAAATGACAAACGATTAGAGTTCTAACCCGCCACCGAACCCCACCCTCGCGTCGGTGGAAACGTGCGTTCTAAGCCCCCGTCGGCTGCCACCGCCGGCTTCACGTCGGCGCCCAGCCATCAGAACCTTTGCCTGGTGCGTTGACAGCGTTGTGGATTGGACATTGGAGGCGGCGCACAGGAAACCACAGGAGCAGAGAATCCGAACCCCATACATATACAGGGAGTGGGAAAAACATTTCATACTGGCAGCATAAAAATTATTTAGTCATTGTAAGATAATTTCATATAAGTACGTACGTACTGTACGTCTGAATTCAAATATTTGGAGCCCAAGTTAAGTCAGGGTTCCGTTGCGCTCTATCGGGGCTCAACTGCTGTCATTGTCATCTCATTCGTAGAACACGATGTCGATCCAGTACCACTCCATGATCTTGGATTCCTGCTACTTTTTCTTACAGAAAACGCTGGTTGTTTGGGAGGGGCCAAAGCTGTTTGATGGTTGCTTAACATGAAAACAACTGTGGACATGTTTGGTCTGTCCATGGGGCTCTCTTGGACGCATAGCAGTCCAACTTGGATGCACCTGATGACCTCGAAATCTTCCCATAAATCGCCCATTGATGCATCAACCATCTCTAAGGCCCGGCCTTCTGTCCATAGCTCCCATACCTGGAATCAAATCTCGTATAATTAATCAATTTCTTAGGAAAAACAATTGACCGCAATATTTATTATACGTATACGTATTGAATCTAGTCACTCACGTACATGTCGTATTAAATTCGACAATGGATCGTCATTGTATAAGGCGAGATTTTTTTTCCCACAGACAATTTCCAATATCAAAACTCCAAAGCTGAAGACATCGGATTTCATAGAAAACAACCCATCCAATGCATATTCAGGTGACATATAGCCACTGCATCACAACAAACACCCACAAATTAATTATAACATGATACCCTATCAATTCTCACTAACTAATTATGCAAGCTTATTGAATGTCTCAATTAATGCCACTCTCAAAAACTTACAATGTGCCAACCACCCTGTTGGTGTTTGCTTGAGTTTGATTCCCTCCAAAGATCCTCGCCATACCAAAGTCCGAAATCTTGGGGGTCATCTCACCATCGAGCAGTATGTTGCTGGCTTTCAAATCTCTGTGAATAATTCGTAATCTAGAGTCCTGGTGAAGATAGAGAATCCCACGCGCAATCCCTATTATGATTTCATAACGCATTCTCCAGTTCAAGATTGCTTTCCTGGTAGAATCTGTCTTAAAACTATGTTATCTTCATGCATGTGTTTTTTTTAGGCAATTTATTGTGCACGCATTTTTAAAAAAAAAACTAAAAATCGGTACCAAAAATAAAGGTGTCCAAGCTCTTGTTAGTCATGTACTCGTAAATGAGCATTGTTTCTTCATTTTGGATGCAGCAACCCAAGATTTTGACAAGGTTTCGATGCTGAAGGTTGGCAATTAATTGGATCTCATTCTTGAATTCTTCCGCCCCCTGACCCGAGGATTTTGACAATCTTTTTACAGCAATCTCCGGTCCATTGACCCCAAAGCGACCCTGAAATACCATTCCATATATATATATATAGACAATGTGCATGGAGAGAGAATGGTGTTGGCAATTTATTGCAAGGAAGGAAAGATTAATTACCTTATAAACGGGCCCAAATCCACCTTCTCCAAGCTTGTTTGAAAAGTTGTCCGTAGCTGATTTGATCTCACTCAGACTAAAGAACGGCAAATTGATCTTCTTGTTGCTCTCGTCACCGTCGTTTCCGTCTCCGTATTCGTTATCAAGCGTGTTGCCGCTACGCAATTCTAACAACGATCTCATGCGCGCACGTCCTAAACAAAAACACACACACACATTCAAATAAAAAGTGCATGGCCATAACCTTTTTTTTTTTTTTTTGCACCCCAGCGAAGCGAAGTGTACGTGTAGTGGTGATTGGTTGGTGTAGTAGTAGTACACACGCACTTACCAGCAAGCCTTAAATGCCTCCTGTACCACCAATAACTTGCAGACACCAGGAGGAGGCCCACCAAGAAAACACCCAGAAAAGCTAACACCAACGTCCTTTTAGCACCCCGAAACCCCCCTCCTCCTCCTGACCTCTTTCTTTCATTTGCTTTGTAAATTGCAATCCAATCAAACAGTAAATAAATAAATAAATAAAGCAACCGTAAAAAAAACAAAAAATAAAAACATTTATAGTTGATTAATGCACCAAGTGTGTGTGTGTGTTTATTTATTTATTGAGAGTACCTACCAACCTCAACTGCGTCGGCACGCAGGTATAAATCCTGTCCATCGTTTGGGTACACTTTTATATCAACCAACCCTCCAAACCATCCGAGGCAACCACTCCCAGCCCCACTCACATTCGCGCTCGTGAAAGCCACGCACGAGCAGTTCCTCAGGCACAGTTGCCTGCACGCATCCCCACTCGCCCCCATGTCCACCCGCGCCACCCCAGTGTCAGGCACCTTCACCCGCTTCACCGTCACGAACCCTTCGCCGTTGCCGCACATCGAGTTCGCCCGCTCCCTAACGCACCCGCCCGACCCGTCCCTCAAGTACCAATCCTTGGGCGACCGGGGCACGTACCCGGGCAGGCACTTGCACTCGAACTGCCCCGGGTCCCGGTTCGGGTCGCAGAAGCTGTACGCCCCGCACAGCCCGAAGTTATCGCACGTGTCCTTTGGCACCGACCAAAACCCAATCCACCGCCGCTCAGACTCGTGCCAAGTGAACCGCTCGACGGACCCGGACTCAGCCACCACCATCCGGGAGAAGATGGAGAGGTCGCGGATGCCGTACCAGACGGAGAGTTCGTCGCGGTCGTCCACGTAGCTGGCGTTGAAGATGAAGCGGTTGGTCATCTCCGGCACGCCACTCCATCTCACCCCGTTCCAAGGTCCGGTCCGCCACCACCGGGCCGGGCCCTTCATGAATACCTGCGGGACGCCGGTCGGATCCATCCGATAGGTGTAGGATCCGGTTCCCGGGTCATCAGGCCCCTTCCACGAAGTTAAGAACCGGTTCAGGCCGGTTTTCCGGTCCAGGCCCAGCTTCATGAATGGCATCATGGTGTCGGTGGGGTAATCAAAGCTTTGCCATACCACCCTCTGCGACGGCTGCTGAATTATTTCGAGGTTACCCGTATCCAACAGCCTTGCCGACACGGAACCTACAGCGTTGCTGCCGCCGCCGGCCGCAGCGGAAACATTGGTGGACCAAAGCGGAGTGGTGTTCTTTGCGCTGCTCCCAGCAGTGAGAATAAGAAGGCTGCCAGAGGCGTCAAATGAAAGGACGCCGGAGGAGTCGTTCAGGGGGCTGTTGCGGTTGGCCACCCACACGACAGTCAGTTCGGAGACTTTATTATACCACACTCCGAGGTAGCGGCGTGTAGTGTTGCCGGGACTGAAGAATCCAAGGGCGAAGTTTTGTCCGCCGGATATCAAGGCGTCGCCGTCGGCGAGGGATTGGTTGCGGGCCAGGGTGGGACCCATGGTGGCGGGAGTACAAAGTTTGACGAGGCATATAATTACGGGGAAGAGAAGAGGCAGAACCACGTTGCCCATGTTGTTATCCTAATTTGGTATCATGGGATGGTCGTCAGTTTTGAAGGCTGGTGTTTGGGAAGCCTCTCGGTCAAACGATCGCACTCTGTCACTGTTAATAAAACAAAGGGCGTACAGGGGGGCGGGCAATCTGTGGCAGAGTGGGGAGAGATATAGTCCGTGATATCACGGCGGGCTTTGCGTTTAATTGTAATTGCCAACTTGATGGCGGCCTAGTTAATGCTTATATGTAGTTGGCCGGCGGCATTTTTTGTTTTGTGCTGTTTTACTTAAATTGTTTTTTAATTTAAATTTTACATTTTTTAAAAACATATAATTCAATAAATACCTAATTAATTGGCTTAGCTAATTTTTCACCATCAACATAAAGTTTAAAACTTGTATGAGATTAAAAAAAAACTATTCTATTATAACAGGGATGGATTGTAGGGAGGCGGAATTACAAACTTAAAATATAAAAAATAATATATAAGAGCAAATTGACCTTCAATTTAATTTATTAAAAAATTTAATATTTAAATAAAAAGATACATAAATAGCTATTTTATAATAAATTTTAAATTTCATCTTAAAAATCTATCAAAATGTAACCTATTGCATTTGCATATCTCATAAATTATCTATGATTGAATTTGTACTAAGTATTATAGGAATTTTTTTTTGACGTACAACATTAAAAAAACTTTTAGAAACTCATTTTTAATTTTGTTACGAAGTTTAATCTTGATAATATTCAGAACTGAAAATATTTGTTCCGTAGCTACAATAGAAACAAATTAGAGAAGACATAGAAACACAAAAATTCTAAAAATAAGTTAATAAATATTTTTTCATTCCGACTAACCATTAGTATAAATACTCTGAAATATTTAACAATTCTTGCAGCATGATAATTTGGATTTTTTTTTTTAAGAAGCAGAGCCATTTGTGTTATACTACATAATTATTCCATTACTTTATTTATTTGATACTACACTATGATCGGTAACTTGAGATTTATCTGTCATAATATATATTGTATTTCATATATACTCAAATTAATGAATCATAAATGATTCACAAAGTAATATATTTTTTAATTTTAGAATGAAACCTACTATAATGTGGTCATGCTTTTGTATCACCTATGATCATTGCATTTAAGTAAAATATAACAAAAGAATTATATACAATAATTGATGTAATGACCACTGCTAAATGAAATATTATGGGCGTGTTTTTTTTGTTTTCATGCTTTTCTCGGCTTTGATAAATTTAACTATTGTATTTTTGCAACAAAATCATTGCACCTGAAGTGTTTTTTACCGTTCTCCAAATTGGGTTGGGGGGGGGGGGGGTTTAAAAACTTGTATTTGAGTAGGATTGAAAGATAGTCATTTCAGGTGGTTGGAAACATTTGAACAATATTATGTTCATCGATGTAAGTATTTTGACTGTATTTTTTGCCCGATTTCGGGTCGAATCCGAAAGGCTCATTGGTTAACTTTTGGGGCTTTATTAGTTGACTTTGCGTTTGAGCAGTTAGTTGAGTTGAAAAATATCTAAATAGTGACATGCTCGTTATTTCAAATATTTTGACTATATTTGAGCTCAATTTGAGTTTGTGACCCCAGGAGGTCAAAGGTCAATTATTATTTTAGATGTTGATCAATTAATAATTAATTAATAAGTAAGGAAGTGAATATAAATAGGAGAAAAAAAAAGAGCTTCCACATTATGCTATCGCATTAGTGCGTTTGACAGAGAGAGAGAGAGAAAGAGAAATAGAGCTTGGAAGCTTGAAGTCTTGGTGATTTGGAGTGAGTGGAGCTCGTGGATCTTAAGGAATAGTGTGGAGCTCGAAATATTAGAAATATTTGGTGATTTGGAGCGAGTGGAGCTCATAATCACACAGTGGTCCTACTTCGTATGAACCCTAGCTTTTAGGGGAAACCCAATTTTGGGTTGAATCTTATAACTTAAGTGCATAATATGTAATTAAAACCTAATATGTAGTATTGAGTATAAGTTTTATAAGGTTTCGGAAGGTTTGTAATATTGGGTAATAGTTTGAGGGTCATTAGGTTAATCCAGACAAAAAACAGCCTAAAAACGATGATGAATAGTAACCTTAGCGAACTATGAGGTCGAAGACTCGAGGGAGCCTCAAGACAGCAAACACTCGATGGAGTCGACTCCAGAATTGGACGTTTCGAATGTGTTGTTTTGAATGAGCAGTTTCGAAGAAGAGATTCAAAGAAGAGTTCTGAATTATATTTTCGAATGACTATTTACATTGTAAACCTTTATGCATCTCCACATTTAAGTAACTACTTAAGTTACAATGTAAATAAGGTAATACCCTCCTTTTGGATTCAAATAAAAATACTAGAAAATCAAATTCTTACTCGATTAAAATGTGAAAAATGGGAATTAGTACTGAATCTCGAAAAAATTCAGTTTTTGGTTAGAAGTGACTACTTGCAAAGTGGGTTAAACCACTCAAAAAAATCCTCAATAATCAGGCTATCTTAGTTATGATATAAGGAAGCATTTGTGGGACTTTTTATATCAAGAAAACACTTTTACGAAAATCATCTTTCTTAGTCCAGGGATGAGGATTGATTTGTGAAGACTGACCTTTATTATAAAGTGAGTGTTGTGAAATCCTAATGGCGTACTCTGTTAGTGTCATACTTGTGTTGATTTGTTGATTTGAGGCTTTGGGCCTTGGGCTCTGTGACTTGTTTGTGGATTCTCATTGTGATGCATATTAGACCCCATTTTGACCAGGTTGGGTCATAACCATACTCAACAAGGAAACCCCAAATCGAGGACTTCTTTATTAATACTCCAAAATGCCCCAAAGCTAGAACCAAGTGATATAGGAGTAAATTTAAAGACTAACGCACTTGACCGCATTGAATTTGGAGTAAAAATGAAGAAGTTATAGCAAAGTCAAACTTGATCAAAGCGCAAAGAATCAACAATCAACTCTCTTAAGATGAGCCCTCTATTTATAGAGTTACTCCCCACGTCTTATAGGACCTCTAATTGCACTAAAACACTGATTTCTTGCTCACCAAGTAATGTTATTTAATCAAGCTTCCTTTTTCCAATAAAATTCTCATTTTGAGTCATTAAAATACAAAAATGGTCTTAATTAAGTTAAATCCTAAATTTTCTTTTAATATTAATAATATTAAATCATAAAACAGTTAATTTGACTAATTTACCCCTTAAATCGCCACTCGATGTTACTAAAATACTCTTGGGTCATCTACACCCCAAATAAGGCCCATTTAAAGTTTAAATGACTATATTTTTAGTTTCAAAAGCAAAATAACATCCTCAAACCAAATACAAGCTATCTTTTAGCCTATTCCAAGTATTAGATATTACAGTCCTCTAACGGACTATAACCTCAATGAGGTATTGCTTATAAATCCAAATCAAGAAGTCAATGATATAAACTCATAACCATTACGCCAATAGTTTGCATACAAGCTTAACATGTCGAACTAATGAGCCTCGTTGGGGTCCAAACCAGTACAAACATATAAAGGAGTCGAGAAAACCATACTAAGCACAACATACTGTATATAACGATACACATGGCGACCATCGCCACGTGCACGCACCAGTCATTGCCATGTGCACATCACCACCCCACCACGTGCACATGCCGTGCCCGTGGCGCTGCATGTGGTGACCATTGTCATGTGCATGTGCCATGCACGCTGTGCTGCACATACCACCCCTCAATAGCGTGCACATACTGTGCATGTTGCACTGTCCATAGCGTCCTCCGCCACATGCACTCCTCTGGCTGTGCCACCGCATTGTCCTATGCTTCTCGCTACGCTCATACTTATTATATCCACCCTTTCATACTAAACTACGTTTCCTAACTTCTTAATATCGCTTAGAACATCAACATCGTCATCTATGTTTCCTATCTCAGTTACATGCATATTAGTTATTTTATGCCTAACCCTAGATTTTGTTCTCGTTCAATTTAAACCCTGGGAATGATGTAGAGAGGTAAAACCACCTAGCTCAATCGCACAAAAGCTAGTTTACTTGGTTAAACTCTAAAGAACGCCTTTGAGCTCAATCTTCTTTTCTCCTTTCTTCCCTCAAGATGACTTAAACTCTGCCAAATGAATTTGGTCAGCAACCAAAACCCCAAAGACGACCTCCTTATTTATAGAGTCGAACTTCTCTTATTCTGAAGACCTAACTCCACTAGAACTCTAACTCCTTACCTAATACGAAGCCTCATCATTTAAGACTTCTAGCTCTATTTTGAATTTCTTTACTAACCCATTAAATGATATCAAATTCTCGGACTACTTATTAGACTATTTTACCCTTAAATACACTACTTGAAGTTACCATAACACCCTTAGGTCACCTGGGACCCCAAGTACGGGTCATTACAAGTACATTGGCCCCTCGTCCGCACCTCATATTGATCATATTTGTCATGCCCCCAAATTCCAGGGAACCCAGAACTAGGAACATGACTTCCCCTTGCCCGCACCCGAAAGGTCAAGTGGTTGGTGACTAGCACCAATGGAGACTACACCGCGGGTACTGTCTCAAATATGCAACCCTGTACAGTCATACATCTAGAGGAAGCCTGTACTTTCCATACATCATCATACATATAATAAGTCAAACAGTCATATAGACATCACATCACAAACAATATGCAAATACAACTGTCCACGTACCCATATCCAGGATACAACACATAATACAATAAAGAATACAATACTGTATCCTATATCAGGTAGTGAGCACGTCCTCCTGGAAGAAAGTCCTCCACTAGTCTCGGGTCACACCTGAAAATGGTAAATAACAAGTAAGGGTGAGCAACAAGCTCAGTAGGTGACCCTAAAACTTCACAGCATGCAAACATGCAAGTCTATACTATATGCTCAGTGTACTTGCGCACCGTATAGTGTGCACAATCATCAGGACTCAACCTGTAAACAAACATTAGGACCCAGTCTGCCCTTACAGACAGCTTGTCCACGATCCTCCATGGGATCCCAGCTCAAGGCACTCAGCCCTAGCTCCACCAGCTCAACGACTCAATACGATTCTCAATAGGATCTCAGCTCAGGGCACTCAGCCCTAGCTCCACGAGCTCAACAGCTCAACTTAGGCCTTAGCCTATCCACAGCGCAATATGCCCGGCCACAGTCGCCACACAGGCCTGTCATCGATGAATATGTCTGCCACGTCAACCACATAGCACCATCGGTGCATCACTGTGAGAACCCAAACAGGTAACAAGGTCCAATGCTCAATCCCCAAACCAACACCAACATGACACTAAGGTGTATAACACTCCCTTTAAAACTGTAGCCAGTATTCACTGTCACGTCCCCGATTCTAGAGAACCAAAACCGAACACGTGACTTCCTCATGTCTGCACTCGAATGGTCAAGGGATTGGTGACTAGCACCTATGAGGGACATACAAAGCGGGTGCTGTCCAAATTCCCTGTACAAACATACATCAAGGGTATGGAAGTACTTTTCCAAATGCCAAATAACCACTATAAGTATAATATAAAAATCATTACATAAACTTAGTCACTTCTTACAACTATCCACAGACCCTTGTCCGGGATTACGATCCAATAAAAATAACATTTAACAAAATTCATACATTAAATAAATACTCCGCTAATGTAAGGACCCGTGTTTAAGGGGCCTTAGAGACAGCATTGAGTTAGAGACCTTATTTTAACAAATGAATATCAGCACAATGATGTGCTCGTCAAATGGAGAATTTTGACTGTACTTGGACTAAATTTGGGATTTGAGACCCTGAGGGGTATTTTTGGGATTTCACAAATAATTTTATATTCCCTTTTAAATTACCTGGGTTTGTATTTTGAGCTTTGGGCCTCCCTTCAAGGGAAAAACCCAATATGAGAGAGAGTGGGCTGTTTTGCCTTTCTTCTTGGGTTTACTTAACCATTGGGCTACATTTCGTTTTGGGCTTCTATTAAAAACAAAATAAAAAGAAATAAAATAGGAGAAAAGAAAAAGCAGACCAAACCCTACCTTCCCTACAGCCGTCACACACATACACGCCCAAAGAGAGAGAGAGAGAGACGATCCAGAGTGGAGGGATTTCTGACGATCAAGGATTTCCTACAGACGACGGGAGGTTGGAGGCGTTGAGGCAGCAGGGATACAGATCGCTCCATTCTTTTCCCCTATTCTTTTCTGCAACACTTGAGGTAGGGATTTCAAGTTTTTCTCAAATTGCCGTCTCTCTCTTATAGATTTCTAGAATAAAATTTATGTGATGATCTGGGATGTTGAGAAGGGACCTTTTTTATATATATATAGTTTCTAAATTCTACTTTGAGCCTATGGATGATTTGGGGTTTTTGTCTGAGTTTTTCTAAATTTCTGAATTTCTGTGTGAGATTATTTATACTTTTGGGTTAGGGGTCATTTGTATACCCATTGTCTTGGGATTATTTAAATGAAAAGTTTTGGGAAAACCCTGTATTTGGCTTGGCTAAGGCCTCTGGTATTGGGAAATCATATGAGAGTGAGGCCAGAGTTGGTTTTAGACCCGGTTTATGGGCTTAGAACCTCAATAACTTCTAAACTAAGACGAATTTGAGGTTGGTTCTTTAGGAAAAAATGATTAGAATGACAAAAGGAAGGTTTTTGTAAGACCCGCAAAAATTTAAGCTCTTCCTTAAATAGTAATAATAATAATGTCATTACTAAAAATAGTTAGAAAGAATATTTTAGATATTATCACAATAAAAATAAGTACCCAATATAGTCATTTAAGTAGCATGTGACTAGTAAGTAGCCGTTAGAATAGTAACTAGCAGTTAGAATAGTAACTAACCGTTGGAATAAGTAACTAATCATTATAATAGTATCCGTTTGAATTGTTATAAATAGGTATGAGTATGTAATAATGTTTTATAATATTATACTTTATAGGTTTATAAAGTAAGAAGTCATGGAATATAATGTTATCTTACTTTATTGTTTATTGATTACGCAATTATATTATTTTATCCGCGTTAATATTAAATACGTTATAAAAAAATAAAATAAAATAATTTCTTATACGTCATAAAAAGTTTAGATGCTATATATTATGTCATTTAGTTTCTTAAACCAAATTACTATGAGTAAGTAAGTATTACAAGCCTTAACTTTACCAAAAGTATAAAACATAGGTAAGGCCCAAAAATTTGAATGAGGCAGATTCTGGAGGTCCCATTCAAAAATTCATAACTTGAGTTATACAGATCCAATTGACATGAAACCAAAGCCCATTTGTTCCTTTATCACTTAGCTAAAACGTGTAAAAATTTCAGAATTTAATATGAAGCCAATCAATTCCAGAAGTTAAAATACTACACATAGGTTCAGTGTGAACGGGTAAACATTTTAGTATGACTTTAAAATTCAATAACTTTTGTTATACACATGTGAAAATTATAAAATTGGTACCCATTTGTAGATATTTGAGTTACTAATGCAATACAATTGGCCATTTGTCAAAAACTACAAAATTAAAAACGTTATAATTGAATTAGTAGGGAGTACACCAATGTGGACTTTTGATGCCAAAGGAACCTTCTAGGTTTAAAAGTCTTAAAACATTTTTTAATGGTAGGAGGAGATAACCACGTTTTTAATAAGAGATAATATGAGGAAAATAAAGTATTATATATATTTTAAATAATTTAATTTAATGCCAAAGTCAAATTCGTACACTATTTTTCACACTATTACACCTACCACCTTACCTATAAATAGCATGCCTCACTTCCCTTCTCAAGCACTCTTTCCATTCAAATAAGCCACAAAACTCTCCTCCAAATACTTCCCAAAAAGTTCTATTAACACCCCAATAGCCCTCCAAGCCTTCTCTTCTCTCAATCTTCCTCTCACTTGTTGGAAGTTCCAAGAGGTAAATATTTCAAGCATATATTAATCATGTTCTTCCTCCTCATACATATATATATTATGGATGGCCTTGCCCCTCAATATATATATGTATATTTATTAAACAATACGTATATGTATATATATAAATTATTATTATTCCATGGAAGGCTAAGCCTCCTCATACATATATATATTATGGATGGCTTTGCCCCTCAATATATATATGTATATGATATGTATATATGAGTATATAGATTATTATTATTCCATGGAAGGCTAAGTCTCCTCATACATATATATATTATGGATGGCTTTGCCCCTCAATATATATATGTATATTGTATAGTATATACGTATATTATATATGTATATGTATACGTATAGATTATTATTATTATCATGAGAAGTTTTTCCACCATAATATACTTATATATGTCTCTCAATATATTATTTATGAATATACTATTATTATTCAAACTAAAATATTAACTTTTAAATTTTGTTTCAAGGTTTATAAACGCGGAAGACAAAAAGATAGTAAGGATCCCCTCTTCTTTCCTTACCACGATCTCCGACGTGGAAATTCATTTTCTATTTCTTCTCTATATTTATATCTCAAGATTTTTTTTCTTATAATATTATTTTAAGAAGAATTAACTTTCTTTGGCACTTCTTGGAAACTTGGTAATCTAACTTATTGAATGGTGAATACCCCTTTTACTTATCGGGGCTATTATTGCAAGATCTTCCTTTACGTTGAAATTTACCATTGATGTGATTGTTTGAAAGTTTGTGAAGATATGTTTTATGTTTGGCAATATGTTTATGGGTGGTTCCAGAAAGACCTCCAATGCATTGGGTAAAGAACATCACTGGAGAGTGTCAATCCAGTTGATAACAAGTTATGCAAGATATCTAGGTGGTGAACCTAGATGAGTAGATATTCTTATTTTTCCATGAGTTGATTATTCTCCATATATTATCCCTTACTTTTAACCTTACTGGGCTATTTGAGCTCATTTCCTTTCATGTTTTGTTTCAAACCCCAGGGAACTAGGAGAAAGCAAGGATGCTAGGATAATGGTGTCCAGAGTGCTTGGAATAAAATCATAAGAAGATTATGCATGTAGTATTTATGTCATGTAAAACTATAATGGGTTATCAACACCTAGTCTCTAAACGCTAAACCTTAGAGATCTTGTGATGAGTCTTGATGTAATAAATAAACCATCGAATTTATGTTGAGTAATAGATTACTATTCATATAATTGTAATATTTTATTTATCTAACGCACCCGGTCTGGAAGTCCAGATTTGGGGGCGTTACAGTTTTGGAACCTGCACGTGAGAAAGCCTTTTTCACTTGCAGATTCATTCTTACTCCAAATAGCCCCAAATTTTAGGTGGAGCTTCCTTAGAGGCATATGAGTTGAAATACCTCTGCACGTGAAAATGACCTTTTCACGTGCAACCTTGTTTTTGGCTAAAAATCGTCCCTGAACCTTATGGGATGGTTAGAATGATGTTTGGAGTTAATTTGCCTCTACACATGACAATAGGTTGTCACGTGCAGCTTGTTTTGGGCTCCCCTTGAGGTGGATAAGCTTCCTTTGAAAGGTTGTTTATGATCCAGACTATGAGTGTGAGAAATGTGTGGACTTTAGGGACCATGAGGAGTTAGGTGATGTTATATGTAATGATTTGATTGTTCTGAGACTATCTGTTGTTTTACATTCTGAGTTGAGTTTTTGTATGCTAAATGAGTTGCATGTTTGTACTGTGTTTGTTGGGTTATGTCTATTGAGTTGTATATGTTGAAATGTGTATGCTGAGGACCCCAAAAACGCGGGGAGTTGAGATAAGAACCCCAGAAACGCGGGGAATTGAGCTGAGTATGGGACAGTCATTATCTTGTACCCCTTGAGATGAGATTCACATTTGCCTGGTGTGGCATGTCACGTCGCCGTGGTGGCGGGGTGTCCTCTGCCCTCCTGTGCAGGCAGAGGTATGAGGTGTGTTTACTGGGTGATGGTTATAGTTTTAGCTTAAGTCACTACACGAGCACATGCATCCACTTGACATGCATAGTTTTAGAGTGGGACGGGACTGGGGAGACTTGATTCCTACTGAACTGTGGTGTGCTCACCCCTTCTATAAACTGTCCTTTGCAGGACCTAGCTAGCGATAGGCGGAAGAGCTGAGTTGGTAGGCCACTGGGGCTGTATGGCCTTATATATATCCATTTGGTTATTTCGTTGTAATTGAGATTCTGTTTGCTTAAACTGTGTACCCTGGTTTTATTATTGGGAGCTTGTTCCCTAGTGGATTATAAAAGAGCTTGAAACCTCTGAGCAAAGTAATTGATGTTTTGGGTTGTGAATACCGTATGTATGTATGTATGTTGTGGTGGTGTGGTTGGCATGGAAACAGGTACATGCCCCTTGGCATATTGACATGTGATACAGGGATAGGACAGCACCCGCGGTAGGTGTCCTCACTTTGGTGTTTACACCGAACCCTTGACCCTTCGAGTGCGGGCATGGGCGGTCATTACCCATTTCCAAAGGGGAAGGAAATTTGGGGCGTGACAGCTAACCAGTGCAATCCATCGCTAGCTCCTGTTAACACCTGGAGAAAACAAATCAACAGGTAGGGTGAGCATAAAGCTCAGTAGGTGATCTACCACTCTTCACCAATCCTCAACAATGAACTACTAATACTAAATGCCTTGTGTACAAGTGTTCATGTGTAGTGGGAGTTATTAGATGTTAATGCGGCACACAAAAATTACAAATCAGAATACAAACCACTAAACAGACAACCATATCCATCATATCGCCCTACCACAATATCATAAATCATACCACATTATAACTCATATCATCACATCACATTAACACATAACACCACACAAGTCACATCAAAACAATTCATAGTCGCACTTTACCGTGCTCACTGTGCTTTACCGCACCGATGTCCTTGACCGGATCCATCGTACACTTTTGTCCTTTACTGGACCATTATCCTTTACTGGACCACTGTCCTTTACCGGACCTCATCACAACAAATATAGTACATTATACAACAAGAACACACATCAATAACATCAATATTGCAAGTCTAATATATCAAATTAGGAAATACCACATCACCACAATCAATGCATAACATCCACAGTATAACCATAACAGCGTAAAATCAATACAAACATGTTTTTAACATAAGAATAAACATATACACCTCAATTATATTAATGAAAGACACCCTACAATTTCCAAACGATCCTTAGGGTTCCTCTCTAAAAGTTTCAAGCATAAATTCCCATTAACAAATTAGAAGAAGCAAAACAAGCTAATAAAACAGTGTAGATTCTGTCCCAACTTCGAAAAATCATACCTAATTCTACAGAACTCTGATTCGCTATTAATACCCACCATTTCGAAGCATTTTTAACTGGCTATCCAAGAACAATATCAGAAAAATCATCCGACCAAGTTACTATTCACCCGACCACATTTTTGTTCACCCGACCACCTCAAAATTAACCCGACCAGAAGGGAAAGTTCATCGAAATACCGCAAATATTCTAACCGTCTAAAAATTAGCTTCACCCGGTTAGTTACTATTCACCCGACCACCTCAAAATTCACAAGACCAGAAGGAAAAATTCATCTAAATACCACAAATATTCTAACCGTATAAAAATTAGCTTCACCCGACCACTTTACTGTTCACCCAACCAATACTGTTCACCGACCGAACTGTTCATACAGTTCCAACATACGAAGAATCCTCCTTAAAACGATTTATACATCCTCAACAACGACCTTGAACGTCAAACATCTTTATTTAGACTCCCTATCTCAGTTACATGCAAAGTCGTTCGTTCTAATTTTGATTCCCAAAACTATACCAACCCTAGATGTTATAGGACTCTAGGATAGTTTGAGAAGGATAGAAACACCTACCTCGAATATTTTGAAGACAGACTAGTTTGTCAAAACTCGAAAACGCCTTAAAGCTTTGAGTTTTCGCCTTTCTCTCTCCTCCTTGGCTTCCCATACAGTTAGGGCTCTCCAAAGCACAAAGAATCAACAATCAATTCTCCTAAAATGAGCCTCCTATTTATAGAGTTTTTCCTCTTGTCTTACAGGACCTCTAATTACATTAAAACACTGATTTCTTGTCCAGCAAGTAACCCTATTTAATTAAGCTTCTTTTTTCCAATAAAATTTCCATTTTAAGTCATTAAAATACAAAAATGCCCTTAGTTAAGTTAAATCCCGAATTTCCTTTTAATATTAATAATATTAAATCATAAAACAGTTGAATTGATTAATTTACCCCTTAAATCGCCACTGGATATTATTAAAATACCCCTGGGTCATTTACACACCTAATAAGACCCATTTAAAGTCTAAATGACCATATTTTCAGCTACCAAACCAAAATAATACTTTCAAACCAAATACAAGCTATCTTTTATCCTATTCCGGATACGGGATATTACATTCACAAGTCAATCCTCATTCCTTGACTAAGGAAGGAGATACCCATAGCAGTTATTTTCTTGCAATAAAAAGTCCCGACATTGTGTCCTCATATCATAACTAAGATAATCTGATTTTTTGGGGATTTTTCTGAGATGTCTAACCCCACTTTCCAAAAATTTACCTCTACGAACAACTGAATTTTTCCGAGATTTTACACTAAATACCAATTTTCACATTTTAAAGCGTGAGAATTAGTTTTTCTAATGTTTTTCTTTGAATCCAAATGGGGGGTATTTCGTTATTTATATTGTAACTTAAGTATAAATACTTTATATGTTACAATGTAAATAGTCCAGTCCAGTGTAGTCCAAGTGTTCAGTTACACTGCTGGAGCTGCGACCTGTAGCTGCGGAGCGCAAAACTGCAGCGCGTCTCGAAGACTCAAAGCTGGTCTTCGATCTTTGACCTTCGGACTACGGGTCTACGGGTCTACGGGTCTACGGGTCTACGGACTATGAGTTTACGGATCTATGAACTACGGATCTATGAACTACGGGTCTACGAACTACGAGTCTACAACCCTTCGACCCAACGACCCTGGATCTTCGACCCTTTGACCCAGAACTTCGGATCTTCGTTATTTCGACCAGTAATTCACCCAAGGTACTGTTCATCGTCGTTTTTGCCTGTTCTTCGTCTGGAATCAACCCAGCAACCCCCAGATGCTCACAAACACACATTTTACGCAACAGACTACGATATCTACCTCAAAATGCGTCCAGAATGCCTCTAAATCGCACATATAACAGCAGAAATACGCACCAAATTGCAGATTTTCAGAAATCTAGATCTAAATCCAAATTTCTATGGTTGACTTCTCAACCCTCATGAAATACACAGTTATACAACCCCAAAATCACATAAACATATATCTACACTGATATAAAGCAGTTCTTAACCACAGATCTTATACTAAACCATTAGATCTAACCCCAAATTGGATTTTCCCCAAAACCAACCTAGGGTTCATGCTCAATCTCATAAATCATGATAAAATCGTGCATACCAAAGATAGAACCAAGACAAAAAGTTTAAGGACACCTACCTGAAGTGATTCTTTGAGCTCTACGGACCCCAATCGCTCCAAATCTCCAAGACACCAAGCTCTAAGCGCTCTCTCTCTCTCTCTCTCTCTCTCTCTCTCTCTCTCTCTCTCTCTCTCTCTCTCTCTCTCAAACGCACAAACGTGATAGCGTAAAGTGAAAGCCCTTTCATTTCCTACTATTTATATTTCTGCCAGTGATTGACCAATAACTGACCTAGTCAATCATTAACCTAGTCAATAATTGACCTCAAAGGTCCCAAAGTCCAAATTGAGCCAAATTATAGTCAAAATGCTCGAAATGATGAGCACAACACTAAGCAGATATTATCATACTCAAATGACCGCCCAAACGCAAAGTCAACCAATAAACCCCAAAAAGTCAACAATTGGATCAAACGGGGCCCCGACTCGAAATTGGGCCTAGATACAGTCAAAATGCTCACATCGACGACTACACTACCGTCTAGATAGTTGCATTCCCATAGAATGGCTATCTTTCAAAACTACCCAAATACGAGTCTTTACAATATTGGGTCCTCCACCTTATCCATGGCCAACCCCTTCACTAGGTAATCGTGGTCTGTTCCCCCACCAATTTGGATAGCCAATAATTTAGAAACATTCATTGGCTTTATATCCAGACCTTCTACAGTGAGCACACATTCCAGTTTTTCCTTTTGCACGCATAATAGTAACTTTATGACTAGGTCTTGCTCATACAGTGATGGAATTAGGGAGTCAGCGGGGGCCATGTGCCCCCTTTTTTTACAAATTCTAAAAATATATATATTATAAATTTTAATTACATACAAATAATTTTAATTATAGTTATATATAGTTATAATTAGAATTAATTACTAATATAATTTATTATCTAAAAGTGTTTAGGATGAACATGCTACTAAGAACATTAATAGTGTAAAATGTTTTAATAAATTTATCTATATAGAACAATATTGGTCACAAATTATATTCGAAATTTGTATATCAACTATAATTTATTTAAAATTTCAAACTCTGAATTACCAACTAATCAAATTTAGTCAAATTTGGCTAGCAAGTGCGTCGAAGTTTAAAAATACCTTGAAATTAAAAATTATAACAAATTTTATAGCCAAAACACAGATTTCGAGTACAATTTGTGATAAATATTGCTTTATGTTGAGAATTTTATTAAACATTTACCTATTTCATTACAAATGCTCTAAATGTAATAGTGGTAATAAGATTATTTGATGTTAAAAAATTGTGTAGCTTAGTTATAGGAGTATTTAGTAAAGTTTTTTTATGTTTTCATGTCATTACTTGTAACTTAGATAATATTAATCGTAGTTTTAAATAATATTTTTTTAAATATGGGTTACACAGTTTATATCCCCCCTCCCCTAACTGAACTTTCTGGATCTGTCCTTGTGCTTGTACAACAAAACTCATCACAGCTCCTTCTCCTTCCTTGGTTAGTACTATGTTTTGGTGCCGCTCTTCTTGGATTATTATGGAATATACCCTTTTCATCTTCGGCAATGGCTCTATACTTAGAATGTTAGAACACATAGTCTCATACATCACATCATCAAGGCCCATCAAAAATTGATAAACCCTCTCTTCTTCTTGCTTCTTTTCAAGTCCGATGGAAATATTGCACTTGCATCCATTACATTAACATGTGAGTATTGGCTCATAATTTACCAATTCATCTTACATCACCGATCTTCAATTGTAGACGAATCATTAACTAGTTTATCCAATGTTCCATTAATAAATTCCAACTTTTTCTTTTCCTGTAGTATATTATGCATCAATCTCACTTATTCTTCATAATTCTCTCCTTTCAATTGGACAAGTGTGATGATGATTCCTAGGTTGTCCGATGGATGCATGTAATATGGTAAAAGGATCATCTGTCCTTTTTCTCCTTCACCGAGCTTCTTGTCACTGCCACTATTCATGGAAGCTTGTTGTTGGTTGCGTTTGATGAACCAACTTTGCTTTGATACCATGTAAATAAAATAGAAAGAGAATAATATTTCTCTCTTTATTTTCTTATTATATCATAAAACAAGTTATATATATGACAAGGATATTACGATGAATCCTAACCATATTTACAATGAATATTACAATGAATATCATAATAAATTGGCATGGCTAGTACAACAAAATATACGGTTTGCCAAATATAGCAATGTCGTATTGTTCAATACTTCATTAAAATGGTTTTTACTTTTCTCATTATGTAATTTATCATTTTATGTTTCATAGAGGAGTTTATTCTCCAATTATTTTTTTTATATTAATTTATATTTTGTATAGCGTTGCAATGCTTATGTGGTTCTTTCATTTAATCTTTTTGTTATGAAATAATAAATATATTTTCTTTTTCAGGGCTACATAACTCTTTTTTTCATTCACCGGCTATGGCTGCATGCAGGGGCTGCTTCTGAATTTTTTTAAGGTGTTCAATATTATTACAAAACTTAAATATAACATAACAAAAAACATAAAATATTATAAAATCATTCTAGTTCTACAAGTCTTTAAATATAACATTACTTAAAAAAACAAGAAATTCCACTTCAAGGAAGGAAGACTCCCTTGATTTCATTATCATAAATTTATCCAATGTAATAGGACTAACAACTATAATATAATAGCAAGCACTATCAAACACTAGTCATTAGGTAGATATATATATATATTTTAAAATTTTCTTAAAAAATCTTAATAATTCAAAATTTAATTGAATAGCCGAATAACAATATTAATATAACAAATTATCAATTAACAAAAGCAAATTTACGAAACAAAAGCAGTATAGGCAATATATGTTACGTTGTACTCACGCCTGTACCAGAAACAAAAAGAACAACCGAGAGACTGAACGCTCAAGCAATCAAACTAGTCATGAGTCGTCGGACGATCGACCGCTCGGACCATCGGATTGGACGACTCGTCCACATCACCTCGTCAAATTAGGCGTTCCATTGCAGTGTGCAGCTTCAACATCGATGGCTCTGCATAGGACAACGTTGATGAGATTGGTGACGGTGTGAGGTTGTGATTTGTGAGCGTGTTAGGGTGAGGCCGTGAGAGTGTTCAATCAAAGTCAAGAGTAAGCATTTTTTTTCCTTTTTCTCCTCAAAGTTTTAACTTTTAATTATAAAAAATTAAAAATAAAATAAAATTCAGGGTGTTGCTGCACATCCTGATATATAGGTAATGTCATCCCTGGCATTCTATAGACTCCAAATTTCCTTTTTGATCGTCTTCCACCTTTCACCTAAAATTCGTATTTGTCCACTACAAATTACACGTGAAGTCAATATTAAATATATTGATTTAATCAATATATATATGGTGCTAAATCTACCACACCTTACTTTTTTTTTTGGATCTGATCATATTTGTTACCTGATAGTTAGTCATCCGAAGGTTTCCCATCCACGGCTTCATCTCTGGCCAGACACCCTAATTTTTATTTTATGCTGATACCCACCCCAGATCACAATTGTCCTTATGGACACCCGGGAGTGCCCATCCTGGTCACCTGGCGCGAAGGGGGTGCCCTCCGGGTACACCTTACTTCATTGGCTTAAAAGGGTCGGGGGCTCGTGGGTGTGGGATTTCTGGACAATCAAATTGAACACAAATTGGACGGTAACCACCATATTAAATATATTGATGTAACCCAAAAAATAAAGGGGCAATCATGAACCATTGTACGTATAAAGCATATATTTAAACAAGCACGATTAAACGAAAGCGACCTAGAACTAATTAAAATTAAATTAAATTACCAAACACGGCAACCATAATCGTGGTACCTAAAATATATATATATATATTTCATAAAATATTATATAATTAGTTAAAAATATATATATATAATTAAAATAATTTTTGTTTAAAATAAGAAAAACGCAAAAGGACTTCAACACAGGATTTCGTCTCACGTAATAAAATAATAAAAATTTTATATAGAAAACGTAGAGAAATCGTTAAATTTGACGGGGTGATAGAGAGTTATGTATTTTATCATGGGATTCTGGACAATCAAATCCAACGCATATTGGACGGTAATAATGGTAAGCACCATATTAAAATATATTTAAACAAGCACGATTAAACGAAAGCGACCTAGAACTTGACTAATTAAAATTAAATTAAATTACCAAACACAGCAACCATACAATCGTGGGACCACAATGGCAAAATCGGGGTAAAGCACACGCAAAGAACAGGAAACCATACAATACAACCGAAGAATGAAAAGAAGTCAAACAATTATAGGAGAAAACGTAGTGATACCAATTGTTGTCATTAAATTATTGTAAGATGCTTTATTATGTGGATAATTGTTTGATTCAAAGATTAACTAAAAGTGTATCTGAATACAATGTCATAGTTTAATCATTCAATTGTAATTTTATAAATTAGCTTAATCTTATATATGAGTCATACTTCTTAATTGATCTATTAATGAGAAGACAGACTTAATAATCTGCGGTATAATATGAAAACTATAGTTCTACATAAAAAGATTAATATTTCTAATTTAATTCCTCATCAAATTAAAAGTAATACTCTAATATCGATAAATTAATGTTATAACAATTATATCTTAAATTTTATTTTAAATTTTATTTAAATTATTTAAATTTAAGTTTAATCAAAGATAGTACAACCATTTTAATATATATTGAGATTCAAATTATATTTAATATTATATACAAGCATATAATAGATATCAAAGCTCTAAGATAATAATCAAGATTCAAATTTATCATCAAGTTAACCTTCAAACCCAATAAAAATCAACAATATAATTGAAAGTTTGTAGGCACTTGCGCCACTCATATAGGAACTCTCGAATGAAAGGATCCATTCCCTAAGATTGGAGTAGTTAGAAGTCCATATACTATGTCAAACAGTAAACACATGGTTTTTAAAATTACTTTTTGTTTATTTGATTTGAAATTTAAAAAAATTAATATATTATGATTGATTTACAGTTTAATCAATTCGGAAACTCAACTGGTTAAATATAATATAATATATATTTGAAGGTTTCGTTTGTATCTATTCCTATCTAGGTCACTCGAAGACACAACCACAACTCTCATGGATCCAAATTCTTTTATGAAATTACATCAAAAAATTAATGTTAATGTATATACAAGCACTAGTAGACAATTGGGGGTGTTAATGGTAGACAGATTGTCTCCTGTTGATTCTATTGTATAGTATCTAGCCAAATCACTCTATAATACTGTTAACTTATCATTTTCACTTTGTTAGTTCTTGATTGAATATTAATGGTGATCAAAAATAGATAAATCAAACTATAAACTTATACATCGAGCTAAAACGTTGATTTTTCACTTTTATTGATCGATTTAAATTTGTTATTTTTTTAAACCGAATGTATTTAGTTTGATTCCAAAATACTATATAAACTAATTGATGGTCACCTATAATCCAAAAAAGCTACTATCCCGTAATCAGCCAATTTTATTATTTTTTTCTTTGCTGCGGAAATCTTTCTTACCTTCCACCTGCCAATGTAAATCATCAAGTTTGATCATATTTAAATAAATATAAGCCCTGTGTTTTTTATATATAAAAATGATTAGTGTAAAAAAAGTTATAAATATGAATTAGAAAAGAAAGAACCTATTTCATGGAAAGAAGTAGGAAACAACTCATAAAAGCAAAATACCTCATCAATTGTGCCCCATGTGGCTTTTTTTTACCTATTTAATTTTAAAGGCCAAACATTTAAGCATTTTCTAACTTCACTAAAAAAATGAGCTATTGAGACCAAATTAGGAACAGATTATTAATTGTTTCAAATTTGGGACGAAATTTACCATCTCAAACTACGCTAAGATTTATAAATCTAATCGTCCTAAATTAATAAAAATATAATTTTAATTTTTTAAATAAATTAAAAATCATATGTTTTTAAAATTTTCGTCCCAAATGCTACATCTTTTCTCTATTGCCCCTCTCCTAGGATGATGGCGCCCTAATGTTTTTTACATGGTACCCTCCTCCAATCGCCACCATATCGTTGTCGCCGTCAAGGATGACTGCATCGGCGGCATCGACTCGACCACCCAGACCCACTCCGACCCCCGAAACCCCTTCTCGATCCTCGGTGTCGAAAAGATTGTCATGCCTGCGGTGTCTACCATCGATCCGTTCCAAAACCACACGTCGAGGATCGAGGGGCTCTACGAGTGGGCTAAGGTTGTTGTTTGTTTGCCCATTGCGTTGATTAAGGTTGTGCTATTTGGGTTGTGCTTGTTGGTGGGCTTCTTGGCCACCAAATTTGCTCTTTATGGCTGGAAGGATCGACATAACCCCATGCCCAAATAGAGGTTCATGTTAATGTGGGTCACTTGGACCTTTGCTCATTGCATACTTTTCTGTTTTGGGTATGTGGGTTTCTCTCTCTACATTATATGTTTATGGTGTTTTTCTCTTTCAAAATTGGAAATTAAGGTTCTTTTGTTTGTTTGCATAAAAAAGAGATACGATTACAGGGATGGTTCTATGTCCATCTCAATAACTCATGTTCTTTAGTGCTTGCAGGGATGATAATGAGATGAGGTGAGGGAAGGTTTTGGGTTTTCCCATTCATCTCCCGTTAAGAAAAATTTGCTCCATTCCCATCATGTGCCCCAACGGGAAATTCTTGCACCCTATTCCGAATCACTTGCCCTTACACACACCTTGACTTGTGCGGCCCCACCCCCGCCTAGCAAAATGTTGTTAGAAAGTTGCAAACCTAACACCTTTGTACCTTTCCAATGCTAAATTGTCTTTATTTGATATGCTTATATAATTAATATATGTACTTATAATATAATATATAAATAATAATCATAGTAATTATAATATTAATAAAGAGTGCATGATTTATTTTAAAAATAATAGTAAATATAAATGTATATTATAATAAAAAATTAAATATATTATTACTATCTTGATATTATTGAACATGATTCAAATTTATTTCTAAATTTATTAATGAGTTTAATTAGGATTAAGGGATCCAATTAAATATTATTTAATTAAAATATATTAATATTTAAACTAATAACATTATTTACATGATTTATTACTTTTAATTCAAATATAAAATACATATCGGCAAATGTAAAAAGACTCAAATCTCACTCTTATCATGCATAACTTATATCATGCATGAAATAAATTATGGATACTTATATTAATTTGTTTCAAATTTAGTTTTAAATTTATTAGTAGGTTCGATTTAAGACCAAATGATTAAATCAAATATTATTTGATCAATAAATATATTAATATTTGAACTAATAATATCATTTATATGATTTATTACTTTTAACTCAAATATGAAATACATATTATCAAAAGTCAAAACTCACTCTTACCATGCATACTCATATCATGAATGAAATAATTTATAAATAAACATTAATTAGATTTAAATTTAGTTTTAAAATTATGAATAAGTTGATTTGAAACTAAATAAATTAATCAAATATTATTTGATCGAATAATTATAATATTACTTATACGTAATATATTAGTCTATATTAATATACTACATAATTATATCATTTACTTATATTTTATATACTTGTATTTTACATTAAAATATTACTACTTTTAAATGTTATTTTTTATTAATATATTTATATATATACACATATACACACTTTGTTATTGATATTATTTTTAAAATGAAACATTTACTCTTTATTGTTATTATTATTGCTACTAATATTATTTATATATATATATATATTTGATTTTAAGTATATATACACTAATTATGTAAATATAATATACAATAATCATCTATGATATATATAGTTATCAATAAATTCTCTGGTATCAGTAATTAAACTCTAGGTACTTAACAATTATTATATTATTTATGTTATATATGATATATATATACACACACACACACTTATAAGTTATAATAATTAAGTAATAACGTGAGTAGTTAGCGAATAGTGATAATCTAAGTAATATAATTATCATTGATAATACATGATAACATGAGTTGTGATAACCTATCTAATATAATTATTTATCATAGTTATCATATTACTTATGTTATAAGTAATACATTAGTCTGAGAAGTCATGTTTTTCCAACTTGTTTCTTTTAATGTAATTAAAACGATCAATAGTATAATTATTTTCGTATAAAATTAGTTATTAAATATGAGTGTTTATATATGTACTTTTTGGTATGATAAGTACATATATACTCTTATAATTATAATCAATGTTATTAGTTAATATTAACTAGTTTGATATACTAAGGAATATATGTAATAGTGAGTTTTAACTTTTGATTGTATGTATTTCATATTTGAGTTAAAAGTAGTAAATCATGTAAATAATATTATTAATTCAAATATTAATGTATTTATCGATTAAATAATATTTGATTGGATCATATATTCTTATATCAATTTATTAATAAATTCAAAACTAAATTTGAATCAAATTAATATGAGTATTCACAAATTATTCCATGCATGATATGAGTTATGCATGATGAGAGTGAGATTTGAGTCTTTTTATATTTGATAGTATGTATTTTATATTTGAATTAAAAGTAGTAAATCATATAAATAATATTATTAATTTAAATATTAATATATTTTCAATCAAATAATATTTGAATGTATTAGCTAATTCTAATTAAACTTATTAATAAATTTAAATTTGAGTTTGAATTATATACAATAATATCAAAATAATAATAATACATTTACTTTTATTATAATATATACTTACATTTACTATTAATTTTAAAATAAATTATACACTTTTTATTACTATTATTATTATAAGCATATCAAATAAAAACACTTTAACCTTCGATTGGAGAGGTACATTGGCGGGAGGGAAGTGCTTAGCTCGAAACTTCCTAGAGCACACGGGTGGGATTAAATCCGATGGTAAATAAGGCCGAAATTTATTGCACCCTTGGGGATGTCAACTCCACCCCTAGCAACCCTCCCTCTGTGATGAGATAAGACAAGAAGGCAGAAGAGCCATTGTGAGGAGACGCGTTGATGAAGCTACCACGCCTCGCCAAATTTGACGAATAATTTACATTTTCTGTAGCAAGTTAAACTTTTAGCTTTTGATGAGATTGATGTGGACAAATATTAATGAAAATCATTAAATTTTTAACTGAGACAGTTGCAGTACTTTAAGAGCACTCACAGGATATCTTTTGACTAAAATTTAACTAAAAAATACACTTTCATAAAATTTAACTATCACTCATTTACAACGTGGAATAACAGCTCAATATATTTTCCGCTATTATAATAAATATTATTTTTATATAAAAATACATTTTTCATCGCACTTCCTGTTTTCCTATCTCAGCATCGATTTTGAGCACCAAGCCCCACTCGGCCGCCCTCTGCAACGCCGCGTTGGCCTCGGTGGGGTCGAAGTTTGGGGTGGATGGAATTGTGGCGGGTCGATCTTGTCAGTGGCAAGTGGAGGGTTGGGGAGGAACTGGGGCGTCTTCAAGTTGGGGTGGATAGGGTGGAAGGAGGACGAGGAGGAAGAGGAGTAGCCGGAGGGATTGAAGATCTCGAGGTACCCACGAGAGTCTTTGGGTAATAACGATTGCATCAGCTGGAAGGAGGCATCAGCAGAGGATGCTCCATTTCCCTGGCGCCTGATTCTTTGGATCTTGTTTCTCCTGGTAAGATGGGGTTATATGGGTTATTGGGGCTAAATTGTTTTTGTTTACAGTTTTTTTAATTCCTCTATTTCATAGCAATTGTCATTCATAGATTCACTGCTTGCTTAAATTTTGTTAATTGATTTTGTGAGGTGGTGATGATCATCGGATTCGATCGATTCCATCGGCCAAGCCTTGCATCGTCTCTGATCTTTATGCATGGTGCAAGTGTCTCGATTGAGTTTGTACGCACAGACAAAGAATATGGGAGAAAATAATTTTAAAATTAATAAAATATAATTAGCTAATCATATTGACCGATTATATTTAGCCAGCGATTTAACATTTAAATGTACTGTACCAATAAAAAGATCAGGGTAATTTTTTTTTTAATTATTCTTGGACTAAAATGTAGTTTCAGTGAGTGGTCTAAAAGCTTCATACTTGTTCCATTCTCGCCCGTAGGACAAAATATTTTTGTCCCAAAAACTTTTTTTTAACATGGGCTCCATTTAGGGCAGGACGGGGATTTCCGCCGAGCAAAATGACATCCCAACCGACTTGCCACCTTACAGCTAAACATTAATGTAGCAGTCCCCTTCCTCGATGACGGCAGTGTCCACCGGCGCAACTGGCGGCCCGAACCCCGAGGCCCTGAACAGCTGGTAGTGGATTGCGGAGCCATCGCCCTCGGAGGCAGTAAAGTCGACGTGCCTAGAGAACTTAATGTTAGAATGTCCATCCGATCGGATGATGTGGGACAATTTTAACAATTGAAAAACATTGGAACATTGATGCTTCTCTAGGGGTTAAGGATTTAGTTGTTGATTGTGCCCAAAATTGTGAAGTGGGTTGACAACAGTAAAATTCGTGCCAGATTCATGATATCTATCAAAGTTTTTTTTTTTCAATTTATGTCGTTGATAGAAGCAAGAAATCCTTTTTTCGCATTGTGAAAAAATATATGAGAGAGAAAAAATAAATAAATTCATCGGTCACCTAATCCATTTAAAAGACCCTTCATATTCTCTAATCTGCATTCATACATTCAACATATAATTGGAGATAGTACTGTAAATGAATCAAATGTTCATGAATAAATTCGCATTTAACTCGATAAAAGATCGTTTATGTTCGTTTGTTAAGAAATAATACCGTTCGTGTACAGTTCGCGAATAATATTGTTATATTCGTAAACATATTCGTGAACGTTCATGAACAAGTGTTTACGAACAGTTCGTAAATATCGTTCGTGTTCGTGAAAATTATTTGTGAATAAGAGATTAATAAATCAATTAATATGTATAAAAGTTGTTTTATTAAATATAAATATATTTTTATTAAATATAATTTAATAAACATATAATTTATATTATTATTAAATAAAAAAATATATGTTTTAAATTTATTTGTTTACTATTAATATAGTTGTTTGCAAATTTTTATGATTTTATAATTGTGTTTGTAAGCGTTCGTGAACAAGTTTGTGAACCGTTCGTGAACAACCGAGTAACGTTCGTGAACAGTTCATGAATATCATAATTTAAGGCTCGTGTTCGGTTCAATTCGTTAAAGAATAATAACGAACATGTTTAAACATCTTACTACTCGACTTGGTTCATTTGCAGCCCTAATTAGGGATAATTGAAGCAAGTCAATTTTTTGGTACATATGAAATGAAAGGAGAAGTCATACAAAAGTTTGGTTTTATATTTAATGTTATCATGCATTAAATATAAATTATGCATGATTTATATTTAATATCAGGTACATTCATTATGTGCATGTAAATTGTACACCAACATATGGTTGAATTGATATTAATAATCTTTTTAATTCGTACTAAGAGAAAGAGCATATTTGTGCAAATTAACTTAGTTATTATATTTCATGAATAATTACATGAATAAATCCTTTAAAAAAAGTATATTTGATTTAGATCGGTATGAATAACAAATTTAAAAAAATTATAATATCATTATGCATAATTTACCATAAAATTACTCTTAAAAAAATATGCCAATAATGTAAAACAAATCCGTCTGGGTTCGGTACGGTCCTCATCAAATCATATGATGTGGTTCGTTTTTTACAACAAAAAATCATTAATTATTTAATTCAAAATTTTAACGTCCCACCCACGTTTACCAACGATTGTACCAACCAATCAACCGAGTTGGAGTTCCCTGCAGCAAAAAATTAAAGAACCGCTGCGGCTCTTTTTTGCTGCAGCAGCGAACTCCAACTCCAACCGACCATACACATGCTCCCAAATTCAAAACGTCATTAACAGCCATAAACATTAAGATTTAATAAGAGTACATGATTCACTCAAACAAGCTCACATAGTATAACAAAAACAATATTGACAGACAAGGTATAAAAGATTAAACGAAATTAAAATTTCACATAATACCACTAATGGAAGAGACGGAGTAGCCAACCGACCGCCGACGCCGGAGCGAAGCAGTATTGCACTTTCACGCTGTCACGCAAAGGCCAACGCCGGAAGTGTCGGATGGGAGACAGTCGATGGCATGCTATGCTTCGATCAATTTGTCGAACAGTGGACACGGCGGATAGGCGACGTTGAGGGCTGAAGCTGCTGGGCAGATCTGCCGTAGATGGGATCTCTCTAATCAACGACGCAAGCTAGGAGAGCTGATCCAAGGAGGAGACGACGCGAGCTAGGACTAGGAGAACCGATCCGCCGAAGATTATATCTGATTGACGAGACCGAGGACTAGTGGAGTCAGTGGATGACGACGAGAAGGAGATGAGATCAGATAATTGATCAGGAGAGAAGAGGATGAGTAGGAGGACGACGGAGGAGATGAGCTCTATTGACTGGAGTGACGTCTGGACAACTAAACGAGGGAGGGAGGAGATGATCTCTATGACTATCGGCTGGAGCTCTGCGTGCAAGTATGTCTCCGTCTAATTAGTGATGATGAGGGTAATGGGTAAATCTTCGGCGGGTCGATCGATCATTATTCGAGAGCAAGGGTCGATCGATCATTATTCGTAGAAAATAAAATTATAACGCACTCCGTATATGGATCACAAGTCCAACAGACGAGACGTTTAAGCCTGTGATTTAAATGGATAAATCTGGTACGAACTAACAGCTCTTGACAACTAAAATTTTCTTTCTCACTATAATATTTTTATTCTTTAGTTGATTACAATAAAGCATATTACTATTTGTGATATTGCTTTGGGTTCGATGGAGCTTTAACATTATGTCCTCACCATATCAAAAATATAAATGATAAAGTGTTTAAATAATTATAGGGATCCAAAAATCATTGAGGTGGGCATTTTGGTTGAAAAGGCACACTCGATGATCATGTTGTGTCACATTAAAAATAATATTATTACTGAGAGAATCTTAGAGGAAACTACCACGACTAGTTTATAGTTAAAGATTGAGGGTTTATATATGATGAAGTCTTTAACCAACAAATTGTTTATAAAGTGATGTTTGTTTAGTTATGACATGTTTGAAAGTACACTTATACCAGATCACATATATCAATTAAACACAATTTTATTATAGTGCATGAAAGGTAGTGTTGTTAGGTAATTGAAGGTGATCCGAAGTTTTGGGAGTCCCATGGGGCACCCAGGTTACATTGTTGCTTAATCATTAATCAGATGTCTTTGTAACTCAACCGTCGTTAGGAGGTGTGCATATGAGGTGCCTAGTACGATTCAACATGCACGGCTCGGCATGGAGCGTGCACAGAGCGCGTCACTCTATGTAGTCACTCAATGCAACCTTTGATGGGGTGGTGCATGATGAGAGTGCATAGAGTGACTCGCTCTGTGCAGTCACTCTATGCAACTTGTTTTCTATTGTGACTGTTTATCTAGTTTGTTTTGTTAAACTTTGAGTAGTTAACCTTCATTGGTTTCTCAATTACCCTTCTGGGCTCTTGTAGATGAACTTAAATGGTTGATATGCTATTATTTAGATTCTTTTCCTTTTCACTTGTATTGCTTTTGTTAGTGACTCTGCTACATTTGGAACGTACTTATTTAACCGTTGTTGTTGAAAAATAAATACTTTTGTACTATTGACGATCTATAAATATTTGTCAGTTGGGTAAAACTCTGGAGGTATACAATATTGGCGTTCGACCATTACTGAGCTAAATGTACATGAGACTATATTCCCTTCTAAAAATACATAGGTAAAGTCCTTCTGATGATACATGCATAAACCTGCTGATGCAAAACCTATATATAGTAATGTCTGCTAGTTTGATAATCTGCTAATAGTTTTCACCTTGGTATTAATTAATTTATTGAGCTGAAGTTGATATTCTGCTGATAGTCTTTACCTTAATATTTGATAATCTGATGAGCCTAGTGTTGATGTTTTGTTAATGGCTTTTATCTTGATTTTTACTAGCATGGTTGCTTATCTTTACATAAGCACATATACACTTTACATGTAGAATGCTAGGTTGAATGATTGTAGGTTGATGAGGAGTGGTAGAGTACTTACTGATCATTTTGCTCATACTTACTTGTTGGTTTGTTTCTTTTTTAAGTATCGGTAAAAAATAGGTGGAGGCTACCCCAGAAGTTGGTTAGTAGTTATCTCCACTCATTGTTATGATTTGGTTTATATGATTATGTAATAACTTGGCTCATGATTTGTAATGATGTATGATACTTTATTTTAGTTTATCTATTTTCTAGATAAGGGTTCGTGAAAGTTATATTGGACAGATAACATGTTACTATTGAATGACATTGGTTTTTGTTAGTTGCATTTCATTTGAAATTATACAAATATACCATTGATGTATGATGTAGCGACGACAGGTTTGAGCTAAGACAGCACCCGTTGTATGATCTCTCTCAAGTGTTATTTACCAGTCCTTTGACCCTTTAAGTGCAAGTATAGAGAGTCACTCGGTTTCTATTTTCTAAAATTCATGGATGTAACAATGTTAGTGTTGTCAATAGGTCTATGGCTGAACTTGGAAAAGAGTATTGGCTAGTCACGAAGAGAATGTTTTGATATGTAAAGGTACATGTCGGTCTCATTTATAAAGGAAAAATTAAATGTGAAAATCGTTCCAATTAACAAGTTCCAATATTATTTATACTTGCTAAATATTAGAAGTTGTTAGCTACCTGTTAGGGGAAAATGTGAGAGTAGATGAGCTCATTTGATACATTTGACATTGTAATGGTGTATCTGGGTATCAAAGCATAAAAATTGACATCCGTCGGCCAGATGAAGCCGTGGATGGAAACCTCCGGGTGACCAACTATCGAGGTAACAAATGCGACCGGATCCCAAAAAAAAAAAAAAAATGGTGTATCTGGTACGTCGGTATATTGTGAGAGGATTCAAGTTAAGATGAAAATTTGTTAAAATATGCCCTGAATATTGGGCTCAAGTTATTTCAGCTACAATGTGAGCCTAGCCCATATAGTATGTTTTAGAGAGTAATATATAAACTTTGCGTAAACCCAATTACTAATCTGTATCCATAATATGTAACTCTTTAACATCAAAACTGACAGCATCCCTGTGACCAGTGTCGCAGGATTCCAGCTTCATTATTAACCATCATACAAGGCAAATCCTTGAGCTCTGATATTGATCTTCATAATAATGTCGGTCAAATCATATGTAAAAGCTGAATTTATTATTGGTTGAAGTGTTCTATTAATTTGAAAGCATAACACACTTAAAAGTTATAGATTTTCTCTCAGATGCAAGGTTAAGATCCGATTTTTTTTCTAATCATAAAATATAGATGCTCTTACTAAAAGCAAACTAGGAGGAAACATATGAACTCTGTTATTACTTCGACTCTTTAAGCTAAACTCGGTTTTCCCCATTATTTCACCTCCCTACCCTATATTTCTAGATGCAGGTTTCAGGTTTGGAACTCTTAGGCCCCTAACCGCTGCATATTTTTTACAATTCTGTCTAGACAATCTAAAGGTTCTTATGATCGATCCACCCACCTGATAAACAAACATGCTTGAATGCCTTCCATGCGTTTATTCAACGAACACCCATGAGACCAAATTTCATATATACAAAACATATACATAACCAACAGTCCCCTTAGACCACTCTTAATCATTGCAATCTGTTTTTTCTAACGACTGAACCACGAGTTGGCTGTCATATGTTAGGGAATTTAAAGTGAGCAGCGTGCGGAAGCACCAAGTACCAAGAAGACATGTAGCAAATCCTGCAACGAATGTTGGCCAGGCTGCATCATGGTTGTAACAAAACTTAGTAACATATTGACGTCCGTTGATTTATGAACATTAGCGGAGAGTATATATTGAAGGTTTTTTTTTCTTATGCTATCAGCTAACCACGAAAGGTCAGGTGATGCATTAAAGATACGGCAACTAACACGCCTTTACATTTCCATCTTTGTTGGAATGGCGTTTGGTTATTCGGCAGCTAAAACAAATGTTGTCTCACTTCTACGAACTTTTTGCAACCGGATTTACTGTATTTGTACAATTATACAACCAGGAAAAGGCCTTGGCAGCAAAACCCCTGAAGCATAGCTTAGGTTTGCATAAATTTGATTTAGAACAGACTGCAATTTCCACTGGAGACCCGAAATTTGGTGGGATTTTTTTTTTTTTTTTGAAGGAACTTCTATTCATTTTGACTATGTAAATGTGGCGTCGACTTTGTAACAACTTAACAGTCGATACCAGTTGGATTTCACTTGACCTATATTGCTCAAAACCTACCAGAGGAAAAAAAAAACACAAAGCAAGGAGAGGCCTGGTTCACAGGACTTCACTACTTCCAACTCTGAAATACCGGTCTTGGGACATACCACTATATACCAAACAAGTTACTTTCTACCGCGGATCTATGACTGAAACTGTAACTTGGTTTATGGTGTGTGATGAATCATCTCGCTTACTTGAAGATGTTGATGTTTCGGGCGGATTTCGTCCCATGCAAAACCCTGGGTGCCTGGGTTCAGGCAAAATTGTATTTTCGCTGCTCAACATTAGCACCACAGTTGCCATTGTCGGCCTGTCTTCTGCTCGCTCCTGCACACATACCAGTCCAACCTGCAAGCATCTCAACACTTCATTTACCGAATAAGAAGCCCCAATGGAGGGATCTATCAGTTCAACCCCTTTTCCTTCCCGCCACAGACCCCATGCCTGCAGCAACAATATATCAATTTAGTTAGGAAAAAAAAAGGTTTGCTTCCCATTATATATTTTGCAGAACAAAAGGGCATTAATTTTAATAGACTTCATTGCAACTTACATATCCAAGAAGGTTATGCTCCGCGTTTGAATAGTAAAATCCCCTGTTTTTCTTCCCCGTTATGATCTCCAAAACCAGTACTCCAAAGCTAAAAACATCGGATTTTACCGAAAAATGTCCGTCCATCGCATACTCAGGAGACATATAACCACTGTGCACATGAAGAGCAATTAATACTGGAGACATGACATTCTATTACAGTTTGTAGTAGAACAAAATACCACTATTCATCACACCATTTCAAAACATGTTCCATTCCAGGCCACGTAAAACTATCTACATAAAGAAATAATTTACTGAAGTTGTGCTAAAATAGAGAATAGGAATATTAGCAAACATATGGAGCATTTTGTGAATGGGGCGCACTTACTATGTCCCAACTACTCTGCATGTATTAGCCTCCAACTGGTCTCCTCCAAAAATCCTAGCCATGCCAAAGTCTGATATTTTGGGGATCATTTTTGCGTCAAGTAGAATGTTACTTGCCTTGAGATCTCTGTGGATGACCCTGAATCTAGAGTCTTGGTGCAGATAAAGTAACCCTCGAGCGATCCCACAAATGATGCTGAAGCGACGTCTCCAATTCAAGACTGAACTTTTGGACGTATCTGGGGTAAAAAATAATGGTTTTGTTAATTATCAAAGCCGACTGTGAGTCCTAACATTTATTTGAGAGCTAAACAAAGAAGTGGACTGCATGATGCAGTAGGGGTGCTAACCAAATATAAAAGAATCCAAACTGTTGTTAGGCATGAACTCGTATATCAGTATCTTTTCTTCCATCTCAACGCAGCAACCCAAGAGCCGAACAAGGTTTCTGTGTTGAAGCCTCGCAATCAGACGGACCTCGTTTTTGAATTCTTCTATTCCTTGCCCGGAAGTTTGGGACAGCCTTTTCACTGCAATTTCCTGCCCTTCCGTCAACATACCCTGTCATCACATATCCGTGCATACATCAAACCTAGCTGTCTGGTTTACTAAGTAACACAAGCCGACTGCACAACTGTAAATGTGGAAATATGTGGGACTAGGATTTTACCTTATAAACAGTACCAAAACCACCTTGTCCAAGCTTATTTGCTTCGGAAAAATTGTTTGTAGCCAGTACGATGGCATTCAAATCAAACAGTGGCAGTTCAAACTCCTGGGACTTGCTGTCATCCGAGATGTCTCTCTTACTCGAGATCCCCACCTTGGTCAGCAGATAATCTTGGCTCTTTTCAAGAGGCCCTGGTATGGGTTAAAAAGAGATCACAAATTCATCAAAACCTCAAGCTAAAAGGAAACAAGAGAAATCACAAATTAAACATTACCAAATCAACATCCAGGTTCTTTTCTTACCTTTCCGGCCCCGAGTTCCTTTGCACATATTTACCACTTTCTTCCTCTTCCACAGAACCAAGGCCAGAGAAATCAGCAGAGTGAAAACCCCAGCTCCGGCGGCCAGGGAAATCTTTAACTTTTTACTTGATCCTCCGCTTATATTATCTGGAGGAATTTCTATTAGACACGATGAAAGAGCGCTTAATGCAAACTTCAGCCTAGGAATACTAATGACACACAATTGCATAAACTATAGAAACCATGTACTCAATCACAGAGGCCTTGAAACCATGTTCACTGCAGCAACTTTTTGATAACCAAGAAATTGATAAATATATCAAGATTTCCCCACCCCCGTGCCAATGATTTATATAATTGCATTCAAGTTTGGATTCTAAACATAAAAACAAACCCTTTTAAGTATTTTTATAACAAAATCGATAAATTCAGGAACACACTTGGTCTATATTTGCGGATTATAGTTTTATTTCTGAACAAAATCGATAAATTCAACTTATAGTTTTATTTCTGAACAAAAAAACGAAACAGCCTATGTGGGCCTGTGGCTAATAGAACAAACAGTAATCATCCTTTTTTACTGTGACTGCAGCATTAACTTCTTTTTTTACAAAATCTCTGGAGTCTTCAAAATAAAATAGAAATTTATGGCGACCATTTCTTGAGAGAGAGAGAGAGAGAGAGAGAATTCTGGCCCATGACGCGACCCTTCAGCTTCGATTGATCACTCACTTAAAACTTCTGTAAAAAACTGCCCATCATGGGATCAGCAACAACTAAAACCCTGTAGTGCATTAAGTAATTTCCCAACTAAGTTGTCATATTTCCTGAAACAGCCGTGGATGAAATTATTGGGCGTTGCTGCGACTTCATTGGGATTACGTATCTGTATAGGCGATTGCTTGTCAGTCTATTTCTAGTATGTATATATTTAGCCCGCTGGACATATTCTTGTATTTATGGTCTATCTTTATTTTCTTCCTTGAATAGCCTATTGATTAGACGATATAAGCCGATTTGGGGCTGATAGCAGAGCACAGGAATAAAATAACGTGAGTTTTTCATGGTATCAGAGCGTGAGAACAGACAACGGTTTGAGAGATCGTGAATCGAAACTCATGGCAGAACGTGATATGGGAGAGAGACAAGGTGACAAGAAAACAGTCTCTCTCATCTCACCTTATTACCTGACGCCTAATGATAATCCCGACAATATTATCACCCAAGTACAACTGAAGGGTGATAATTATGAAGAATGGGCTCGTGCGATGCGCATTGCTCTGCGCGCGAAGAAGAAGTACGGGTTCATTGCTGGAATCATTCCTCAACCCGCAACGAATTCAACGGATCTTGAAGAATGGTGGACCGTGAATTCGATGTTGGTCTCCTGGATTCTCAACACCATTGAGCCAACATTGCGTTCAACTATTACGTATATGGAGATGGCGAAAGAACTTTGGGATGACATCAAGGAGCGATTCGAGGTGGGTAATGGCCCCCGGCTGCAACAACTACATACTGAATTAGCGAATTGTCGCCAGAAAGGTCTTCCCATCGTGACCTACTATGGGAAATTGAAACAAGTGTGGGAAGAGCTTGCCAATTATGATCAGCCACCTACATGCCAATGTGGTGGGTGCAAGTGCAATCTCACTCTTGCATTTGAGAAGAAACGTGAAGAAGGAAAGGTGCATCAATTCTTGATGGGCCTAGATGATGACGTTTTTGGGACGGTTCGGTCTAACATATTGAGTACTGATCCGCTTCCCACTCTGAACAAAGCATATGCAATGGTGATCCAAGAAGAGCGTGTGAAAAATATCATGCGCAACAAAGAAGAAGGAAAGGAGGTGATGGCTTTTGCTGTGCAAGGTGGCAGTGGTCCCAAGACCATGAATGACCGGAAGGACAAGAAGCTTTTGATATGTTCTGTTTGCAAGCGACGCGGACATGATGCCGAAAATTGCTTCCAGACAATAGGGTATCCAGATTGGTGGGGGGATAGACCTCGCCCAAATAATCGTGGTGGCCGAGGACGTGGCAGCATGCCCAGAGTGAATGCTGCTCAAGGATTGAGCTCTCCATCCACGACCGACGTCATTGAGGGCACCAATAAAGGGAGTGGATTTAACAAGTGAACAATGGACAACTCTCTTAAATTTGGTGAACTCATCCAAAAATGGTGCCTTGCACGATTTACCGGTAAGAAAAATGAGCGAAAATTTTTATCTTGGATACTTGATACTGGTGCAACCCAACACATGACATGCGATCTTGAGTGTACGCAAGAGCCGCGAAGGTTACCCAGGGTGTGTTGTGGGCTTACCGGATGGACGGCGTGTTCCTGCTCTTCAAACGGGCTTGTCCACTTAAATAATTCCTTGCGCTTATCTAATGTGCTATATGTTCCAACTTTGACTTGTAATTTGATATCGGTGTCACAATTGCTTGCCGATATGAACTGTCATGTTCACTTCACCGACAAACGTTGTGTTATACAGGACCACACTTCGAGGACGGTGATTGGTGCGGGTGAACAAAGGAATGGGCTTTACTACTTCGAGAGTCACCACGCCATTGCAAATGCAACGAATGGTCGCGACCGCTTGGTTTGTGGCATCGAGGATCGGGACACCCATCTCCCAAAGTAGTGAGCATGTTGACCGATGTAATCGGACATCCTATCCCTAAGGCTTCGAAAATAACATATGTGAGATTTGTGTTCGAGCCAAGCAAACTCGAGCACCCCTTCGTTTGAGTGAGAATACCCTTTTTGCGAATTTTGTTTTGATCCATTGTGATTTATGGGGACCTTATAAAGTTGTTTCACATTCTGGAGCTACCTATTTTTTGACTATTGTTGATGACCATTCTCGGTCTGTTTGGATATATTTGCTCAATGCAAAACGGCAGTTGGTGGTATTTTACGTCATTTTCTTGCTATGGTGGAGCGCCAGGTTTCATACGAAGGTGCAAATTATTCGAACTAACAACGGCACAAAATTCACTTGTATGAAATCATATTTTCTTGACCAAGGAATCGTGCATCGGACTTCATGTCGTGACACTCCCCAACAAAATGGTCGGGTGGAACGGTAACCACCGCCACATTTTAAATGTTGCCCGCGCCCTTCGTTTTCAAGCCCATCTTGCCCATTGAATTTTGGGGGGGGAATGTGTGTTGACAGCGGGATACTTGATTAATCGTACTCCTTCACGTCGCTGGGCAACAAAACCCCGTATGAGATGTTATTTGGCCACCCACCATCTTATACTCATTTGCGTACTTTTGGGTGTTTGTGTTATGGGAAAAGTATCAATCGTGCTCATGATAAATTCGCTAGTCGATCGCGCCGCCGCATCTTTATTGGATATCCGTACGCTAAGAAGGGGTGGCGGTTATATGATCTCACCACCAAAGAGATTTTTATTTCTCGTGATGTGCTATTTTCGGAAGGCGATTTTCCTTTCTTTGACTTGTCCCCTGCTATGACTTCCTCTGCCGACCGTTTGGTTCCCACGGATCTCACCGATCTCTCTAGCGCCGCGGCGCCTCCTCTCTGCTCCCCTGCTTCCGATGCTTTTGTACCTGTGGCGCCCCCTTTGCCACCGACTCTCGGGGATGCAGGCGATGTCCACTCCTCTTCCTTTGCACCGTCACGGGATGCCGCCACCGGTGTCGACGACCATCCAGTGCAGGTTGAGTAGAACAAATTGCCCCCCTTTGTCTACTTCCCCACGGGAGGCAGCTCAAGCTTGTGCCAGGCCAGGTGTGTCGGCTCCTCTGCAAGACATGATCCGCCTATTGAAAGGTGGGGTCGTGGGCATCGTCTTAAATTTCCGTCAACCCGCCTACACGATTTTGTGACTCATGCGATCCCGCTTATAGCCCACTCCTTGTTCTCCGCCCCTGTCTCGTTCCTCCAGACGTCCTACCCTTTAGCCCATTATTTGACTTATGATAGATTTTCTTTGTGCCATCGCACTGTTGTTACTTGCCTTGACATCTCGTGAACCACGATCTTATCGAGAGGTCTGTGGGTCATCTTTCATGGCGCGAGGCTATGAAAACGGAATTGATGCCCTTGCCCTTAATGGTACTGGACTGACTTTGGCCGCCCCCTGGGCAAAATAGCTCTCGGCAACAAATGGGTTTATAAGATCAAATATCGATCCGACGGTACCATTGAACGTTATAAAGCGCTCCTCGTGATTTTGGGCAATCATCAAGTTAGGTGTCTACTATCATGAAAGTTTCTCCTGTGAGCCAAAATGGTTATATCGGTGTTTTTTGGCTATTACGCGGTTCCTAATTGGGAAGTGCATCGGATGGACGTTCATAATGCATTCTTACATCGCGATCTAGATTAAGAAGTATACATGCGGTTACCTCCCCGTTTTCATTCTTCCTTGCAAGGTCGCTGCCCTTCATAAATCCCTGTATGGCCTATCGCCATTCATCCTCGTTGTTGGTTCGCCAAGTTAGTCGCTTCACACTGTATGGTTTCCACCAATCTCACTGCGATTATTCTCTTTTCACCTTGACTCAAGGAACCACCACACTACATGTTCTTGTCCATGTTGAGACCTTATCATATTTGCTGCTCGCATCGTCCTTCCATACAATGCATTAAATCAGCCTGGTATGTTTTCATATGAAGGATCTTGGGCTTTTAAAATATTCTCTTTTGGGCGTCGAGCTTGCCGAGATAATCGATGGATTTTTTCTATGCCAACGTAAATATGCCTTAAAGGATATCACAAATTCTCAGACGTTGGTTTATTGGAACAAGAGAAATCCTTTTTTTCCTATCGCCCCTCATCATAATTTGGCTAACTTTTCGGACCCTTGATGTCCGATCCCAAGTCCTATCGTCGTCTTGTTGGTTACCATCTATCTTCCTCTTCCACTGACCCGAATTGTCCTATTGTGTTCATCAGATTGAAAACCCCAGCTCCGTCACGATCATTGGGCCAAGTCTTTGCGTGTTGTTGTATTTGAAAACCTCCCCTTATATTACTGAGGTATTCTTCTTCTGCTCCACTTCGATCTTAGGTTATCGCTTATTGTCATTCGATTAGCCTAGGCTACTTGCCCTTGACCCTCGGTCCCTACACGGGTTATTTTGTGACTCCTGGCCATTCTCCCATCCCTGGAAGACTAAGAAGCACCATGTTCACTGCAGCACCTTCTTGATAGCCAAGTATCGATATCTCTTGTTACCACTACGTGTGAGCTCAAATGGTTCACATACTTGCATTCTCGATCTTGGTGTTCCTAATCCTACCTCCCATCCTTTTAGTATTTTTATAACCAACCCCACACATTCGGCTTCTAATCTGGTCTTTATTTGAACGCACCAAACATATTGAGGTTGATTGCCATTTTGTTCGTAATGAGCTCTTCGTGGCACTCTCTGAACTTATATTCCCAGCCGATGTGGGCCTGTGGCCTTTTTACCAAGCCGTAATCATCCTGGTTTGATTTTGCTTCACGCTAACTTGGGCATTTTTTAATAATCCCCATGTCTCCAACTTGAGAGGGGGAATTGGGCGTTGTTGCGACATTTCATTGGGATTACGGATAGAGTATAGGCGATTGCTTGTCGGACTATTTCTAGTATGTATATATTTAGCCCACTGGACATATTCTTGTATTTATGGTCTATCTTTATTTTCTTCCTTGAATAGCCTATTGATTAGACGATATAAGCCGATTTGGGGCTGATATCCCAACTAGGTAATATAAATAACGTGAGTTTTTCAGAAATAAATGTACATTACAGCATTAGCCCCAAGTGTGCTAATTACATTTGCCTTTCCTTCGATGGATAAGTTAAACCATAAAACATCATGGATTGAATCTCGGACAAGTGAGTCCACTATAAAACCCCCAAATGGAAACAAGAAAAATACGCCACGACAACATGGAAACAGACATCATCCATCAAAATACTACAAAGACATGATTTCCATCATGCATGCTTCAGTCGGAAAGTGATATCCTAAGTAAGTTAGAGCTTGGGGACTAACATCAGCATACAAAAGTTTTTTTTTTTTTACAAAAAATAAAAATAAAAAAAAGGCAAAAACACACGATGTGTGTTGGGCTCACCTATATCCGAAGCTGCAACCTTAACATAGACATCTAGTCCACTGGTCTCGAATTTTTTTATATCAATTAAATCCCCAAACCAGATCACGCATCCTGTCCGTACAGCGCCGGCGTGGGAGATGTCGGAGTTGGAGTAGGCGGTGCAGGAACAGTTCTTCAGGCAGAGTGCCTCGCACTTTTCCAGGCTTATACCCCGGAGACTGCGGCAGTTTCACGCCGGTCAACGTCACGAACCCAACATTCCGGCAATGGAAGCGAGTCTGCCGGACGCACCCTTGCGTCCCGACGCCCAGCTGCCACGCCTTGTAATCCCTGGGCTGGAAGCCGTGCACGCACGCGCACATGGGCCTGGCTTCGGGATCGCAGGTGCTGTACCTGCCACACGTGCCGTATGTGTCGCACCGGTCCTGGGGAGAGTAGGCGTAGACGTGGCACTTCTTGGGGCTACCAATGTACGCGAATTGCTGCAGCAACCCGACCGGGGTGAGGACGAGTCGAGTCGGCACGGTTTGGTCCATCTGGTCGAACGAGAATTTCACCTCGTCCTTGGTGGCCCTCAATGTGAAGTTGACGGCGGAAGACGATGCGTACGGCAAGCCGCTGAACTCGGTGCCGATCCAAGCGCCGCTGCGGAAGGACGGGATGTCGCGGTTCCAGATGACGATTTCCCGGCCGCCGTGGCCTTCCGCCATCTCGCACCGGAAACGACCAGGGGTGGGGTCGTGCTTGGACTTCCACGATGTCATGAACCGGTAGGTCCGGGCGTACCTCCCGAGCTTCATTCCCGGCAGCAGCGTATCGGTGGGGTGATCAAAGCTTTGCCAAATGGGCTTCCCGCTTTCGCCATTGTTCGGATCTCGCAGGATGAGGTTGCCGGAATCCAACAGCTGTGCCACCGGGTTGACAGCAGTGGCCCGGGCAGACATATTGGTTCCCCATACAAGGTTGCCGGATTCGTCGACTATGGCAATGTTGCCGTCGTCGGCAACATTTAACACTCCACCCAAGGTTGTTAGCGGCTTTTCCCGGTTGGCGACCCAGACCGCGGGCGACTTAGACATGTTGTGGTACCGTATTCCGACGTAGCGGTGGGTGGAGCCCTTGAAAGCAGCGAAGAAGCCCAACTCGAATTTGAGGCCGGCGGAGACAATTTTTTGGCCATCTCTGAGGGGTTGAGAAGCGGTTAAGGTGTCGCCGGAGGCAGCAACGACATCGATGATGACGATCGAGACTGAAGTGAGCTGCAAGAGTAAAGCGAGAAGTGCTCTTGTCATCCTCCCACCACCATCGGTGAGATATTGGGATTGGATTCTGCATATATACAATATGCAGTTTCGATTGGGAAAGTTATAAACGTTTTCCAATCTCAATTTATTGAATTGATTGATTTTCCTTTTCTACACACACACACACATATATATATCACCTTCTTCTTCCTCCCTCCCTCTCTCGCTCTTATAATTGCCTTTGTTAGCTTCTCAAAACATGTACAAAATGTTCTTGTGTTCCAAGTAAAAATATGAGAGACCATTTTTTTTTTTATAATAAGAAGGTTTGTTTTTGTTATGTTTTTTTTGGGAAACAGTGAAATAAAACACTTTTCGTAGTTTCCTATGGGTGGAGGAAAAGGGTTGGGGCATGTTAGGGATATTAAAAAAATGAGAGAGAAAGGCTGACATGGCATGTAAATATCTATATTTACATTTTTTTTTTGCTATAACTACCTATATAACTAATGCATTGGAGAGACTTTTAAGTTAAATATTGCTATAGCTATTGTTATAGCTTATCGGTTAGAGATGCTCTTACATGATCTTTCTAGATACCTAATCAAATTTGTTAAAAGGAATAAAATAAGTAAAGAAATGAGATTGGTGTGAAAAGGGGAATGAAAATTTTAATATAGAAAAGTAATAAAAAAATTTATCATTTTTACTCTCTACTGCTAGATATGAAAATAGGATGAAAAAAATAGATAAAAAAGAGGTGGAAAGGAAAAAATAGAAAGAAAAAAGGTAAAAAAAAAAAAAAGAGGAGTAGTTGATTAAGATAGAAAAAAAGTAAAAAAGATATAAAAATAATTTTTTTAAAATATATAGTAAAAAAATAAAATTATCTTCTTGTCAATTTTACTTTTCCTTGAGATCAACAACATTTGGACGACATCAAGACACTAGCTAGACGGCTGAGGCGATGAGCTTGAGCTTTAATTCATTTTCAAGGGTATATTTATAATTTTAGTTTTACTGTATACTTTTCACCCATTTTGTTATATTAGGTGAAAAAATTATCACTGATACCGAGATACTTTTTAATGTATCTCCCGTGATTTCCATATCATCCAAGCTAAGGGAAAAAAAAATTCTGCCCTTTTTCTCTACTTCCATGTCTTCTCTATACTATCCAAAGGGTTACTATTTGATATATAAAGTAACATAAAGTAATAATTTAATACAATTATAAAAATATCTTTTATTAATAATATTTTGTTATTATAAAAATAATTTTTCATGACCTTTTCTTATCTCTCGTTCGATTTTCTTTTCAAACCAAAGCCTTCATGCTGTCCTAGCCAAACGTGCCATGTCGTCCTCATCAAGCTATAGCGATAGCTACTGCCTTGCCATCGCATCCTTCACTTCCCCTGCTATCGTGTCTTCTTCGCCAAGCGTGTCGTCCTTGCCGAGCAACAACAACATCCACCAAGCCTACCATCCTCACCAAGCATGCCATGCCATCCTCGCCGAACTACAACAACAATCACTACCCTACCATCATGTTCTCCGCCGCCCCCACCACCACCTTCACTTACGTGCAAAATCCATGGAGGTCGAGGTACCTCAGATCTATTCCTGATCTCACCCAACCAACCCTTTCTCCCCAAGCCACCTCAAATCAATTCATGGGGGTCACGCTTGTTGCAATCGTGATTGTCATGGTTAGAATCTGGACAAAGATGGAGTCGTTGCAGTGCTTGTTGCAGCCATAGAGGTCTCCATCTATGGTTGTTGTGCATGTTGCGCAATCAAGAAAGAGAAGGATAAAATAATAAAAAGGTTTCTTTATGCAAGAGAACCTTTGTAAACTTGGAGTATTAGGAAATCAACTTATCCTTATCCGGAGATATAACATTCTCATGGCAATTGTTGATTCTTTTTCCATTTGCGTACCAAACATAAGAAAAGAATATAATTTGATTTATTTTCTTTCCTTTCTCGCGTATCAAAGATGATCTAAGTTATAACTCACTCATTTGGCAAAGTATTGAACTCTATTCAATTCCTTTCAACTACACAACACAAAATAAAATAAAATAAAATAAAATTTATATTGCATTGGGATGGAAATCGACCACATAAGCAAGCGCAAATCATGAGAGTATTTGGTAAGATAATATTATTTTAAAAAATAAGATTATTTTTAGAAATAGTAATCTCAATGAATTTAAAACTATTTATAAATGATAAAATTTAATCTGAATCCACAATTTTTAAAAATAATTATGTTTTTAAAAATAACACGTGTTAACCAAACAAAGCCCATGCTTCTATTCAAGTTGCACACTGTATTCAATGCACTTGCATCCAAAATGAAATCCATTATTGTTGGTCCTTGTCTCACATGTATGGTGTGACAACCGTGGTCCGTGCTTCGAACCCATCGGCCTTAGGACCATAAGTAAATTGAGCCAAATAATAAATTATTCGAACATGTTTATTATTATTTATTAACGAATTGAACCGAACATGAACATTAAATTATAATATTCATGAAACATTTAATTTACACTACAAACTTATTCTAATAAAGTATAATAAATTAATCATTAGATTGTATTATTCTTATTTAATATGTTTAAATAATTATTATAATTCAAAATAATAAATAAATAAAATAAATATATTTATTTAATAATAACATAAAAATATATGTTTATTAAATTATATTTAATAAAAATATATTTATATTCAATAAAATAATTTTTATACATAGTAATTAATTTATTAACTTTTTGTTTATAACTAATTTTTACGAATATTTGTTCATGATCGTTTGTAGAAAGTTCACAAATACCATAATTATGTTTATAAATATGTTTGCAAATAATACTATTTTTTAACAAACGATCTTTTATCAAACCGAATGAAAATTTATTCATAAACATTTAATTCATTTATGATCATAGGCCTCATAGAGTTCTTCTAGAGTGCAAGGAATGAGCCGACGCTCACAGTTTCTTCCCTAATTATTTGCTTGAAAAGGATAGAAGAAAGTGAAAAAGAAAAAAAGAAAAAATAATTATTTGATTGTGATGAAAAAGAAATATTTTTTAAAAATTTAATTAAAAGTACAAAAATTACAAAAAAGTAATATTTTGTCTTGAAATAATAATTTAACTTGGTTGGTTGCTGAGGGGGGAATTTTAAAAAAATATTAGTTACCGTATATTTTCCATCACTTTTTCCGATCATTGAAGTGGAAAAACATCACATCTACAAGACAAATTTTCTCGGAGTTGCACCTTTTCTATAGCTATCAAACAAGTAAAAGTTCTTTTTCCATACATTTTTCACATTTTCATATCAAGCAGACGTTAAAATGATGTCGCTTCCCAGCCCACGGAAGTTAGTTCATCATGCTTGCATCATTTAAATAATGTCTTGAAGTTAAGAATCCCTCATTTTGCATTCAGAGGAAAGAAACGCCAATGGTGTAAAAAACTTGTCTTTTCCTTCTTTTTTTTAATTAATCCGCAATCAATCACGGCACAGCGCAATAGTGGCTAACGTGACAATAAGGGGGTGGGTAAGAGTTATCTGCGTTTGCGAGTTCCATATGTTTCCCTTCGTTACCCGTCCCGTCCCAAGATTGGATGACAGCAGCCATTAAAAACAGCAAATAACATGCAAAACGACAAACCAATAGCCATCTAAAAAACAACCACCAACAAGTAACATACAACAACACATGAACAATCAAATACAAGCACGCAAAAAGGTTCCTTTAGAATCGCTCAATTAATTAAATACTACGCAAATTCACTGGTGGGCCAACACACCAGGAAAATAACTCAGGAATCGGTTGGGAGGTTGAACACCCTCCCATATTATATGTATATGGCTGTTCTTTCAAAATCACTCCCTTAAACCAATTAATAATCTTGACCTTTACCCATACCTATATATCTTTAAAAAATAGGTTAGTTCCCATATTAATATTAGCCCCCTTCAATCTCGCTCTCCCTAGCTATGCATGTCACGGTTGTCCCTATGCGACACTTGTCCTACGTAACAAAAAGCTACCAGCCTGTCCAACCATGCTCTTCAGTGTCTTCAATTCGAATCATCAACACAGCCACATGCCTTCCCCCACAACTCGATCCTTTCCACTACCCCCAAGCAATCTTCCTCACTCTATATTATTAAAATTGTTTGCTTTAGTGGGAACCCATCCCACTTTAATATAAATTAAATGCGCTTGGCCGGTGGCTACCCTGGCCGTGTGACCCCGCCATTGTAGTAGATAGGCTTTCTCCCTCACGCCCACTCGCCACTAAACTCAACGGGTTCACTCACCGGACTCGTTCCAAAGCAAACAACAACACCACACAAGGCACGCAAAATGCAAAATGCACAATGCACCAAACAATATCATGAAATTAATTAGTGGGGAAACGAGCGTACCGATATCAGAAGCTGCCAACCGCACGTACACAACTTGCCCGGCGCCGTCCGCGTACTGCCGTATGTCCGCCAGCTCCCCAGTCCAAATCACGCACCCCGTCCCACCCCCGGAGGCGACGTACGCGTTGGCGTACGCCGTGCACGAACAGTTGACCCGACACGCCGCCTCGCACTGCTGCAGGTTCATCGCTTTGTCCAGCACCGCGAGCGACGTGTCCGGCAGCTTCACTCCCTTCAACGGCAAAAACCCGTCGCCCCGACACGCCAGCTGCGTCACCCGCACGCACCCGCTCGACCCGTCCCTCAGGCTCCACGCCTGCGGGTTCCTTGGCCGGAACCCGCGCAGGCACTTGCACACCGGCGACGCGTTCGTGTCGCACAAGCCGTACGCGCCACACTCGCGGTAGTTGTCGCACTGGTCCTTGGGGGCGTACCAGAACACCGCCCACTGCTTCTTGTCCTCGATCCACGTGAACCGCTGCAGCGACCCCGACGAGTTAACCACCAGCCTCGATAACACCGCCTGGTGTTGCAACAGATTGAACGAGTAGTACACCACCTCCGGAGTGACCTCGAACGTGAAGTTGATAAACTGCGTCGGCTTCATCTCTGGCACGCCGCTAAACCCGACACCGTCCCACGGCCCACTCCGGTAATTCGTCTGGGTGTCGTCTTGAGACAAGAAGAACTCCGGGTCGCCCGCCGTGTTCATCTTGAAGCTGTAGCTGCCCGATCCCGGTTCCGTCGGGCTCTTCCACGATCTGATGAACCAGTCCACTCCCGTCCGGAGGTCCCTCCCGAGCTTCATTCCCGGCAACAGCGTGTCCGTCGGGTGCTCGAAGCTCTGCCATAAAAACAAAGATGGCGATGAATCCGCGTCTCGGATGACGAGGTTTCCGGAATCCAGCAGCTGAGCCACCGGATTGGCTATGCCCTTGGAGGAGTGATTCGACGACCAGACCGCGTTTTCGGATTGGGCGTCGGAGATTACGATGTTGCCGTCGCCGGCGATTTTCAGAACTGCGTTGCTGCCTTTAACCGGGGAGTCCCTGTTGGCGACCCAGACGGCCTGCGGGTACGGTATGTTCCTGTACCATATTCCGAGGTAGGTGTTGTTGGCGGCGGCGGCGTCGTCGCCTGGAGCGAAGAAGCCCAATTGGAAGACTTCACCGGCGGACACGATCGTCTGGCCCTGCCTCAGCGGCCGTGCTGCGGTGATTTTGTCGTTAACGGCGGCTGCTGAGAAAAAGAAAAACAATAAGAGTAAAGTGCGAGGAACGAGCCCCGTGCTCTTATTTCTCATCCCTCTCCCCTATAGCTCGCTCGCCGATTCCCTCACATTAGAGACATGACATCTCACATATATACCCACCTTGCAACTTTTTTTTTTTTTTTTTTTTTTTTGTACTTGCTAACTACTCGAAGAAGCATTTCTTAAATAATTTTAAATAAATATTTTAAATAAAAAAAAAACTGTGTTGTTTTCAAATTAAAAAAGACTTTTACCGTTTTGATTATTGTCACTGGTCAGTCACAGATGGCTGACTTTTCAATATTGCCGCTTCACGTTTTATATGATGATCCATTTTTGTCTTTTACCATGCGAGGGGCAGGGGGACAAAATCAAATGTGATACCTCCAAGATAATTAGATAAATGTAGTTTCCAAACGTTACTCTTGACTTTTGTGTGATTGATTGTGGTTGGTCTTCGTGCGGTCCCACAATAAAATGTCCGTAGGGGGACCATTGTATGACTAGTGAATGGACCAGTCTATGACTATTTAAAGAACTAGGGGGAGCCAACAAAGTAAAGTTTTTTTTTTTTTTTGATTGCGACCAATTACGTCAAATTATTAACATAAAGCGATGATGTTCAAAAGCCAGGCGTGCGTGTATAATTTATTTTGAATTTTTTTGAAAAAACATTATCCATGTATTTTCGTCAAAATTTTGATTTTCTTAAACCATATGTGTTCTGATATATTATTAGGTGTTTAAATTTGTTATGCATTTAAATTCATTCAGCGTGTAACACCTTGCAATGAGTTTTATTATATCACTTACACTCATTTCAATCATATATAGGTGGTTGTTATGAAAAACTTAACAAAAAAACCCAAAAAAAAAAAAAAAATAAAAAAAAAAAAAAAAAAAAAAATAAAAAAAAAAAAAACAAAAAAACCCCAAAAATGAGCGTCTTTACTAAGTGTATGTCATGAGGTTACAAACGACTAAGCACTGTTATAGATTTAATCATGGCAATTGGATATGTTGGAATAATATTTCAAATCATTGAATACTTAGCTTTTTAAATTTGACTATTCAAAATAAATAAAAAAATATTTTTATTTTAGTAACTTAAGTATACTTTTAGTCTTTCTATTTTAATTATTTATTAAATAAAATATTATTTTTAAATATTTATTTATTTATTAAATGACAAAATAAATATAAAAAGGAAAAAAATAATAAAAAAGTAAATATAGTGAGAAAAAGATAAGATATTTTAATAAATATAGAGTGAACAGTATTGAGCTAAATTTAAATATTTACTATTTATTTCGTTAAAATTTTGATATCACAACAACTACGATGTCAAAACAAAAATTGTAGTCTATTGTACCAACAAATATCCCTCAACATAAACATACACATAAATATAGTATCTACCAAACAAAAATATAATCTCCTTTACCTTTTTGTTTAAAGCACTAGAAGTGTAATAGCTAAATGTTTTAATAAATTTATTTACATAGAGTAGTATTAGTCATAAATTGTACTTGAAATCTGTATTGGCTAAACTTTATTAAAATTTTAACTTTGAGCCATTTGCTAGTCAAATTTAACTAAATTGCTTTAAATTTAACTAGTCGATGACTCAAAGTTTAAAATTTTAAAAAAAATTATAGTCAATACATAAGTACAATTGTAGTCATTATTACTTCATGTAAATAAATTTATTAAAATATTTAACTATTCTACTAATAATGGTCTTAGGGTTTTAAACTCATAATTGTAGATATATGTCATTTACTATCAAATTTGAATAATATAAAAGTTTAAAGCATGTATTTGGTTTGTTGTGTCTTTAAGTTTTTTTTATAATTTTTATGTAGTATATTTTAAATATGACAAATTATTAATATCACGTCTATAGAATTCTAGAGTATCTAAAATCTAAGTAAGTGACTCATTATGTCTACATCCAAAAGTTTGAGTTAGCACCTAGATAGGACTACACCATGGTAAACTCTAGAAAACCCAAATAAATACATACCCGCTAACAATTAATAAGTTCATATAATCAACAACCAAATAGTATCACTGTAAACCACAAATTTACAAAAAAATTATTTAGTTTTATTTATAAATAAATTATTTTGACAAATGTATTTATCAATATTTAGATAATAATAAAAAATTCCTAAATGGACTATATCACATTCCTAAATTTCATAAGATTGAAAACCAAGTAAATGACTCCTTATGAATATACTTGTAGAATCAAGGGGTTAGTAACTAACACTTAAAAAAACAACATAACAAGTGTTGTCTCAAAACCTGTTACTTGTATAATTGTACATTAAGGGTAATCCTATATATTTTTAATAAAATAGAATCAATATCAACCATACAATCGCTATACAGCAATCATATATATGTCACATTCACATCATAATTATAATTACCACGGATCCATGTCCAAGAATCAAATAATAGTTTAACCAAATATAGTCAAATCAAAAAATCAATACAAACCTAACCAAGGGTTTACATTAGGAAAGGTAATAGAGAGTATGCTCATGTAATGTCAATCCGCTAGTTATTGCCAACACTTTAAAAAAAGGAAACAACGATAGGTTGTGACGGATAATTCTCTCCCATAACAGATATTGTTCACTTCGGACCTTCAGCCCGCACAGATTTGTTCTTGGTAGTCCTCACCGACTCAGAATTACTTTGGGTCTTACCCCCAAAATGTGTTTGTTATGAGAGGTTTTTGCTCCTACGTACCTATGTAGTGAGCTTTGTTCCCTCCCAAATCCATGTGGGATCTCACATCCCCCCCCCCCCTAGGAGCCTAGTGTCCTTCCTAACACACAACCCAGGTAGGCTCTGATATCATCTGTGATAGCCTAGTCTCTCCCGTAGTAGATATTATCCGTTTTGGACTGTGACGGCCCAATCTCCTCCTATAGCAGATATTGTCTGCTTTTGATCTTCAGCTCGCACGAATTTGTTCTTGGTAGGCCTCATTAACTCAAAATTACCTTGGATCTTGCCTCCAAAACATGTCTGTTAGGAGAGATTTCTACTCCTACCTATGTATTGAGCTTTGTTCTCCTCCCCTATCTTACATTGTTGGGCCCCTAGGGGGTGGATGTGAGATCCCACATGGATTGGGGAGTGGAATAAAGCTCACTACATAGGTAGGGGCAGTCAGTTGTTATCATCAACCAATCTTGAAACTAGGTTATGGAAGTTAATGCTAACAAGCCATATGCACAAACTTAGGGGTAACCAATACCATTTAACATTCTAAAAACTTGATACCAACTAGCAAGGCTAATGCCACCTTATTACATGCCAGCGTTCTTTACTCTGTATCAATTAAACACTTGGATCCCTTATTCCGTAACAAATTTTCTTACTCCGTACAAGTAGAAGGCTCGGATCCTTATTCCATGTCTTCACTTCCTTACTTCGTGCGAGTGGAAGACTCAGATCCCTTAGTCCGCATCAACATTTACTCAATGTTTTTTTGATATTTCAGTTATTTACTGGGTCATTTGTCGACACTCATGATGATCTAGAGCAGGGTTATATATCTTATTCTTAATGAATATATCAATGGTGAATCTAAGTTTTGACATTTAAGTTTATCTTCTACAACATTCATATCTTCTAAATTCAGGATTTGATTCAACAAACACCATATTGAAAAACAACATCAGAAACTACCAAAATATCAAAAACAAGAAAGACAAAAAAGTCAATAGTGACGTGGTCAAAAGATGTTTCCGGTTTGGTTTTACACAGGCTATGGTGGCTAGTAGCAGCGCTTATACCTTTTATATTTATAATTCGATCGAAGTGTATTGTCATGGTTACGAGGCTCTAACCATGGTTGGTTGATGAATAACCTCCAATTCTACATGATTTGATCTATTTTTGTTGAACTAATCGACTTTAAACCACACCCAGCCTCAAAACCGATATTTTTAGCACTATACAAACAAGAATAAGGTTTCAACACCAACAAAGTCAAAGTTATTAATCAAAATCATGCAACACCCTAAATTCAATTCAAAACACCAATTATAGGATTCCTCATTGAATAATAGTTTTCATCAATCCTAGATACGACAAGAAAATGGGAGAAAAGTAAATGAATAGAATCGCCTACTTAGATTTTCTAGAATTTATCAAAACACTAAGAATCTTCGAGGTCTATTTTCCTTATCTTTTTTTTTTTTCTTTCTATGCGTCGTGGCCTGCGGTAAATATACATTCATTTTCAACTTTAAATTTTTTTTTCTATTTGACGTGACCTTCAATTTAAAAAGTGTAACTTCAATGACTTATTTAGAAAGGTCTTCAAACACCAAAGAGCTAGTCTCATGCGATGGAAAATCAAATTCGAGGATCAATGTCTTGGACCACGCTCGATTCTAAGGTCAAATGAAGAAGTTATGATCAAAATAGCATTTGGACCGCTAATAATGGTCAAACGATAATTGACCTTAAAAATATCACTTCGGGTCAGGTCATGAACCTCATTTTCTTACTCTACTCACTTTATAGAGAATTTTATATATATATATATATATATTGTATATATTTGTTCATGGAGCATTTTTTTAAAAAAACCAAAAAATATTTTTTCCTACAATAAAATGGTTTAGGGACACGCAATACAAGTTTGACACAAAAGCAAAACAATTTTCAAATAAAAATGACATGGGGTCGCTCGTCGTGATGTTCCAAGTCCAAAAATAATTTTGGGTGATTTCTTAAAACCCGAGTCATTTTTTCAATAAAAAAAATCAGTTAAAATTAATTCAAAACCCTAAATTTCTAACCTAGCTGCCAACTTTTTTATTTTCCCACCTCTCTTTCATCCATGTGGCAATGCTGCTTGGTTTAATAATAATAACCAAATAAACAAAACAAAAAAAATCGGCCAATTCTTCTCTCTCACCTCAATCTCTCCATCTCATCTTGTCTTTTTCATGTAGGCAGCAATGCAGAACGCAGACCTTCTTTTTCCCCAGGCGCAGAGGTAGTGATGCAGGCACATAGATCCTCCAATAGTGGTATGGATTCCTTCTCCTTTTTCCCCTGCTGCCTTACTAAAACCGACTTTCCCCCTACCACTACAATAGTGCCCACGCCTTCACATGACTCCACATGCCAAACCCATCACCAATTCGGATTCTCACCGCCCCAAATTGAGCCTCAAACCATAAACTCCATCCTAAAGATTTATAATTACACCCTTAACTTTAATTTCTTTTATAATTACAAAGCTCTTAACTCTAACTAAAGATTTGTGTTCTTTAAACTTTATGGTTTAATAACTACTTGCTCGGGTAGATATTAATTTGATAGATTTGTTGCTAATTATTAATTACAACAATTCTTATAATCACCTTTTAGACATTTTACCTAGTACCAATGACAAAGTTTTATTTAAGATATTTTTTATTTTTAAATTTAGAAAAAATTTTAAATTTAAGGTAAAAACTATACGGTCATCTAAAACTGTAAAATTTAGAAATTAAGAATAAAATTACTATAGAAATGATGAGCAAAAACCGAGCAGGTGGGTATTAAAATCAGGTGGGTGGAAAAATCATTTAAAGGAAGAGCTTCGGTGGAAAAATCATAAAAATGAGTATATCTTTGGGTTTTGTTAAATATATAATCTTTAATTCTCTGCAGGTTCTCTTCTTTCACTTCTTGTGTGGACAATTGTTCGTGCGTCATTGTAAGGCCGCCTCTATAGGTCTACATTTCTAATCCATTGCATACGGTACCAAAGTCTCCTGTGGAAAAAAAGAGAACGTAGAATGATCCCCCGCCCCATAAATGCCTTTTCCAAATCTCAACCTACCAACCATTCCCATCCACTAATTAATTTTGGAGTCACCACCTGTTTTGCCACGATTTTTCATATACAGAAAATGACTTCCTCGTGGATCTCAGCCAACTAACAGATTGCAATTAAAATGCGACAGCTAACCAAAGCTGTTGGGGCCGCCACCCGCTTTGAAAATACATTTTGATTTCATAATAATCTTCCAACTGGCCAGATACATGCTCCTTTGATTTGATCATAGTTGTTTTTTTCTTTTTGCTTTTTTTAAAACCGCCTCTATCAATCCAAAGCTCTGTTCAGATAGTACTTTTTAAACCTTCTTATCAGTGAATCAGCACGTCGTTTATTAGCTATTACAATCCGGACCACTGATTGTTTGGAGCGTAAAAGGTTGGTTTTTGCAAATTTTAAACCACCTTAAAATAGTGTTAAACCGCGAGGTGGGTTCCACTGATGTTTTCCTCGGACCCGCTATATCCATTTTAACGGCTGTTGACATCAAATGCAGCAATGATTGCATTCACGGTAGTTTCAATACTTGCCGCAAAATAGTGTTACAGTCTATTTCGATAAGCACGGCGGCAATGCATTAAAAATTTGTGGTCTCCCATATTTTGATAAGCACGGCGGCAATAGGTGTGTTACAGTCTATTAACAACATGTTTCCACTTGAATCCACATCTACAGGTAGCTTTCGGCGTAGTTTCTTTCTTTCTTTTTTACAATTTTGCTAAGTTTGAGGGAATAGGAGTCAGATGATCCCAGGCCAGTCGAAGCCTCTCCGGACCATGTCATGTTGGTCCTTGCTTAGTTGGAAAGTTGGCTGCCTTAGTGCGTTGAAATGAAAAGATCTGCATCTTCACTCTCCTAGTTCCCCGGGTGCGCGCTGACACGAATAATATATATATATATATATATATATATATATATATATATATTAGAGAGAGAGAGAGAGAGAGAGAGAGAGATCCATTCATTTCAGATATATCTGACTCGCGCAACACGTTTATGGATATGAAATCTCATGTCACAACATTTGAATCCTCGGCATGAATCGGCGGCTGTCATGTATAGCAATCTCATGTCATTTGAATTCATTTTTATAGCACCACACGGCATGTAGCTCATGTGCATGTTTATGGGTATTAAGGGGCCTTAATACCCGGGCCTTCCAAGCTCCACATGTCCAAAAAAAAGTGAGTGCAGGTGGTAAGTAAAAACAATTAAGTGCTACCACGTGTATTTAATTTGAAATTAATGAAATCATTACAGTTTAATAATATTGACAAGGAAAACTTAGTTATGTAAAAAAAAATTATTGACTTAATTTGGTACTGATGGAATTTTAAAAGTAATTATTTTTAATTTTAATGGTAAAAAAAACTATCATGAAAATAATCAAGTGAATATTTGATAAACTATAATTTTAAAATTAAATTATATAGAAGTAATTAATAGATGTTTGATAAATTAAAATTAAAATATTGTATTGCTTAAAAATACAAAATGTAGTACTCCATTTTGATTGGCCGAATACACACCCACATGTTTCATTTCCCAAAAAACATTTTCTACTAAAAATAAAAGGATAGCTTTCCACCCAATATCCCTCTAGTCACAGCACTATTCCAACTACTTTTATGCTTTTTTAACGGTTATATTCTTCACCAATGGTCATATTTTCACCTTATAAATAAACCTCCTTTCCTCTCATTCACTCACACAACTTTCATTCCATCATTCTTCAAACTTTCTTCAACTACCCACTTTTTTCACTTCCTTATTTGCAGAAATGGCTAACTAGATGAAGTGTGTGCTGATGTTATTAGTATTGCTTTACACTATCATGTATCTCATGTTGAGTGGCATTTTCATACTCATCCTTGTCTTAATCCTTTTTATGTATGTAGTGACAATAACCATAAAATATATTTTAGTTTGCATCATATAATATCTCCAATACGAAAACCTAAATAAAATGCATTCTGCGTGTTTATGTGTTATATTACATGTGGGTCGATATATATACAAATATGTGCTAAATGAAAAAAACAAAAGAAAAAGAAATGTTTGTGGCTGACGTGCCCTTATACAACCAAAAACAAAAAACAAAACAAAAAAAATAATTTTATTTATATACATATAAAAAATTTAAAAACAAGTTATTTAAAAAAACAAAAACAAAAACAAAACAAAACTGAAAAACAAACAAAAAAACATGGGGCAACTATCCCATGTTAACACACACTTGCACCAATATCAAATCACACACACTTCAAGTAAGAAAGGAATAGGAAAAGCAAAGGTTCAAGCAAAAAGAAATAACAAAAAAAAGTAAAGGAAAACCAAAAAACAATCAAATCATACACCTTGCATTTGACATTAGAAATGATCGACATAGGTAGGTGCCAACCAAGTGATACATGTGATGAAAAAACAAAAAAATGAAGAAAGAGGAAATAGTGAAATAAGCAGAAGAAGATAGAAGAAGAAAGTAGAAGAAAGAGCAAGGATATAAAAAATTGTCCCACATCGAAAGTTTCTTGATGTTTTCTCTCCTCCTACTTTTATATGAAGGAGTTCTACTCCCCTCCAAGGATCATCAATAATCATGCAGATATTATACAAAAGCTATAAAAAGAGAGTGAAGTATAAAAGTAATTGCAATTCTAAAAAAGAACTATAATTATAGTCAAATTATTTTTTTCCTCCTCTTTTGCATAAAAAGGAGACGCTCGAGAGGAAGGCATGCTTGGTCTATGTTATTTTAGGTTTTTATTTATTTATTTCTTTAGTTTTAGGCATTATTTTGTTTAATGAATTAATAGAACTTATAATTAAATTTAAGATAATTAGTATTAGGTAGTCTATTTTAATTAAGTATTATTATGTTAACGTGTATGCTTAGTTCAAGTATTAAGTAAATTAGTAATTAAATTTTATAATTAGATTTTAATAATTAATATTTAGTTTAAATAATTATACTAGTAATTAAATTAGGTCTAAATAATTACTAATTAGATCAGAATAATTAAATTTAGTAATAAACTTTTAATTTAAATAATTAGCATGTAATTAGTAATTATATTAACTAATTAAGCTTGATAATTAAATAATTAACATGTAATTAACTAAATAACATTAGTAATTAGGTGATTAACAATTAAATTAGTCTAAATAATTAATATGTAATTAGTAATTAGATTAACTAATTAGACTTGATATTAAACAATTAGCATGCAATCAAATTAACATTAGTAATTAGATAATTAATATGTAATAAGTAATTAGATTAACTAATTAGATAATTAGCATGTAATTAAGATAATTAACAATTAAATTAGTCGATTAACCTTAGTAATTAGATTAATCAATTAAACATAGTGATTAGATAATTGATAGTAGTCAAATTAGCCTATTAGATTAAGAAATTAAATTTCCTAACAAGACTTAGACTTAACAATTAGATTGTAGCAATTAGTTATATAATTTAAAACAAGATTAAATAAGTTGTAACTATAACAAGCCTTTTGATTAATTCACATGCTTAATTAATAGATGTTGCAAAAATAGTAATTACTTTTAATTATTCAATGTAAATATTATGTGTGCTTGTCACTTAGATAAATTATAATTTTAGGCTTTTAAATAGTCAAATAAAAACTTCAACAAAAAAGTGTGTTATTAAAACTACAAACTATAAAACTTAAACTTTTAAAACAAAAAAAGGGAAAGAACTTTTTTAAAAATAATAAAATAACACAAAAAACATAGTTTGACAACCGACAGTTAAATAATTAATATTTAATCTTAATTATTTGGAGAAAAAAATAAATAGTGGCAAATGTTTTTATAGTTTAAAAAATAGTTTTAAAACTTTTGCCATAGAGAACCTATGTCTTACATTCCAAATATTTTCAAAAACCAAAAAAATGAACTTTAAAACATTCATTTCTAAAAATCAATTGAGGGAAGTGATAACTCTATTCACTACCTTGTGAAAAATTATTACATTTCCCTTTTTACTTGTTTTTTAATATAGTGGTATTGATAGTTAATATGCTTGGGTTTCGGGTGTTAGACTAGATTCTTGCTTATGCTAACAGTACTCTAGTTATCACACCAGGTAACTCCACTTTAACTCCCAAGTCTGATAGTTGAGTATACATCCATACCACCTGAGTATATGTAGCGTGTGCAGCTACATATTCAACTTCACTGGGCTGCAGGCTACACTATTTTGCTTACGGCTCAATCATACGACACACTTAGAGCCTAAATAAAAACTGCAACCACTGGTAAACCATCTATCATCGATATTTCCAGCTCAGTTTGCATCAGTGTAAGGCTCTAATTTAATTAAATCCTTAGAGTGGTACCACAACCCATTTCCAATGTACCATGTAAGTATCTAAGAATTCGTTTTACTGCCAGCAAGTGAGACTCTTTGGGTTTACTTGGAATTTACTCGCCTGACACACAGCTTATATAAAATCAGATCTCGAGGCTATAATATACAATAGACTTCCAATCATGCCTCGGTATTCTTTCAGATTTATACTTATACCTTCCTAATCTTTGTGTAGTTTGCAGCCTGTAGCCATTGGTGTTCCAACTGCTTGCTATTTTTCATACCATACTTCTTTAGTAATTCCTTGGCGTATTTGGTCTGAGATATGAATATACCATAGGTTGTCTACCTGATTTGTAATCCTAAGAAGTAGGTTAATTCACCTATGAGAGACATTTAAACTCATCACTCATTCTTTTAGCAAATTTGTCACATAATCCTAAGTGATTGCCTCCGAAAATAATGTCTTATTCTTCTCAACCTGATCCAGTTCTTCATTCATTGTAGTGACTCATGCTTTGTCTTTTATTACTTCTCCTAGTCTTTGGTTCTATTTGAGAAAGCAAGACAGTAGCTCTTGCGAATTTTCTTCTGGTGGTGACACCTACTTTTGGATCACTAATGATTTGATCCTTGTTATGTATACTGGACCATGTCCTCCTAATGCCCTTACTCAATTCTTCTCTAGGATTAGACTCTTTATTTTCTTCACCAGACTTCTCTAAGTCTGTATACTCATTTTTCTTATTACTTTCATGCTCAGATTCATCATCTTTTTGAGGTTCCTCTTCTTCAAATTTTGGTTCTTTATATTTATTAACATCATTCTTCCAATTTTTATCAACTTTAACTACACTTTAAGTTATAACTTTTCCGAGTCTTGGAAGGAATACTCTATAACCCTTTGTTTGATATGAATACCCAACAAATATTCCTTCCTCAGATATAGCATGAAATTTTCCTCTTCCATGTTCCTTTATTTTCACAAAACAAGGGCTTTCAAAAATTATGAAGCATTTGACTGTTGACTTCCTTCCACACCATAATTCATAGGGTGTGCAGTTTATTCTTGGCCTTAATGTTATTCTGTTCAATAAGTGTACTACTGTTTTAGTGGTTTCCATCCAAAAATTTGCATGTAAATTAGTTTCCAGCAATAAGGTTCTACCCATTTCAATGATTGTCCTTTTCTTCCTTTCAACAACCCCATTTTGTTGTGGAGTTCTTGCTACTGACAATTGATACTGAATCTCATGTTTGTTCAGACATTTCTTAAAGGCTTAACTCATAAATTCAGTACCCTGATCAAATCTTAATACTTTAATTTGACAGCCACTGTTATTCTCAGATATTCTTTTATACTTTTTGAAACACTCTGGAGCTTTTATCTTGTGTATTAAGTACACGATACAAGTTATTCTGGTGAAGTCATCCACAAACACTCCTTTCACCCGTTTACTCTATTTTGAGCATCGTTTGACTTGTGTCAAGTCCCGAGGGATCCTTGATGTGTTCGTGAGTGAGTGTTTTAAGGTTGAGAGTCTACGAGTTAAGTCTAGATGATTTGAATTTGAATTTATGCCTTGTATTGTTGAGAATATGTATGAGTATGAATTCAATTATGCATGAGATGCCATGATTATGTTTGAAATATGCATGAAATTTCATGATTAGGTTGATGTATTGTTGTTGGACATGTGGCTTGAGTATGATTTTGTGTCGATTATGTATTGGCTGATGTGAGCTTGTAAGGTTAGTTGTAAATCCTATGAGGCTAATACTATCGAGCTTGAGAGACATGGCTTGGAGACTTGGGAGGCTATATGGCGATTAAATTGTTTGTTACATGTGACACTACACTAGCACATGCCTATACCTTACATATATAGAGTATGAGTTGGGATGCATTAGGAAGACATGATCTTTACTAAGCCTTGGTTGCTCACTCCTCCTATTGTATTTGTTTTTATCTGTTTATAATAACATGTTGTAACCCTAAAGGGGAAGACTTTATGTATTCATTGCTTTGATTTGAAATGAGATTTCTATTTTCATTTGCCATATGAGTTTGTATGATTTGCATGATGAGCAAGTAAGGATGACACCTGAGTTAAGTTTCCTTTCTAAGTGTTTTCACCAATCCCTTGTCTGTTCGAGTATGAGCATAAGGATTGATTCACTAACCAGTTTCTACGAGTTGAGAATTTGGGGCGTGACATGCGTTATCTCCCTCAATCCCAAATTTGAAAAGAGAGAACAATGGACTTGTGGGACCAAACTCTTTATTGGGATCTAACTCTCTACTGGGATCGGACAACTGAATATTGCACTTCAATACACAGGTTCTTAAAAATATCCCACTTGAAATTTAACATCTTTAAGGTTAATTTTAGTAAAAAGAATACTTAGGCTCTTCAGTATCGAAGTCTTATAAATGCCAATAAGCCATTATGTATTGTTAAAAAAAATCCACAATGTCATTCACTAGAAAGACACCAAAAAAAAAATGCATGATCATCAACTTAAATGTGTGGCTTGATTTCGTGCACAAATATTATCAAATATTGTGTTTTCAAGCATTAAACATACATTTTCGAGTAAACCCATCACAATTCTGCTTGAATTCATCACATCTTAGCAATGGGTACTAATTCTAGTCGAGCAGGGGTCTCCCATCCATGTGCTTCATTGCCTGTAAGGACGCTCGAATGTGTGTCTACTTGAAAACACAATATTCAAGCATATGCACCTATTTGAGTAAACCAATAGAGAGATTTATTCTGTGCACATGTGCCAAACTGGGGAAACACATATATCTAGTGATTTCATCCGATAATTTTATCTGGTATAATATCTATATATATTATAAATAAGTACGATTGTACAACTTCCTTCCTTTATGGCGAACACAGGTAATTGAGTTAGATTCTCTTCTTCGCACACAATTGGGTTGATATTTATGTGCTAGCTCACATTAAATACAAGGGCATAAATTAGAGTTTGATTTTTTTACTATGCATTCTACTATAAATTAAAACTATGTAGTTTTGATATTTTTTAAAAAATACATATCAAAAGGATGTAGTTTTGATATAGTTGTTACAATTAACCAGTAGCATGTATATATTATTGGGGCATACTAATTAAGAGGCAATTTTTCCTTTGCTTCCTTCAAATTCAAATCCGGGGAAGAGAAATAGTGAAATTCTATGTTGCTGCTAGGAGACAGTGGCAACTCTGACCAATAATTCCAATTAACCTCATCCACGTGGTGGAACTGAGTATGCTTTCTGTCGGTGCCGAAAGGAGGATGTTCGAGTGTGGACACTATCCAAATCTCCATGGCATTGGGGTGATATCAGAATGTCAAACAAATTTTACATGTCGTTCTTCACACAAATTTATGATTTTGATAAAATCAGATAAAATAATTAAATTTTATAAAATATGACAAATTTTTTTTATAAATTATTATATTGATATAATTTTCAATAGATATAAAAAATTAACTAAAGTTAATGATTATGTTTTCATTTTCGTGTTTTGTTTTGATAATTTTGACTTTTATTGCTTATTAAATTATAAATTTTAAAAATAAATTTTATTTGATAAAAAAATTTCAAAAGTTTATTTAAAAAAAAATAATTCCATAAGATTTTAAAAAATAAAGTGAATCTAAGTAATAAAATAAATAAATAATAATAATTTAAGTCCCCCATAAAAACTAAATTTATATTTAAAACAAAAAATTGTTTTTTTAAAATACAAATTACATATTAATCATTTAAGTTATTGTGATACCCACAATTTTAGAAATACAAATTAATGATTATATCAAAGAGCACATAAATTTACAATCATGCTTATATTGTGATACCCATAAATTTACAATTTTAGAATTTATTGTGATAGCCATAAATTTATGTGCTCTTGAATTTTATGATTATATCAAAGTTCATAAAAGAATGCAATTTTGGTTAATGCAATATATTGCATGAGAGTATCTTCAACCATGCTTCTTAAATCTTACTCCCTATTTTATGTAAAAGCTATTTTCAATAATCCACTCTAATTATATTTCCTATCTTAGCTAATTATATAATATTTATTATTATTTTTAAAACTTTAAATTTAAATAATAATTTTTATTTAACTAATTAATACTTCATTGTATTAAAATATTAATAAAATTAATTTAGGGAGTGGCAATGCCTTCCTATATATTCTTAGCTAATTATACAATATATATTATTATTATTATTATAAAAATTTTAATTTAAATAATTATTTTTATGTAGTTAATTAATGCTTTATTGTATTAAAATATTAATAAAATTAATTTAGAAAGTGACAATGTCTTTCTATATATAGGGAATACTTTGAGGAGCTACCTAATTTAGGAAGCATTTAGAGTAATGATTGGAGCAACAAGAGTATACAATTAGCTATCTATATTAGGATAAAAAGCTATATATATATATATAGAGAGAGAGAGAGAGAGAGTGTTCAACATGCTCTACGTAACTTATTAGTTAAGGCATTTGTTGTATCTTACTTTAAACCTATTCAAAGTATGCTCCTTCGTCATAAATTGATGTTTATGCAAAAATAAGAACTAAGTGGGATTGACCAACTGAATCTAGACCTCATATGATCTACAATGTCACATTGACACTACAAAATCCAAATTGCAGTTCCTACTAGGTTATTATATACACATTGGTCACAATGTTAGTATTTAAATTTTTAATGTTCATAAACATTATTCAAAAATATTATTGGTCAATATTAGTATGCATGTGTGTGAATATACACTATTCATATTAACTATAGTAAATAACTTTTATCTATGCTTGTTATTTTAAATCCGTGCTATTTTGTCATTTTATTCTTTTCATACTTTTTAATTTGTGATATGTAAGTTTTAATATTATAACTAGTAGTTAATATTTTTATTATATCAATACTTGTGTGGTCAATAAATTTATCAAAATTATATAAGAAATTATATGTGCAATCGGCTCGCAATATCACCGTAAAACTATGGCTGATGTGAACGATTATAATTTATTCGTAACTTTCCCTTCCGATGATCTAGCATGTTATCACATTGTCACGGTCATTCACCAATTACAAAATCCCAAAAGTATATAGCATTACTCAATTTAATATATATATATATATATATATATATATATATATATATATATTATATAAATTTAGTAATTATACTGAATTATATCATAACTGTTTGCAATAAATTATATAAAAGATATTAACATTAATTTATACTATAAAAAAATTATTTTTTTATCAACATAAAAAATTGGTAAGTAAAAAACAAGTTTTGCCGGACAGATTAGCTCCCATTAGGGATATGTCATCATATTATTTTGTATTACTTTTTATTTTTTAAAAAATATTTTTATTTTAAATTATATTTAAATAAAATATTTTTCATTTAATTTAATAATTAATGATTATACTTGAAATTTTATTGTAAAGGAAAAATCATATTTTTATATATTTTCTAAATATCAAACTTAAATTTACAAAATAGAATATTTTTTGTCAAAAAAAATATAATATTGTTAATATTGTTGTTGTTGTTATTGTTATAGTTGTTGTTGTGAGACCCTAACAAGGCTGAAGCGCTCTAGATAGCTAACTACACAATTGCTTTTTTTAAAATATAAAGCCTTTAACTCTAATTAATGACTTGTTTGTCTTTTAATCATTGGTTACATTAGAGTAGGGGTGTAAAATGGACTTAACTGGTCTATTATTGGCAATTTTGATGGACTAACAATTGGTTAGTCCGCATACGGACCAAATCAATTCGCAGGCCAACTCGTTCTAGCAATGTTAATGTGGTAGCGACCTAACAAATTCCAATGTCATGAGACAAAGAGAGAGAGAAGCGTGAGACAGGGAGAGGGAGAATCGTGAGATAGGGAGAGAGCTCCAAGGTCATGGAGAGAGAGAGAGAGAGAGAGAGAGAGAGTTTCAGTGTTGTAACAGGTGACATAGGGAGAGAGATCTCAGATCTAGCGAGGCCAGTTTCGAGGGTGGTGTGAGACAGAGAAAGGACAGAGTTCCAGTAGCAGTGTGAGACAAGGAGAGGATAGTGGATTGTGCCGAGAATGAGATATACATCTACCAGATGGCAAGATCTAGATGGCGTGAAATAGGGAGAGAGAGCTCTAGTCTCATAAGACAGCGAAAGAGAGCTTTGGCCATTCGGTGTCGTGAGATAGGGAGAGAGAACGAGCAATATGCTAGATCTAAAATGAATAATAATGGTGCGATGTAAGACTATGGTTGTGCAAGATAGTGAGAGACTAAGAGAGGACCGGTACTTACAAAACTATACATCAGTGTATGCATGGATTATGGTTAGGTAAATGTAATAATAAAATTTTAATTATTTATAAATAAATTATTTTAATGATCCACAGACCGGTTTGCGTCTGCATAGGTTATAGTCCACCAGACCAATCCATATAGGCCTGTAATTATTAGGTTTCTTGAAAGCCTAGAGTGGGGTGAATAGACTTCTTTCAATAAATTATTTATCAAAAAATAAAATTCAGAAAACAAATCTTGTAAATTATATGCAGAAGATAAATAAGATATTTTCTTGATGTATCAAAGATGTATATTCAATATAAAGCAGACACAAAGATTGTATAACTAACTTATAATCAGAGTTTCTTAATTAGCTAATAAACAAAACACTTAACGATTAAAGACATACAAGCTGTGTTCTTGATTTTCAACTCAAGCTATAACAATTAATAAAATAATCTTTTGAACAACTCTCAATCACTAATGTAACATCTCATGCTCTCATCTATATATACATGAAAGCCTATCAGCTAAAGCAAGAGACATATCTGTTAAACATAGAATTAAGTCTTCTCAAATATTCACAAATCTTTCATTATTCTTGATCTTCAAATGCAGCTTAAACAATAACGGCGCTAAGACAATTAAACAATAATAACCTAGTGATTTGAATCTCTTCTTCAATTGTATTGTCTCGATTGACTAACCCTTTAGAATGTCTTCATCGAACATGTTGTTTCAGACAACTAACAACTTCTTTGAACGTCTTCATCGAACCTTGTATTGATCATATAGTCTCGATGAACTTTATCACTGAAGTCTTGAAGTCATTCAGATATAGCTTCGAATCTCTTGGCATCGAATATGTTAACTTGATAATGCTTTTGAAGTAAAACACACAATGTTTGCCTTCAAATGAGCTCTTTGAATCTGTCGTTTGAATCAACTCCCTCGATAAGAAGTCTCGATAGTCTCATGTCTCATCCATAATTTCTCTTCGATTCACTTCAATATATTCGAATAAACAGTCGAAGCCTTGTAATTATGGCACCAACTTCTGATAAATAGTCCTTTGATTATATCATCGAATAATTTGTATGGAAATAGTCTATATTCAATAAGAGTACCGATAGTTCCAACACTCAGCAAATTTATATATTGTTAGCTCTGAGAGTTTTATCTACACCATAATCTATCTCAGTTAACTCAAAGATCTAACAGTAATTTAAATGAGTATATATTTTTTAGTCTAATCCGCAAAAATTCACAGATTTGTCTGCGTGATTTGTGAAATATTGATCCATTTTACACCCTTAAACTAAAGTTAGGAGTGTAAAGGCCTAACTGAAATAGATATGTTGTTACCTACTAATCATAACTCTCTCTAAAATCACCTTTCAAACACTTTTATATATTTATACACTAACAAGTCTTATAAAAGCTTTTTTTATATTAATAGGTTAATGGTTAATGATTCTTAATTGTTTCGTTAGGCAAGTTACACAAACAACAGTATGTAAGTACAAAAAATAGAGAACACAAAGATATATATGGTTTGCTGATATGTTTACTCCATGAGTAGGAAGGTCACAACCTATGTTTAAAACAATACATTATTTGAGGAGATTATCGGTGTGGTGTCCCCTAGATTTACAAAAAAAATGTGACTACAATCCCTTATAAGAATCTCTCTATCTCTTATATCCAATGGCATTGCTCATCGTTTCGAATCAATATAAACATATTTACTATAGTATTCAAAATAAGTCTTGAGTGACCTTACTACCCATCCAAAATGTTTTTGATATAGTCCCTCCTTACTAAATAAAGTTCATTCTTCTAAGACTTTTCAAAATAAGCTTTCTCCATGAATGAACTTATTGACTTCAAACTTGTCCTTGAATACAATTGAATAAAGGCTTCGCACTTAGCCTCTTGAGTAATGTTTTCGGACTTTAGGCTTATCATGTAGGATTCTTGACTTAACATATCGAATAAGGCTTTTAGAACTTAGCCTTTTAGATTTAGCCTTTTACTGGTCTACTGATTAATGCATGTTGAGTCTTTTAAAATTAGTCTTTTGACTAACTTACCAATTAATTCTCACATTCTTGACTTAGTTTCTTGGTCTAACATACTGAAATATTTGCCTTATTGACTTAGTCCTTTGGGATAGCTTACTGATTAACGCTTCCTAAGTCCTTCTGCACATTGAGTTTTAAGGTTTGACCTACTATATAACTTACCGATGCTTATTTATTAACACTTCATGAATTCCTTCTACAGTGTACCTTTTCGAACATATGAACATTTTGAGTAAACTTACTGATTAAGCTAAGTCTTGTTTACCTAGGCTTCCAAACTAGACTAACACACAGGAACCTTTAGACTTGACTAGAGAATTGACATTGTCCTTTGTTAACTTGATCATCTATAGTATTGTCCTTCATTAGTCTTATTTTTAGTATTGTACTTTCTTAAACTCATTTTAGCTTTTCTAAACTTTTGCCATGCTTGTGAAATTTCATTCACATTTGATTGAGGAATTAGCATGACACTTTGATAATCTTATTTCTAATACTATCCTTCTCTAACTAAATTAGATTTTTTTAATTTAATTTGCGCATAAAGTAACCATTATATCACCGTAAAATTTTATAGACATAATACATACTATATAAATATTCAATCTAACAATTAATTTTTAAAATAAATATTAATTTAATACCAAAAATTTTACTATTAAAATCTATGCTTGGTTTTAAGCAAATGCGGACTCAGTTGAGCTAGCCTGTGAGTCATATAAATTGGTATGTTAAAGAATGTTTTATAAATGAACATAAAACTCACCATTTGACAAGTGGCTCGGCTCAGTTAATAGATGGAATCTTCCGGGATTATGATCCAAATTTTTGTTAGTTTGAAATGGTCTCGAAGAGTATCACGTTGAGCCGTTGAGAGGTGATTTGAAAACCACATATCGTCAAAATTGGTTTGAACCCGCTTAATCGCTTATTGACCCCAAAAAAAACTCGAGAAAGCGACATTTTGACAGATCCAATTTTGCGTTAGGAAAAAAGAAACGAAATTATCATTTAACAAATAACACCACCGCTTGTGGGACTTAGAAGATGATATGTCGGTTATATTAAAGGGCATAGCCATTGCTAAGATCCAGAGAAAGGAGGACGAAAGGAAATTTTGACCTCATTCAATTCCTACCCCTAAACAAAAGAAAAAAAAATACAAGTGTACGATTTTCTTTTTATAAGAATAATTCTTATTTGGTTTGTTTACATTTGTATATATGGTGCCCGTCGCAAAAAAATGAAAATATTACGTATATTAATTTACTCAATTAATATTATCATGACGCTCGAAAAATTAATTTAATACGTAAATTAATATTAATTTACGTATATTAAGTTAATATTATCATGACGCTCGAAAAAAAAATGAAAATTACGTATATTAATTTACTCAATTTTGCAATTTTTTCCACAGTATAGTGAAATTATTAAAGATTTTCTATATAAATCCGTCGAAAGACATTTTTCATTAAAAAAAATACTCGAAAGTAGGCACACCTCGAAAAAAAAAAAAAAAAGAAGCTTTCAAATGACACCGATATATTTTTAAATAGAACCTGTATTCGAATACTATGACAAAATCATACTTACCGTTAAAACTAAAGAAATCCAAGCATATTAAAATTATATTTGTGCAAGTAAAATTTTCAATCACTTAAATATACTTACGCAGAATGCATTATTGTATGTGGGCATACGCTACGGTAACTCAAATTAGTTATCTAACTGTTTTTTCTAAGTTTATAAACTAATTTTTATTTTCTTATATAAATATATAGTACAATAAATCTTTTCAATCATTTTTTGCATTATTAAAATAATATTTATATTATTTTTTATGTAATAATATATTTTTTATAATTTAATAAAAAAAACGTAAAATTTTCAATCACTTAAGTTGAATTAATACTTAGGCAGGATGCATTATTGGTTGTTTTCAAACATACACTAAGGTGGCTCATTAGTTATTTAACTATTTTTTAAAAGTTTATAAATTAATTTTTATTCTCTTATGTAAATATATACTATAATAAATTTTCTTAATTATTTCTTATATTATTAAAATAATATTTTTTATAATTTAATAAAAAAATAAAACATAAAAATATTATTATAATTTAATAATTATATAAAATAAATAATATTTTTTAATACACAGATAAATATCATAAAAACTTTTATAAAGAAAGTTAAATATTTAATCATAAATTTTTTTATCCTTATATATTATTTTTTATTAAAAAAATCTAGATCCGTAACATCTCCGTGCGCCAATTGCCCGGCGGAAAAGTAAAGGGGGCGGCCCCCATGCCGTGCCCAAACTTTGAAGAAATAGAGTGAAAGAAGCCACGCCTATGAAACAATACTAACAGTTAATATCAACTTGGAAAGCTAAGAGTCCTAACAAATTCAAACCGTAAAGTTGCATCGTCTTTCTCTCTCTAACCGCCCAAAACAAGTTGGGCACCAAAAGTGTAACCGTTGTCTTTCGGAGCATCTCCGGCCGTTGCCCCCTTGACCTGCTGCGAGATGATGATGAGGCCTATTATTATGCACCCCCCCCCCCCCACCCCCCCCCCCCCCCCCCTTTTGGGCTAAACACTTCCCCCCCCCTCCTTTGCACGTGAATTCATTGGAATCTATTTACTAGGTCAAAAATCTAGAAAAACTCCTCTAGAGGCCAACCCCCCCAACTCTTCCCGGTTGATTTTGTGGTGTTGGATATGGAGGAAGATAAAGGTGTCCACATATCTAAGGCCATTCCTTAGCACAGGAAGGGCTTTGATAGATCAAACAAAAAGGTATGAAACAATACTACATACAATCGGAGTTGAGTAATATTTAAAGAATAATATAAATAAAAAACAAAAAAAAAAACCCCCCCAAACCCCCCCCTTATTATTTTTTTAAAATTTTTTATTCATTTCAATCAAATCCATAAGGGAGATTGTCTTACCAACCGGTAAATAAATTTTTCCATATCTAAATAACCGTAATGACATAATTCGAGAAAGAATAGAAAAAAAAATTATAACTACCCAATAAATCACGCGAGCAGATTTTACGAACTTATTATTATTAACTTTAAATCGTTTCCCACAGAAAAAATGGTACCCACGACCAACCGTGATGGGGATGCGACCTTGTCTTTGTCCACGATGCAGCTTCGACGAAAGACGCGAAAAAGAGGAAACGGCCACGAATTTGCGAAGCACAAACGAGTCGCTTAATTTGCATGCCCCCCCGTAAGCTTCCCATTGAAACACACTTTCTGCTGTATCTTGGTTGGCACGGACATCTCATCTCTCTAGTCTCCTTCCACGAAATATATAATTAAAACCCACCTCTATGTATACATATATATATATATATGCCTGTGGTATATGAATATGCATGGTCGACACAAAATTTACTCACCGAGTCAGATTGCATATTTCAAATCTCCTATATATATATTAACCGATCGATATCCAAAGAAGACTGCTGCATATATATAGATTATATATATAGCAATGGCGGCGGGTAACAAGGCGGTGGAGTTCAAGGACTATTTCCCGGCGATGATGGAGAAGTTGGGGGAGAAGGGGTTCCTGGACGAGCTGTGCAAGGGGTTCCGGGTGCTGACCGACGCCGACAAGGGGGTGATCACGTTCGAAAGCTTGAAGAGAAACGCCGCCGTTTTGATGGGGTTCCAGGGGCTGACCGACGATGAACTCCGGTGTATGCTGCGAGAAGGGGACTTGGACGGCGACGGGGCCCTCAATAAGGTGGAGTTTTTTTTTCTCATGTTCAGGCTCAGCCCTGGCCTCATGGATGGCAACAGAAGCTAGCTGTTTGGACGGAGCCATTTTCAGAACTGGGCGCTGTAGTTTTGTTTTAGTCGTCTGCTCTTGCTTTATTTCTTCAATTCTTCTTGTGTGCGTCAGTGAGTGTACGCGCTGGCTGGACGGCTTGCCCTTTTTTTTTTTGTCATTCTAAATAAATTTCTCTCTATAAAATAAAAAGTATCAGAAACTTATTGCCTCTTTCTCTAATTCTCTTCTGTAATAAAAATAAATTTAAAATGGACAGAAAATTAAGTGGCCATTACAATATATATGTTTCCTATATATGTACCACATACCGCTTCTTTTCCTTTTTATTTTTCTTTTAAAAATAATTAATTATTGGATTTTTTGGAGAAACCTTTGGATAATAAATAACTCATCATCAACCTCTAATATACCAGGATTAATATATATGCAGTCTAAATAACCAGAACAGCCAGATCTGATTGGAGAACAATTCACATGAAATGCATGATTCAGATGAAACACTTGCAGACCAATTAATACATATATACTTGGTTTGTGAGGACGCCATGACAGATTGACAGCAACTGGGGGGGGGGGGGGGAGGAAGGGGGGGTGGGGAGAGAGAGAGAGAGAGAGAGAGCGCCCATACTGTGGGTGGAATGGGCTAGAGAATTCTAGCTCATTTAAATGGGCTAGTCCCATTTAGTCCTTAGTCACAAGAGCCTCGCCTTTCCTTGTTTGGCTATTTAATACCCCTTTAGGTGATGGATTATCTACTCCATTATTAATGTCTTCGATTATTTCTAAGATTACTATGAATATCTGTTGCATGACTATTCTTGAGGTTGATATGTCACATGAAGATAATATTTTTATTTCCAGATTATCCTTTATAGGTGATTTTAACATCTTGAGAAGATACATATGTCCTCTGGAATGGATACTTTAGCTTTATATATTGTCATCAATGTTATCTTAAGGTAGAAGGTCGTCTTCTCAAAAATAATCAGATAAAAGGTTCTCTAATGACAAATGGGGGTCCTCTTTTGAGTATTTATGATCTCTTAATAATTCAAATGTCCTATGTCAAGTATATGTTCTTTGAGATCTTTATGTAACTGCGATATCATTGCAAAAATGTAACTCATGGAACGGACATGATCTTTGTTTTATCTTTTCTCCTTTAATGATTTGGTATGTTATCACGTTATTACGATTACCTAAAAATTATCCAACCTCAAATGTAACATTACTCCCTTTTAAGATCATTCATTAATCATCCTATCATATGAATTGAAATATCATGAAAGATTAAACAAATTAACTTATTTTCCATGTGATTTTTTCATACATAGTCAAGTTTTAAAGGCTTAAAATTATTTAATTCACCCATTTAAATTTTTAAAAAATTAATTTTTATATTCATTTAATCCAAACGGGAATGCTCTTAAAAAGTACAAGCATAACCATATGAAATTGAAGTGGTGGACTGGTAGTTATCATAGGTGCATGAATCAATTTACTTTACTTATTTTTATCCTTCTTTTTCTCAGAGCTAAATACATTTTTACTTTACCCCTAGATTTATGTTTTGTTTTGTATGTTTTATTTTTAATTAATGATTTTAGATTTTTATTGTCGTGCTGAATTCTGAGTTTTAAGAATAAATTTTATAATATGTAATAAGAAGATTGTATATTTTTAAACTCGAATTTAACAAAAAAAAATTAAGAATATATAATTTACCCAAGTAATAAAGTAAATAAAGATTAAAAATAAATAAATAAATAAATAAATAAATAATAACACTCAGCAATGCATCAAGTGATGCGCAGGCTAGTACCAGTAGCAGTCTGGTAAAGTAGTTGGTCGATAATGGTGGTGTCGTCTACGAAGTGGCAAGATGGTGAGGCTTGGAGACCCAACGATGGTACTCTGGGAACAAAATTGAAAAGGGTGGTAGGCTGGTAGCATAAAACATTTTTTTCCCATTTTCTCGCGTTTGAAGTGATGTTTTAAAGTAATCTTTTATTTTCTCCAATTTAAAATTAATTATTCAAAGGGACATCATACATTATCAAGATTGATAACACATGAAAAATAATTATTATTATATAAAATTACCTTTAATTGAGATGGATTACATAAATAATTTATTTTAAATGATTATAACTTTTATATGTAAATATGAAAATAAAAATGAACAATACTACCTGCAATAGTCAAATAGGAACTGTATTGTAATCCTTTTATATTTTAATCAAAATAATATCGTTTTAATTAATGACATTTTAATCAAAATATAGTAATTCTAATAAAAATATAAAAAGATTGCAATGCAATTCTCATTTTGAAAATTACCTTTATTATTTTTCAATAAAAATATATTAACTCGAATTTATAAGTTATCTAATCAACAATCAAAATCATTTTAACATTTGGTTTTGTATTCAAATCATAGTTTGGAAGATAGAATTTGGTTTTGGTTAAAAACTATGGCTTTATGTGTTTGAATTATCTTTTTTTTTTTCATTTTTTCAAACAAGTTGTAAATCTTCGTTTTCAAATGTAGGGAGGAGCTACATTTTGTCAAACCATAATGTTGGTTGTAAGTGAGCTAAAGGAGGTGAATAGTCTACACTTCAAACTTAAAATCTTAAAAGTATAGAAAAGCAATTGCACACAAAGATTTATAATGGTTTGAAGACTATTTTTTAAAAAATTTTTATAACCTGTGAAAAGTTCTACTAGATCATTTTGTAAGCTTACGACAAACTATTTAATTTTACGAGTTTACTTAGAACTCAATTACTTTCTAAGCTTACAATCAAACTTTTCATAAATGTTTAATCCGTAAGACAAAGACTTCCAATCCTTACAACAACAACAATAAGGATAACAATAATGAAATTACAAATACAAGGATTTAGAAAGCTTTGTGATTTGTAAGGGGTCAAGCTGCTTGTTACTTCATTAAGATCTCTTATTTTGATTCGTAGTGCCTCTTTAATTAACACAAATATCTTTGATAGCTTTTCACATCACTTGGGTCATTGTACGGGAATTAACATGATATATCAAAATATTGTATATACCTTATTCTCCATATAGAGTTTTGTGTTGTCTTTTGTACCTTCTCTTTGAAATTTTACCTCTAAATATATCTTCATGCAACAGTCATCAAATGACTCTTCTTTTTTTTCTTTAAGGATCCAAAATCTTTTTATTAACTTCTCCATTATTGATCTTTCTTATAAACCGACAAAATCTTATATAGTATTACATGTTTCTAGTGTCAACTTCTTCATTATTTCCATATGAATACAAACAATTATTTCTTTCGTCTTTTATAGTTAACTTCTAAATATCCCAATGGTTGCCTTGTCATATTGTGATGTTTTTTTTATTATAGATGACTTCACATCTAGCATGATTGAGCAGACATTGAACTCAATATGGTATGTAAGCTATATGAAATAAAGATTATAGCTTCAAAATCTTGTGATTTATGTCTAATTTGTCTGATACCTATACTTCATTATTTTAATAAAGAGTTCCTTTTAAGTTTACTTAAAAGTCATTTGTTTCTTTAAGTCGTTTAATACGAAGACGCCTTAACTTTAAATCATCTAATACAAAGTCATTTGAGCTTTAAAGAATAATTTTAAGGTTGTCTAATTTCCTTTGTACACCTTTTGATACTTTAAAGTTATCTAATATCAAAGTTAAGTTTTGTTATCACCGAATTTCATTTGAGCTCGCTTTCGGGGATTGATAAAAAAATATCGCCACCAATCGTCTTGGGAGCGTGATTGGTCACATATCACACTCTCAAATTTCAAGAAACTCAGAGCTAGGAATCCAACTTCCTCATGCCGCATCTAAAGAATCAAGATATTGCTAATGAGCACCCGAAGAGACCATATCACAAGTGGTGTCTCAACAATCTCGTATAGTTATACACCCATAAAATATATTAATAATAATAATAATAATAATAATAATAAACATTTCAAGTAACAAGAATCCTTGATAAATCAATCATTACATCACAACTAACATTCAATTGCATGACTTTCCACAAACTATTATCCGGGGCCAAAATAAATAACATCAATACATAGACAAAGTAATACATCAAGTTGTGGAGAGTATCCTATTGTATATAAAAAGCCTCCACTAGTCACTGACAAAACCTAAAAGATAAACAATAAAATAAGGCGAGTAAGCTTAGTAAGTGGCCCATAACTTTACACCACCTTACTATACAAACACTCGTAAATACTACATGCGTATTGTACCGGTGTTAGTATAGTGTTACCAAATTATTAAGGTTTTACAAATCATTAGAACTCAACCTGCCAACAAATACAATCAATAATAGAATAGTTCACCAACTTAGGACACATGACACTATCACAATAAACACATCATCAACTTAGGTTGTAGCCCATTAATCTCAATCCCACGGTACACCAACTCAAGGGTCGTAGCTACCTATCAATAATCATTTCCATATCACCAGTCTAATGACCTTAGCCACCTGTTAATAGTCACCTCCATGCTACATGGACCCAAAGGCCTTATAGATAATTGTATAAAAGCAACACATATGTACAAACAAGCATTGCATAAAGAGGACATATCATAACATCACAGGGTTCCGTGGGGATTCCCAAAACATCAACATAACCCACTTGGGCTTCCACAATGCCAAATGGCACAACTCAAGCTCTCAATCTCAAGATAATGTCAAAACCATCACATAATATTAAAACAAGGTCACAATCATCATCCCCTACATAACAAGAACGAGATTCCAATATCAAAATGGATCAACAAGCTAAATTGTCTATTTGTTTGATGTTAGTGCTCAACACTCCCTAAAGTGAGGGTCGAGCAACTCAATACCCTTACTCTTCTCTACTTTTAAAATTTAAAACACTTTAAAAATATTCTTTTATCAAATATTCATCATTAATTTTTTTCTAACATATCTAAGAGTAATTTATTTTAAAAAATATAATATTATCAAACCATTACCGATGGAGCTGGTTTTAGCCCAGGATATGAGTAGTTGTGCATGAATGTTTTGTTCTTTTTTTCCCTCCTCCATAAATGGCACCTAATAAGTTTATAATGTATTAGTTGACTTTGATTCATGTTCAATTATTATTTGTTATTAATTATTTTGTTGATTCATTTTAACTCTCTCAACATGCACACATATTCCTTCGCGGCATGTTTGGAAATTGGAACATTACAGCGTAAAAAATCGGTTAATAATTAACCATTGTCTACAGAAAAAAAAGTATGCTCTTAAACCATAATTCAGGCCACTGACTACCATGTACAATACATATACCATATTGTGGACTCAATCCTAATTACTTCAAAACAATCGATTTGAATGCAACACAGTGAATGGAGAAAGAAAAGAAAAAAAATAAGTGCTCAAAGCAGTACTGTTCTGAGCATTTAAAAGAAATGATCAGCAAAAACAAATAAATATTTCTTCTTTAAATGATGATAATGCTTGAAAGAATTAAAGACCAAACACACATATGATAGTCGTGAAATAGATTTTGAAATTGTAGCTCAAAAGAAGGGCTGAGTAACGTATGACAGTCGTATTTTGGTAATTGAAGCTCTGCATAATTTTCAGCCAATTAGAACATCGAGGTCGCGACAATATAAAAAAGAGGCGTTTCAAAAAGCTACCATTTTGTCTCAATTTTGTTAAACGTTTGGGAAGGGTATATTTATTTTTTAAAATACTGAATTTTTATTATTTATAAATATTTTTAGATTCATCAAATATTATTATCGTAAAATAAATATTTTTTATTACGAAATAAAAACTTATTGCAGAAAATAAATTATTATGTTTTCTCAGTAAAATAATAACCAGTACTTTAAATTACCGAAATATTTAATTGATACATTTAATTTGTGCTTAAAATTTTTATTAAAGTAACACTAATTTATTTTATTAATTTAATTTAACAAATATTTCCTCACAAATTACGCCTTAACAATCATTATAAATGTCAATTTAGTTACTTGTCGCTACGTATATAATTATTTAGATTTACATAAATAAATAAGGAAAAGATCAGTTAATTTCTGGTCAACTCTGCTAAACTATTTTAAGAGGGAAAAAATGAGAAATTATTTCGTGTGGGAAAAGTAAAACTGCTTGCCAGCCGCACTCGATATCATCACGAAAAGCTGTTGTCATTACTTTTTTTATAAAGAATAATGCGAGCCAGCCGCACTCATCGTCATGAAAAACTGTTGTCATTACATTTTTATAAAGAATAATACACAGTTAAACGATGTAGCAAAATACATTTAGACCAGTAATGATATCTTTTAAATAACCATGACATCAGCATACCAATTGATCGAAAAAAATCATAACATCCCAAGAACCTAAATTTTTTCATTACACAAATATTTATTTATATATTTATTAACCTTAAATTAATATATATTTTTTTTAAAAAAATATTTATACTAATTCAAATATATATATATATATTTCTATACGAATCATAATACATGCAAATAAAATTTTCTTTTTATAAAACAAGTTATCCCAAGAACCTAATTTACCGCCCACCAGATACGAGATAAGAGACTAGTACAGCAATATGAGAAACGATAGCAAAAAGATTATCAAAATTGAAAAAAAAAAAACCGATTAAGATGGAAAGTTAAGTGGATTTGTCGAACAATATTTCGATATGTAGCAAACAGTGTCTGCGTGTAATGACCCAGTGACATGGAGCTAATTTTGTAGTGCGTGTAAAAGACAACTTCTGTTTATTATAAAATAAATAAAAATAGTAAAATTTATTTAATAAATTAAAAAATGCTAATAATTTTTTCTTTTAGTTTGTTGTCATAAAAAACAGAAACAGTTTAATATTTTTTTCTAGAAGTTGTTTTATCGAGAAAACAGATTTAAAATATCAATATTAACTTTCATTAACTTGCTATGCAGAATTCATTCGGAATCCCAACCTCTACCTCCCACTTTTCATTTCAGAATCCATGCATTCTATTGTTCTCATATGGCCACCACCCAGCATCACACCCGAAAAACATAGCAGATGGAAATTAAGAAAAGAATGGAAACTCGATCGATGATAATATAAAAACAATAACAATGTTTAGAGTCACAAAACCAGCCACAAAAATATGCTACTCAAATACAACCATCCTCTCCATTAAAACACCTTCAAATCCAAGCCTCAATAACAATGATTATAAAATATGAACACATTTTTATAAATCAATTAACACTAAAATTATTTTAAAAAAAAAATTAACTCATACAAGCTATGGCACTGCAGCGGCGTGAATACATAAACCAAGAGATGAGTACCAGGCACTGATGTATTCCAAGCGTTTACTGAATGCACAGCAAAAGTTTTAAAGTATAATTTTATCATTTTAAATTTATATAGTAATTTTATTTTTAATTTATCAAATACTTTAATTTTAAAACTTATAGTACTTTTAAAATTATATTTTATCAGTAACTTTTTCTTTCTTTACAGCTAAAAATAAATTCTTTTAAAAGCTCAATATTATGGAACTCAATTTATTCTACCTTCAATCCTGAATGCTTTCCTCTTTCCATCTTTTAATACATCTCAAATCTCTTTAAAATCGATTTCAAACAAGTAAGCCTGAATCTTACATCATATTTCCAATATATAAGCAAATATATTTCAGACACATTTGGAAAGGAAAGAGTTTGCAACATTAAAAAAAAAAAAAATGTCGAACAATGCATAAAATGATGGAACCCTATGATCCAGGGACCATTTACAAATTTCATTCACCTCACTAAAGCAGTGGACATAGTTAGGACATGAACTCTTGATTTTACTTTATATAATTTTCATATAGACAAGCTACGACACGAACCAGCAACAACATCATTTCAACCGTCAGCGACCACAACATTTTATCCCAGAGAACTGATGGAACATAAAGATTTAGCGACATTCCCAAATTCCATTGACCTTAAAGCAGTCGACAATAACAATAGGGAGACACCCACACAATTCATACTACTTTTTTTCCTTATATAGACAAGCTAGGACATGAATCCGCATCAACATCATTTCAACTGTCAATTACCTCACCAATGTAGCAACCAAAGGTCCCAAACCACTCCATCCGACTATGAATCCTTATCAACACCAGCAGCACCTGTATTTTTCATTTAAACAAAATTAAAATCAATCTAAGATTTCAACAAAAAGCTACAGAGAGATGATGATGATGATGATGATGAATAAAAATAGAAAAAAAACAAAGAATGAAGAAAACTAAAGATTGAAAAAAGGAATGATGAAAATAAATAACAAATGATGAAGAAAAATAAAGAATGAACACAAAATTATCTCCGGTTGATGTTTGCTATGGATGGGGCAGTACAGCTGGAAATCAAGGCAGCCACATTACCAATTGAAGCACCACACCACTTCATACTGGCAGGAATTTGTATTTCACAGGCTTCAAGTTGGGTGATGGATCAAGAGTTCCATTCAGGCATGACAAGTGATACAAGCAACATCCATTGGACTACCGTTTCTTAACCTATTCACTAATTGATAAGCAACAAGATCATACCCAAACCTGAGATTAGTAATGGGGAGATCCTAGCTTAACTGCTTAAGGGGACATTGAGTTTAGTAACCATTCCTTTAAAAAAGTTAGAAGCGCCTTCTTCTCTACAAACTTTGTCAGATTGATAGTAGAGTATTACAAGTATGAAGCACCATTTAACACACAATAAAATTACAATAGCCTTTAGGCTTATCTTAGTAAGGCATAGGAAGAGCAATCCTCCCATAAGTTCATTCCCTTTTCCCAAGTTGGTAAGATCAACACACATACTCGGAGTTATATTTTGTATCAATATATCTTAAAAAGGTACGTGATAAATCCGAGATCATTAACCAAAGACAAAAGTGCATCATTTCAAGTTTCAATCAATACACAGCACTAGGCTCAAACTGAAATGGAGAAAACAAATATAACAAACGAACAGAGGACAAAATATAAAACCAGCATCAGGTACGAGGAAAGCATAAAAAGGTCTAACCCATCTGCTTATCAAAGGCATCTTCATACTGGTCGTCCTCCACGTCCTCTTCCTCCTCTGCCGCCTCCTTCAGATCATAGCCGCCTTCGCCATCCACATCATTTCCGGCATCATCGTCCTTCTCCTCGTCCGGGTACCTGACGACAACAACAGGACAAACACAGTGTTGAACACAGTAGTCGCTGACGCTGCCGAGCCGCCTCCCCTTACGGGTGCGCCGAGCCTTGCCGAAGCCGCGGCTCCCCATGATGACGGCGCTAAGCCCAAGCCGCTCAACCTCGAGGCAGAGCCGCTCCTTCATGTCGTGGTCCTTGACGATGCGGATCTTGAAAGGGATCTGCGCCGTCGCAAGGGGCTCGGCGAGGTCGCCGGTCTTGGTCGTCGTGAAGGTGTCGAAGTCGTCCTCCAGCTTCTGCGTCAACCTCGTATCTGCGTCACCGTCAGCGGCGGCGGCAGCCGCCTTCACCTCCACGGAGCCCCAGTCGGCGCCGTAGAGGACGCTAGTGGGGCGCACGTGGAGGAGGGTCACAGAGTCGCCGGGCCTGAGATAATTTTGGACCGCCCATTTCACGGCGTAAGCGCTCTCGTCGCTCAGATCAACCGCGATGGCAATTTTACGGTGGTCTCCAGATACCGGAATAACAGATTCCGACGTTTTTCCCGGCGACGCCATTTGTCCCTGTCTCTCACTCCGATTCGGATTGTGGTTTACTGCGTGCGACAGAAAACGGAGGGTTTTGGGAGGGTTGGGATTAGTGGATTTTGGGCGTGGGGTATGAACCTGTGGGAATTTTAGGGCTTGGGGGAGGAGGAATTGTGACGCGTAGGTAGCATGCAAGGTGAGTCACGTAATTTCAATATTCTCTACTATTTAAGTAAAATGTCAAATTTATCTTTAAATATTACTATAATAACTTTTACGGGAAAAAAAAATATTAACCTTTTCATATTATTTTTTTATTATTTTTTCTATTCTCTTTTATATCACTGTCTTACATTTTCCATCCCCACAAGGATGGTAGTCTCCCTTCATCTTGAGGTAAAACACCTTGGAGTCATCGGCAAATGTTACGGGGATGAGCCAAGAGTCAAGGAGGCAAAGGATGCCATCACAGATCTCAAAGAACTCGTTCTCGATTTTGGATCTGTAGTCTCGGATCATGGTCACATGTTCTTCCTTGTCGCAACTCTCCTTCTTATGCTCGATGGAAGAGATGATCCACCAAGAGACTCTTTGAGCACTGATCATATTCTTGTAGGTGACATAGAGGAGGTTCCACTCCTCCACGGTCAGCTCTTTATTGTCGATGGATCTGGACACATTCTCCATGAACTCCACCATCTCCTCGTACCTCTTTGCATGCTCTGCCACTTTATTTGAATGAGCTAAATGTCATGCCCCGAACAGCGTGGTGCTAGCAGGCATCTCCCAGGTAGCGCAGGTGTGCACTACTTGCGAAGGGACAAGACAGAAAGCGTAGCTGATGCAGACAAGATAGGCTCCACGACAGTTCATGTGGGAGATCAATGGAGCTCCTTCGGAGTTCAGACATACCGCCCCAGTTAAATGCGAAGAGTACGTCGCTAGTCTGAGACCTGACGATGAAGAGGAGACTTGGGCATCCCTACACAAACTGGTCAGAAACTGGAGTTGTTCTCCTGATGAGCCCAAGACAAGGCGAAACTAGTCTACGTGTGCTCCGATCAGTATGGCTTATTCGGAGCATTCACCAGGGTGACCGAGTGCGCACGGGTGAAAACCCTGACCCCGTGACAAAGTGGTATCAGAGCGGTTGCGATCAGTTTCTAGGAAGCTCACCAAAGCACTTTTCGCGAGAGATATGCGTGGTCCCTGATCTCAAGTTGGAAGGGAGCCCCTAACAGAAGGGGTCAACCAGACGAGGTCTTGCACGCATCGTGTCCACCGGTGTTGTTAGCCATCGAGCCAAGATGGAGTACCCAAGGATGGGACAGAATGATACTGCGGGAGTCGAAAGGAGCACACCAAACGATCTTGGTTCCTCCAAACTCGCTGATGCATCGAGGACATTACGAAATCAAGTGGGGGAGGATGTCACGCCTTAAACAGCATGGTGCTGGCGGACGTCTCCCAGGTAGCACAGGTGCGCTACTTGCGGAGGGGCAAGACAGAAAGCGTAGTTGGTGAAGACGAGATAAGCTCTATGACAGTTTGTGCGGGAGATCGATGAAGCTCATTCAGAGTTCAGACGTACCGACCTGGTTAAATACAGGGAGTACGCCGTTAGTCTCGAACCTGACGATGAAGAGGGGACTTGGTCATCCCTATACAAACTGGTCGAAAACTGGAGCCGTTCTCCTGATGAGCCCAAGGCAGGGCGAAATTAGTTTATGTGTGCCCCTATCGGTATGGCTTACTCGGAGCATCCACTAGGGTAACCGAGTGCCACACGGGTGAAAACCCTGATCCCGTGACATAAAGGCATATTTAGCTTGCTACGGTGAAGCTTAAACTAATAGCACTTTAATGATGCATTATATATTTTTTTGCTTAACAATTAATTTTTCCAATCTGCCCCTTACATTACCTTTATCAAATCTCAAATCCCTAATTAGACGCAGGGCCATGTACGGTGGCTTGGAGAGTAGGGGCGTGCGATGGGGGTGCTTGGGGCAGAGGGCTATATGACGGGGACGGGAACACAAGGGGTGGAGAAAAGAAAGGAAAAGCAATGAGGAGAGAAAGAGTATATAGAACAATTATGATTTTTTGATAACACGTAACAAAAGCAAAAATCAAATTTTATTTTATTTTTTTATTTTAACTATATATTTAACTAATGCAACGGTAAATCTCACCAGGGCCCTTTTGCGGTGTCGGCCGATGGAAGCTCCCAATTTTTATTTGGTATTAACTATTAAGCTCAACTCATGTGGAAACAAAAATTGAAATCGGCACGCCGCACGCGCACGCAGGCTCCAGCCTCTCATCGCACAGTCGCGCCTCTCCGATCCGATCGGCAAACGCAAAGGCCTCTGTCCCTTCTTCTCCGGCTCTCCTCCCTCTCATCCGGCTCTTCTCCGTGCTCTCTGTCAGAGACGGAGGCCCCCCTCGGTGCTCCGTGCTCGGCCGCCGTCGACAGTCGTCCGTCTCGACAACATCGCCCCTCCGTCTTCGGTCTCTCTCTCTCCTCCTCCGGATCCGCCGCTCTGGCCTGTGGTCCTCCGGATCTCCGCCTCTCCCTCACCTCGTGACGCCACCAGACACCAGTAGCCGTCCGTCCGGCCCGTCTACACAGCAGGTAACGCACGCAGACTCATACAGAAAAAAATTACTTTCATCTTAGAGGGCCCCCATTCTAAAACTCGCTTAGGGCCACCCAAACTCCAGGGCCGGCCCTGAATCTCACAACACTTATATGGAGATTGACATTAATTTGAAAAGTGTTCTTCGTTAAAAATAATTGACCACAACTAAATACACACCAAATAGACATGTATTCTTTTTTCATTACATTTGAATCACATTTAAATATTTTATCGTTTTTCCGAAAATTGTTTTTCTGAAATTGATTTTGTGTTTGTTAGTCCGAGGGATGCCTCAAAGACATTCGAAGAACAACAACGATCTCGCCTTCTTCACGTATGATGAGAAGCGAAAGCTTGGGTATGGGACCCAGAAGGAGAGGCTTGGCAAGGACTCAATCAAGCCCTTTGACGCGTGTTGCCTCTGCTTGAAGCCCTTCATTGACCCTATGTGTTGTCAGAAAGGCCACATCTTCTGCAAAGAATGCATTCTCGAGTGTCTCTTGGCTCAGAAGAAAGACATTCAGAGGTAGGATGTTTTTTTTTAATAGTTTATCATTGTCGGTCCTGTTCCTTTTTTTTTTACAATAATAATTGCAGTACATATATTCTAAACTCAGAGAGTTGATTTTATTAGATAAAGGTTGAATTTTGACTACCTTTCATGTGCTAATTTTTGGTTTTTTTAGTATCTGACAGCAAAAAATAAGGGTTTTCCAAATTTTCAAATTAAACAAAACCCATTAATCTGGTTTTGTGTTTGGAATCTATCATGTAAGGAGATAGTTGATTATATAAGACAAATATTGAATTTTATTTCTCGTCTCTAGAGAAGTGGTATAGCTTTAAATGTGCTTGCTGCCTTTCCTGGAAGACATGGATTTAGGAATTGAATGGTTATTTATAGCTTGTATTGCTATTACATAGAAGTCAGATGTGTTTAATTATCAAGAGCTAAATGAAGTTTAAGCATAGTTATTTAAGATGCAAGGTGCAAAGGCCACCCCTTGACTAAATGCAAGGCATAAAATAAAGTGCGGGCCTAAGGGGATTGAGACATATTTTTATCTAATAGCCTAAAAAGACATCTTAGATTAGCATTCACAAAAAACAGAGACATCAACCAGACAACCACAACAAAGAAGACTATATTACATTTTAATTTATGAGATAATCATATATATTATCTCGTATATATATTATGCCAATTGCAACGAAGAAAAAAAATTATTGTCATACATATATTAAAGGAGCACAAAAAAAATGCGAGTAGACCATAGCCGTATAACTTGCAACAACAACAAAGAAAAAGAAACCTATGATAGAGAGCATATGAATAAATAAATTAAATAAATAAATTAAATAAATAAATAGAAGGTAGTTGGGTACAAAAGAAGTAGGAGAAGAAGAACCAACCTACTGGAACAACAAAGAGCATTCTCCACGCCTCCCCCCACACCCCCTCGTCAAAAAAAAATGAGGATAGTTGGGTACAACCATATAACTGATAAGGTGTAAAATGGATAAGTGGTATGCAGTTCGTGTGAACCGAATCAGACTAGAAAAATTTTAATCTATTTCAATTGCGGGTTTAAACGGACCAATCCATTTAAGTTCGGTTTGTGGACACGGATCGGTTGGGGAATCAATTGTTATTTTTTATTTTACATTTTATTTTAACAAATCCCCCTCTTTGGAGATTTAAATTGAAATATTAAATATAATATATGATTATGATTACTATTGCTTTTCATAAAATAGCTTTTTCCCGTATATGGTTTGACATCATATTTGTTTTTCTTCTTTTAATTGACATGGTCTCATATGCTCTTCTATATGGGACTACTCCCTTTTAAGTCTTTTCTTTGTTTTATATTCAATTAAGTATATAATTTACTGCACCGATCATTATCAATATTGACGTGCCCCCATAAATCAATGCGATTCTAGCTTGGTGGGTCTACTACCTCCATTTAGTGTAAGTAAATTTCTGCATTTGATTCAAGGTTCGCAATGTGTATCCACAAGATCTTCAAGCAATTTTCTGAATATAATGCATCAGATCGGTTAACTAAATCTGTAAGTGTATCAATGAATATAGACATAAGATTTGTTTCCTTTGTCGTATTAGATTTCGAGTGTATGGTCTTGTAAGACTGTAACTAAAAATTGCTTCAATCACATATGAAACAACATTACTCCGATTTCAAGGATTTTGAGATAAATCAATGCAATATCAACTCCCTATCCGAACTTCAACAGATAAAGGCTTACTTCGATTCCAAGAGATTTCGAGATGAATGTTTCAAAACCAAACTTGAGTACATTAACCAAAAGAGCAACATAGACTTCCTTTCGAGTTAATGTCTTCTTCATCCCGAATCGAAAGGCATATCAAACCAAATGAATTATCTCCGAGCAATCTGCAAGTTGAATGACATCAAAGCTTTGAGACGAACATCCTTAATCTCGAATCAAACTGAAAAAGGTTTAAATGCTTTCAAGAAACAAGTTCACTAAGGATAATTTTGTGATGAGTTCGTGATACAAAAGTGTATCTTGTCTCGAACCAAACTTCTTTGAGACACTATAGTCTTCAAGTGAATTCTTCTAACAGTTCTTCAAGATGTATTAACTACTTTTCGAGATATCTACTTTTGTCACAAAACGAAATAAACTGTTCATAAAAGAGTTCTTGTTACTGATTAGAAAGAATGAGATTTCTTTTCGAGACAAAGTAACTTCGGTTTTAAATAGATCATGAACCAAAATTTCAACATTTTGTGATTACTTGAGCTTTCTGCATAAGTTTTTTGACACTTAACTTTTGATTGGTTTAAGCAAATTCAAAGATCTAACAGCCTGCCCGGCTTTAATAACTATGAGTTTAGGTGATCTATTTTAGCGGGTGCTTCTTTTTTATTTTAATTAAGACGTGTTTGAAAATAGATTTTGGAACAGTTTTTTTCCTTAATAAAAAAACCAACAAAAGAGTCTACATATCCTGTTGAAAACACAACTTACTATTTAAAAAAGTTATTTATATAAGACATTTAGAGATAATTTATTTTATAATTTGTTTGCATTTATAAACAAAAATAAACTAGACCTTTTTTTATTTTTTTTGTTGACCATGACCATGTTGTAGAGGGAGACATACTGTATTGTTTCTATTTTATTTTATTTTTCAATAATTTGTTAAATAATATGTTCCCCTTATCCTGTTGGTCTTAAGAATGCCGAGAGATAGGTCTGATGGCCATACCAGATGGCTTCTTCTTCTTCTTTTGGTGGAACTTTTTCTAAACTCAATAGGTTTTTTTTTATTTCGTGGGGTGAGATTATTGTAAAAATGACATGCAAAGTATTAAATTGTATGATAAGATACTTTCACATGGGTGCACCCCCCTTTTCCACAGACCAGGTAGAGTAAAAGTAATTTTATATATATATAAATTGTAAACAACTCAACACTTTATGTTATAAACAGGTGTTTATAAGCAAGAATAGAGTTTCCAAAAAACTCTTCAAATCTCATCCGTTTTATAATGAATCATGAACTGTGAGAGTTGAGTTTATGCCACTTGACCATTCCGTAAATCTGTGTCCTCCATAAATTTAAATAAAAAGTGATAACCATGATTCAAAAAATTGAAAACTATGAAGGTATTTGGGAGTATATATTTGAAGGCTTTTTAGTACTGTATTAATTTTTTGAATTTATAGTTGTGAATTGTGATGTTTGAAAACTAATCTTGTTTGTTGGACATGGATCTTTATTACTTTAATTCATATTAATGGTTGATCTTGCGGTGTTTAGATCAAATTAGTTTTGAAAATGGGAAAATGCGGTGGCCTGCGGTAGACCAGATCGGCTACTTGACTAATCTGTAAGCTTCATGCATGTGTAAAAGGATTTTAGACCCTTCTGGGCCGGGATTGTGCCTGTCATTTAAAATTGAATCTGACCTCTCTCTCTCTCTCTCTAATATTCTTTTCTTTCAAGTTCACGTTTGGCCATACCAGGATGATTGCTCTTTTGGATCCCATTGCTGAACATAGAACATGTCATCTTTGATGATTGCCATGGCTATTCTTTGCAATGATTGTGTTTAGACATGCTATTGCTTCCCTTATATTTGTTTGGCTTCTAAAATTAAAAAATGATTGATGGGTAGCTTGTGCATTTTTCTAAGAAGTTCTAGGATTTCATTTGGGGTTGTTTGTGCGATTATAGGATCAATTAGGTGTTAGCGTTGAATACATTGCTGAAGTGATATGTCAAACATACTGGCTGGGCTGCCTCGGAGCAAACATCGTCGGGCTGATTTAATTCTCAATTAGTTGATGACATATATCATAATTGCTGTGATAAATACGCCTTTTATCTGGCAGGAGACTAGCTGCACATGCTTCTCAGCAGAAGCAAGAAAACGAAGACGAAGAAGAGAAAATAATGTTGAAGAAAGCCAGAGAGCTGGATGCATTTGATCAAATGAATCATGGTGCAGTACCCCAATACAACGACCGAAGCTACGCCCGTGACAAGAATGGCTTCCATGGGGCAAACAGCGTAAAGGTCACTTCATATGAGGAGGAAGCTCTCCGAAACATGAAAGCATTTTGGCTTCCTTCTGCTACACCGGAAGCTCCTGTTAAAGTAGATGCGCCCTCCACTAGTACTACTTGCCCAGAAGGCAAGGAAAAACTCAAGATGAAGAACCTCTTCCCAATCTTCTTAACTGAAGATAACAGCGAACAGAAATCCAATTATCTCGAGAAGACATTCATTTGCCCTAGCTGCAAGGTGACTCTGACCAATAAGATGGCGCTTGTGGCCCTCAGCTCTTGTGGGCATGTCTTTTGCAAGAAGTGTTCAGACAATTTTATGGCCGTAGACAAGACTTGTCTGGTCTGCAACAAAGGGTGTAAGGAGAGGCATCTGGTGTGCCTGGAAAAGGGTGGGACTGGCTTTTCTGCCCATGGGGATCACCTGGAAGCAAAAGACTTCAAGCATCTAGGAAGTGGCTCCGGCTTAGGGTTGGTCAGACCTGCGATGAAGACTTGAGGTAAATGTTACGAGGAAATGTGAGGAACCTACTCCCTGACCTTTTAAGGAAACATTATTTATGTTCCTGAAGTTCCACATGGGATATGTTTTGGCCAATCAAAATGATTGTTCATTAACTGCAACGTCTGAATAGAACACTTTAAAGACCCCAATATTAAAATATTGTTTTAATTGGCCCGCATGTGGGTTTTGGATCATGCTCGGAGAAATTTGAAATTTTGCATGTCTAAGTTTGTCTCCAAACCGGATTGAAAGAATTTCCTGCGTCACTGTATTTAATCTTGGTTAACTAAACTCTCTTGACAAATTCTCGTCTCTTAGCCGTGGAAAACTTAACTGCCTCTTCTCAGCCATGTTACCAGGTGATCCAGTGCTTCAGCCGCTTTTGTGCGGCCGTCGACCAAGCCATCAGCCTGCAGCCCCAGCCAGCACTGCATCGTCCCCATCAACCGCAAGCAGCCCCCTGGCATCGCACCTATCAGCTTGCACCGACCTTGCAAATACCATGCTCCCAAGCCACCTTGAGCCTAGCCCCAATTCTTCATGTCACAACGTCGTGGTAATTACCCTAACTATCGGTTTGCATTCCCAATTTGCCATAAGTTCCTTGTCTCCTCTCCCAGCAACTATAAAAAGCATCCAACTCCTCTCCACGGATAGACAGAGCCATCACCACTACAAGCACGCACAATTTTGGTTCTAAATTTGGGCCTTTTGCATTCTTATCCACGGTCGTTCCATTTCCATTTCCATAAAGGTCCATCACTCAAATCAACATTCAAGCAACATCAAGGAGCAACAACAAATTTCTCATCTCCTGTAGTGCCATTATAGATTTTATTTTTATTTATGTTTTATGAGTTAGGAAAAGGAGACGACAAAAAGATTTTTTCTCCCACTCATCGATCAACCACACTACCATAGAGAGGGATGATGGCTGAGAGGAGAGTGGAAATTTTCCACTAAGAGGTGAGAGTTTGTAAAGTTAGGTTAACCAAGGTTAAGTATTGTCAGTGCATATGTTGAGATAGACGTTCTCTCTTACTTGTAATATCTGTTGAGTTGGAGGAAATTCTTTTGATCCGGATTTGCAAATTCCACTAGTAATGAAGTTTTCAAATTTTGTAGGTCTGCCTACAAATTTATGAATTTATGAAGTTTTCAAAATTTTGAATTTATTTTTTTGAATTTTTTAAAAAGCTTTAAGAAAGATCTCCCAAATACTCTTAATTTTGGCCTTAAAGGCACCAATTATTTATAGTTGTATTCAAAATACACTGGAAAATTTTCAAGCTACGGGGAATAAAAAGTCATAACTCACTTGTGTGTTTTGTTTTGTTTTGTTGGTATTTTCAATCATAATACTTTTGTTTTGTTTGTCTCTCTGTAAAAAAGGTTATATGTGAAAATTGAAATAGTATTTATGTTAAATCAAAATTATCTAAATTAGTAACTTAACTAGTAGAAAGTGGACTGAAATTATAGTGGGTGGGAGATTCGAAACTTGACTGTTTCAATTCAAGTGGGGTTTAATATTAATAAAAAGAAAATTGCCATTTACAATCGAGGTAGCGTACCTAGATGTAGTAACAATTGCCACATCAGCCAATAATATTTATGCGTCAACTGATCATCTGCTTGATACGTTTGCTGTTCAATATGTCAAGTTGTTGAGTAATCTATTCTTTTATCAAGCATTGCATGAAGATAGGAGCTTGAGTTTTGATTGCTTGATAAGATGGTGCTCGTGATGTTAACTGTTCGATAAGTAAGTCGAGTGCCTGATATTTGGCATATCGAGCAATAGTTAGAAAATTATAAATTGACTACTTGATAAGATGGTGCTCGTGCTGCTGATTGCTTAATAAATAACTTAAGTGGTCGATATCTTGAATATCAAATAGAGGAAAAATTGCAATATCGAGAAATAAGACATATCAAACAGATAACTTGTTGACAACGTAAAAGTTATTGGCTGACAAGACAATTGCCACATCAGCTACGAATGCGTTGGGGCCACAACTCGGTTGTCCTAGTACTACTTTTAAGAGCATTAGTAGTGAACTAGCTAAAAATTTTATTAAAATTTATCTACATTGACCAATATTAACTACAAATTATATTCGAAATATGTATTTTGACTATACACTTTGTTAAAATTTTAAACCTCGAGCAGCTATAGCCGATACCTTAAAATTTAAAATTTTAACAAAGTTTATAATCAATACACAAATTTCGTGTATAATTTGTGGCCAATATTGCTCTATGTAAAAAATTTATTTAAATTTTAACTAATCTACAACTAATGCTCTAAGATAATGACTCAGTTGAGTTTAGTTCAAGTTCAATTAAGATAATGACTTAGTTCACCAAAAGTTTAATAACAAGTCAATACTTATTTGGCTCTCGTAGGTTATGTTTGATATGAGTTTTGGTTTTTGTATTATATTTTATGAATTCTATTAGAGTTCGTGTTAAATTATAATTTGAGAACAATTTATGTTTCAAAGAGAATATGTTTTAAAGAAGTACATATTTTTTAAAATTGAGTTTCAAAAATATTTTTTAAAAATAATATTTGGTGGACACAAATAATAAAATATAGGAAAAGTAAAAAATAAAAAATAAAAAATTATTTTAATTTTCTAGCGGAATTGAGGTTAAATTTTAAAACAAAATAATTATATTTAAAATATCATTTTTTAATATTTAAATTTTAAAATTCATTATTTTTTAAAAAGATATTTAAATTTATAATATTATTAAATTAGTATGAATTCACCCCAAATTTATCATTTGTAAAAACGATCAACAATTCAAGTCATCATTGAAGGATTCAAACATTCTATTAAAAGCACTAGTAATAGATTCCATATAGAAGTATGTTTTTTTATTTAAGAAAAAAAATTAAAAAATCATAAAATTATCATAACAGCAAAAATTTTATATTTAAAATTTTCTATATAGTTTGTATAGTATTTCCAATGTATTAAAAAGTATTATTTTCTTTTTATAATTATTAAATTATATATAAAAAATTTCTCTCACTTTTCTCTTTTACATTTCTCATACTTATTACTTATTACTTTTATTTTATGTTAAATTATAAAAAATATTATAAAATCAAATTATATTATAAAATGTTATTTTAAAGATATATAAAGTGATTAAGAGAATTTATTATGTTATATATTGATATAAAAAAATAAAAATTATTTAAACTTATAAAATAAAAAAATATATAAGTGAAAAACTGTTACTGTTGCCCTAATTAAATTAGCCTGTGGAGACAGGCCAGGAAGGCAGGAAGTGCGGGCTTGTCGGTTTTTTTTCTTTGTTTTTAAACGATAATTGACATTTCGATTTATGACAGCCCGGCAACACGTGGAGATTGGTCGGGGGAAGAGGTGGATCCCAATCCCACCGACCAGTTTTGGATACCACATTTCCTGCCGTGCCTCCTCAATGGCCATCGGATTATTAGGCATTAGAAATAAATATTATCCGACAAAATGTATTTATAAATGTAAATTTTCATATACATTTGAATTTGTTGTATTTATTAGGCCAATAAACTAATCAGATCTCTATTAATTTAATTAAATTTAATATAATAATATTATGTCAGGTACACAAAAACTTAGGTGACTTATGTGACATGCTACTTAGAAGCCTATGAATTTACGAATTGCCCAACAAAAACTTGGGTGACTTATGTCACATTAACTTGGAAGTATTGAAAAAAATGTTTTTGAGTAGTATAAATTTATTTTCGAAACTTGTATTTAAGTATTACCTTTAAATTATACTTAGCATAAATATTTAAATCATAATTACTACTATAACAATAGAAATTTAAGCATATTTAAATCACATTTGCGTGACACTAATGTCAAATTTGTCCAACGTACTATAGTTTTTTAATATCTAAAAACATTTTGGCCACACGCGATGCGACATGCTGATGTTTATCCCCAGCTGAGCTGCTAACTTTTCATTGGTGCAGCATTTAAACAGATTTGAGTAACAGAGAAATTTAAATTATACAAAATTTATTATCCTACTATTGGTGCGCTGTCAACTGGATAACATATTTGATTTTTTTTTTTCCAACACGCATCTACACGTAATATACAAAATTACAAAATGGCGTGTGAGAGAAATAAGGATAGATTTATCTTTTTGTTCATTTTTAAAAAAATTCATGTATTTTTTAAATTTAATAAATAACATATAACAAATATTTTATAACCACTTTTATAACTATATTTAATATTTTAAACCGGCACTATATGTCTTTTTTTTTCCTAGCCCATGTCTACTCAATGTTCAAATAGGAACATTCACGTCAACTCTTCTAAAATATAATTTTAAAAAAATTCTCTAAATGAATAATACATTTTCAGAGTAAAGGTTACAAAAAAGAATAGTTTGTACATAGAATAGAAAAAATCAATTAATTAATTAATAAAAAAAATATTATTTTATTATATAAAGATAAAGATCGAGAATAAAAAATAAAATGTATGCTTTTTTTTTTTAGATCTCTAAATATTATACTATGTTATATCTAAAACAAGAGAATATAAAACTGTGAATGTTATGTAATAATTAATGATAGTACTTTTTCTCATTTGAAATAATCTATTAGTACAAATATTTAATAAAAAGTAAAATTTAAATGTATCATTTTAATTTTAATAAATAACATTTAACAGCCATTTTATAACTACTTCTAAAACTATATATATTTAATATTTTTAACCGCTGCTAAAGGTCTTTTTATTTTAAAAAAAATGATCCAAGGCTTGTACCCTTGAGCCAGAACGTGGGTCTGCTCCTAAGTCAAACAATACACAAAATTATTAAAAAAAATGATGAAATTTTAAAATAAATAGCATACAGATCAACTTAAATATTATTTTGCGATGAAAGTTTTGCTGTAATCGTTGTAATCATATTAAAAATTCTATAAACATTTAAAAAATAAAGACATTTATTACTTTTCATTATTAGGGTAGGCGGGTGGAGGGAAATGGCCTAAATTTTCTTTCAGAGAGAAAATTAATAATAAATTAAATTTGAATAATATAAATTAAATTTTTATTCAATCTGATATAATTAAATAAAATTTTAAATTTTAATCTAACCATTCAAATTAAAATTTATTTATGCAGCATGTTATATATTAAAAAAAAACACTTTCTCCGGATACGATTTACAGGTGGAATGATGTGGACCGTTTATTGAAATAGGACCCATCGACTATGATTATTAATCCCCAACCCCATAATTAATAATAGCCCACCGTTGAAAACCCGGAAAGCAAAAAACCAAAACGCACCCCCCACCCCACTTCACTTCACAACCGACACAGACGACAGACCAGCTCTGAAGGCCGAGGTATAAATGACCTCGCCTCTGTTCTTACTCGTTTGAATGAGGTTACATCCTAAACGGAAGCTAAAATCCGAAGGAAGCGGTAACTTCAATGGCCGAGGACTCCGACAGCAAGCGGGTGGGGTCGGGCGTCGAAGCAGGGATGGCGGCGACGGTGTTAGATTTCGACGTGCTCTGCGCCACAGTCGCCACACAGACGCATGGAAAATGGAGAGCATTTGAGGATTGCGATGTCAATGACGGCGGCGACGGCGGAGGCTCTGGCGGCGTGCTGAGGATGTGGGAAGGTGAAATCCTCGACGACTGCTTCCAAGACCGTCGTATCGCCGTAGAATCTCTTTGGTGGGTCATCGGTTTCTCCGAACTTAAATTACATTTAGTGTTCTTGAAGCGGTTTTGCAGGGCCTATGGTTTAATGGATATTTGTTCCTGCGAGGAAAAAAAAAAACGAGTTCTAGGCACTAAATTTCAATTTGTATTTTTTTTGACTGTAAATTGACTCGTCGTTTAGCTGTTACTTGATGGGCTCCATCGGTTGATGCTGCAGCTGTCCCTGCTACAGATTTGGGAAGAACATGGGCCGAGCTGGTTTTGGTTCTTGTTTTATTCAGGTAATTTTTTGTTCGGATCAGCTGTCGTTTTATCAAAATGGGTTCCTTTATCGTTAGGGAGACTGGGGTCTTGACTCTCGAGGCCCCCCCTCCCCCTCCCCTTATTACGCGCACGATCTAATTAATGTTGCAGGGAGCTGCATACTTCGTTTTTGCAACTATGATGGTTTTTAATTGGACTGCGTTTATAGTCAGCCAGAGGCATTGCTTTCTTTATATGGCAGTTGTTTTCACCATTTCAGTTGCGACATATATGGGTTTTTCCCGTACGCAGATTAGAAGAAAGCTCAATGTTATGGTAAGAGTTATCATTTCCTGAATCATGAGTAATGATCCTTGATTGTTTCAATTTTCTGCTGCCTGACTGCTGTTAAAAGTCCCATCTAGAGATTAATATGATCGTAATTTGACTACACAAACGAGAAGAAAGCTCAATGCTATGACAAGGGTTATCATTTTATGATTCATGACCACCCTTGTGTTCAAGTTTCTGCTGTTGGATTGATTTTTAGTCCCACCTAGAGAGCAATATGATTATAATTTGACTTTGTTCATATACATATATATTTATTGAAGTGAAAGTTTGTAAGCACAATAAGCATAGCACCTCAGGGAAATCTCCCGATGGTTGAAGCCCTGGCCTTAAGTGGCGGGTGACAATACTTGGGGTTTTAGGATGATTCCTTGATGTTTGTTGCCCTCAGGATTAGCCTCTCTAATCATCCACAGTGCTGAGCGCCTTGTGCTCTTGCGCGAGTGGGGTGGAGTTTGGAGGGAATAACAAAATATCTTTTTTAAAAACAAAACTAAAGAAATTGAAATCAGTAAGCCTCTACATCATTTTTATTTTTATCACTCCCACGCTTGACCACTAAAGCCCCCCCCCCCCCCCCACGAAGTGGTGGCATGGGTCAGGGCGGGGTCTAGAAAGGGTTTGGGCCGTATGGGTTAATATGGACGTAGCCTTCCCTGCAATTGCAAGAGGCAAGCATACGACTTGAACCTGGTCACCAGGCAATAAACCAATAATGACTCATATTGTTCCAGCTTTTCTGTTGTACTTAGTATCATATTTTTATTGATTTTCAACTCATTTTTTGTTGAATTAGCTATTATTGAATGAAGCTCTAATGAATGAAATCTTGAGGCTCTATAGTCATGGTCATCTAAAATACTGACATTTTGGTGAACCTGTTTGTACAGGGTGGTGATAGTTCTTTGGATGATTGTGTCTACCATCTGATTTGTCCCTGTTGCACTTTATGTCAGGTTATTATACAATTCGCTAAACCTACTTAATAACCCCCTTCCCTGTCATCCTCTTTTTTTCTTTTTACCGAACTGTTCTTAATGGTTGATGTGATTCTGGAATAGGAGTCTAGAACATTGGAGATCAACAATGTCCAAGAAGGCGTGTGGCATGGCAGAGGGGACACAATATGCATTGGCAGGCGCAAAGCATTTTTTGAGCTAAACCCACCTCCTCCCATTGCGTCCGGGATCCCCAGCCCATCCAATATAGAGATAGGTACACTCCATATGGATCATTCCTGGACTTCGAATTTTGAACAATCAGAGCCCTTGTTCCAAACATTGGAATTGTAGTTGATTTTTGAATGTCTACTCCAATGGAATCCTCATTAGCTTCCCTTTCCTCAATTGCCCACTAGAAGACTATGTAGTTCTCTACATAACTGATTCATAAGATCTTTGCTTCATTTTTCATTGGTGCAGAGTTCTTTATTTAGAGAAAAGGGGTTAGTGTTGTTGATTTCAACCACTGAATACTAAAATTTAAGCTTGAGTTATGAATGAGTACAGAATTCAGCTCCTCTGCAATGATTGCAAATCGCACGTGTAATTGCTTTAGCAGTCATATATTTCCAGTTAATTCAAAGCGTTGCACATGCAATAATGCATATGGTTGTAAATGAACTAAATATTTATGAACAACTTAATAAAAAATTATTTATATTTGTTGGTTAAAGAATAGTATTGTCTTATGAATACTATTGTTATACTCAAGTGTTTGTGTATGTGAACGTTCATAGTATTCGTGAATAATATTTATAAAAATTATTTGAGAACAAAAGATTAATAAATTAATTAATACATATAAAAAGTTTTTTTTATTAAATATAATTTAATACATATATTTTTTATGAATTATATATAATAATTATTTAAATATATTAAATAAAAATAATATAGTCTAACAGTTAATTAATTATATTTTTAATATAAGTTTATAGTATTTTTTTTATAAAATTTTAATATTTATAATTATATTTGTGAACACTTATTTGTGAACAATTCATTAACAATATAATAACATTCGTGAATAGTTTGTGAACATTATAATTTAAAGTTCATATTTTTTTTGTCGGTTCGATTTATTAATAAATAATGGTGAATACGTTTGTACAACTTATCATTTGGCTGGGCTTGCTTCATTTTTAATCCTAAGCATGAATATCCATCAATTCAATGGTTTGATTGTTTTTAAAAACTGTATACACAGATGAATTTATATCATTCATAAATACTTTTAAATTTATTGAGTCCACAGTTTTTAAAAACAATAGATTTTCAAAAAGAAATATGTTTTTTAAAAGAATAAAATCCAACCAAATAGGCTCTATAATTTTTATGTAACATAATTAGTAGTTTTTAATAAATTTACGTCTACGAGAAATTGAGGTGAATATAATTTCAATAAACCCTACAAAATTGAGGTGAAAGCATAGCTCTCATCAAAAAATAATGCCAGAGCCGTTTTCTATTGCATATTAATCCACTACACCAGCAAAAAAAACAGATGCCAACAGCCTGCATAGAAACATCATGATGATCCTGAGATCTATTAATGCCAGACTTCTAATGAGTGTTATTGGGAAGAACCAGGCTCTGCAAAAAAGACAGCCTTAACACCAGAAGGCCAAGTAAACAGCATAACACTACAACCAATGAAATATATACCAAAATTGTATTCCTGAGATAATTAGTCCCGGATAGAATGTTTAAATCTCTGGCGCCAGGGAGGACTAGAACACAGAACAAAAGTACAAAACCAATAATTGAGACGGCCAACAGAAGCTGAAAGTAAAGCCGAAAAGAGCAGCACATAAGAATAATCCGGGAAGTTCTTTACTTCAGTTTTAAAATCTACAGAATAACACCCCCTATACCAAATATAACGTGAGCTCTCTGCCCCTCAAAACCTGCAGAAGGACCAACGCCAAAAACAACGCACAATAGTTGAGACAAAAATAATAAACGAAACAAAGGGAAGAGCTCCTTTATGAATATCAGCATCAACTCCTGACACATGGAATGAGTCACCAAAACTAATCTGGAAATTCCCACAACACCGGATCCTACTAGACTCCCCAGACTTAAGATTGGGGGGGGAGGGATACATTAGTTTGGATGATAGGAAGACACAACAGAGGAATATCATTAGAGCCAAAATAAATAGTATCATTAACATTATGACCAACACTTGCTAAATTGTCAGCAACCTTGTTACCAATGTAATGGACTAAATTTTCCAAATTATCAAACTGGGTATTACAGTTTTGAATAATATAACCAAGGTGCTAAGGAGGGCAATCAAGACCTTTAACACTTTGAATAATCAAGAGGGAGTCCAGCTCCACTTTACAAATTATCAGCTGAAATCTCTTGGCTAGCTTAAGCTCTGCAAAAGGGCTCTTGCTTCAGCTTCATTCGATGAGACTGAACCAAAATGGCACAAAACCAGCAATTACTGTTCCTAAACTATACCTTATAATGCCGCTCCGGCTCCCGGGCAAATCCATCGTAGTTCAACTTATAAGAATTAACAGGAGGCTACCATTTTATCCATTTATTCCGGCTATAATGTGAGCCATCTGAAAATTTTTGTTGCCATGCATGAACTTCTCATGTCTCGTGGTCCATATGATCTAGTGAATCACGCGACCTAAACAAATAGTAAGGAGACCAATCTGGGATTTCTGAGAAGATCCTACCATCCCTTCAAAAGATGATGAAAAGACTCGTGATTGTTATTTGTTAGCAAAGTTAAACAGTATGCCAAAAATTCCGAAGAAACCCGACCAACTGACCCTTCACCATTAAATGATTAACAGACTTCACCCTCCTTGGGTGAAGAGCAGCACACAACCCTTGAGGCGGAAGAGGCTGCTCCCCTATTTTTGAAGTTGTCATCCACTTGAATGCACGGTCGGGCTCAAGGTTTTGGTGTTAACCTGTGTTAGGAAACATGTCCCAACAAACATGTCTTCGAACCCATTTCATGTAAGAAAAATCAGTTCTAATTATTTCTATACTTGATGTAATAGGTTTGAAATATCCATATGAGAAAAAGTTTCAAACACACGCCATTAGAATTTATAGATAAATTACAATAGTAATTTAAAAATTAATAAGTGCGAGTTAAAAACTATGTAGTATATTAAAAACTCCAATGAAATAAAATTAAAATAACAGCATCCCATATGTTGTGTGTTTAATTGACCCGTCCAACCCACTTCATTTTATTTTGGCTACTCGTTTCCTGTGTGGCAGCCATAAGACAGAGCAGCGCAGTCCTTGCAATGGGAACGCAGACACTTCATCGCCCATAACTTAATTTGTTAATATGGCACGCGTATCATACTATATATATATATAGATATTGCTGCTACCTGCTAGCCTACTACGTCCACTGCCCAATCTCAATCTCCCGAAGCTGCTGCTGCACTGCAGCCTCGTCGCCGCAGAAGAACCGCTGCCTCTTGGTCGTTTCCCTCACCCAGTCCACCACTATCGCTGGCGTCTTCTCGCCCGACCACGTGTCCATCTCGTACTCTTTTGCTTCCCTCGCCATCATCTCCTGCATCGCACCCAAGCATTCCCGTAGTTTCTCCTGCATCCAAAACGACACCGCATCTCAGGGAAAACACACTTCTGTTTAAAAGACCAAAAATAAAAAATAAAACGGTGTATTTATTAGGCATTAATCATTTCGCACCAATTTTTAAGTCCTTTTTACAAAAATAAAAAGATCATCCACCGTGTCTCAGTTTCATTTTCCATCTACTCGTTTAAATTATCTCAGTTTCATTTTCCATCTATCCATTTTTAAGTCCTTTTTACAAAAATAAAAAAGCTATTTCAGTTTAATAATTTCCTCTCTATTCTAAGAAATAAATAATATAATATTTAATATATTTTATTTATTTATTTTATTTTATTTTTCATCTATATTTTTATTCTTCTAAATTATTATTATTTTATTTATTTATTACAATTAATCAAAAATATACCTATATTAATAAATATAATTAAAAATTTTAGATAATTTTTATATATGAAAATTTTCTCTTTAATCTCTAAAAGTTTTAAAAAAAATTAAATTAAAAAAAACACGAAAATTTGAAGAACTCAGTGTAAATACTCTAAACCATTATAAATTAAATGGTGCATCAGATTTCATAAAAAAAATATTGGTTTTTTTCCTAAAGAAATAATTTTATAGTTTAAAAAAACAAATTAAGACATTTTGAAGCAAAATATCAGGTGGCTCCATCGACGCAATGAACATTATTCCAATTTAGAGATATATGCAAAATGAGAAGCCTACTTTGTTTACATATTTGCAGCAGGAAAGAGCTTTTCGGAAACAGGCGAGGTGCAGGGGGAACAACTCTTGACACGCGGAGAGCAGCGATGCTGCTGCAATGATCGATGGCTTAAACTCCAAAAGCTTGATTTCTGTATAATATCAAATGAACAAGTCTTCTAATAAATAACAAAAATTATGTCATGACCCCCCCAAAAAAAAACCAAATTATATTTTCTTTAAAAAAAAACATTCTTAAAAACATAACATTTATCAGACAGATTTTCATGGTCACCAACAAAACATGTACGGAAACAAAAAAAACACACTGGTAGGGCACAAACCGTGAAGAGCCCTGAAGATGAGTTGGACGGATCGATGTTTGATGAGATTGAGAGGTTGGGTGGACGACGGGTCGTCGCAATCGAACAGAGAAATGAAGAAGCAGAGGAATGAGAAAGGCGTCACAGCTCGCATGCGCCAGTTGAGTGCGCCGAGGATCAGAAGCTCCATTCTCTGAATCGTCCGCGAGTCAAATATCAAACTACCCCATTCTCGTCCCTGCTGCTCTTCCATCGTCCGGCCATAAACAACTAGTCGTATAAATTACGAGTTTGTTGCATTCCAAACATGGTCTGAGTTTTTTTTTTTTTTTTTTTTAATTTTAATTTTTTGGGTTTGATAAATTAAGTATTTAACCTGGATTTGAGATAGGGAGATCTCTGTGTTCTTCATCTTCGCGGCTAGGGAGAGGCAAGAGAGCACGATCAGTCTCACTATCCACGGCCGATTTTGCTGCACAAATAAATAAATAAAATATGGACGCATTTGGGAAGCACATGTGCACAGGAGTCACATTCATAAATCAGCAATCGAATCAATAATGAACGTGAGCGTGAAAACTGACAAAAAAAAAATACCGGAAATTCTCGCTTGGAGATGAATCGATCCATGTAATTGACGGCAACGTAGGATATGAAGGGGTCCAAGGTGCACGAAAACTGAGCCTGGCGAATCAAATAAAAAATGTAATCACAAATTTAACACAGACCAACAATACTAAACGTGCCAATAAATTTGTTCTTTTAGCAAGTGTGCACGTTTGGAGAGACACACACACAGACATATATATAGACATATATATATATATACACACACACACACACACACACACACATATTTCGAGGGAGCAAGAAACTGTCGTTAAATAAATATACGTTATTAATTAATTAACAGGCAAGTACATTTGTTGTTGTTGTTGTTGTTGCTGTTTCTTTAAATCACATTACCACTAAAATGGGCGAAAATCAAGAAACATGTGTGTATACCTGAAGAACAAGGGAAACGGCTTGTGGACGGACGGCGGCGAAGCTCCGAAGTAGAGACGAGTCAGAAGTGGGCATGTGGTCGGATTCAGCGGCGAAGAGATCTTTAACGGAGTCGGACGCGAGTTGGTGCTCCTTGAAGCTCTCTATTGGCCGGGGATTTACGAGATCGAGTTGGTCCATTTTTTAAAGCCTGGGTTTGTATTTTATGTGCGCGGTCATGAGAGAAGATGCAGCTTTCGGGTGACTGTAGTAGTGGTAATGAAAAGCGAAGCTTCGACCCAGTAAAATATATAAACGTGTAGGAGTCGATGCCTTATATTCCAGATGATGGCGAGGTATTACTTTTGAGAGATAGGTATAAGTTTGGTCTAGCAAAATTCGTTTTGTAAATTTTTTTTTTTTTTGAGTTTTATGTTGAAATTTTAAAAAAAAGGTTTTTTAAAGTTATTTTTAGATCATTAATCTTAAATTTTGTAAATTATCAATATTAATTATATTTAAAAATAAAAAATGTGTGTACTTAAAATTTAAAAATTAATAATATTTTTATCTTTTTAAAACATATTCAATAATTTATTTTTATTTACCAAATACTTATTATTCACTTTTAAAATTTACTAAACTTTTAAAATTATAATTTATCAAACGTTTAATTGTTTATTTTTATAATAACTTTTTCCTAGCACCGTTAAAATAGTTTCTTTTAAAAGTACAATATTATCAAACTAAACTAATGACAACTAATAATAATAATAATGGTAATGAAAAGATAATACAGTCCTCTCTACAATCCCCCCTCTCACCCCATTTTTGTTTCAACAATCTACTTTCACTTTTTAGGAATGAATTTTAACCATTTACTAATTTAAATATTTATTTTTAAATTTATTTATTTATTTATTACCTTTTTTTTCCTTTTGTAAATACATGAGAAAAAATGAATTGTAAAAATAAAAAAAATTAAAGTAAATATAGTGAGAGTAAATATAATATTTTAACAAATAAAGATTAAATAGTATTGAGCTAAAATTATATATATGGTTTATTTTATTAAATGTTTTGTTCAAAATAAAAAGTTTGAAAAGTATTATTTTTAAGGTTTTTTCAAAACTAATAACTCTTCAAACTAATTAAAAAAACATATAGAGTGTGGATGATTTTAGATCATCTTTAACTCATTACTCTACTTTAGTGAAATTTTTACACTAAATAGAGTAATTTTAATCTATCATCTCAAACTCATTACATTAAATCTTATTTTATAAAGTATATTTCCTATTAAAAGTAACATATTTTCTTTACTTTCTTCTATTAAATAAAATTTTAAAATAAATTATTTTTATTAAAAAAAATACACATTAAAAACTAACATATCGCATGGTGTTGTGCCACAATAGTGTAAATTGCACCATATTTAGTGATAACAATAGTGACACGAATTCGCGTTACACTTAGAGTTTTGACGTCAGGTTGCAAATGGCTTTAGATGCTCAATGACATCTCCAACTGATATGCCAAAACACTATCTATAAAAAAAAAAAAAAAAAACGCTCCAATAATGCACTATAACTTTGTACTTTTTTTGTGTCATCCACCGTGTTACACCAAATATGATGCAACACTATTATTACGCTAAATATGATGTTATTTCATTTCTTGTCTCTACATGAGTCAATTCCTACACACAACCTCTCCTCTCCCCTCTGCATGAGTTAAAGATCTCTCTCTCTCTCCCCCCCCCCCCCTCTAATGCGTATGCGACCCCCCCCTTCTCCTCCCCCCTCTTAGCTCCTCCTACTATCCTTCCCCCTCTACCGCGGGTATATTATGCAAATATAGATATCAATGGAAATATTATGTGGAATATAATGTATGGAATAAAATTAGTGTAATGAATTGAAAAAAGTAGCTAAAAAATGAATTATTATAAAATTTATAGTAAAATAGAATATTGAGTTGGAACTTAGTTATTATCCAGAGATTTAGAGGGGGGGGGGGGTTTTCAGTCTATGAGTGATGACCAAAATCTTATCATCACCCTTTAGTTGCATTTATTATATAATCCTAACTTAAAATTTAAAGTTGGAGATCAATTTCTATCTCTATTTAAGGCTTTTGTAATCTGCAATTTCAACCTTCTTTTTATAGACTACTTATTATGTATCATGAGAAATTTTAAAAATTTTGTATTGTTTATATGGTAAAAAAATTACAAGTAGTAAATGATGACTCTTTGAATGGAACTTTTTAAATAGTAAAATTATTTTAAGAATTTTAGACACCTCATAGTGAGAATTCAAATATTAATAGGTAATGATAAGGCATATTCTCATAATTTTGATAATGCTGAATCGGTGATTATAATGTTGTTGTGAGAAGCAAGTTCTTATAATTTTTCATAATTTTGAGTAAGTTCTCGTGAATTAGATTGGTGTGTTAAGGTAACGCTCTTTTGATTTAAGTTGTTTGTTCAAATTTTCTTGTCTCTTTTATACGTGGAGGGAAAAAAATCAACACAGATTTAATATATATATATATATATATATATATATACATATATATATATATATATACCATATGTGAATCTAAGCTAGGGAGGGTGGGGTCAAATGGTCACATGAGACCCAAGGGCAGGCGGACCCCGGCTCGTGTCAGGTGCCAACCCATCAGGCGTGGTGTGCACCGAAATCTGCCAGGCTGCCACTGACATTGTGGCCTTTTACGGGCCCAGACGGACGCTGCGTGCCTGCAAGTAGCGGCGTACAAGTCACGTGTGTGCGATCAATGCCGAATGACTGTGCAGTGAGACTGGAGATATTGACTCACGAATTTGTTCCCTTTTTAGGTCATTCACATTGTTTTGTGTGTGTATCTAGATATATAAGAACTTACATATTGTAGTGTGCATCATTTTTTAGTATGTGCATGATTAATTCTGGACTATTAGATGTTAAATGTAATAATTTAAATCTAACTTTTATTTAGTAGTATTAATTTATTATAATAAAATTATAATTAAATAAAAATTAAATTTGAATTATTAACTATGCATACTGTTTATACTTTCACAATTTATTAAAATTATATATAAACAAAATATGTGGTGTGAGCTCAAAATAACATTTTGACAAGCAAATGAACTCATATTTTTATAATGATTAAATTTAAAAATAACTACACTAAGGCCATGTTTGATACATGAAAATTATATTCGAGGGAATAGAATTAACGTGGGAATAAGATTAAAAGAAAAACGGAAAGAAAATTTTATTACATTAATTGCATTTTAAATACACGAAAACAAAAAGTAATAAATTCACCCAATTACCAAAACATCATCATTATTCCTTATGCCAAAATTACCCAATTCCCAAAAATTTTATTACCATGGACTCACATTCTGAACAAACTCATTGCCGAAAACGAGAGAGAGATGGTTTCATCTTGGTGGTAAACACTTATGACCTATCCTTACAATTAAGCCTTCAGCACTAAAGAACGTTGGATTTGGAGGTTGGTGGCCGACAGGGGGAGAGTACGTCGGGGTGGGGGCTTTTGAGAGAGAGAGAGAGAGAGAGAGAGATGCTGGGGTTGGGGGGGTAGCGTCATAAGAAGGCTAGCAGGGAGATGAATGCTAGGGTTTGGGGGGTGTCGAGGTGCGGGCAGCGAGGAGAGAGAACACTAGTATTGGGGGCATCTAGGAAGAGAATGTGGGTTGGGGAAAGATGTACAGACAAAATCAATATTGAGGGTAAAAAAATAAAAAAAAGTTTACTTATGTAATGAAACCTTTGTAAATTTGACAGATGGGATAATGAACATACTCCTATATGGGGGTATAAGATTGTCATCATAATAGTTAATTCTTTTCTTCTACATGTACCTAACACGAAAAAAGGAAGCAAAACGAAGGAATAAAATTTGATTTATTTTATTTCTTTTTTTTATGTACCAAACATGCTATAAATAAAAGAAAATTTAAAATTTCATAACTATTTTTATTTATCTTTTAGAATAATATTTTTGAAGTTTTTCTTATATTTTATTTTTTAAAATTAATTTATGTTATTATAAATATCCACTAAAATACTAATTTTGAAACCTATATTAATTGTCTTCTCAAGAGATAAATTATTTATTTATTAGTAAGTAGTTTCAATAAAAGCCAAGTTATTCGCACTTTAATTTATAACATGAAATAAATTATGCTATATAAATTTTAAAATTTAAATAAAAACATATCTAAAATAAAAAATAATACATAGATAAAATATTAAAATTAATTTGTATAATTTATTAATGAATGTTAGACCATGTGAAGGCCCAAGTCTATCGGTTATTACAATACTATATGTTTTGAGCTTGACACATTGACTCGCTCGACTTTAAAATGCGTTTTTGATATTTTTTGAACCTGCTCCACTATATGTCTTTTTGGCTTCCCCGTTTTTCTTTGATGTGAGATAATATTCCAACAATGACAACTTATGATGTGTGCAAATAATTATAACACCATCTATTATGGATTCATATAAGATACAATACCAAAAGTATTATATGAGTGTAATCTGGACTATTAGACTTATATTTCATGGTCCATATTAAACTTTATTTAGTTGTAGTAGTTATATATGGACCATTAAATACAAATCAAATAATCCATATTATAAGTATTACACCTATACAATATTATTGGTATCAAGATCCTTACCGTGCTTGGGATATTGCTTTGTGAGTTAACATGTTTTTTTGTTTATCGTTTGATAAGTCATGATTATTTTGTTTGTGGGTGTTATTTAGATTATCTTGTTTGGAGTAAGCTTTGAAAACTATTAATTAGTTCCAAGGGGGATTTAAAGTCATACGTAGATTTGAAGTTATGAATAGATTTTAAAATATTAATTAATAGGTGCTTTTTTGATATTTTAGGAAATTTGTTATTAATGTTGATATGAGTTCATTATTTGATGTAATAATGATTATGAATCATTATAATTATATATATATAATGTTATAATATTCATGTTATTAATAGAATTAATTATGTATTTATTGTTATTAATATTATTATAATCCTATTATTAGTAATATTATTATTAATTATTATTATTTATAAGTTATTATTATTATAGGTATACATATGATCCGGAAACCCTATTTTTGCTTCACACGAGTTTGAAAAAATATGTTCTTGTGTTTCAAGTTAACGGAAGACTTTTAATTACATTTCTTGTTGACAAAATTTGGGGCCAAAGTAAATAAATATATATATATACATTTATGTTTTTTTTTTTTGGTGTGTGGGAAGATATACGTATATAAATATATGAATCATATATATTCAAAAAACAAAAAACAACTAACAAAAGGAAAAAAACAAAAGTGTGGGACGTGAAGGCGATGGGAAGGAGCCATGTGGGCTTTATTGGATGTAGACTCGTGAGCGTCCTCCTCCAGTGAAGTTTGATTCCTGGATATGGGGACTGGAGGATGTACCTTTCGTAGTACGTTGTCCTCCATATTGGTTCGTTCTTTTCCTTGTAAAGCCACTGTCTCCTTCTTCTCCTTCTTTTGATGCGATGGGGATGGGTTGGCATGGATTCTCATTCTCTCCGGTGCTGTACTTGTGGGGTGTTTAATTAGGTAACGTAAATACGTAAATAAATACAGCTAGCTGTTGCTGCTGCTTTTCTTGTTTACTTGGCATTTGAATTGGATATCAATGGTTCAAGATTATAAGTGCATAACTAAAATAGTTCTACACATATTTGGAATTTAAATTATTACTGCCACCACTAAAAAGAACCTCTAACATATACGTATTCGAATAACACTGCTTTGTATTAATTGGATTGGTTTTAAATATTTGTAGTGTTGTTGTAATTTTACTCTTGAAAACTTGTCTATTGATGAGTGTAATCTTGTGTTTAATTGATGTCATTAATTGTGGGTGTGGATAATTATTGTGGAATTGGTTGGGTTATGCGGGTCCCATATTAGTTTTTTATAGGGTTTGGTCTCCTTTTTGTTTAATTCACGAATGTGTTTTCTGGGTGGTTGAAAGTTAAAATGTGAACCTCTAATAATGAATGTGTTATGATGTCTTGAAAGTTTAACCGTGATGGTATGTTTGTACTGAAGCCCAGTTCAAACTATTCACTTCTTAATGGCCCTAAATCTTTTTTTCACCCTACTTTTTTTTATGATTTCTACTCATAAAAAGAATACCTAGCTCTCACATCTTTATCTAGGTTCATTTGTGGACTTATTCTTTACCTGTAATTATTTGGTCATTTCTTTTTTCCTGACTTAGCAATAGTTGTCAAACTTGATTAACATAATTAAAAGAACATAAACTTTTGTTAATGACTTGTATGTTGCTTGGATTATTCTAAAGAGGCTTCAGCCCCGTTGAGGTGAATGTTGAGGACTAATCTGGAAGAAGTACTAGTTGAACCCTAATTTAGGGGTAGATGTCATTTTTGCATGAGATATGGATACATCTATTACCGTTAAAATTGTGTTAAAAAACGCTAGGAGTAAACTTTAAAACTATTAATTAGTTCCAATTTAATCATATAATTTGAAGTTTTTTTAAAAAAAATAATACTTTTCAGTCATTTAAAAAGTTTTGGTTGCCCATATATTATAATTATTATTATATAATTTTATCAGATTTAATGCGCGCAGTTAAATATTTTGTTTTTTTAAAAATATAAATATTATAGACATTTATTAAAATTATCTAGGTGCAATCTATGTTGATCCGGCTATATGCTTTCACACGAGTTTGAAAAAATATTTCGGTTTCAATAACAAAACTTAATTACATTTCTTCAAAGCCAAATAAATAAATAAAATAAAAACAGAATTGATGAGGGGAAGAAAAACAGAAAAAAAAAAACAAAAAACAAAAAACAAAAAACAAAAGGAAAAAAACAAAAGTGTGGGATGTGAAGGAGCCATGTGGGCTTTATTGGATGTAGACTCTGAGCGTCCTCCTCCATGAAGTTTGATTCCTGATATAGGGACTAGAGGATGTACCTTTCGTAGTACGTTGTCCTCCATATTGGTTCTTTCTTTTCCTTGTCAAGCCACTGTCTCCTTCTTCTCCTTCTTTTGATGCGATGGGTATGGGTTGGCATGGATTCTCATTCTCTCCGGTGCTTACTACGTAACGTACGTACATATACAGCTAGCTGTTGCTGCTGCTTTTCAGTTTTCATTCGTTGGATTCATTGGTTCAAGAGAAAGCTTTAAAGCTCACACATACTGCAGTGCTATTACTGCCACCACTACCTCTAACATATACTTCACATCAACCTTTTACATTATGGTCTTATATTTGTAAATTTTAACACTGCGGATGCAACACTGTTTGTGTCTTGCGGTTGGTTACCATATTAGTTTTTTATAGGGTTTGGTCTCCTTTTTGTTTAAACGAATGTGTTTTCTGGGTTTGGTTAAAATGTCACTCAATTGGTTTGGCAGTTTGGGCTTGCTTAGTTTGTACTGAAGCCCAGTTCAAACTATTCACTTCGGCCCTAAATCTTTTTTTCCCTCGCTCTCATAAAAAGAATACTAGCTCTCAAACACTAAACAGATACATGGAAGTAATTGTCATTTTCACTAGCAAAAGCAGTCGATTAACATAATTAAAAGAACATAAACCTTTTTTTTAATAACATGTATTCCAGGCTTCAGCCCCGGGTGAATTAGGACTAATCTGGCAGAAACTAGTTGAACCCTAATTTTAGATGTCCTTTTACCAGTTTATGTCTTAGGCGTATATCAAAAAAGAATAATAAGAGGAAAGGCTACATATTAGATATTTTTGTTCCTTTAAATAGACATGGCTGTCTTTCATGGATATATGTTCGTATTAGAGTAGAGGACTTTATTTCCGAGTGTAACATTTTAAATGGAGAATATTTGTGGCATCCAACGTACCTTTATTTTGTAACTCTTTAATTTCTTTGCAAGTAATTTTAAAAGGCTTTTTATTATTTATAAGTGAAAAGTCAAATAATATTTTAATTTTTTTTAAGAATAAAAAAACACTCTTGTGAAGAGTAATAAAGTAATTATTTATTTAATATTATAATATTTTTATTTTCTCACTTTTCATTCTCTTTACATGTATTAATAAAAAATGATTAAAAAAGTTAAAATAAAATAAAATAATAATTATTTTAATTAAGATGAAAATAAAATAGAAACAAGTATTATAATTGAAATTGTGAAATAAATAAAAGCAAGTGTAGAAATAAAATAGAGTGTCTAAAGTTACTTTAACATACAACCAATCAACCACAACCAATAAGTTTCAACCATATTCCATATTATTATTATTAATATTATTACATTCATGAGAGTTTTTGCGGTAGCCAAATTTAGGGCTGAGTAGAAAAGCCTACAAATTGATTTAACCCGATAACTTAACTGACCAAAAACCAATGTTTATTTGGACATGTTGACTAACTCGTTTATCCACTCGAAAATTGAATAAGCCGATTAGATAAATAGTGTAACCCACCCAAATCAATCGATGAATACTTTTAGATGAAGAATTTTCTTAAACACGGTAAGAAATATAATATTATATGAATTGGAAGTGAAAGTTAATTGGTTGCGGACTTTCTATATTTAATCCAAATATTTTTTTGATGATGACAATTTATTTGATTTGGTTTGTTAGGATTAGATATTGGATTTTATATTTTAATTTGTGTTGATGTTTTGAATTTAAGGTGAGAAATTGACGATGTTAGAGTTAAACAAAAAAAAATATTAAATCGATTTAATTCGACTATCTAAAAATCAAATAAACTGAAAACCGAATAAACCAATTTGAATTAATTAAATAATTTTATTAATCCGACCAAAAATAAAAAAAATTAATTTAATCAGTTCACACACATTATGCTAGGAGACGTGGATTACACTCACCCGAAGGCAATTAAGATAGGTCTCCCGTGACCTTATGTTACAGTGCTTATCACTGTTATTTTCATGCTTAAAACATTATTTTAATTAGGGTTGGCAATGCCTTTGTGCAGGGTGAAATCATCATTTGAGACCTCCAAATTTAAAGAGCATACAAAAAAATTCATTAGGTAAAATACTATGTAAAAGCAGAGCTGGCCCCAAGGCTAGATAAGTGAGGCTTGTGCCTTGAATTCAGGGATGAATCCAAAAAGTACGGTTGAGAAGGGCCGAAATAAATAAAAATATTATTTTAATGAATATTTTGCTTTTTCTTTTTCTTTTGCTTGGAGAAAAATCCAGTGGAAGTAACCACGGTTAGCAAACCTACAAACCATCAGCATTGCCTTTGCCCTCTCTCTAAACACCTCTTCCAAGTTCCACCACCAACATCAAACCTTTCTGATGCCAAAATCCCACCAAATCATCCTCCACAAACAAGCACAACCTTCATCGACAACCCTAGAATCCAAATCAAGGCCCTAATTCTCATCCCCATCAACCCAACCACCACCGTTGACACACCCACTCGGATGGATGCTACGTTAGAGATAGAAGCAGTAGTCTCCATCGCGGTCTATAGATACAGCAACGGTGCAATAGAAGGACTTAGTCCTCGATTTCGAGTGACAAGGGCAGGGATTGAGTCTTGTACCATGCGGCAGCAAGGGCTTAGTTTAATAAGTTACGAGGATAGTTGTAAGCTTAGGAGCTTGTTCTAAGTTTGTGATTTATGGAGCTTGGTTGAATGTAGATTTCTGTTTTATGATTTATCTCGCATACAATGCTGAAATTTTGGGGTTTTAATTTTGTTTATATGTTTACTTGTACAATGTGATGGAATCTAAGACTTAGAAGTTTATGATGCATATACTGAACACGTTTTTTTAAAGTTGCAACGAAATACTTTTTTGTTGCAGTATGTCGCCCTAGTGAGGATTAAACCGTACTTGCTGGAAGATGCAGCATATGCCAAATACAATACTAGCTATTATTTTTTTCATGATGGAAGCCAAAAAAAAAAACTAGATTAAGCAAAATAATTCCAGCGACGTGTTATGCCGGTCACTTTAACATATATAAAAATAGAAATCCATTTAAAGCGCCACTACGTTAATTTATTTATTTTTTACGATTTCAACTAGATTCTACTTTCTACAAGCTAGCCCCCCACGGGGCATCACTCATTGCATAAGATTTCTAATTTATTTTTTTTAAAATTTAAATTATTTTTTATTTTTTTATTCAAAAAATTATTATAATAGATTTTTTTAAATCACTTTTTATATTATTAAATAATAATAATAATATTTTTATTTAATAATAATTTTTTATAATTTAGTATGAAACAAAAGCAAAAATTTGCAAAAAATAAAGGATTTTTTCTTGTGAGAATAATTTCATGATTGTTTTCTAAATAAAAAAATTTTCAATATAAAATTCACTACTAGTGTTTTAAGTATATATTATTATATTGTGGTCATGCTGATAGGAAAAAATAAATGAACAAAAATATTTGGCAAGTTATATTTGATAAGTGAATTGGTGTGAAATTAAATTTCCGGCAATTATAAAGAGGTTGTTAGAGCATTAGTTGTAGATTATTTAAAATTTTAGTTAAATTTGCCGAGCAATAAAAGTTATAAATTATACTCAAAATCTGTGTTTTGACTATAAATTTTGTTAAAATTCAAATATAAAGTCAGTGGCCAGGCATTCATATTAGCTTTAACTTAACTAAAATTTTAACTAAAAAAATAAAAAAACAATATACTGAAATCAATAATGTTATAACATATTTAGCCATATAGGATATTGCTCGCTAAGTATAGTGAGTCCTTTTCCTTTGTCAAATATTATTTGTAAGTAAAATATTATCATTTGTGTTCCTTTGCTAATTTTCTCCCATTTCATTTCTTTTTCTTTTTTCCGTTTGATAAAACTACAAGAGCTTGAGGTGTTCACTTTCCTCGGGCAAAAGAAATTCTAGAACTTCACTGATGTGGTCTGGCAATATTTTGATCCAGTCAAACTCCTTCATGCCTAGCTCAAGGCCCTCATGCTCGAGACTCTGTTTACTCCATTGTCGTCCTCCTCAAATGTGTCTCCTTCATCTAGATGCTCAAGTCTCCATCTCTGTCGGTGTCGTTGTCGCCGCCTACAACGAGGCCAAGTTCAACCCATTTGGGGTTGCCCTCTAGCTTGGCACCATCGCCTTCGAGGCTACTCGCCTTGTAACTAGATCTTCACTGATTTTGAAGTTACATCAGTCAACTAAACTTTTCCTTCGTCTTAGAAAACCTCCATGGCAAGTCTGATTCTAATTTGCACTTTTTAGGGAACGTTAACACATTTGAATTCGAGATCCAATGGGATCAGGAACACCATGATCCTCAGGTGTGCTGGAAATGTGCATCTTATTGCATTCCCAATGGAGCGGTTGTTGTATTTTTAAGACTTTGTTGTATTTTTTTATAAACAGGGAAATGTCACCTGTATAACCAGATAACCCCTATAAAATGCTTGAATTTTTTTAATAGTTTGATTTTGCTCGGATATTTTAGCATTTTTAATGAATTCAAATCTAAGTTTCCTTTTACATCTTGATTTCTAGTTGACAAGACAACATGGTCATTAGGCAAGTTGGAGCGAGGAAGGTTGCCGCTGGTTTCATTAGACAAAACGCCATCTTAATTTCCAATTTCTCCGTTGCCGCTCGCTAAGGCTGAGGAGTGAGGAAGGTTGCTACTGGTGCTTGGTGGAGGCGTTGAGGAAAAGGCCTTTGACGAGTTGAAATTGGGGCTTAGCCGCCAGGTGCTAGGGTAGTTTTTGAATTGAGTAATTATAGCATAAGCAACCTAAGTGACGGGAGAGAATAAAATAAATATTTAAAAAATTTTAAAACTATTTCTTGATTAACCAACTTTTAAAAGTAATTATTTTTTATAAAAAAATATTTTTGTAACTATTTCTTTTTTGAAATTTTACCCAACATCTCCCAAAATATTCTAGAGGGCCTTTATTGTCCTTTTTCCGCCCACGTGCTACAGAACTCAATCCCCTGCCCCTGTCTACAGACCTCACGGAGACGGTTGCTCCTATCGTCAACACAGCATCCATCCGCCGCCGTTGTTGAGCAGGGGATTGCCGCCGATCGACAGACGCAGAGCACGATCGCATCAGAAGTTAGTGCCCAGGTCTGATCGTTTCCACCACTGCTACTGCCGGCCGAGGATTCGCCGCCGCACGCATGACTTCTCAATTGCCGAGCCGACAGACACACGCTGCCCCTGTCTCCCTGTCTCTCTGTCTGAGTAGCAAGCAGTAGGACTATTCAAGGGTCCCTATTTCGCCTCTCTGCCTAAATATATTCCTTCTCATATCAGCAAAATTAAGGTTTCCTGGTATCACCGAACCCTAGAAAGTAGAAACCGAAACCAACATTTTTGATCTAACAAAATCAAAGATGAAGTCGGCGACGGCGACGAGGAAGAATGTGCAGAAGAAGTTGAAGATCCGCGGCTACACCCTCAAAACGGAAGCCCTGGACGAGGTCTTATCCTTCCTGGACCGATTCCCGGACGCGGAGAGCGAGGCCATCGATCTCCTCCTTGACGAGCTCGAAAACGAGCCCCTCAACTCCTCCACCCTCGACAAGGACTCCGTCCACCGCGTCGTCTCCCTCCTCCTCCAGGCCGAGGCAACTGCCGAGGAACAACACTGTCCCACCTCCTCCTCCGCCGCCCTCCGCATCATCGACGCTTTCCTGGTCCCCAAATTCACCTACGATCCCATCAAGAAGGTGTTTTATGATCCCATTAATAGTACTAGTAGTAGTAGTAACGCGCGGAGGCACCTCCCCATCCATGGCGACGCCTCCGCCAAAGCTGCCCTGTACAGGGACAGGTATCTTCTGTTGTCCCAGCGCCTCTCCCGTGACCAGCATTTCGCCAAACCCGTGTTCGATACCGCCCATGTCTCCCCCCAGTCCGGAAGCTGTTGTGAGATTTCTCCCATTCAGTCCCTGGTGGGATGGACCGGGAGGAGATGGGTCATGGGCGTAATATCACAGCTGGAGGACGGCCATTTCTACCTGGAAGATCTCACTGCCTCGGTAGAGATTAATCTTTCCGGGGCCAAGGTCACTACTGGGTTTTTCGCGGAGAACACCATAGTTGTAGCTGAGGGTGAGATGCTTCCAGAGGGTATTTTCCAGGTCAAGACTTGTGGGTTTCCACCGTTAGAGGACAGGGAGGATTCGCTGAGGTGGCTCGGCGGGCTCGACTTCTTTGGTAGTGGTATGCTCTCAAATGAGGAAACACTCAGGCTCCAGGCTCTGGAAATGAATGCTGTGAATGATATGTTTGTTATTCTCTCAGACATTTGGGTAGACAGTGATGAGACTATGGAAAAGCTTGGGACTGTCCTGGATGGTTATGAGAATGTGGAAGTTGTTCCTTCTCTGTTTGTTTTCATGGGAAACTTTTGTTCTCGCCCCTGTAATATTTCTTTCCACTCTCTCTCTAGTCTTAGGGAGCAGTTTGGAAAGCTTGGTCAGATGATTGGAGCCTGTCAGCGTTTGGTAGAGCACAGTCGATTTCTATTTATTCCTGGCCCTGATGATGTTGGTCCGTCCACAGTTCTACCCAGGTGTGCTTTGCCAAAATATCTTACGGATGAACTTCTCAAGCACGTTCCAAAAGCCATTTTTTCAAGCAATCCATGCAGAATCAAGTTTTACACCCAAGAAATTGTATTTTTCCGTCAGGATCTGCTATACAGATTGCGTCGTTCGTGTTTAATGCAACCTACTACTGAAGAAACCAGTGATCCCTTTGAGCATCTTGTCGCAACAATTACACATCAGAGTCATCTGTGTCCACTTCCTCTCAGTGTCCAACCCATTATCTGGAATTATGATCATTGTCTTCACCTCTATCCAACACCGCACACTATTGTTCTAGGAGACAGAAGTGATCAAAAGGCATTCAAGTACACAGGAATTACATGTTTTAACCCAGGTTCTTTCTCAAATGACAGCACGTTTGTTGCATATCGTCCTTGCACACAGGAAGTTGAGCTATCGTCCTTGTGACCAGTGTGGGTGGGCAGTAGTTTTCATGTATTCTGGGGCAGTTTTTAGGAAATAAGCTTTGTTTGTTGCCCAGACTTTTTTTTAATGTAAAATATTGTCCTTCTAGTTTGTAGGGATAAGTTTTCTGCTTTATTATTGACCTTTAAATATATTATATATATTTTAAAAAATAGGCCCCCAGTTCTCCTTAAAACCATGAAGGAAGAAACCAACCCATCTACTGACCTTACTATCTCAATTGCTATTGCACATTTTGAGTAGAGAACATTTTGAAGAGAGAATGTCTTTACATCCATTACATGTATTTGAAAAGAACTGGACAAGGAATTAAATGGGGGCCTTTTCTACCATTGTTGATCTACCAGGAAATTGCAAGCGACTTTGTGAGTTTTGACATCGCATTCATTTAATGTTTGTTTGGTAATTGCACAGTAATTTTGGATTTGGTGTACTTGGATTTAAGTTTTAAGATTAAGAATTGGTCGTGGGCATAGGTTCTTACCCAGACAACATTAAATCCTTATATCCTCTAATTTTCTTTTGTTAGTGCTAATGGCGATAATTTATTTATTCGTGCATTACCCTAATTTGATTAGTTTATTACTTTTTTAGTTTGTGGGTTTATTTTTCAGCGTGCCTTGTTTCTGATAAAATTTCTTGGGCTTCTTCAACACCACATAGTCCATCAACCCTGATCACTATTATTCCAGGCCTTCAATATGTTGCAAATCACGTGGATGCTTCTTTTCCTACTGGCAGGGCAATCTCATCAACAATATTACATCAGCCTCCTCCTTTGATTGTGAGCAAATCTCACCACTTTCCTTCTCCACCTATGTTTGAACAACAGAAACCACCGATTAGAAGTTATCATCCATACTTTCAATCCCAAATGGGGACGCCTCCACCCTTTATGAACCATGGAGCTAACTCTCAGGCACCTGTTGCCACTGCTGTGATTTATGATCGGATGCCTCCTGCAAGCACTCTTCTTTTCCAGTCCAAAACATACAAAACAGCTCGATGCATGTATAGGAAACTTGGCGCCTGTCTCTGCCCCCCCCCCCCCCACACACACACCACACACACACATCCGTCATTTCAAGGTCCCTTAGATGTTATCCTTGACCAGACAGCTGGCGGGGGTTTTTCGGGTTTACTCAGTTCTCTCATGGCGAAGGGGTTGATATCATTACCGTCTCAAAATAATTAGCAGTTAGTTGAGTTTCATTCCCAGGTTCTGAAGGTACCATCTTGAACCTACAATAAAGGTTTTGTATGCTGATATTCCAAGACAATTCAAAAATGCGGCCTTCGATTCAAAACCCAAGAAGAGCACACAAAGCACATGGATTGGCATGTGGAAAAGAATCTTGTGTCCAAGAGTTGTAGGCCTAGGCCTTCTAGAAAATGGTTTGTAAGCATCAGCTTTTGGCTCCGGGATGATGAGGCATCGTTAACTGAGGTGGTCTGTGTGTTTTCTTCCACTGATTTTGATGTAGAGAAAAGACAGGATGAAGAAATGGTTGTCCCTGATGACGACGGTCAGAAAGCTTCTGCATTGTGGATGGAGCCATTTGATTTTTTTCAGCAACGAGATGGATATAGAGGTGCTGTGTACATGAATGCTCCCAATGGAATTATGGAAGGCCGGGATAAGTCTTGCTCAGGACCCATAGTACATGATAAAATGCAGGCCTAAGTCCTGCGTGGTTCCCCCTGCAAATTCTGCTCGAGTGCAGTATAGTGGATGGGGGCGAGGGGGGCAAGAAAACGCGGGGGGGTTACTTGTTTTTACACTTGGTCCTAATGACACTGCAGTGGAGCGAGTCCTAGAGCACGCGGAAAAGATCGTGCAATGGGTTTGCACTGGTGTCCACAGCTTAGATGGGATATTGTCATGACTAATTGTAATATCAATTCTAAAAATAACCATCAAACAAAAAAGGTATAGAATACAGTTTTAGAATACAAATTTTAAAAACACTTTGGAAACAGAAAACCGAATAGCTGAACTCCATCCACCATCTCCACAACTCCTTTGCCAACAGGCTAAACCTGTTTTGAGCCACTTCTAGGCCACCGCCACCAGTTGAAAGAGTGCCGACCAACTACACGCTTACAACCAATAGCTCAAGAACACAACCTCACTATCTCTTCATCACACCGCTACAATTACCATGTCCACTGCCGTATCAAAATCATCACAGCCAATCTCCATCTCCATCCTGCTACACCACACACCTTCACTGTCCTGGGTACAGATTCTCAATGGTTTAATTTCCTATGTTTTTTCTACAGTAACACACCAATCTTACCACACGCAAACCACCGATGCAGCTCCTCTTCCTCTATTCTCCTGACATAGCCTGCTCCTTCTCCAAGTTCTCCGGTGGTTGATGCTGTTTCCTCCCTCTCCACTTAGCCCTCTGCAACGCTGTCTCCTCCTGTCCTGCTGCTACATTGATTTGTCACCATTGTCGTTCCTCTCAAGCAACAATGCAGCTTAGACAGCACCAGCCCAAATCTGCCTAGCACCAACCCACACTCCGCTGCTGCTGCCCCAAGACCCTCACCAGAAAGGCGTGGATGGCTTTTGGGCTTAGTTTGCAGAACACAAGGAAAATAATTGTCTTTTATTAATTTTTGTGTTGTCTTTTCTTTTCCTAATCAGCTTGAAAGTGGGATCAATTAATCACATAAAAAAAGTGGCTTCAAAAGGAAAATGAAACAAAAAACCGATGGGAGAGGAGGAAGAAGAGGGCGTCGGATAATAATACTTGGGATATCTCGGTTAGTGATATAGAGTATGGACTAGGACTATAGTGAATTATGGTGGCAAGACCATATTTGTAATCCTTCCTTTGGGCCACAATATGCTACATGTTATCGTAGCAGGGAAGGGATTGCCTCGTTATTGCTTACTAAGGGACTAACAATTTTACTTGGCGCCGGCTGAAACCTTTGGTAGAGTAATTTGGACAAATTTATATAGGCAACGCAAGTCTGCAAGTTTTGTTGCCCATGGATGAAATTGGTAGGTGCATAAGATTGGACATGTCTTTGTCTTGAATGTTAAAAAGGAAGTGAGGCAGCCCTTGCTAGTGAGTCATTTAATGGTGGTAATTTCAGTAAGGAAAATTCTAGTGAACTTCTAATTATTCAGTTCGAACCTGCAGATTTTCTCCAATGTCTCAATAACACTCACATTCAAGTTTCTATGCCTAACCTTCATGAGTTTACTATTATTCAATGCAACTACTCCAGGGAAATCCAATTGCCAATGCAACTACTCCAGGGAACTAGCAATGCTGAAAAGAGTGCTGGGTATGGTGTATTGCAAGATAATAATCTTGCAAAGAGAGCGTGCTGTGTACACCAGAAGGCAGAGGTGGTGACAGCACTGACATATATATATATATATATATATATATATATATATATATATATATATATATATATTACTGGAGAATCAATTTGGGGCCTGCATCATTTTGTTGCTATAGCAGCAACCAATCAGCATGCAACCGGACCATATATCAGTGAGGAAAATGCAGGTTTCGAGCTAAAAGTTATGCTATCAATGAACCCAACCACCCGTCTAAAATTATGCAGGTTTGGAGCACCATTGGGTGGCAAGATTAGTGTGTTTTTTATTTTTTAATTTTATTTTAGGATTTATATAGAACCGTTGAGTTGAGGATCCGTGCTCCACTGTCCTATCTGGTGCTAAAAAAACGCGCTTCCAGCTAAGGCTCCTGCCGCCGCACATTCCATTCCACCCACCAGAATCTGTCACAGAGCACCTCAGTCAGAACCGTGTGGATCCACCTGATCCAAGCCCCGCTCTGCCCACTCCAGATCGCCCTCGGTGTCCCAAATAGCACCGAGGCCGCCCCAGATCGAGCCGAGCCGAAGGGCCTTCACCACCACATCTCAGCTCAATCATGATATTAATGAGCAGTGGGTCGTAAGAGGCAATCAATAATTACAGATACATGGAAAAATATTTCTTTTAATATTTAAATTTACTATTTGAGATTCCGAGAGATCTGCGTGATGCCGTGAATACTTACCCACTTCCCTAATTAATTAAAACGTGTCCATCTGCATTCATAACTCACATACATAATACCCCAAGTTATTAGCTGGCGCAAAAATTTAACCATAAAATTTATTTTTAACTCTTATCTGAACCGTTTAAAACATGTCGAATGATCCAAACCATGCAACACTGTGACCTATTGCTTGGAATATAAAACCCTTTGACATCCATCCTAGGTTATAAAAGTCACCGCTGTGCAGATTCCCGTGGGATTCTGGGTAAACTAGATTCCCCCATACGACGACTCTCGGAATCATTGACCCCATCTCCTCACTTTCGGTTGGTCAGGAGACGGCGGCTCCGAGGTTTTTTGAAGGCCAACAGAACAGGCTCGTTTGTTTCATTGATTTTGACAAGACTTGATCAGAGCACTTACCCAGGTCTGCCACTCATTAGCATTTTGGGCGAGTCCATTGCTCGTCGGCATTGCTTGATTTTTATCTTGAATATTATATTGTTCAAGCCCTTCTTTTTTTTTTTCCCTATATTCAAAATCTCTTATAATTTCGTATCTTCAAATCCAAAACCCAAATCGTTGAATATCTCAATTACATAAACTTCTTTTTGTGTATTCTTACACCCCGTTTGAGATTTGCTTTCCAAAGGGTTTATAGGAGTGAGGGGTGGGGTAGGGTGTGAGTTTATTTAAAAAAAAAAGTTAAAACAAAAGGTTTATTATATAGTCGTTCTTTTGAAAAAAGAAAAAGAAAAAAGAAATGGCTGTTTTCTTTTGTTGGGTGCAAAAAAGTACAGATTTTGCTTCTAAAATATTTAATATTTTCGAAAAAAACTTTTTTTTGTTTTTTGGGTAAAAAAAAAATAAAAAAAACCCTTCCCCCCTTTCTCCCAAAAAAAACCCCAACAACCACCCACTAGTACATTCTCAAAAGCACTTTTCGAAGCAATTTATTAAGAGCTCTTTTTCAGTTTCACTACCTTAAAACTCTGTCAAACACCCTCGTAGTAGTAGTACATAGCTGGCTTGGGTTCATGATTATTTGTTGTTCGTTGGCAAGCAGGACCGTACCGTACGTGCGTAGCCATGCCTGTTGCTGATGAAAATGGCGGTTCGGTCATGCCTCAGGTTTGTGGCTGTTTGTAATTCGTTGTGTTTTGATTTTATTTCAAAATATATATATAAATTTATTTTGTTTCCTCATAACTTGATTGATTTAATTCTTTCTGGTATGCACAGGGGAGGTTCATGGCCACGCTAGTGTGCTGGATTCTTGGACTAGGGTCCCTCCTCCCTTGGAACAGCATGCTCACTATAGGAGATTACTACTATGTAGTGTTCCCGGTAAGTTTACATATCTTATGCTGTTCATATTGGTGGTGCTTATGCTAATTTTTCATTTGTTTTTATTTTATGACTCCGTAAAATTTATTTCATGCAAAACTAGACATCACATATTGTGATACACTTGTAAAACGTTTGAACGTAATTTTTCTTCTCTCTCTGAAGAAATACCATCCCTCACGGGTACTTACCCTCGTGTACCAACCTTTTGCTATTGGAACAATGGCAATACTAGCATACAATGAGTCAAGGCTGAACACAAGGCGCCGGAACATAATCGGATACATTCTTTTCGCCCTGAGTACCTTGTTCCTACTTGTTGTAAGCAGCATTCCTAATACTATCCAGCTCTTTTAGGCTTCCATTAATTTCTGAAAAATTGACATCAATTTATTTGGCTTTGCTATAGTTGGATTTAGCCACATCAGGGAAAGGAGGAGTTGGGAACTATTTGGGAATATGTGTGTTTGTTGGGGTTTTCGGTATCGCCGATGCCTACGTTCAAGGTGGAATGGTTGGGGACCTGGCTTTCATGCAACCTGAGTTCATCCAAGTAGGCTGTATATCCATGGTCTTTTTGTCCTTTGAACGACCTTTGGTATGATTTTTGAATTTTGATGATTTTGAAACTATTTTTGGGTGAATGTTTCCAGTCTTTCCTTGCTGGTTTGGCTGCATCAGGAGCTCTAACCTCTGGTTTGAGGTTAGTCACAAAAGCAGCCTTTGAGAAGTATCATAACGGTCTTCGCAAGGGTGCTAGTAAGTAACCTTCTCTCATTGATATGACCCTTTTTTAAATTAAAATTTTTGATTGGTTCTCTAGTAGTCCCGTTTTGCTGATTCGTTGAGAATCACATTCAACAAAATCTCCATAGATGTTCGTCTCTTATATCCATATATTCTGCAGTGCTATTTCTGGCCATCTCCACAATGATTGAGTTCTTCTGTGTTTTTCTATACACCTACGTCTTTGGAAAGCTGCCAATTGTGAAGTATTACCGATCAAAGGCAGCATCAGAAGGATCCAAAACTGTTGCTGGTGATCTTGCTGCTGCAGGCATCGTAACACAAGTGAGTGAAGTTTTTTTTTTAATCTTTAGTTTACTTTTACTTCCACGCCGAAAAGAGCTGGTTGTGAGGTTTGGAATTAACTTTCACAGGCTGAAGATGCCGACAAACAAGTGCAAAGATTGAGCCAGAAAACGTTATTGCTTCAGAACAAAGATTACATTTTTGACTTGTTTTTGATCTATGTGCTGACCTTGTCAATATTCCCTGGTTTCCTGTATGAGAATACAGGAACACACAAGTTGGGTGATTGGTAAGACTTATTTTATGATGAAGCAACTGCCAATATGTATTGAATCATTCTTTTTTGTCTTTTCAATTTATTTATTCATTTGACCCCAACTAATTTTGAACTTCATGCATGTGGTATTTTTATGAACTATAATGATGATGGTGTTTCAGGTATGCTGTTGTTCTGGTTGCAATGTACAATGTGTGGGATCTAGTAGGGAGGTACACTCCGATGTTGCAGATGGTGAGGTTGGTTTCCCGGAAAGGCCTCATGCTTGCGTGTCTCTCCCGTCTCTTACTCATTCCAGCCTTCTACTTCACCGCAAGATACGGGGATCAAGGTTGGATGATAATGCTCACATCCTTGTTGGGATTAACCAATGGACACCTCACTGTCTGTGTCTTTACAGCAGCACCACAAGGCTATAAGGTTCTGTCTGTTTTTCCTTTCTTTCAAATTCCTCGCGCACGCGTGCAATGCAGAACATCTTCCCCTAAGGATCGAGGATCGAGCTAACATGAATTCTGTTTTGGCTTTGGTTTTGTAGGGACCGGATGCGAATGCATTGGGCAATCTGTTGGTGTTATGTCTTCTTATTGGAATCTGTTCGGGTGTTATTCTGGGCTGGTTGTGGATCATAGGGAATGGCTCGTTTTGAGAAAGAAACGTTTCGGGTGATCTCTTGATGGACCGACAATATAGAATTCCTCCTAATCATCTTGAAGGCTACTATAGAAGGCTACTATAGAAATATTCAATGTCTTCACAGGCACAAGCTGGTAGATTTTAGCAGGTCATGTAATGCCTGATTTTGGTTTATATTAGTTTTGCAGTAATTTTTTAATTGACTCATTTCCGGAATAATGTGTCATTTGATTATTAATAATTTTTTAAATTTTAGAATATTTTCAAATCATTAGCTATAGGCAAAATATTTTTCATATTTATCTCCAATGTTTTAGTTATATTAATTGGTAAAATCAAAAATTTATTTAAATTTAATTTTAACTTTAACTTTAGCTGATGTCACACTGACTTTCTTAGAGCAAAAAAAGTATTTTTTTGTAATTCTTAGAATGAAAAATCCCTTGAACAGCTAAAAAAAAAGAGGCTCAAAATGATTCACTACATACAAAGATATGCCATTTGAAGTTTAGGGTAGAAATTATTGTTTGTGAAACCCAAAAATTCATATATCTAGTTACGTTTAATTCAATTCAATAAATTTTGATTTGGAAAATAATTATTTTCTAAACCAAAGTTTATATTTTTGAAATCAAAGTCATTATTTTTCAAACCGAAATCCTATTTTTCAAAACGAAATCCAAACATAAGTCCTTATTTCCCAAACCGAGGTTCTATTTCTCAAACCGAAGTTCATCGAAACTAATTTTCCAATATTAATTTAATTCTCGAAACGATGATCTATATCTTGAACTAAAATACTATTTCTCTCAAACTAATTTAAACACGTCATCTTCTACGAATGCAACGATTGACAAAAACATAAATTAATGGAACCAAAATTTATTGAACTAATTTAAACACGTCATTTATTACAAACATAATTGATAATTCCATGTCCCCAAAGTTATCTACCAAGTCTATCCTATTGTTAAATCTGATGGACAATTCCAATCCAATATTAGCATCCTTTAGCTAATAAAAATTGAAGATGCATTTAAAAACAAAAGCTCTCTAATTTAGACCCTTATTATTTTTATTTCTTGACATTAAAAATAATTTTAATTGTAAGAAAATAAAGTTTTAAATAGTGGGTCGTACAAATTGTTAAATTTACAATATTAACCCTGCCAAGTGTAACATGCTTACGTAAGAGATCCCATTTAAAAAATCGGACTGGTTAACCTTCGTATTTTACTATGCAAATTTGCCACCCTACCCTTTGCTTCCAAACACGACGCCCCAATACATGCGTTACGTTTATGTTCTGATTATTAACGAACAGTTGAATGTGGTAAAATTAATATTATAATTACACCTTGTAGTTTCTATTGTGTTGGCTATTTAAAATTATTTTAATCAACTAGGAGGATAAAATTTTGGGAGTGAGATTAATGGCTAATGAATTGATTTCAACTATTATGATTTTGGCTCTAAGTAAATCAATCAATTTTACAGATTTGGGCGAGGAAAAAAATGTTCAAGATGGGCATTCAAATGTCTTGGCCTATGTTGTGTCCATGACCATAATGTTCGCGTCTTAGAAATCTGATAGTTAGGCTGCTGGGTCTGGGGAGGCCTCACATTGCAGAACCTTTGAACCGTTTAATTAGAAGGATCCCAGCAAACCCAAGTTAGATAACGCGCAGGCCTTGTAGATATACTCACTCACGCAGATGAACAACAACAAATTTTATTTTACTTTTAAAATAATTTTTCAGATGCCATTGGTAATTTCAAAAATTTAAAGCAAAAACCCCCGCATTTTTAGACAAACCCCAACCGCTAGGAATTCACCACAACCTTGATGCTCACTAGTTATTCAATTCTACGTTCAAAATATGATATGATCACATACCGTTCTACGCAGCAGCAAAGTGAAACTAACCTTGGTTGGGAACCACTCGTCTTGCTTTAATATCCTCAAGCCTTAGTGTCACAGCTCTTTTGTGGGCTTCCAGTCCTTCCACCTCAGCCATGGTGGCCACATACGGGCCGAGATTTTCAAGACCTTCCTCTGTCAACGACTGCACTGTAATGTACTTTAGGAAGGAATCCAAAGACACCCCACTGAACATCCGGGCATACCCGTAAGTAGGAAGCACATGATTCGTCCCACTTGCATAATCTCCAACGCTCTCTGGTGTCCACGGCCCTAAAAACACAGAACCTGCACACACGAACCACCATAACTATATAAGCTTTCATTCTTAATCAGATGTGATATCCAAAATATCATTGACATTTCAGATTAAATATACGTGCTCTGGCAAAAAAGAAAATTTGAAAATATCGAGCCTTTTTTTGCTAGACACAGCCCAGCAATAATAGCTGACAGGAAAATTTGCACGGCAGACTAAAACAGAAAGAGAATTGCTGTATCGAGTGAATTACAAGCATCCACCTCTTTCCGTCAGAAAGAACATCATATGGTAGCTTCACGCATTTCCCACATACATTTGAGAATGGTATGGATTTCTGTCATAATACAATAAATACCACTAATTGCAATCTAATGGAGTAATAAAAGAGAGAACTTCAATAATTATGAAAAGAATCAACCCATTTTCTCCGGGACATCACAAGTCTAATGCCAGTCGCACATACATCAAGAATAGTGTGAATCTAATCAGTTTTCATATCCTTCATGAATTGAAATGGATAAATAAACACAATAGAATGTTTTACATGATAACCATCTATCCACTCATAGTAACCTATAAAGATTATAGCACTTAAAACCAAAAAAACTCAGGGTAGCTTTCTAATTGTTGGGAGAGATTTGAGAGAAGGTGGTGCCTTCAAAACAAAACCAACCAATTCAAGGGAGTTTTCTATTCCTTTGAGAGAATTGAAAACAGTAGTGCTAGATATTAGTTCAAAAAAAAATCCTTTTAAATTTTATGCATCATGCATTATGTACAAACAAATGTGATATATCATCAGCAATGAACAGTATTAGCTGTCAGAAGATCCATCTCAATGCATTTGGCACGGATTCAAAAGGGATAACATTAAATTTAGGGAGACAGAAGCAGAGATAGGACAGAAGTCTGAATTATACAGCTTGAGGTCAAATTATTATAACTACCTGCATTCTCAATGCAACTCACCCACTTCTCTGCATCTTTCACATTGATAATCAGATGTTCAGGTGCATATAAGTTTGAAAAAGAAACTGCCTGCAAGTACCAGCAATCATGTTCAACTCGAAAAACCATAACAAGACTCCTCAATAATTGAATATTTAACTAAAGACTAAAAGGCTAATGACAACCACAAAAAGCTTGTACATTTTTTACAAAAAAACACAGGCTTCTCAACTAAAACCAGAAACTGTGTACAAACACCGTCTATGAACATATTCTGGACGCAATCAATTTAGTTCAAGAAAATAACTATTGTTAACTGAAGTTTATTATAATGTGTTTGATCCATAAGACCACCCTGTATCTCAAATCAAATCACTCTTTGTTACTGAGGCATAAAACATCCCCATAGCCGGCCCATGTTCAAACAACTGATTTTATTTTCCCTCAGCTCTCCTGAATGTCACTGAAACCAACATATTTCTGGCCAGACAAAGAAATCAAATTGCTACACACACCAACATGTCATCATGATGTCCTTTTACTCATTTTATTTTTCAGGATACTGGAGAATTGAAAGCCAAAAGATTTAACTAAAGACTAAATATTCAATTACTCAAGTAATTGAATATTTAACTAAAGACTAAAAGGCTAATTACAACCTCTCAATTTTGTCCATTGCATATAAAAGACAAGTATTTTAAGTAGCTTCAAAGATAATTTTGTTTAAATAAATTTAGATTGTAAATGGCAAAACAAATAGTGAATGAATGGAACACCAAATGAGGGAGGTGCAATTGAAACTTTTAATAGAACAAAAGACTTTAATATGTTCAAAATTGTTGAAAGGGTTTAGAGAATGATTTCTTATTTTCACCTCTCAATTTTTATGACAAACTTTATGGCTAACATCAATGTTTCATTGACTCCTAAAATATTAGATTGGAAGTAATATGAATAGCCACGTTTGTTCAATGCAGAACAAAATAATTTGATGAAGACAACCCAAATCAGCTAACAAAACATTCCCAACCATGGGGGTACTGTAATGTGATGGATCTTGCCTTAGCAATTCACTCTAGCACTCACTCAATCTCACCATCACCTGGTGTTTTAAGTCTTCTCACACCATCCTAGGTGTAGATTAGTATACCAAAGGCTAGGGGCTTGTTTAATACATTTTTTATTTTCTGTATTTTGATTTCTTTATTGAAGTTCCGATTAAATTTTAAATTTGAAAATAATTTTTGTTTGCTAGAAGAGAGAACATATTTTAAAAAGTATGTTTTTTTAAAATTTAATTTCATAATTTTTTTTAAATAAATATAAATATGGTGAGTCCAAATAATAAAATAGATAACAAGCGTAAAAAAATATTTATACCTCCCATCAAAATTAAATTTAGATTTAAAAATAGAAAATATTTATAAACAGCTTTCAAAAATAGTTGTGTGACCCACTATTTTGAAAACTAAATTATAATATTAAATAATTTTTTAATTAATATGGGCTCACCATTTTTAAAACCGATAACCAAATTTTGAATTCTCTATGCGCACCAAATGCAGCCTAGGATACTCCTTTTCAAAAAAATAATAAATTCTACATATCAAATCATTCCTTAATACTCAACGCAATATCGAGTGAATCATGCGAAGTACCCATAATCGGTCTCTCCACACCTCCCGGTGGTGAAAATGTTAAATTTGCCCATCAGTCTCTATACTTCCACTAGTTGTCTAACAACTCACAAATGCTAAGATCCACAACAAGTTCAACAAGTCTGATTCCAATAATCCCAACTCAGTATGTTCAACATGATTATTATTATCATGTGCAAAAGGTTTGACACCAACGCATGTGTTTTAACTTTTCATGTTTTCTAAAAAGTATGTCCAACTTCAATTATAAGGAAATATCAAATATTGACCTAAATCCTTAGTACAATACACAACTTGGGGAAACTACTTCACCGGATATATCTCAAAAGTATAGAATGTAAAATCATCAAAATAATGTTGTGAAACTAATTCAATCTATAAAGAACTTTCTAAATCCAATCGAAAGCATTGACTCCTGATTAAAGGTAGGAGATTGCCTCATTTATACCTCCTCCAAAAGAAGGTGCCGCTGAATTAGAGTGTTAAACGGGTGGGGCGGGGCGAGGCGGGCCCAGCCCACTTGCAGGGTGGGTTGAGCCATTATTATTATTATTATTATTAATATAAATATATTAAATAAGTATCATACAGACTAATGGTTGGATAGTATTTGCATTTTAGAGGAGGTCTAGGGTTCAAGTTATATCAATTGGATTTTATTAATGTTTTTTTCAGCATATTTTGGACGTGGGCTGGTTGGGTTGGTTTGGGTGGGTTGCGTGGGCGGGGCTTGATGGGGTGGGTGCAAGTCTAGGTTCGTGGGCTGGGTGGGGCAGGCAGATTTATGTAGGCAAGGGGCTTGATGTGGTAGGTGTGGGTTTGGGTTTGTGGGCTAGGTGATGTGGGTGGGTCTACATGGGACACAGCCCGCAGGCTAGACCATATCCGTGCGGGCTAAGCCCATTTAAATCGCAGCCTACAAGCTATAAACCGTGTAGAACTGCTATTAAAATGGGCTCAAAATTATGAAGCCGGCACAGTCCATATTAAGAGGCAACCCGTGGGCCTCTAGCCCATTTAACATGTCTACGCTAAGTAAGGACACATTATGATGGAACAAGAAAGTAAAGAAAACTATAAAAAAATAGATGTGTTATATAAGTTGCATCAAAGATAGAGATGAAGTTAATTTTGAGAAATATAAATTAGCAAAGAAAGAGACCAAGAAAATTGTGAACGAGACTCAAGCCTAAATTTATCAAAATTTGTATAAGCGTTCGAAATCCAAAGGAAGAAAAAAGGATATCTATTGAATTTCTCAAATAGAAGAGGAGATGACTAGAGATTTAAGTACTTTAAAATGTATTAGGATTCATACTTACAAGGCCTTAGTAAAAGATACCAATATTACAAAAAAAGGTTGAAATAATATTTTGACAAAGTCTTCAGTGGCCAGTTTGAAATATTGGTGATATGAATATACTATCAACAAATTAAATATGATTTAAAACCAAGTGAAGTCAAAGAGGTCTTACATCGTATGAATACTAAAAAGGTGATAAGCCCCAATGCGATTCTTATCGATGTTTGAAAATTAAAGATTTATTAGAAGAAAGATATCACTTTTCATTAAATAATCTACAAAATTTAAAATGGTAATATTCCTTAGATTTAGGAGACAAAACAATTCTATAACTACTAGCATCTAATTCCAACAATCATAATTTTAATTCCAGTTAGGATTACTATAAAATTTATCATTAAATTTGCATGTAATTTATAACCTTTTAAGTTAATATTTTATTGAATTATTATATTTTTATAATGATTTTTCTCTATTTCAGTTATTTACTATTTTAATTATTTTTATAGATTTAATATTAATTTTAATTTTTTTAATGTTAAATTAATTATTTTAATTTTGATATTAATTCTTTGAGCTTAATATGTAATTTTACTAAGTGATATTTGGATTAATTTTGATATTAATTTTTCTTTTTTTTTCTCTCTCTCTATATATATTTAGGTTACTTGCATTATGAGTTTTAATTGATTGTTAATATATGAAGGTGGAGTTAATAGAAAAAAATAAATAATTTTTTGATCCATGCAATTAATGCATTGAATGGCTTCTTTTTTTTTATGCAGGTGAGAAAAATAAGAAAATATGGCATTATAATAAGGAAGGAAGGACACGTATAGGGAGAAGTTAAATGGAAAGAATTTAATGATATGTGAGACCAATATTTTTAAAAGTGTGCATGGCTTTAAACGTGATGTTTGAAGAAATTAGAAGGAAAAGATAAAGAAAATTCTTGGGCATTACGTCAGGATTGAAAGAGAATTGGAAAAAAATAATTAAATAGGTTAAATTAAATTTTATAAGTCCTCTGTTAGAAAACGATCTAGATTAAACTACTAGTTATATTTAGTTTAAATTTTATTTGGAATGCGTGTGCGCCAAATACCCTTTTCAACTATAAACCCTTATCTCTAATTAATTACCTAAGATTTCATATATTTAGCATCTAATTAAATATAGACAACTAGCATCCAACATCTAGCATTCGGACAGACAGATGAGTGCATTAATATCTCTTAGAATTAGGAAACAAAATAATTCTACAGCTACTAGCATCTAATTCCATCAATCACAATTTTAATTCTAATTGAAGAAAATTTGAGAGAATCGCTTATGTTAATTTAGACATTTAAGACACAGACATGAATGAATATGTTAGAAGGACGAAGAATAAAGACATTAAATACACTAAAAAATGAGAAAAATTAAAAAAATGACTTAGATGAAGGTGATAATAAATAATATGAAATTATTAGATTTGAAAGAAATATTAGTAATTAATAGAAATATTTGAAAGAAAAAATCCATATATTGGATCAAATATAAACTTTATGCTTATCTTAATTCACCCTATATTATTGAGATTAAGATTTGTTGATTTAGTTACTTGTTAAGTTAACCTAGATGAGATTCCAGCCACACTAAGCAGCCATAGAAACGAAGTGTCCTAAACAGGACATGAAGAAAGATTATGTGAAAACAACAGGCAAAGTTAGATATAGGGTAAGTAATATGGGACCGAAAGCCATGAGTGATAGGTGAAGTAGGGGCACAAGAGGTGAATTAGGGGACTTTGATGGTTAATCCATGCAAACTATTCAAATGGGAGTTAAATTGAAGCCTAATCTAATGCTTTTACGATTTTAAATTATTTATGTAAGAAGTTCGAAACCTTAAAGTACTTTGAAACACCTAAAAATTTGAATTTTGAGCCCATCTTGTGTAAACAAAGGCCCTATGGAAAAAGCATGGATCATGTAAATTGTTTGAATCAAATGAAATTATATAGTTTACATATGACCATGTACTTAATGAATGCCCCTTTACTATCAAAATCATTTAGGACAAGAGAAAAGAGATTAGAAAAATGTTAGAACATCATTTATTACTTTCTCAAATTTACAAGATTTTAAATGCACATAACAAAAGAATTAAATTAATTATATAAAAAAAGAAGACAAACCTCGATGATATCACGGGCAAAAACAGTGAAACTGTGAGTCAGCGCTTTGGAAGCAAATTCACCCCTTGGAAGGCTATGGCACTGCTTGTTGATTTCTTGTTCAATAGCACTTCCATCCAAGCCATCCCCAGCAATTACTAGTACAACTTGACTATCAGGACCATGCTCAGCCTGTAGTTCACAAATTAAGTCACTACAACCTAGGTACCAAAAAATTGATATTTATCATCAATAACATAATTATTTCAACAAAATACGGGGAAAGGAACATAGCTGTTCACATTAATTATGTATTTGAAAATACCTATAATTTATAGTGAAAAGTCAAGACCTTCAGAAATTCCACTTTAAAAGGTTTTATTATTTAGTAATATGACAAAATTACATACTTCATCAACCACACACGGTCCTCTGAAGTCTGAACATCATCTATTATGAAATATGTTGAGAGAGATTAACCAGGCTAGTTTGGAAGAACCCTTGGAGAGAGTACTTGGATGAGTAAAGTTTATTCCATTTCCAAATATCATTCTCAGTTTAGGCCAATCAATACTTTATGTACACAAATAACAGGAAACCTGTAAATCAACACCCACTAGAGAATCAAATTGCCAGATTTAAATGTATGGGAGCCTTCTTATGCTACAACAGGATTTGCTGCATAGTCTCCAAGTCAGTTAAAGACAGTTTTTGCTTGCCATGACTTCAATGGGACAAGGGTTAAACCATAAAAGAAAAGATTGAGGGTTGGCTACCATGTCAACTTTTTGAATAATATAGAGAAAGCCAAAATTTCAACAAAAAAGATTATTCTTTCCAAAGCTTAAAGAAGAAATGGACTAGATTTCCCAAGTGCACAGGTAATTGTCTTGACTTCAATGAGCATTAGGGTGTAAATCTTCCAAATCTCAGGGGTTTGGTAATGAAAACATGTGTACTGATAAAAAAATGCTATAACAAGCAGATGCATTTTATAATTATAAAAATAATAATAATAAAATTAATCCTTGAAAATACCTGGGAAAGTAAATCAGCAGCTATGTGAACAGGATTTGCATGTTTGTCAGCAATGACCAGAACTTCAGAAGGGCCCGCCGGCATATCAATTGAAACAAAAGCCTCACTGTTCTATTGTAAAAATTTAAAAAAATAAATAAGGAAAAGACAGTATGCTTTAGACGTGGGAAATCCATACAGAGCACCAGGGAACGTTTGCATTTTATATATGGTGTTAGAGAAGACGCTGTAAGAAAACAAATGCCCATACTTGCAGAATCATTTTTGCAGCCGTTACATATTGATTCCCAGGCCCAAAAATCTTATCAGCCTACAAATTAGAATATTATAAAACCATTTCAAAAATGATGATAATAAATGGAACAAGGAGAAACATTTAAAAAAATTATTAAAACTATTTTGTACGAGTTGCAATATGTAAAATATACACAAACAATAGATTATGTCAACCATAAAACCTTGTACTTACGAGTCCAACCATTAGTAACCAACCCATGAAAATTTTATAAGAAGAGCTTTTGAAATGAAAAGCTATTTTAAAACTGATGAACAAGTGTAGGTAAGAAAAAACAGCTTCCAGACAAAAGTTGAAGACTATATATGCATTCTTTTCTTTCTTTAAGACGAAGCGTCAACACCTATTCATAGACTTGAACCCTCAACCTCCCCTTCGATTGATATATTTAAACCCAAATTTTCAAGTATCTGGACCCAAAGGAGCTTCTTGCTGGTTTCTCAATTATTATTTTCTTTTATGTTTTTACAATGCAAAGACAAACATCTATCTATTTTTAACAAAAAATTCTTTTTCTAGGTAGCTCCTTTTAAAGAGATCATTCACAAAAAGTCCTTTTATCTAATCTTAAATGCTTAGACAAACAGGACCTCAGCCATGGCTCATGTCACTAGCAGTTGTAGTGAAAACTAGCTTGGATGCTTCTGCTTCATGTTACCTAAAATTGTGAGAAAATTTCTTAAAACATATCTAATATAAAAGTAAACATGTTCAAATTTCAGCAGTTTATTTCTAGAATCTATTATTGTTTTTTTTTTTTCAAATTTCAACATGCATTAACATGACTTAATTATGCCTTTCAGTTATGGCCGTAAATTAAAAAATAGGCATAGTACATAATGCACATGCAATTCATAATTATGCCACTTGATTGCCATAGTAAACTATTTCATCATATCCTAACTAATCATATTGCGGGAAAATTTTCAAAGCTTATCACACCAGAATATTATTGCATTGTATTATGTGATTCATGAAGTGATTTGCAGTCAACTTCATCTATATGAGATTATTATTACTGAGATTTCAGAAGCAAACCCAGGTTCAGATAGCACATAGCAGAGTATAATATCAATAACTCGTGGATAAGTTATGAAGAAAGAAACTCATACTTTTGGACAGGATTCTGTCCCCCAAGCCATGGCAGAAATAGCCTAGGAATAGAAAGAACAAAGAATAAATTTATCTTTGAGTGAAATAAAAAAGTGATAATAATAATTAATAATAAGCTTCTCATTATTAGTGAAAAGTAAAGCATTTAAAACCTGAGCTCCTCCAGCTTTTAAAATGTGAGTGACACCAGCCTTCTTGGCACAATAAAGCACCTCCTACAGAAGAAATGCATGTTAATTTATTCCTCTATCCCTGGGCATAATAAATCAATAACTTTACGTCACAAAGAAGCAAATAAATACCTTGCATATGCTGCCATCCTTACCCGGGGGGGGGGGGGTTGCAAGAATAACAGTTTTACACCCAGCAATCTGTGCAGGCTGACAAACAAAAAAAACCAAGGTCAACTAAATCTGGATTCCTAGACATCTAAGGCCAGGATAGAGATCAGATATCAAAAAATAAAAATTAATAAAGATGACAAAGTTATAGTGAGCAACATACGACTGCGAGCACAAGAGCTGTTGAAGGTAAAATAGCAGTTCCTCCTGGAACATAAAGACCAACAGAAGCAATACTCCTTGCTAACCGACTGCATCTAACACCCTGTAAATTTTAGAACTGTGAATGATCCCATGAGCATAAAGCTTGGAAAAAGCAAAAACCAAGCGGGTGTACTTACTTTCATGCTCTCAACACTTCTCGCATTGGACTTTTGAGCCACATGAAATGAATATATATTATCATATGCCACATCAAAGGCTTCTTTCACAGATAGATGCAGCTGCGATGATACAGTAGAGAATCAGCACATGTCAAACATGGAATTCATGAGAAAAGCAAAAAGAAGAGCCAGCTCAAGGCATAAGATAACCATCTTCATTGTTAAAATAAAAATTGTGAATCTCCATTAAGCCACCCAAAAACTTAACAGCCACCCCCAGCAACATAGGGGTAAAATAATTTAATAAGATTACAAATGTCAGCTGCAAAAGCATCTGAAGCTAGATTTAAATTAATACAACTAACATTCAAGGTGCTTATATGCTTACACTCCAACTCCAAATCCTCACACAACCTTACCTAAAATAGAAACTTCTTAGCTATCATTACAACAGGCAAGGTGGGTATCAAAGATGACCGGTGGATGAAACAAAAAAAAATTAACCACTATTATACTGAGAAATCACAGAAATATACCTCAGGATTTGGAAGTTCATCCACAGTTTCAACTACTTTATCAAGCTCTACTTTGTCAAACCTTGCAGTATAGCTGCACAAAAAATAAAAAAAAAAATTTAGTTCCATGACCTCATCACAAAATGTATGGAGCTCTGAAACAAAAATTATTGTCCAGAAAGCAGAGGCAGAAAACATAAAAACCAAAACAAGGAAACACCAACTCTTTAACTGCAGCATCGCCCCTACTGCGAACATCTTCAACAATGGGATCAACCTGAGGAGAATTGATACCACAATCCAAATCCATCAAATTGACATGAAGCTGAATGAAGTCTCAATAGAACAACATCACAATTATTTAAAAAAACGAAAAAAAAACTATAAATCATGAACAAAGCAAATGATTGAAGCTCACCACACTGAAGATGGAAGAGAAATTTATACGAGGACGAGCCTTTAGGCTAGTCAATTCAGCATGAGTCAATTCCGATAGCCTATAAGACTTCATTGAACTCCTTATGGCTTTCCTTGACGCATAACCCATACCATTTGAGAGTGTGAGAGAGAGAGAGAATGAAGGAACAAGAAGACTCATTTTCTCCAAGACCTCATATTAAAACCATTTTAAATTGAAATACAGTTCTGAAACAACAACTGAGCCATCTAAGCTTAAAAGATTAAAAATCACAGGTGACTTAAGCATTTCAAAAAAAAAACATTATTTCACAATAGAAATGTATAAACAAAAAGTGCTTTGGCATGAAAAAAAATATATGCGACTCATTACGTAAGTGATCCACCAGTATAGAAAATAGATAACAACTTTCACAGACTCATAGTTGTTATGCAATGTAAAATACAAAAAATGTGCACGCTTTATTTTAATAAAACAATTATATATGCCACCACAATTTATTCATAGTGAGAAATCAAGCCTTCCTATCAATATAATTGATGGTGTTAGATCCATTCTTAACAATTTAAGTAGTAGTACTAGCAGTAGTCGTATTGTAGTTCATTTTCCAAATCCATACTAGATTAAAAACAAATTATTACTCCCTCTCAAACAAAATAAAAGCTGCAGAATTACTGCATTTTTATCATTTGGGTTCGCCAAATGTCCATACTGTATATATATTTTATTGTGTAGCGACTATGATGAATTTGGAAGAGAAAATCCAGGGAGGAAAGAGAGGAATGAACTCACCAGCGGGGGGTGGAGCAGCGGATGACGAGGGAAGCGGCGGCGAAGTAGGAAAGCAACGGCGGATGAGCGGGGAAGCGGCGGCAGGCCAGTGAAGCATCGGTGGCAACAGATTAGAGACGACTCTCTAGTCTCTCCAATCCCCACGCGGATTCAAGCTCACGCTCACGCCATCCCGGCTCCTCCGCACGGACACTAACACGTCACACGCGATACGATACGTAATTACTAAAAGAAATAAAATTTCGGTGATTCGTTGATTAATATATAATAAAACTACTAGATATACGCATCTCCAGTGCTATTTTGTATTTTATCGAATATTTTTTTTATTTAACTTTAACACTTTTATCTATTTTATTTATATTTTTATTAAAATAATATATTCTTTACGATCTCATCTCCTGCGTTGCATGAGGACTCCACTGCGCTAGGGTTTCGTGGACGGGGGTGGCGGTGATGGGTGGGGCGGCGACTGCGCTGGCAAAGATGGAGGCGGCGGAGATGGGGAGCAGGGATGAGGGCGGTGGAGATGGGGGGGGGGGGAGAGAGAGAGAGAGAGACTGCACCTGATGGGGAAGATCGAGAGATGGGAAGAGGGAGGCTGCGCCGGCTGGGATGGGAGGCCTGGAATCAGGCGGTGGAGATGCACCTGCGATGGGGAGATCGGGAGAGGGGGGCTGCGCCGGCTGGGATGGTGGTCTGGGATCGGGCGGCGGGGATGGAGATAGGGCGGTGGAGATGCACCTGCGAACTGCGATGGGGAGATCGGGAGATGGGAGGAGGGGGGCTGCGCCGGCTGGGATGGGAGGTCTGGGATCGGGCGGCGGTGATGGAGATGGTGCGGTGGAGATGCACCTGCTACGAGAAAATGGGAGAAAGGAGAGAGAAAGGGAAACTCTAAAAATAATAAAAAAATAATATATAATGAAATCGTGACTTACAAACGTGAAGAGTTACGTAAGATTTTTTGATGCAGAGAGTAATGTCAACAAGGATCATAAAATTAAAATTTGATCTCGATAAATAAAGGAATGTATTGGAGTTTACGAATAAAAATATTATTTATTATTAAATAAATACTATAATTTCAAGTAAAAATATAAAAATGATGAAAAATAATCTCATTACAAATAACAGAACAATTACAACACTAATGTATATATTTTATTCACATGTAGAAAAATTTTTAAATGTAGATAGCTATTTTGTACATTTAACTCTAACCCTATATTTTACTTATATTTTTATTAAAATATTAATAAAACCTTATTCTCTTTCCTCTCCTCCCTCTCTCACGACGCTGCTCGATCTCCCGTACCGCTGGGTGATCTCCCCCTCCCCCTTCCCCACGCTGCCTCCCCTTCATCTACGCGACCTCTCCTCCCGCGTCGCTGCACCTGCGTCGCGCTTTCTCCTCCTCCCTCCCTCGGCGCTGCGCGCTCTCCTCCCTCTCCCACGGCGCTGCTCGATCTCCCATAGCGCTGGGCGATCTCCCCCCTCCCCCTTCCACACACTGCCTCCCCTTCCTCTATGCGACCTCTCCTCCCGTGTCACCTCTCCAAGAAGCCACCGAAGGTCTATGATTCATTGCCGACAGGGATGGGGACGACAGAGATAAGGGCAATGGGAGCTTGGATAGGGCGGCGGGATGAGGGATGGGGGGCTTGCGGCTGGGAGAACGGAAGATGGCAGGAGGATGAGAGAAAAAAATAATAAAATAAAATGTAATAATGTCACTGTAGCAATTTTCAGATGTGAAGAGTGATGTAAAGAGTCTGTTGGAGCAGAAATTTTAAGTTTTACTTGGAATTGCTCTAAAATACTTAAAGAAATCATTTTACAAAAAATATAATATAAATTAGCAATATATTTTTTTTAATAAACTGTAACTTATATGCATTATGCATATATAATGAAATATGAAATATTAAACTACTATACAAACTTAATTCATATTTCATTGAAATATTATATGATACAAAATATGAAATATTTCATATTTCTAACATTTTAAAATTTATATATAATATTTTAAGATTCATCTTGTGTGATGTAGAAAGAATTCACGTCTATCATTCATTATCCAAAGGAAAAAAAAGCAGTTGATATTATAAATTGTAATTTATAAATTATATAAAGTTTTAAGCTGCAAAAAATCGGCAAGCAACAGAAAAGATATACCACCGCGACTGTGTCAACCAATTTAAGGTTGAAATTGTACCTGAAACCTTTTAAGAAACTAACAGTGATAGATGCGAATGAGGAATGCCAGTGGACCAGCAGAGGAGGTACCGCGGCAACCGTGTCGACCAATTTAATGTTGGAATCGTGTTGGCCGGCCGGTCGGCACAGAGCAACCAGACTGCAGAGTGCAACGTCCTAGGGTGAGGTTATGCGAGATGCATTCGTCATATGCACAGCGAATTGGTAACGTGTTAGGTGTCGACATACTCTCTCTCTCTCTCTCTCTCTCTCTCTCTCTCTCTCTCTCTCTCTCTCTCTCTCTCTCTCTCTCTCTCTCTCTCTCTTCATTTTCCCACAAATAAACCAAAATCCAAAACTATGTCGTTTTGGTTTCATAATTTTTTTTAAAATTTAATGGGCCTACGGTTTTTAGAGTATGTTTATTGTTTGGTATCATTTTTTTTTTGTTTTGTGTATCCAAATACAAAAAATATATTATTGTTATTGTTTTAGTAGGAGTTTTTTTGTTTTTAAAAACAAGTTGTACCAAGTCCAAAAAATCGAAAACATATTCAGTGTGTTTTATTATGTTTTTGTGTGTTTTCTCTCTCTTCCTATCACGACCTCCCTCCCGTGGCCACTGGAACGACATCCCCACCCCCATGGTGACGGCTCCCCCACCCCCCTCTATCTTTATACATTAATTTTTCATTAAAAATAATATTTCTGTTTCTAATGATTTTCTTATTTTGGTTATCCTAGTATCTATAATCAAATTCATCACCACTATAACTAACAAATGTGCATTTAAGTGATTTAACATCAAGTTTTTTTATAGCATTATCACTAATGTGCACATAAGAGACAACCAAATACTTTTAGATGTGAAAGTTTAACTTTTTTTTCTATCCAAACTTTTTCTAGTATTTTGAACTCTAAAGGTGTTGATGGTCTAAATTAGGTATAATGTTGTATTGTTCATCTCCGTCCCAAAACTATTTAGGCAACCCTGCATGTAAGTGCATGCTTTTGGCTCTCTTAGTCAAAGCTTTGTTCATTTATTCTGATATGTCATTGTGTTGTGGTGTCTTTGGCACAGTTCTCTTGAGATTGATCTTGCTCTCATAACATATCCATTTAAACTTAGTGTCTTCATATTCTCTGCCATTATTTAAACGCAACTTCTTAACCTTCAACACCTCTAGAGTTCAAAATACCATACTTTCCTATAATGATCATAAATAAATGTAGCAATATAATGCTTACTTCCAATTGATGAAATTAGAATTGGTTCTTAAATATATGTGTGAATCAATTCGAGCTTTGATTCCTTCGGGCTCTTACCTTTCCTTTTGAAGCTGACTCATTTATGTTTTCTGAAAATACAGCTCTTACACAAATTAATATCTATTGATTTGTGAAATAGAGCATTATTGTACACACACTTCAAATAAAATTTAAACTATGTATAGCATAAGGCTAACCTAGGTTTGTACACTAATGGGACTTATTGAAATTTAATTCAATTTATTCTTCAAGAAAAATAAAGAAAAGTTAAGTTAGATATTAGGGGGTTTTGTGCGAAATTAAAATAAAATTAGATATGTAAGAAAATAATTAAAGAAAAATAATTTACTAAAAATGCAATTGATTCAATCTCTTATTTCAATTATTATTTATTATTATCTTATAGAAATACAATAACATATTTAAGACCTCATAATTTAATTAAATTAAGACTCCATGATTATAATTAAATTATGAAATCGCTTTAGAAATCATACTTGAACTCATATGAATATTAGAAACGATTATATTTTGCATTCAGAAAACCAATTCAAACTCTATGAATAATAATATTCACATCTCAAATTAATTAATTGCAATTATACATCATATTTTAAATAATTCCCAATTAATTGCAACCGTAAATTTATAAAAAATTTAAAACAGATAAAGAAACGAATTACAAATCATAGCTCATATACCTAAATATCATATACTTATGATTAGAAAAAATTCAACCGTTATCTATTATTTATATGGAAAAATCGATTTGCAGGTAGGTTGTGTAGAAAATCCGTGCAAGAACACTCTCTCCACCGTTGGATTAGTATGAATAAAAAGTTTTTAAAAACAATAATATCAGTACAACAGTAATGAAGATGCTGTTGCGCATGTAATATTACTCTATTTATAAGTAGAATCAAATTTTAAATTTATAAAAATAGCTACAATAATTAAAGTCACCAGTTTTTCTTTCGTATATTATTTTATTATTATTTTTTAAAAAAAACTCTCATCTTCTCTCTTCTCTTAATTAAAATATAGTCAACTGTAATATCATGAAATAATATTTTAATAAAAATTAAAATATTTAATAAAAATAAAAATAGATTAAAGAGTAATGTTACAATTATATGTGTAAAAAATTTTCTCTTAAAAATTCTCTATGCGGGTAAAAGAAATATTGCTATAGTCAAACCGCATAAGTCCCACACACCGACTGATATAATGACATGATTGAAACTTCAGTAACACCACAAAGGGCAAGGGAAGATCCCGACTTGTAAGGTTGAAGATCTGCCCCCAAATTAATTGCTTTGGGTTAATAAATTCACATTTTGCAACTAAAAAAAAAAAGAACGAAAGCTTTTAGAATGAAGGAACGAGCTGAGTGGTCGACGAATCAAAGTGGTAAAAATTTTTATACTATAATATAGTTCAATAAAGAAAAATATGATGTCAAATTAGAAAATTAGACGTGATCTCCAAAGCTGGGTACGCGATTAAGAAAAATCCAGTATATGTCCCCAACTTCAACCACCGCCTCAAATGGCATAAAACCGAGAGAAAATGAGACCACGAAGTGCAAGGCCCGTTTGAGTGCGACGACTTGCTTTTCAATGCTTTAAATTTGCCAAGGGCCACAACTGCAAGGACTTTAAACAAGGTAACAACACTAGTGTAGCTGAGCCTAATCCACATATTCAACCATGCAAAATTGACTCGTGATGGTATAAATTAATGAGTACAAGTACAGAAATCATCATAGTAAGAATTAAAATTGGGTCAAATCACTGCGAACCCATGCAAAGCACAAATCCAACTGTACAACGAATGTATGGAAAAAAAAAATAATCAGGCAAGTCCCACGAGGCATCATCAATCAACCACCTTTTCCTCTATCGGGCTGCAGATTTCTGTCAAAGTTCTATTCTTCCTATATGTTTCTCCCCCTTCACAGACTAAGACCATTCCTCTCCTAGCCATTTCAAATTGTTATTTTGCACCAGTATCTTGATGAATAATGACCTGCTTGTGTCCTACCATCCGGAACCTGTGCACATTGGAGATACATTCCAAAAATCAAACCACTCAGTGTGATAGAAATTGGTCGTGGCACAAGGTATCGTATTACAGAAATGTCATAATTATAACGAAATGATCAAATAAAATATTCAAAAAGCACGCTTCAGCGTACACTTTGAAATATCAGCAAAGAATTACAAAATGGAATGTAATGCGAACGTGAGTAAAACAGAAAATCAATTACATATAACATGAGAAACATTCAAGAGAAGGACGTTTCCAGCATACCATTTGATGGCCTGAAAAGAACTCACTCCTGGCTAGATTTTGTCCAAAAAAAATCCCTTTCTCTTGGCAGTTATTGACTTGGTTGACTTGGACCCAAATGAAAAGTGTCGTTTCAGGAAAGGCTTTCCAAAGAAGCTCTCATGCTAGAACTGGAGCACATCTTAAGACCTTTCCTATAGATTCCATTGTTTTTTCGGTGATCCAACTTAATAAAATCACCATCGAAGTCGCTATCAACAACCCGATTTTTTGACCTCTTACTGGCCTTGACCTTCAACTCTATTTCTGCTTTCAAAGCCTTCTCACACAATTTTTGGGTTTGCTTCTCCCCTAAAGTGCAAGCAGGGCAGCTGGGGTCATACTTGTTGATTTCAGATGTCATTTTCTCTAAGCACTCAGCATGGTAAACATGCGCACAAATGAGAACTGCAATCACAGAAAGCTCATTGCTGACAGAGATTTTCTGACCGTTCCACACAGATTTCTCTGTCAACAACCTCAAGCAAACCCCACATGTTTGGAATAGCTGATGTCCGAGGAGTGATTGGGACACCTCAGGTCCTCAACGGAGTTGAACCAGCAGGAAGCATATGAGACCTGGATGCAAACACGTCGAAGGTGACAGATTTATGGAAGACAAATCTGCCGTTTCTGGGCATTCTGTCAATTCCTTCGCCTAGAATACAACCAAAGATGAAACTTTTAGAATAAAACAAACAAAAAACAAAAAAGAACAGATTTATTTTCTTTTATCCTCCTTTGCTTAAGAATAGGGTAACAATTCCAAGTTCACCTCGGAGAACACGTCCCTTGAGAATGATGGGTGATCTAGTGAAGAAAAATAAAAATGTCAAATACAATAGAGCAGTGTCATTTCCTTTAAAAATACATGTGAAACTCATGCCATCTTAACCTTCGGCTTGAAATGACTTGTTTGAAACAATAGTTTCTATCAGTTTTTCCCCCTCAAGACTGAGAGTGCTAGTTATCTCACTGTTTGTTACACAAGTACGGAAGTGTGGGCTGCAACTCAACAATCAAGGGGCACGAACTGACATTTCAGCCATACGCTCAATTCTGCATCTATGCTACCATCCAAATAATAATTATAAATGCTGGCAATTCAAGCATGACATTTAATAAGATATGTTGTACCAAAATAGCCTGCAAATATTCTTTTTTTTTTTTGGAACAAAAATACCCTAATTCTTTAAATACAAATGAATTCACTGCAATGCGTTTTCAGCATTAACACTTGAGGGAAACAATGGAATCAAGGGTAATGTAATTCCCTAATGGGGCGAAAGCAGTTAGTCATTACCATTCTAAGGAATCAAATCAATAGCTAGTAGATGAAGCTGTTTGTCTCCAGCAGCCACTACATCAAAACCTACAAAACAACCATTGTTATGGGTAACTAGTTAGATATGAAGGCCAATATGTTCAAGCTATTAATGAAGTTCACATAAAAATTTGCATACTTATTGCTTAAGTTACAAATTTACAGCTGTTGCCAGTGAATCTGAAGACACTTTCCAGTAAAGCTCGTGCCCTTTCCAGTCTGTTATAACACCCCCAGCACCTTCTATAATGGGTATCAAGGAAAGGAAATCGTATGGCTGATCATAATGTCAGTCCTCAGTAATTAAAACATATATTTGATCTATTCAACCAAGCAAAGGATTTAATGTTTATCCAATACATTGCATTACAAAGGTAAACGCATGCATAAATGTAGGTGAACGCATTACAAAGGTAAGCACCCATGTGCATATGTTGAGCACTCAAAGTATGTACGCATACTGATAATTCTGATAGCAAGTGATAGTTATGAAACCTTGACCTCATTCAGAAGATTTGTCTTACATCCATGGGAAAAGGATTTATTCCCAAAGTCAAGCACATCAAGATTGCATAACAAAAAGATACAATCATTATTAGAAGCTCACCTTAAGGCCTGACACAATAACAAGATCCACATAACCAGAAGCCAAGAGGGCATAAGCATAACAATCAGAGCCATATAATGGAACTTTTACCTGCAGACCCCAAATATTACAAGGAGTGAAGAATATTTTATCAAGAAAGCATGGTCCTTCAAACAGAAACTTAAGAACTTTACCATGGAATGGAACTAGGGCTATCAACAAGAACTTAAGACAGAGCCTACTTTTCTTCTTTATAACCTATTGAGTGAAGGTACATTAATATTTAATACCTTGTTTCTAACACGGGCAAATGCTTCTTCAGCATGTCCAACAAACAAGTGTGGGCTGGTAGTGTACCTAAATTGAAAAAGATGCAGATTGTAGGTATAGTTCGCTAGAGCACATGGATCTTGTATGCACAGAAAATTGGAATATAGGTCACAGAATCGCAAATGTTTGAAACAGAAATTGTAGGTCTTACCATCTCCATCACAGCCCTATTATACAAAGGAGTAACATAGAAATATACATATATAATATACAGATATGCTTGTGAGAGCTCCACACAATTGTGGGTCAACACTTCTTGTTCATTTGGTGTAGTTCTTCTTCCATCGATACCAACCCATCGCTCTTTCAAAATAGGCCGATCAATTATGCCGAGAATCTGGGGGAAGAAACAAGCACAGAATCAAAAGAAATTAATAAGTTGCACCACAGAGAAAAAACAACCCAAAACATTGTAGAGTCTACCATTGATGTAATTAGACAAATAAAAAAGAGCAATATGAAAGCAATGGCAAGTATTGAGATAATAACCAAAATGTCACAATGAATAATAGGAACCACTGGGAAAAATAAAAACAATAACACTAAGTCTTTTTGGTGCCCGTTCTATGCAGGGCAAACCTTAGTCAGTGATGAGGAGTAGGTGGTCTAGCCTACAACCATATGAGCCTAGGAATTGGGATTAGAAATGAAGGGCAGAAATGATCCCAACATAGGACAAGCATTAAAAGGCACTTAGAGGGACCCAGTTTGTAGATAATTAAAAACATACCAGAACTGCAATAGTGAAGGAACAGCAGCAAGCGACATCAAAGTAGGAAAACCTTGACGAACTAAATTAATTTCATAAGCCAGACGACAGCCAGACGACATAAACTTGCCTAGAACTTGAAGATCAACATTGAATGGACATCAAGCGTGAGAGGATACAACGACAGAACTATTCCATTCAAAAAAGAAAAAGAAAAACAATAACGACACAAAATGCAGGCAGTTTAAGAAATCTGAATCCATGATTTAATAGAACTAACAACTAACCCCCTGTCCACAGGTTTTCATTGTAAGTTAAAAACAACTTAAGGGAATTATTTGAAAAATCAACCATATTCTTTTCAAAACTAATAAAATGCCCACAAAACCTATTCTAAGTCACATTGCCATGCACAACCATATTTTTAAAATATACAGTTTGAATAAAAACCAATAAGGATATCCATACACAGACCAAAAGAATGCGATGCATAGGAAATTAACCAATAAAACAGGGTGACTTTCAGTGACACAATTTGAAGTGTAGGATATTTCTCTTGTTATTTTAAAAAAATGCAATATCATATGGTACAGCACTACAGTTACAAAGTACGATTTCAAAGTTTTTTTGAAAATGACAAGTAAATGATGAATCTCATCAGTTTATCCTTGCGTAAGAGTGCAATAAGGGTGCCAAACAAGGGTCTACCTACATTTAAGAAATAAACAATCAATTATAAGAATTTTCATTCTCTGCACCAAACCTTATAATATAAGAGGACGTGATAGAGAAAGACCAGTAATGAAACTCTTTGTCCCATCAATGGGATCTAAAACCCAAACATAGTCTGAGAACTTCTCTTTACACCTCCAGCCCTTTTCTTCTCCATAACTGCAAACAAAAATTCTATAAAAAGCAGAGACAACTTGCTTCCTATTCGTTATACACAAGTTCTCACTTCAAATTGTGCGAAGTTCAATTGCTCATAGAAGTTGTTGAAATACATAAATTTTAAATCCCACGATACAAAGTATCTGCAATGCATGATCATATTGAACAAATTCTATGAGGATGGATGTCTCAATCTCAAAGCCATTGGAGCTCAACCATACAGTGCCAGGTTGGCCTGGAGCAACAAGATCGGAAACAGCCATGGGCACAGGTCCCATAGGAGCAATAGTTTCTGCAGTAAGAGGAGTGCCAGTAATGGGATCACCCACGGTTGGATTGGAGCCTCCAAGTCCGGAGAAGTTTGGGGCAGGGATCCCTTAATATCAGTAACACTTACTGATTTTGCAATGTATTTGGATTATCAACAAGAAAAAGCCCCTCCATCACAGAGATTAAAAAAACAAATTAATAAGGAAACCATCCTTTATGCAAAAGAAGAAGAAAATAGTCATTGACTAAATATTGCAATGCACAATGGAATAATGTGAAATTTTCTTGGCCCAGGCAAATTCATAAAAAGTTAATCACATACAACAGAGAAAGGCAACCAACATGAGGAGTACGAATTTGTCATAGTTCTTTTCAAGGTGCACAAATATGTACTCTCTTAGCACAGCATCCATAACCTCCAATTTATCAAAGTATAAAAGGATATATAAAAAGAATAGTCAATAATGAGACCTGAAGAATAATTATGTTAAGCTAGATAAAACAATTCAGCAATTTCAAGTAAATATGTTTCAACATGCCAGAACATGCACCATTTAGCAAAAATGGCCGTTCAAAATAGCTTGGCGATAAGCATCCATTATGACCCGCATCACCAGAACACGCACTTTCTTTTTTTGTTTTTGATAAGTAAGAAAAATAAATTCAGAAAAGAGCGCACACAAGACTAGCACAAAAGGCAGCTCAAAAGCAACAACCAGCACTTTTATAACAGTTTATGCATGCATATATACCTACAGCAATATAGATAGAGATGAAAAACTAATGGAGAGATAACTCTCCCTATGCTGGCATCAATCTTTGAAAGCTCCAAGTTATAAGCATGAAAAAAAGGCACCAAAACATTTGAAGAGCAAGCAAAAGCAAGAAACAAGGAAATTTCATTTATTAAGATTTAGTCACAACAATACAATGTATATAACAAACAAAAGAATATCCATTCATGTATATCTAATGAAAAAAAAAGTACAAGATGTATATGAATCAGTCAGTGGCTATCTAAAAATCTAAAAATCTAAAAATCAGCATTGTAATCACTCGTAGTCATCAAGTCAAAGTCAGCGTAGGTTCCAGGTGAGGAGAAGCCGTCTTCCAAGTTGGTCCAAAAGATGGAAGAATCAAGATAAACGCCCTCTTCCCCCTCCTCAACGTGAACATGAACATCTTCACGCTCCTCAAAATCAACATGAATATCTTCCCCCTCCTCAACATGAACATATACATCATCAGTGTCTCCAAAAATGAGGAGAGGAGAAATACTAGGACGAACAATTGTCTCCATAATCGGAGGATCACAAAGGTCCTCATCGTCAGAATCATCATCAAGAACTATGATCTCCGACTCTGATGCATGCGTTGCTGCGCAGCGACAATCCACCCAGGCCCAGATGAGGAAGAGGTTGTGGCGGGTGATTCCCGAGGCGGCGGCCGAGAGGCAAAAGAAGGTAGGTCAGCGTAATCCATGAAATCCAGCCCCGACTGCGCAGCCTCCAAGAACCAATCTGAGGACGCCGTTGCCGTAGTACCACCAACACCAAAAGATGGTGGGTCGGCAGGTGATTCCTCAGGCGGCGGCGGCGGCGGAGCGGCAGCAAGGTAGGATTCAAACGGCGGTAGGTCTAGGTTGGAGTCATAATCCATGAAATCCAAGCACGACTGCTCAGCCAACACGAACCAATCTGAGGACGACGATGAATTTATCATCGAAGAAGAAGACATCATCGTCGACATCGTTAGGGTTTGGATCTTGGAATCGATGGCTTGGAGCTTCTGAACCATGGCGGTGTCAAGAAAAGAGAAGTCGCCCTCGGAGGGGCGTGGTGGATCTGGATCAACGGTGTCGCGAAGTCGTTTCTTGCCCTTTGCCACAAACATCCGGTAAGCCTCGATGGTGGCGCGCACCGCCTCCGGCTCCTTCGGCCAATGTTTCACCGCCCCGCCGTCGCAATCAAACACTATCAGAGCAACCCTCGCCCCGCATAGCCCCTTTATCGCTTCTGCCTTCCTAAACAGCGTCTCCGATCGACCCATTTTCCGAAACCCTAGTTTCTGGGTTTACGAGATTAGAGGGGACGAGACTGCGATCCCTTGAAGAGACTCTGAAAATTGTGATTTCAATTGTTGAACAGAGGGACCGAGGGATGAAGATGAAGATGAAGATGAAGATGAGAAAATGAGGTTTGCGAGGTGAAACACAGAGAGAGAACGATCGATCGAAGGGAGATATGAGCGATGAGAGAGAGCGATGATGCGTAGTGTGCACTGTGCATAACGCGCGAGCAATACATTTATATATATAGCAATTAAAGAGAAAGAGAAGCAGAGTGATCAGAGGATGTTGCGTAGAACGCACGCTGATTTTTCCATTAATTAACTCGCATTTTTTTATTACATGTGAAATTATAAAAATATTTTTTAAAATTTTGTTTTATATGTTGTTAGAATATTAATTTTAAACTATAAATAAAATATTTTAAAAAATATTATTTAAATATTATATATATTATAAAAATATTCTTCAAAAACTATTTGTTTGAAAATAATTTTTTGAACATTAAATTTATATTCTAATAATAATATTCATATATTGCATTTATATTCAAATAATTATAAAAAATATTTATGTTTGAATGTTAATATGCGAATTTTTTTAAAATAATTAGAGATAAAAAGAAACAAAGTTTTGCGCATGAGAGAGATTAGAGACTAAGAGAGCAATTACGTCACACGCACGATAATTTTCTCATTAATTAACTCATATTATGTAAACAAATAGAATGACACATATTTAAATATATATTTATTTTTTTTTTTTTACTAATGAATTTATAAATTATTTAAATGAATTTTTATTTATAAAAATTTACTTTTTAAAAAACAAATAATTATATTTAATTACATCTACCATAAAAGAAATTAATAAAAGGATACTCATACCCCAAAAGCTAAACACTCACCTATCATTTAGTGCACAAGAGAGATCAAAGGAGAGCGAAATTGCATAGTCGGTGATTTTCCTATTAATTTAATTCCTATTATGCAAATAATTAGAATGATACACATTTAAACATATATTTTTATAATTGTTTTATTTTGTTAATGGATTTATAAATTATTTAAATAGCTTTTTATTTATAATTAATTAATTTTAAAAGACGAAAAATAAATTAATAAATAACTATATTAAAGAAAATTAGTGAAAGACCTAAAGGATAATCACACCCTAAAGGCTAAACACACTCACCTATCATTTTTAATTTTATGTAAAATTATGAAAATATCCTAAAATGTTTATTTTTAGTGATGTTCGAATAATAATATTAGAAAATAAATAAAATGTTTGAAGAATATTATTCAAACATTATATTTATATTTTAAAAATGTTATTTATTTGAAAATAATTTTTTGAATATTGAATTTATATTCGAATATTATATTTTATATTTAAATAATTCGAGCTTTCGACTAGCACGAAGTAAGGGATCTAATCCCTTCTTAATACAGAGTAAGGAATCTGAGCTATCCCTTAGCACGAAATAAAACTCATTAACACGAAGTAAGGATTCGAGGTAGCACGAAATAAAGAATTTGAGCATTCCCTTAGCACAGAATAAGGAATCTAAGCTATTTCTTAGCACGGAATAAGGAATCCGAGCTATCTCTTAACACGGAATAAGGAATCTGAGCTATTCCTTAGCATGGAATAAAAAATTCAAGTTATTCCTTCGCACAGAATAAGGAATCTAAGATATTTCCTTAGCATGGAATAAGGAGCCTTGACACAGAGTAAGGAGTTAGAGCTTCCCACTAGCCCGGAACATACCTTAATGATCTGGATAAGCCTCGACTCCTTATATTGTTGCATCAATGATCTAATCACTCCTTATACCGCAACATCAATGATCTGGATTATCTTTTAGTGATTCAAATTATCTTCCAATGATCCTGAATGATCAACAACACCAATAATCCGGAATGCTCTGTAGCATCAATGATCTGAAATGATCCACAGCATCAATAGTTCGGATTATCTTCCAACGATTTAGATTATCTTTCAATGATCCAAAAAATCATCCCCAAAATTTGGTATAAGCTTCCAATTATCTGAAAATAGGCTTCCAGTCATTTGGAATAAGATTCAGATTCCCTACTCCGCATTAGTGATGATCCGGATTCCCAATTCCGCATTAATGATGATCTGGATTCCCAACTTCGCATTAGTGATGATCCAGATTACTTACCTCGCATCAGTGATGATCTGGATTTCCTACTCCGCATTAGTAATGATCCGGATTCCCTATTCCGCATCAATGATTATCTAGAAAATTACATCCATGATTTTGTCCTTTCCAACCGAGGCATCAAGAATAAAAAGAGAAAAATAAATTTGCAATGCTTGGAGAAGAAGAAATCTCACTTGCCCATATTATCTCAATCAATTAATTCAAATGAGATAGTATTGAAAATCAAATAATTCTAATTGATTTAATTGTATTTTTTGGGGGATAAAAGAATCTATTTAACCTACTTATTTCAATAATCAAGGATTAAATGATAAAAGCTACCTTTCGGGAGTCTAGCCTATTCACCCCATAAATAGGTTGTTCATTTGAAAAGGCAGGAAATCGATGAAGGCATTAGTAATCGGGCATCTATTATAAAAGGATACAAAAATCATCTTTTTTGGGAGAAATAAGAAAATCAGTGAGAGATATACTCATTTTCTAAAGAGAAAGACATCCAGAATTGTTCTTTGTCTTCAAATGGCTAAAGGGAACATTTCAAACCAAGGAGGGGGCATTCTGGAATCGTGAAAACTGAAGGCTTAAAAGAGGAAAGGAAAGCTGCATTTTTGTTTTGAACCCTTTTGTTTTCAGGGGGACTTCTTGGGAAGATCATCAAGCTCGGTCACAAAAAAGACTATTCAGGTTCTATTCTTTACTTTCTTCATCTCTAAACTATGAACGCTTCTTTTCTCAAGTGTTTTGAAGTGAAAGAGTTTCCCCTTTAACTCGCATTTCTTTTTTCTTCAACATAAAAAAAAGACAATTAAAAAATCAATCTTTTTTAGAAAAATTAAATCAAAGGCCCGAATGGTTATGGGGTTAAGCCCTTGATGCTCATACCTTAGCTGTTTGGGCCAACATTAATTGTGGTAATGTTATTTATTCAAAATACTTTAATTTTCTTTTCTAAAAAGGAAATATTGCCACAGGGGCCTAGATCTCACACCCTTTTCTTTCTAAAATTTAAAGGGCCTTTTTAATTATATTTGTTTAAAATATTTTATTTCTTTTTTGACCTAGATCCATAAAATGTCCTTCTCCCTTAAAATGTAAAAATATAAAAAATGATTTCTTTTTAACTAAAACAATTAAGCATCAATAGATCAAGATTAGGTACCAATTATGGCCGTTGTGGGGGTGCAAGAGTTTTTTTTCTTTCCCCACACGTAACCGACTCTCGAACTCAATTCTCTGGAACCGTAGACCTTTTTTTAGGTGCCCAATCACACCTCTAAATTGTTTGATGGCGACTTTGTATTTTTTTCTTTTATGATTTGTATGAGTCTTGTGTAGGGATGACTCTAGGATCACTTGAATGAACCAGTATGGAGTTTTTTCACAAAGCCAGTCTCGAACCCGAACGAAAATGGGCGATGACTCCTTATATCACTTATTTCTTTACCTCATTCGTATAAGAATTTTGTGAATTCATTTCTTGTTAGAAAAGAATGAATCAGTCTGGAAAAAGTCAGGTTAGCACTCCATATATGTGAACTTTGTCACAAGGCATTAGGAATTAGTTCTGATATTTTAGTGGCCTGGTTGTGAAGAACTCTAAAAAATTCAAGGTCCTCAGTTGCATAAGAATAACAATAGAAATAGAGGCAGAGGAAGATCCAAATCAAGGGATTATAATATCCATCATTCATATATTTATAACTATAGTAAGGAATCGGGACGTTGGAAAGATTAATGTTTGAAGAAGCAAGCAAGGGAGAGAAAAATGACAAAGAAAAGGTTACAACTGTAGCAAAGACAGATATCTTATCTGAACCTGATTTGGTTTTAACTACTACTGATCAGTCTCACCTGATAGATACATGGGTGGTGGACTCAGGTTGTTCTTATCATTTGACTCCAAACATGGAGTGGTTATCAACATATGAGAAAATCGATAGTGGAAACATCATTATGGGTAATGATGATGTATGCAGAGCAATAGGTATCAGTTTAGTCCAGATTCATATACATGACGATGTCGTCTGAACACACACAAATGTTTGACATGTTCCACACTTGAAGAAGGATCTTATATCCTTGGGTACTCTAGATCAGTTGGGCTGCAAGGGTTCATTTGAAGGTCGAGTCTTAAAGGTAATTAAAGGTACCTTGGTAATAATGAAGGGAGTTAAGCAAAAATACGCTCTACATGCTACAAGGAACTATAGTTTTTGATTCTGTAGCTATATTATCCTTTGATTTATTAGATTAGACTAAATTAAGGCATATGCGTCTTATGCATACAAGTGAAAAGGGGATGGTGATTTTGTGTAAGCAAGGTCTTATTGAAGGCTATCGAATAGTTGATCTGGGTTTTTATAAGCACTGTATATTTGGAAAGCAGAAACGGGTTCAATTTAAGGTTGCAATTCATAAAACCAAGGTGACTCTTGACTATGGTCATTTCAACTATTGGAGTCCATCTCGTGTTTCATCAGTAGGAGGTGCGAGGTATATTCTTTTATTGATTAATGATTACTCAAGGATAACTTGGGTACACATGATGAAATACAAGAGCGAGGTGTTCAAAATCTTTAAGGAGTGGAAGATTTTGGTAGATCAATGTCGCATGGTTGACATAAAGCATTTTTGGTTGATGTGGTTGACCTATACATTCAATGAAGAAAGTGGTTGATGTGGGCTCCAGTCAATGCGAGAACCTTAGTTGACGCGCACAATTTCCATGATTAATGTGGGCTAAGAGTGGTCGACCCAGGCTTAAATTTTGCAAACCCTAATATAAAAGCCACTAGTCTTTTTTTACTTTAAAGATATTTGATTCTAGACAGTGATAGACAATTGTTAGGTTTTCTTTTTGGATTCTCAGCATCATTTGGGAGAAATAGATAAGGATGTGGATGTAAGAAATACTATTGTGATTAATTTTTTACTCATTGTTATACATTTAATCTTTCTTATGGAATATAAGATTGTTATGGATGTTTTCACTACAACCATGTTAGGCTAAGCCTCTATTCTAGGGAGGGAGTCTGGATTAAATTTACCATTGCCATGATTTAACTAGTGAAATATCTTTCTCAATATTCGTGACATTAAACTTGCTTTGTTTGCATGCTTAATGCTTTTCTCTTGCAAAGATCGATAAGGAGAATTAATTCAATCTTAACTAAGTCAAACTATTAATAAAGGATAGTAAAGAAGAGTGAAGAATGAACAAACCCATTTAACTTTTACTTTGCTAAATCAAACCTTAGAGGTATTTACCACGAAAAAAAGGTTATACACTCTATGGTAAGATTAATCTTTTAACATGAACTAAGGTAAAGGTAATATGTTGTTAAGACATAAGAATATTTAACTCCATTGGTTTCACTCCTAGACATTGAACTTAACTTTTCTTGCACCGCTAGTTTCGAAATTGCTTTTCGATTATTTAGCTATAATTGTAAGTTATTTTACATCACTACCCACTTCTAGCTCAAGTTAATAGTTTTTAGATATTATCAGGTTCTAAACAAGATCCTACAGGTATACTCGAACGTACACAAAGAGGAGATGAATCTATATACTTAAAACTATTTTCTTTAGTTTTAAACTCTTGACAAAGAGTAAATTGATCATGAGAGAGATCTTGACAGATGTGGTTATTGTTTGGGTATTATTTTAGCGTCGTGTGCAAGATTAAGTTAACAGCAGGTATGTAAAGGAAATACAAGACGAAGGCACACGATCTACGTGGTTCAATCAATGTGATCTACTCCATGGTGTTGAGAGTGTACCTACACTGAGTCTAATCCACTATCACCTTTTAATATAAAAGAGACTTGCCTTGTTACAATAATTAACTCTCTTCTCTTTTAAATGCAAATATAAAAACAGTATTACTTCAAAACTAACTCTCTGTGATGAACTGTTTAGCATAATTTGCCCAGCGTCATAGCGATTTTACCATTTTTACCTCGACCCACTCCTATACCGACTTCGTTTACATTCACCGAATGTATAAAGATTTAGCTGGAATCGCTCCAGCATTAGTCACGGTTTTTAATCTTCTCTTTGTATGTAGTACAAGCTTCTCTTTATTTCTAACGTCTCTTATATCTCTACAGATATTATGTATTCTTTGATAGTATTCTAATCCATGCCCCAAGTATAGCATGTACCTTTCTTTTATAGGACGGATGTTGCATGAAACCCATCAGCTAAGGTTAGACATATTCCACCTTTTGATCTCCATCATTGGAACATATTACTTTAGCCTCGGATAACGTCCACATGTTAATTATGGTATGTCTATCGTGTTCAAATATGTTGTCCGAATAACTTACTTGAACGGTGACCTTTTCTGCCTTTCGATTCTTCGATTAATCATAGCCTCGAAGGTGACTGCTTTGTAGCCTCGTAGACATTTCTCGTCCCAAGAAGCTACGATCTTTGAGTCTAAACCTTCGGACCTTCAAGTTAGATAAACTCCAGTTAGAGCAAATGACACTTTGATCTTCGGGCCAAGTCTTTGAGCCTTCGAATCCAAGTTAGAGCCAACGATCAACTAACTTTTAACTCTTCAAATCTTTAAGTCTTTAGGTCTCCAGTTTAGAGTCAACGACCAACTTTGACTTGGCTAATCATCTGTTCACACATCAACGGGTCTCCAAATCTTTGACCCTTTGAACTTTAACTCAGTGATACTACCACTCTTCACCCGATGGGTTTTCGAGTATGTGAGTCTTCGAATCTATGAGACCGCTGCTCTTCACCCGATTACACTTTGGGTCTTCGAGTCTTTAACCCTGCTGATCTTTGAGTCACCAGTTCTTCAAGCCGGAGGATCCTTGACTCTATGAATCTTTGAGTCTTTGAATCTTCGACTTCATGGATCTTCGACCTTGTGGACCTTCAACTCTGCGGATCTTCGAGTCTTTGGATCTTCGACCCTAGGCAGATTATAGTGGTACATAGTTAGACTCTCTCTACGAGCTCACTCTACAAAGTTATTCAACTAAATACATAATGTTGTTGCCCCCTTTGCTAAACACCAACTATTGACAACAATCATAACCCAAAAAGACTATAGGAACAACATTTTCCAAACATATCTAGAGCTTGACAATCCTAGTGCTTGTTTCTTTAACATAGTTTTCCCTCGTGGGATTGACATTCAGAGGTCACAATATACATCTCTTTACTGCTTGACTTGTGCATTGTAGTAAGCCACACATCATGAAAGTTAGACAGTATGTCGACCTTTTCAATATCACATCGATCAAAGCATTGATCATTATCTCTCCAAAGGAGGTCAATGTGAGTACATCGAACATGAGATCGATCAGAAGTTCTTCTATGTCGACCACGTCAACCAATTCCTTCAAAAAGTGTGACAAAACACTACAATGCGCGATTAATACCTTATATATGAGGGGTATATATACACAAAAACAAATACTTAAGAACAAATATTTTCTGATGTGACAGATTAGACACAACTGCAGCCATAGAACATACTAAGATTTTTTTAAGAGAATTCAAGTCCGGAGGTTTGATACCAGTTGTTGGGAGAAAATATAAAAATAAGAAATAAAAAATGACACACCGAGAATTTTATGTGGTTCGAGAAATTTCCTATGTCCACGAAGCTACTATAGTATTTTCACTATGAGAAAAAAACACATTGTGTACAAATACTTATCTCAATACCCAATTACACCTGAAAATTTATCAATTGATAATTTTCTAACTCTCTTTATTTCTCACCTCTCTCTTCCAAGTTAGGACTCTTGCTTGGATGGATTTTGTAAGTTCCTTGTAAGGCTTTTTATAGGCTATTGGAACTATATAAGTCAAGAAAGGCTAGCTCCCTATTTTTGACAAAAGAACCATGCCAAGTTGTCCATTTTGGATGGTTGCTTCCTTTTGACAATGAAGCCGCATTCTTTAACATAAGAGGCCTAGAGTATGAGCACCAACTTATAACAGGTAAATAGTGCCCGCACAAAAGTCAAATTTAGGTCTAACAAATCAAGTCCAAAACGCTAGCAAGAAACAGCTTACAGAAAAGCCAAGGAAACCCTCAAAAAAACTTTTAAAAATATTCTTAAAAACATTACTAATCATATCAAGTTAAACAACATAACACCCAAAACAGCCACATACTCCCTAGAAAACTTACAATTCACATTGATAAAAACCTTTAAGCCATATAGAAAAATTAGTAGCAATTATACAAATATATATATATATACACATACACACACACTCATATATATATATATATATATATATCAACTACAAATGAAGAAAAACATTATGAGTAGCACAAGAAGATCTTACAAACACTGTGATCCCAAACACTTCAACCAAAGACAAAAATATTAGCCAATTATTATGAAAATGAAACACTCCATAGCAATTAGCTAGATTTCTGCTTACTAAACAACCATGGGCTCTCCCAAACACAGAAACACGCTTTTGTATGAATCATCATAGAAAATAAGATAAATTCACAACTACAGGTTGCTCAAAAACAAGATCGAAACCCTTAAAAAAAGTAATAATAGTAGTGGTAATAATAATAATAAATAAGAGAACTTCGAAGAAACAGTACAAAATAAGAGAGAAAAATACAATCTTTCTTATTATTCATATCAAAATGAAGGATTACATACACATATAAATATATAAGTATGATGACCTAACCTAGAAAATAAACCTATTTATGAAACTTCTTAATTACAAAATATATGATAATTAATTAATTGATTACAAGATATATGACAACTAATTGATTGAAGATTCTTTCCAATTCTCCTCCTCAAGTTGGTGCAAAGATATCACACATGCCCAACTTGGATAAAGTTGTATGGAAAGAAATGTCTGTAACTGCATGAGTCATCACATTAGCTAATTGTTCTACTTCTTTAATATAGGAAACCTCTATTACACCAGAATTTAGATTATCCTTGATGTAATTCCTGTTGATTTCAATGTGCTTGGTACGATCATGTTGTATTGGATTATTAACTATCTCAATGGCAGTTATGTTATCACAAAAAAGCATCACTGGCTTCTGAGGACTATAACCAAGGTCTTACAAAAGAATACGTAGCCATATAAGTTCTTGAGTAGCATGATGAAGAGCACGATATTCAGCTTCTCCACTAGACAGAGAAATCACATTCTATTTCTTGCTCTGCCAAGTTACTAGATTACCACCCACAAATGATATATATCCTGAAGTAGACTTTCTATTTAATTTAGATCCAGCAAAGTCAAAGTCGGTGTATGCCATAATGTCTAGGTTTCCATGCTTGGAGAACAGAATACCTTTGCCTAGAGAAGACTTTAAATAAGCCAAAATATGGTTTACAACACTCATATGTCGATCACTCAGATTATGCATGAATTAATTCATAGCACTAACTGTATACGAAATATTTGGTCTAGTGTAAGTCAAATAGATTAATTTTCCCACTAACTTTTAATACCTCACTTTATTCGTTGAAACTTAATCTGGATAGATAATTAAACCATGGTTAATCTCAATAGGAGTATTAAGGTGCGCAAGCTGAGTTACCAGTTTAGCAAGGAGGTCTAAAACATACTTCCGTTGGGAGAGGAAAATTCCCTGTTTGGATATGGATACTTCAATGCCAAGGGAGTATTTTAAAGCTCCTAAGTCCTTCATCTCAAACTCCTTCATTAAATAACAACAAAGATTTTCTATTTAGATATGTTATTACTTATAACAATCATATCTCAATATAAACAAGTAGCAATGTAATATCACCAACTTCTCTTTTATAGAACAGAGTGTGATCAGCCAAAAGACTGCTTGAAACCATATCCTTGCATTGAATGACTCAATTGGCCAAACCAAGCCCTCGGTGACTGTTTTAATCGATATAACACCTTCTTCAGTATGCATACCTTTGCTTTTTTGGGGTAAAACCAGGAGGAGGATCCATATACACCTCTTCCATCAAATCACCATGGAGAAAGGCATTTTTCACATCAAATTGGCATAATGGGTGGTCTAAGTTAGCTGTAAAAGATAAAATAACTCTAACAGTACTCATCTTAGCCACAAGAGTAAAGGTTTCTTGATAGTCAATCCCATACATCTGAGTGTAACCCTTGGCAACTAATCTAGCCTTGTATCTTTCAACTGTCCCATTTGACTTATACTTCATTGTAAACTCTCACTTGCATCTTACCATCTTTTTATCTCGAGGTAACTCAACCAATTCCCAAGTGGAATTCTTTAAAAGAGCTTTCATTTCCTATACCATAACAGACTTCCATTTGGGATCTTCAAGAGCTGCCCGAAAATGACTAAGAATAGACACAGAAGATAACTAAAGGGCAAAAACACGATGAGATTTAGACAAGCGATGATAGGAAATAAAGTCAGAAATAAGATAAACAACATTTTAAGATGATTTTGAAAATCTCAATCTATCTAGTTCTTTACGGTCACGAAAAGGATACCTTTGATTGCAGGATTGTCTAAACCTATAGGGTCAGAAGATAAGACATCATTTGAATTTGAAACTATAGGTGAAGAGTCAAATACCTCAGTGGGAATTTGTGCTGCATGATCAATCCCAGAATAATCTTCCGATAGCATGGTAGTGTCATTGAGAGGAGAATCAGACTTGAGAGTAGTATCACGTCTGGTATAGTATTTGTTAAACATCTAAGCTGACCTCTCATGTTTACTTGATTCAACTATTACAGGATTAGAATTAAAAGAAGTTAATGACTCCCCCTCACCTAAACTAGGAGGTGACCTCCCCCCCCCTTACTTATAATAGTAGAATCTCCCTTTTTCATGGAAATCCACACCTTCTTTTCATCAAACCATAGTTGGTCCTCTTCCTTACTACGAAGCTCCCCCGTAAAAGGGACAACAGAGACATCGCCAGAAAAATAGGAGACCTACTCACAAAATTGAACATTTATAGACACATAGTATTTACTTGTAAGAAGATGAAAACATTTATAACCCTTTTGAGAATTAGAGTAACCCAAAAACACACATTTGAGAGCACGAGGGTTAAGTTTATCTCGATGGAGTTGGTGTACATGATCAAAGCACATATAACCAAAAACCTTAAGGCAAATATTAAGAGCGAAGGAATGTGGTGGAAGCGAGACAACATCCTCAAAGGGGTTTGATAGTCAATGATATGAGCAGGCATTTGATTGATACGATAAATAGTAGTAATGACGACATCCGCCGAAAACGTTTAAAAACTTTCATAGTAAAGCATAAAGCCCGAGCCACCTCAAGGAGATGTTGATTTTTATGTTCTGTGACACCATTTTTTTGTGGGGTGTAAACACATGTGGTCTGATGAATGATACTATGTTGTCTAAAGAAGCCATCCAAAGGTTGATTTACAAACTCATGACCATCGTCAAAATGAAACACTTAAGCGGGGGTTTGAAACTGGGTAACAATCATATGATAGAATTGAGGAATGACATGAATAACATCACTTTTAGATTTTATCAAATATTTCCAACTTACCCTAGTACAATCATCAATAAAAGACACAAAATATCTATGTCTTGAAGTAGGAGTAGAAAAGGACCCCAAACATTAGTATGGACACAAGAAAAAGAAATAGGACTTTTATTGACACTGATTTTAAATGGAACACGATGATTTTTAGCATAAATGCATCATTCACATTTTAAACTAGAAATAGGGATATTTTTGAATAATTGAGGAAATAATCGCTTGAGGGTGACAAAAGAATAGTGTCCTAAGCGATAATGCCATAAAAGATTTTTTTTTCTTAGTCAAGTGTTGAATGCCTTACTTGGAATCCTTGTCTAGGCTCAGATTTCAATGCTCTCGAGTCCTCTCAATAGTAAAAACCTCCTCTCTTTCTCTACTAATTCCAATTGTCATTTTCGTGAGATTGTTCTGAAACACACAATGAGTAGAATAAAATGTTACAAAACAATTAAGATGTTTGGTAATTTGGCTAATGGAAAGAAGGTTATTAAAGAGATTAGGAGTAAGTAAAACTGATGACAAGGAAAAAGTGGGTGAAAGTGAGATAACTTCAGCCCCAGTAATAGGTATAGGAGTCCCATTAGCAACCTGAACAGATTAAACAGGTGGGGATCTAAGAGAAGTAATTAGAGCGAAGTTACTAGTCATATGATTAGTGGCTTCAGAATCGATAGCCCAGTAATTGCTAATAGAGGAAAGTAAAGCCGATTTAGAAGCACCATTCTAGAACACGTGGGTCATATGAGAAGAGGATACAAGCATTGGATCTATCTGATCTCGCTAAACTGGTGAATGTTGCCCAAAGAAATCACATACACCGACAAATACCAAGGATCTTGACACGTGGCACAAAGTTAACACCACACAAGACCAAAGGATGCTTGCTAACCACTGTGAGTAAGAAGCAGAACGTAAGGAGTGCAAAATATCCTGTGTGGCAGAGCAAGTGATGATGGCAATGGTGTTGTCGATGATGGTAGCGGCGGCGATGGTAGTGACAACGGCAAAGGCGACAAACAATCGAGATGGAGACGAAGGCGGCGACGGCGATGGCAACGTCCGTAGGTGGCGACGATGATAGCAACGGAAGGAGGCGGCAACGGCAGTGCCAACAAAAAGGATCATGTGATGCCAAGAAGGATTGAGAAATCAACTTGATCCGGGATATGCAACGCGTTCTTCCGGACACAAGGCAACGACGGCTCCGATACCATCTACAACAGATGATAAAGGCGTCGTCAAGGGGCGATGACACGAGTAGAGATCTAAGAAACCTTAGCGCAATGTTTGATTGAGCAGTGACAACGCTCTTGCTTAGGCGCAACAAACAATAGTGGCAAAAGGCGGCGGTGCAATGGTAGCAACAGACGACTAGATAAGAAAAAATGTCATCACGCAAGGGAAGAGCTGACGCTCTTGCAAGGGGTGACAGCAGCAGCTTCTTCTAATTAGGTAATTAGGGTTAGACTTTGATACCAAGTAGAAAATAAGAGAGAAAAATACAATCTTTCTTATTATTCATATCAAAATGAAGGATTACATACACATATAAATACAAAATTGTGATGACCTAACCTAAAAAATAAACCTATTTAGGAAACTTCCTAATTACAAAATTTATGACAATTAATTAATTGATTACAAGATATATGACAACTAATTGATTAAAGATTCTTTCCAATTGAAATTGAAATAATTATATTAAAAGATGATACCTAAGCTTGAGGGCATGTTAGAGATTGCCGCTGACGAAGATGAGAGTGCCTCCGGCGGGCACAGAGGGATGTCAATCAACGATGGTGATGGAGTGCTGCCACTGTTGGAAGGGGAGGGAAGTGAGCTTGGCGACGATGCTTTGGGGGCAAGCTTGATCTTCACAGGCAGTGGCGCTAAAATACATTGATATTGTGGATATCTGTAGCTTGTGCTGAAAGTGGAAGGCGAGAGAACGAGCTTCGAGAGGTTGTGTAATGACCCGTATTCTGGGATGTGAGGAGTTAGTCACGGTTTTGCCGTTTTGAGTGGAAATTATTGGGTTTTAGGGAGTTTTCTTTCCACACACTTTGGCTTAATCATCTTGTATGTTGATAAGCAAGCAAGAGGCAAAGTTTGAGCCCAATTGGGAGTGCACGTGAGAATGCATGTGAGAATGCTTTTCACGTGCGGTGAGATTTTTGCATGGGAGCCTTCCTGATGTTGTTCCAAGGCTTGTGGTGAAATTATAGAGCATTTGGAGGTGCCGTGAGAATGCACGTGAGAATGCTTTCTCACGTGCGGCCTCCATTACCTTTGTTTTGTTGTTCGATCCTCTTTTATTAAAGGACCATGGTGAAATTATGAGTGCTTTGTTCGTGTGGTTGCAAAAAGGTTGTAGTCATCATCAAAACTACATCGTTTTGATCTTTGGGATTCATTTAATCAAAACTACGTCATTTTGGGGTTTGAGTTATCTATATAAAGAGGTGAAGACTCCTTGTTTTAGGTTTATGGTTCTCTTCAACTGCCGCAACCGGCGAGAGAGAGAGAGAGAGAGAGAGAGAGAGAGCTAGAGAGAGGGAAGGGAGGGGAGCCGCTAGTTCTGCCAGGAGCGTCTTGCGTGGGGAGGACGGCGTCTAGTGCGGGAGTAAGGAGGATCCGCTTTAAGGTAGGGGTTTGTCTCCTTGTACCTTATCCGGGGTTAGACCCCATGGTGAATGAACTATTGGGTATTGTTATTGTTGTTATATTATTTATATGTAAATTCATATAGGTGTGACCTCCTATATGAATGTTGGCCTTCAATGGCGTTTTGGTGTGATTCGACGTTGGGTGGTCGGTGCATGTTAAATGTTCGATAAAATGCCTGTGTGAATATACCCGTGTGAATATGCCTAGTACGTGTTTGGTAATGTGCCTGTATGGTTGGATTTGTGAGTTTGTAAAGATGTGCATACTAAACGTTTGGTTTTATGCCTGAGTGGCCGGGTTTGTGCATTGGTGAATGTGTGCCTACTAAGTGTTTGGTTTTATGCCTGAGTGGCTATGTGTACTATATTTTGTGTAACTCGGTGGTTGTGGAAGCTCGGGACTGTTTGTGAAACCCGGTGGTTGTGGAAGCCCTGGGAATTCATGTCTAGCCTTTGTGTGTTGTGGAAATGACCGTATTTCCTGATATGGCTTGTTAATATATCTGTTGAAATAATTGTATCACGACACTGCACTTGTACACATGGCATGTAGATGCTAGGAGCATGGGATGGGTTGGGGAGACATGATCCCTACTTGAGCCGTTGTTGCTCACCCCTCCTACTATGTTTAGTTTTTCTACAGGGACCTACAGGCGTTAGGCGGGAACACCCAAGTGGAAGGCGGTTCTGTTTTGTGGCTTTGCTTATTGTTATTTGAGTTTTGTTATTTTTGTGTGAGCTTTGTAACCCCGGTGGGGAGATATTGAAATGAGGAGTTTGATGTAATAAAAGCATGTTTGGACACGTTTGTAATATTTGAACTTAAAAAATATTTGATTTTGTCTCTCGAATATAAAATGTGAAGTGTATGGTATCCTGTGTGGGCATGTTGTATTCTATCCCCTTTATCCAAACTCGGGTAAAGGGAAGGTCACGTTCCGGTCTCCTCGGGTTGGAAGTCCGGGCGTGACAGGTCGAGTCACTAAGAGAGACGAGTCGAGAGTGAAAGAGATTGAGAGAGATGAGTTGAGATAATTGGAGATGAGAGTCGCAAATAGGGATATAAAACGAACTAGTTCGGTTCGTCATGAGAGCAGCCTAAATAGGCTAAAATTATCTAGTTCGCATGCGTTTGTCACGACCAAAAATTTATTTATTTATTTAAAATAAATATTATAAGTTAATTTTTATTAAATGTTTTTAAAATTTTTAATTTTAAATTATTTTAAAATATTTATATTTTTAAACTTTAATTTTAAAATTAATAGATTTAAGTTATAGGTACTAATATATTAAGTAAATTAGACAATAATTTTTTTTAAAAAAGCAATCCACAGGTTGATCCATATTCAGACGAACTTAGTTCATACGAATTGGGCCTAAACAAATCAATCCATTTAGACACATGATTAAAATGAATTAAAAAATTTTGGATTTGCCCCGATACGCATAATCCACACCGGACCAACCCGCGAACCATTCGTTCAACGTACACCCCTAGTCGCAGACACCACGGGGAAGGAAATTAGGGGTGTAAAACGGGCTCAAGCCCGTAGGCTTGCGGGCTTGGAGCGAGCCAGGGCGATTAAGGCTCGATCTGTTTAAAACATGGGCCTATACGGGCTGGCCCGTTTAGGCTTAGCCTTTGTGCGGATTGTGAGTCGGCTCGCGAGCTTTTTTTTTTTATATATTTTTTATACCTAAATACATTAAAATTTAATGCACATATTATATTATATAACCGATAACTGCGTAATTTGTCATTAAATTTGCATGTAATTTATGGGCGTTAATTGAATATTTTATTGAATTAATACATTTTTATAATAGTTTTCCTCAATTTCAATTATTTACTGTTTTATTCACTTTTATAGATTTAATATTAATTTTGGTGGTTTTTAATGTTAAATTGATTATTCCAATTTTAATATTAATTCTCTGGGCTTAATTGATTATTTTAATTTTAATCTTAGTAGAATTTTTCTATATATATTTTGCTTAATTAAATTATACTTATTATTAGTAGTAGTATTATTATTTGTTTTTGCATGTTTTGTAGGTTGTATTTGAAGAAAAATTGGAAAGCATGTGGGCCATGAAGAAATCAAAAGAAGGGAAATTAATTGGGAGGTCACGTAATGTAAAAATTGGAAGGAGAGATATGTGGGCCCACAAGCATTTAATGGCAAGATAATTTCTTATTTTAAGCTGCCATGAATCAAAGCATAAACGTGGTGGGGTTGGTTACGTGAATTTTCATGTGGATGGAGAAGAAAAAGGAAAGAAGTGATGGATTTAATGAATGGCGTGGAGAGACCCATGGACACAGCCTATTTATTCACGCTTCTGTCACGTATCAGCATATAGACGAACCAGGCAACCTATTCACGCCGACGCCTGCGCCAAAGACCCCATCGCCAATGACGCCACGATCCATTCACGCCCAGCCTTTGCGCAGCAGGTTTTGCGGAGCGATATAGCAGACCGGAGAGAGATAGCGTAGCAGGCATTGAAGATTTAGATCGAGTTCAAGACCGAATTTTTAATTGTTTGCAGCCTATTTTTCTTAATTCCGTTCTAATTCGTTGTTCTAATTTTTCCAAACAGATTTGTGATTTTCTAACCCATGGAGGGGTAAGTATTTTGTAATCGGTTTAGCACAACACTTTGGATGCTTGTTTTGAATCCATGTTTTAATATTTAATTCGGTATTTTATGTGCTATGATTTAATTCTCTCTCTTTGATTTGTTAATTTAATATCTCGGTTGAGTATTGATTTAGCAATTTATTGTGTGTTATTATTCTATCTGAGTGGGAAGATTTGTTTCGTAGGGAACGGCAGTCTTTCGAGAATTGATTCATAATTATTCGATTAGAATAAATTCATAATTTGATTGTATTCATGGTTTTGATGCATTTGAATTATGGGGCCATAATTTATCTAATTAATCTTTTGGGATAGTGATAAATAGCATTCAAGTGTGAAGTTAAACCGGTTACATATTTAATTAGTTTTCATTCAATCAAAAATCCCCCAATTTTCCATTTATTCTTTTTCATTAGTTTTTGTTTAACAAGTAATTAAATAAGTTGAATTGAATTTTATAAGTCCTCCGGTAGAGAACGATCTAGGTTAAGCCACTAGCTATACTTAGTTTAAATTTTATTTGGAGTGCGTGTGCGACAAACGCCCTTTTCAAATTGGCGCCGTGCTTGGGAGGCATTAAATTTGATTCAATTTATTTTCTTGCTTGTTTTATTATTTGTTTTGATTTTTATTTATTTATTATTTTGTTTGGACTTACCTGGTATTTTCTTGTCTTTGTTTTTTGCAGGTTTCCTTTTTATTTTATTTATTTATTTTATTTAAAAAAAAAACCAAAAAAAAAAAGTTTCCATTTTTCTACAGTTTCCTTTTTTGCAGGTTTTCTTTTCTAACAAGTTTCCTGTTTTGTTTTATTTCTTTTTTTTTTCATAGTTTTATTTTTTGCAGGTTTTTCTTTTTCTTTTATTTTATTTTCTCTTCTCTTCCTCTTAATTTCTTTTTTGCAGTTTTATGACACGATCCACTTCAGGGGAACTACTAGATTTGGATCCAGAGGTTGAGCGAAACTTGAGGACTCGTCTTCGACACACTCAAGTCAAGGAAGAAAGCCCCTCACCAACAATGGCAGGGCCAAACGGAGAGTACAATAGCACCATCCGAGAGTTGGCGGCACCGGACATCAACTATCAACCGACGTGTATTGCCTACCCAGCATTGGAGACTGACTTCGAGCTCAGATCTGGTCTTATACATCTTCTTCCCAAGTTCCATGGGCTATCTGGAGAAGACCCACACAAGCATCTTAAAGAGTTCAATGTTGTCTGTTCAACCATGAAGCCCCGCAATGTCCCAGAAGATCAGATCAAGTTGAGAGCTTTCCCATTCTCACTTGATGGAGCTGTAAAAGACTGGTTGTATTACTTGCAACCGGAAGATGTCACATGTTGGAACGAGTTGAAGAAATTGTTCTTGAATCGATTCTTCCCAGGATCGAGGACCACGACGATCCGGAAGGAGATCTCAGCATCAAACGGGGACATAGCGAGACGATGTACGAGTATTGGGAGCGCTTCAAGAAGTTGGTTGCTAGTTGTCCACATCACCAAATTAGCGACCAACTCCTCATCCAGTACTTCTACGAGGGTCTTACATCTATGGAGAGGAGCATGGTGGATGCAGCTGCAGGAGGAGCCCTCGTTGATAAAACACCAGTGGATGCAAGAGCTCTCATTGACAAGATGGCACAGAATACGCAGCAATTTGGAGATCGAGCGTTGCCTACACAACGAGGAGTCCACCATGTGAGCCCCAACACACAGCCCTAGTCTTGAGGCGCACAAGCTTGATGAGATCTCTACCGTGATAAGGCGGATGGCCTTAGCCTTACCGGCCCTCGCTAGTCCCGCAAAAGTTTGTGGAATCGCACCGCCACCGATCACCCTACCGATGCATGTCCACAACTCCCAGGAAACAGAAGAGTGCAATGGCATCTTTCCAGGTCGCCCATATGAGCAGCAGCAGCAGCGTCCCCCTCAGCAGAAATATGATCCATTCTCACAGACATATAATCCAGGGTGGAGAGATCATCCCAATCTTCGCTATGGGACAGGGCAACCTCAGAGGCCTCCATATCCTCAGAATTTTCAGAAGAGGCCTGAGGGGCCAACATCGAATGGTCAACAGCAAGCCTATCCTCAACAAAAGGCGAACTCGATAACTTTAATCTCCTTCACAGATTGTGCTCAACCAACAAAATGAGTTGAAGGAACTCAAGATGCAAATAAGTCGGATGGCCACCGCTCGTACATGAGATCACTAGTCATCGCCAGAACACACTTCCCTCTCAGACTACTCCCAATCCTAAGGGGAATGTCAGTTCTATCACTTTGAGGAGTGGCAAGCAAACTGGAGATCCACAGGTTCCATCTACTCCACCAGGATTTGCACCACTAACCAAGGGGCCACCCCCTACCTCAACCACTGAGGAACCAGAGATCAAGGAAAAAGAGCTGAAGAAGGAGAAGGAGACCACCTCTCGACCTCTTCCATTCCCATATAAGGCTATTCAAAACAAGAAGATGACAGATGAGGCAATTCGGCAGGAGGTTTGGATATATTTAAAAGGGTGGAGATCAACATTCCACTCTTGGAGGCCATCAAGCAAATTCCTCGATTTGCTAAATTCTTGAAGGAACTATGTATCAATAGAAGAAGAAGCCTAAAAGGGAGTTGAAAGGGTCAACCTTGGGAGAATAGTCTCAGGACTCATCACACATTCTCCTCCCATGCCTCCGAAGTGTGAAGACCCTGGCACCTTCACTATTCCATGTACCATTGGGACACTTCACTTTTTCGATGCTTTGTGTGACTTGGGCGCCTCTATCAATGTCATGCCATATTCTGTCTACTCCTCTCTTCACATTGGGGAGCTTAAGCCAACACGGGTGGTAGTCCAATTGGCTAATAGATCCACAGATTGGACCAATAGGCGTTCTTGAGGATGTTCTAGTTAGAGTGAGAGATGCCATCTTTCCCGCTGATTTCTATGTTCTCAACATGGAGGAGGACTTGGCGAACTCACATGCCCCTATCATTCTTGGCAGGCCATTCCTCAAAACCGCCAAGACCATCATTGATGTTTATCAAGGTACGCTTTCTATGGAGTTTGGTGATGAAATTATTAAATTTAATATTTTAGACTCCATGAAGCATCCCTCGAGCATAGTGTCTTATTCCTCTCACACACTGAACCACCATATGAGATTGATTATGACCTTGATTTCGGTGATGTGAATGATTTTGATGATGAGGTGGATAATGTTAATGGATTGAATGCTTTGTTTTACGATGATGTTGCACATGTTCACTCTATTTCTTCTTGTGCACAAATTTCTACACCTAGCATGCTTCCTTCCATACAACACCCACCTACACTTGAGTTGAAACCTTTGCCTAATAATTTGAAATATGCATATTTGATGAATGGAGATAGATTGCCTGTTATCATTGCTAGTAATCTCCTACCGGACCAAGAGACCAAACTGCGGCTCTCTTGAGGGACAATATTAAGGCAATAGGTTGGACATTAGCTGATATTCCTGGACTTAGCCCATCCACTTGCATGCATAGGATTTTCTTAGAAGATGGTGCTAAACCGGTGAGGCAGCCCCAAAGGAGGCTAAACCCCACTTTGCTAGAAGTTGTTAAGAAAGAGGTAGAAAAATTATTTGCACTGGCATTATTTATCCTATCTCGATTCTCGGTGGGTTAGTCCTGTCCAAGTGGTACCCAAAAAGACCGGGTTCACTTGTGGTGAAAAATGAGAGGGAGGAATTGGTTCCTATGCGAGTCCAGAATAGCTGGCGAGTATGCATTGATTATAGGAGACTTAATGGTGTCACTCGCAAAGACCACTTCCCACTCCCCTTCATTGACCAAATGTTAGAGAGACTGGCAGGTAGGACACATTATTGCTTCTTGGATGGTTTTTCTGGCTATTTTCAGGTTCCCATTGCTCCAGAGGACCAAGAGAAGACTACATTCACTTGCCCATTTGGTACTTTTGCCTATAGAAGGATGCCATTCGGTCTTTGTAATGCTCCTGGTACCTTCCAAAGATGCATGATGAGTATATTTTCTGATTTTCTTGAGAATTGCATGGAAGTATTTATGGATGATTTTACTGTTTATGGCTCCTCATTTGATGAATGTCTCTCTAGCCTAGGTAATGTTTTGCGTCGTTGCATTGATAAAAACCTTGTGCTTAATTTTGAAAAATGTCATTTTATGGTTGAAAAAGGCATAGTTCTAGGACATGTAATTTCCAAGCATGGTATAGAGGTAGATAAATCCAAAATTGATCTTATTACATCTTTACCTTATCCTACTTGTGTTCGAGATGTTCGTTCTTTTCTAGGACATGCAGGTTTTTACAGGCGCTTCATCAGGGACTTCAGCAAGATCGCACACCCATTGTCGCAATTGTTGCAGAAAGAGAAATCTTTTATTTTTGATGACTCTTGCAGGTTAGCTTTTGATGACTTGAAGAAGTAGTTGACCACCCCACCGATCATTCAACCACCAAAGTGGGACCATCCATTTGAGCTTATGTGTGATGCTTCCAATTTTCTTGTGGGAGCCTGTTCTTTCCAGAGAGTGGATGGAGTTCCACATGTCGTTGCCTATGCCTCGAGGACCTTAGATGCGGCTCGGTGCCATTACACCACTACCGAGAAGGAGTTCCTTGCAATCATCTTTGCCTTAGACAAATTTCGTTCCTATCTCTTGGGATCGAAAGTTGTTGTCTTTTCTGATCATGCGGCCCTGAGGTACCTATTGAAGAAGCCAGGATGCCAAGCCACGACTTATTCGATGGATTTTGCTTCTTCAAGAGTTCGACATAGAGATCGAGACAAGAAGGGGTCCGAAAATCTAGTTGCCGATCACATGAGCCGACTTCCCCACCTTTCGGAGGACATCACTTCCTTGGGGTTGCGAGACACCTTTCCGGATGAGCACCTATATGCGGTCTCTTCTACCCTCCCATGGTATCTTGATTTGGTGAACTACTTGGTAGCTTCTAAAATTCCTGATCATTATAGGAAGCACCAAGTAAGCGAAGTTAAAGAGTGAAGCGAGGCACTATTTTTGGGACGATCCCTATCTTTGGCGGATTGGCAGTGATCAGATTATTCGACGATGTGTCCCCAGCCATGAGATCCCATCTATTTTGAAATTCTGCCATACACTTGCTTGTGGAGGACACTTTGGTTCACAGCGCACAGCTAGGAAGGTATTGGACTCGGTATGTATTGGCCCACTTTGTTTCATGATGCTTATGAGTTTTGTAAAGCATGTGATCGTTGCCAACATCCTGGTAATATATCTAGGAAGCATGAGATGCCCCAATGACCTATGATATTTTGTGAACTTTTTGATGTTTGGGGTATTGATTTCATGGGTCCTTTTCCTAGTTCTTTTGGTTATTTGTATATTTTGGTTCTTGTGGATTATGTGAGTAAGTGGGTGGAGGCGAAAGCCACGAGGATCGACGATTCAAAAGTTGTTGTGGATTTTGTGAAAACTAACATCTTTTGTAGGTTTGGCATTCCTAAAGCTATCATTAGCGATCAAGGGACTCACTTTTGCAACAGGCACTTTCGAGCCCTACTTGGGAAGTATGGGGTGACACACAAGACATCGACACCATACCATCCCCGGCAACGGCGCCAATTTGAAAAGGGCGTTTGTGCACACGCACTCCAAATAAAATTTAAACTAAGTATAGCTAGTGGCTTAACCTAGATCGTTCTCTATCGGAGGACTTATAAAATTCAATTCAACTTATTTAATTACTTGTTAAACAAAAACTAATCAAAAATCCCCCAATTTTCCATTTATTCTTTTTCATTAGTTTTTGTTTAACAAGTAATTAAATAAGTTGAATTGAATTTTATAAGTCCTCCTGGTAGAGAACGATCTAGGTTAAGCCACTAGCTATACTTAGTTTAAATTTTATTTGGAGTGCGTGTGCGACAAACGCCCTTTTCAATAACTTTAATTAATTAGATTTCATATATGAATAATTATAAAATAAAATTAAAATAATATTGATTATATTTAATTATATTAATTAATTTTAATTTTTTTTAAATAAAATAATAAAACAAAAATAAATAAATAAAATACGGGCATTTGTTCCCACAAATCCCTACAGATCGGATGCAGTTACCCCACGTCAGCACGAAACCACCGAAATTTTTGACAGACGATCCGAACTCAGGATTTGGAAGTTCATCAACGGTTTCAACTACTTTATCAAGCGCGACTTTGTCAAACCTTGCTTTGCAGATAACATAAAACGAAATAAAAAAAAAATTAGTCCCATGCCTCCATCACAAAATGTATGGAACTCTGAAACAAAAATTATCGACCAGAAGGAAAAACCCACTCTTCAACTGCACCATATCGCCCCTACTGCAAACATCTTCTACAATGGGATCCACCATGAGGGGGAATAACCTTAAAATAATGTTTGCAAAACATAGTTTATATAACTGTCGAGGCGTGTTAAAGTCCAAACATGTTCAACGTAAAAAACATTAAAAATATATTCATACAAAAACATGTTCTACATCCGTACAACGTAGGAGTTCAACGTAACAGAGACCTCAACCAACGTTACTCGTAGTTCTCCCTCGAATCTCGGATGAACCACGAATTGCTTCCGACCCTATTTTCGGAACCGAAGCAGTTATTTTTGCCGTTTCAGTTCAACGGTTGACGCGAACTGAAAAATATGTCAACTGCCCCTTGCATTCACATCCGTCGTATACGCGCCGTCCTTATAAAGCTTCACCATTATTCTTGTTAATTCTTCAGAGCTTACGAATATTGTTTCAAATTCCCAAATCGGGAAAAACTTGAATCTCTCTTTGCCTTCTCCACACTCCAACTGCAAATTCTCTCTTCATTTACGTGTACCAGGAGAAAGAGATCATTAATATTGGATTATTCCCTAACCATCTTTTGAGTCTTGGCATTTCTTTTCCCTGCAAAACTAGCTACAACTATATATGTTGTACAATGTGACTCGTTTTGAAAGTCTTTAGCGTGCATATGATTAAGTAATTGCCTTTTCGATGAGAACCGCCGTGACATGCGCCACGTGCACGTATCGTGTTGCGCAAGACATCTACTATTCTTTGGGATTCTTCTTATATTTACTTTCCTTATCGTATTAGAAGTCTTTCCTTTTTATTACTTTCCTTTATTTAATTAGGGTATTTTGGTATTTTACTTTAGTTTCCTAATTGTATTAGGTTTCCAATTCCTAGTTACTGGTTTGCCTATAAATAGGCCTTGCATTCAGATGTAATAAATCATTCAAGAGTGTTTTTACCAATAATAAACTCTCATATTAGAGGTTTATTCTTATTTCGGCTTTTCCAGTTTAATACTTGAATCGCTTGGGCTAGGGTTTGGGTAAATTCTGTTATCCATCTCTAGATTGTTGTTGGATCCTAATTAAGGTCCTCAACACTTTCATTCTCACTACATATATGTATACATATATATACGTGCACACACATATATATTGGTGTACCAGTACTTAAATTAAGAACACTAGTCTGCAACTAATATACAAGTACAAAAAACTATAAAAAAAATGTGGGCATTTTCGAAGATACCGAGGTGCGAAGGTAGGGTGCGAACCCGGTGGCGGTGGGGAGAATAATTATCGCGAGGGAGATTAATCCACTACCCACCAATCCCAGGTGGCGTGGAAGAAGCCCGACAAGGGGTGGACCAAGTTAAACTTCGACGGCTCGTGCCGGGTCAAGGCCGGGGAAGCGCCTGGGCGAGCAAGCATCGGAGGGGTGTTCGGAACCACGAGGCGAGCTTCCTGGCCGGGGTACGCCGAGCCCATCGGAAAGTCCAGCGAGCGTGGCGGTGGAGGTGGCGGCGCTCCGGAAAGGGTCGGAGCCGGCGGTGGAGAACCAGTGGAGGAACATATGGATCGAAGGGGACAACAAAACGTCGGTGGAGATGGTCGTGCGGCGGAGGGCGGTGATCGGGTGCGCTCGGTTCCAGGGAACACCTCCGCCGCATAATGCTGATCCTACCGGAACCGGCAATGTCTGGCGATGCATATTTTCGGGGAGGGGAATCGGACGGCGAGATAGGTTTGCGCAAATGGGACATGCCCTCAAGTGGCCTCAGGTTTGGCGCCATGTTCCTCCCAATGAAGTCTTGCGCTTTGTGCATGATGATGCTTGAGGGAAGGTTTTCTTACGCCGTAGGTGATCGATCATGTGTTCATTAATTATTTAATTTGTATGTGGCTAACAAGCAAGTCCGGTTCATATTTATAATCTTTTGTCATATAATCACCGGAAGTCTAGGAGTATTTATTGTGCTCGAATACATTACACGGGTAGTACTTGTTGATTTTCCCATTATCATTTTATTATTCCACCTTATTATTATCCCATTATCGTGACGAAGATAGACCCACCTGGTATCCTCCGCGCGGCAAGAAGCAACACACGATCGCGGAGAATCGTCTCCATGAGAAAGGGTGGTGACCCATAGGACCATCCTCCCATACCCCTATTCGCCCAAAGCAACCCAAGCAACACTGGTTGCTTCTTTTTTATTTATTTAGTTATTTACTTACTTTTCCTATAACAAAAAAAAAAGGGAAACATCTCTTCACGAGTTAAATAACTGGAAGGTCAGTACGAAAGTCTAGCACTTTCGTTGCAGAGGGCATGCATAAGTCGTCCGGTTTTATTATATGGCCTGATATATATATATATATATATATATACAATATAATATAATTGTTTTATGTATACATGTTTCGATACACTAAAGTGAGAATTTACCAAGAAATATAAATCAAACTGGATTTAATTTAGTAGAAAAATAATATGTTAATTGATACCATTCCAACGGTAGGTCAAACAAAAAATTATGATATTATTAGTTTAATAATATAAATATTGTTTGGGGTTGACATTGTTAATTTAGTAATATAGATATTATCTGGACTTGATATTGTAGTTTAATACAAATCTTGTTGGGCTTGATATTATCAAAATTGTTATTATTAAATTGACATTGGAAATATTATTGGTAGCATAATATTATTAATCCGATATTAAAAATATTAATTGTGGCTTGACATTATCAATTTGATTATTTACATATAATTTATGGTACGTTATTACTGGTTTAGTGATTTAAATGTTTTGTTAAGTTGTTGTATTGAATATTAATTATTGAGAAATTTTGTTTTGTTGATTCTATGCGTGGAATTAGTGGTGGAGTTGTTTGGGTTAGCTGCAGGTCCCATATAGGGCTGGTAAGAGGCCGCAGGTCCCCTATGTGGCAGGTTAACCCAGGTCCCATATGTGGCGGGTTGTCGTTGGGATACCGAGGGTCCCACATATGGCGGTTTAGTAGTAATTTGAAATTCCTGGGTACGGTGACGGGAATTTCATAGATGATTGTTTTACCGATGAGCCTTAAATGATGTGAAATGAGTTGTAATGGTTTATTTGTGATTGGTTGATATTTATTTGAGTTGGAGTGACACTACACCTGGCACATGCATTCACCGATCATACGGTCCTAGGAATGTGAACCAAAGGATAGTGGAGTCGGGGAATTACCTACCGGGCACTTGTGCTCACCCTACTTTATTTTTATTTTCCTACAGGTTATAGGGATTAGCTGTTGGAGCCACAACGGAGCTAGGCGGGACCTCTTAATGTAGGATTCTCCTTTATGAATTTAACTATTTATTGGTTTGATTATTTGGTCATTTCCTTTCCGGACTTAGGTCCGTGATAATTGTACAAACTTGAATAGCTGGACTTTAGTAATATTGTTTGCAGACATTACTTAATGACTTGTATGTTGCATTGGATTATTTGTAAGTACAATGCTACCCCGCCGTAGTGTTGTACAAGGATGGAATCGATCACCAACCCCTCGACCCCTGGAGGGGGGGGGGGGCGTGGGGAAGTCGCGAGCGTACCTAGTCCTGTGGGTTTCAGGGTTTAGGGGCGTGACAAGTTGGTATCGAGCATGGTTTAGTGGACCTAGGTTAGTGAGGGGTGGTTGATAGACACTTAGTAGCGTGGAAGACTATAGGGAGGGCGCCCGATCAACGCAGTCCTTATATGTGTTCGGGTTGACTAAGGGTCCGTCGGATCATCTTAGGAAGCATTTGGGTTGGGTGCATACATGTTGCGTGGATTGTGTGCATATCTAGGCACTAGAAATCATCCGCCAATCTTTGCTTTAATGATGTGCTTGTATTGATTATATAATTGACTATCAGTGATTTGTGTTTCTTTGGTGATTGATTGTGCTTAATTGAAAATGCTATTATGCTAGTTCAAACCTAGGAAGTTTAAGTGATTAATCACGAAATTTGGTAAATAGAATAAGGGATTTAGGAACCTCATTATTGTGTGGTGGACTTGGTTCTTCCTTTTGGTTGGTTGACTAGTGCACGGTAGTTAATAGATATTGTTGATATGTGTTGGTGCAGAATGGCACCCAAGACTAGGGCTCAAGGTCCAGCAGAGGAGCTATCCATTCAGTCTGAATCACAGGGAGAGCAGAGTTCTCCAAGCACTGTCTTGGGTTCGGATATTCTTTGCTCGGATTGGGGCTCAAATTTTGAGCCAAATCCAGGGTGCCATGCGGGTACCATGAGGGAAGTGGCCAGAGAAGTGATGCGGGAGGAACCGAGGAGGCAACAGCGGCCTCATCGGGAGAGAGACAGGGAGGTTCTAGAGGAGAGCCGCCCACAGGTCACGGCATTCGCCGGCGCGTACCGATCGACTGGGTGAGTCGGTTCCTAAAGCGAGAAACCGACGAAGTTTGAGGCAAATACGAGACCCGATGAGGCCGAGGAATGGGTCAAATGGACAGAGGACATCTTCGAGCCGATCCAGGTGCCCGATGAGGCTAAGGTCCGCTTAGCCACACATTTCCTAGTAGGTGGGGCCCGTAGGTGGTGGGACGCCGTGAAGCATGTTCACGAAAGCCCGATGGTATGGGAGGACTTCGTGGAGCTCTTTACACTGAGTATTTCCCTCACTCTGTGCGGAAGACGAGGCGACGGGAGTACTATACACTCTGGAGCAGGCGATCGGATTGTGACAGAGTATGTCACCGGCTTTCACGAGCTAGGGAGATTTGCTCCGAGTCATGGAGGGTTGAGGCCAATAAGACCCAGGATTTCATAGATGGGCCGAGACCATCACTCGGGAGGGGATTGAACATGATGGAGTTGACCACGTATAGTGACGCGGTTAACAAGGCACTTATTGGAGAGCGGGACTTAAACCAGATCGGGACTCGAAACCGGGGAGCTCATCGGGGCCTAGTCAGGAAGAGGCCAAGAGAGGAGCAGACGAGGACAGGGGGACAAGAGGCCGGCCAGATTCTCACAAACGGGGAACTCGGGCGGCAGTTACCTTACGGTTTTCAGGGACGTGTCGATCCTGTGGACTTCGAGGACACAAGGAGGCGGATTGTAGGCGGAAGAGTAACAACCCACTCAAGTGTTTTCGATGTGGGGGACGGGACACAGGATAGGAGAGTGTCCTTCTGCCAGGCTCGGCTAGTGTTGCGGGGCCACATCGGCCTCGTGACCAGGGCCAAGAGGAGTGGAGCTCCATATCGAGACCCGGCTCGATCAGGGCAGTCATCCGGGACGACTGCTACACGGCGGCCTCGGCGGGAAGTCCAGGCTCGAAGGGACAGAATGATCGAGCTACGGCGAGTCAGGCTAGTGGCGGTGTTCAGAAGGGGAGGAACTACGCCATCAGCGACAGGGAGGCGGAAGTTCCACCGGTTGACGAGGCGAGTCAGGGGCCAGTGCGGTGAGAGGTACGATTTTGGTTTCACGCACTATTTGTCTTGTTCGATTGATACTGTGCTACGCACTCGTTCATTGCGCACTCACTTGTAGAGGGATTGGAGTTGGATTATACTACGATTGATCAGCCCCTTGTGGTTGATACACCCGTGGGGGCCTAGTGGTGATCAATAGGGTCCGTTCGGGATGTGAGGTTACTCTCGGAGGTGTTGACCTCCAGTGTAACCTATTTGTGATGCACTTTGATACTTTCGATGTGATACTGGGTATGGACTGGTTGACCCGTGTAGAGGCGGTGATTGAGTGTTATAGGCGACGAGTGACCTTCCTCACGCTGAGGGAACTCGAGGCACCTTCGTGGGTGAGTGGTCTGTTGATGCGTGCAAATTGGGGCCTTTGAAGCAAGGATGGGGTGATGTAACCCATCGGTTAGCCGATCCGACTCTAGTTGATTCCCAGCCAGGAGGGTAAGGTGGTGTTACCCAAGGTAGTGGATCGGTTTCCCGACGTGTTTCCCGAGGACTTGGTTAATTTACCACCAGAGAGAGAGGTGGATTTCTCGATAGAGTTCTTTCCCAGGACAGCACCTATCAGTTGGCGGCTCCAGGATGGCACCGGTTGAGCTTCGAGAGCTCAAGAAGCGAGTTGACGATCTTTTGGCGCGTGGTTTTATTAGACGGAGTAGTTCACCTTGGAGTGCTCCGGTGATATTCGCAAAAAGGCGGATGGTTCTCTTCGGTTGTGTATTGACTATCGGCGGTTGAACCGGTGTGACAAAAAGCAGATACCCCTACCGAGGATCGATGATTTGTTTGACCGGTTCAGGGGTGCTGTTGGTTTTCCAAGATCGACTTGAGGTCCGGATACCATCGCCTACGTGTGCGGGAGTCGGATATCCCGAAGACAACCTTGATTGCGGATATGGCCATTATGAGTGGCTAGTGATGCCCTTCGGGCTCACAAATGCCCAGCTGTATTTATGGGGTTGATGAACCGAGATCTTCACGCCTTATCTTGATCGGTTCGTGGTGGTCTTTATAGATGATATCCTGATTTATTCCCGGACGGAGATCGAACATGAGGAGCACTTACATTTGGTATTGCGAGACATTGAGGGACCATAGTCTATACGCAAAATTTACGAAGTGTGACTTTTGGCTGCGAGAGGGTGAAGTTCTTAGGGCATGTGGTATCATCGGAGGGTATCACGGTAGATCCTGGCAAGATTGAGGCCGTAATGTCATGGAAGCGCCCAACGAACGTTTTTGAGATCCGGAGTTTTCTGGGGTTGGCCGGTTATTATAGGAGGTTCGTTAAGGACTTCTCCCGGTTTAGCGGCACCGATGACTAGTTTAACCCGAAAGGGGGTACGATTTGTCTGGTCGGATGCTTGTGAGAATGCATTCGATCAGTTGAAGGCCGTTTGACTTCGGCACCTATCCTTGTCCTGCCACAGGAGGGTGTACCCTATGAGGTCTCTTGTGATGCCTCTAATGTTGGTTTGGGTTGTGTACTCATGCAGGAAGGACGGGTAATTGCTTATGGTTCCCGTCGGTTGAGGACCCATGAGAAGAACTACCCGACGCACGATTTAGAGCTGGCTGCGGTAATCTTTGCATTGAAGAGTTGGCGACTTATCTCCTTGGGGAGAAGTTTGTGGTATATCCTTGACCACAAGAGTTTGCGATACATATTTTCTCAGCGGGATTTGAATCTCCGACGAGACGTTGGGTGGAATATATGCGGCGGTTCCAGTTTGATCTTCAAGATACACTGGGAAGGGGAATGTAGTAGCCGATGCCTTGAGCCGGAAGAGCCAGGCCACGGTGGCTCTGTCTTTGTCAAGGAATGGGAGATGATGGGGCAACTTGCTTCTCCGAGGTTGCGGCCAATACGGGGAGCGATACAGGGTATCTTGAGTGTGGTTATAGCGATGCCTGAGTTGCGGCGTCAGGTTATTGAAGGTCGGTTGGGGGATCTTGAGTGTGAGGTCCTCCCTGGGATCGATTCAGCCGCCGTACTTCCCACAGTTGGACGAAGATTCGATCATGTTTTGCGCTATCGAGGTCGATTGTTTGTTCCATCTTCTCTTCGGGAAACGGTTCTACGGGAATTCCATCACTCTCGTTTGGCTGTTCACCCTGGAGGAACGAAGATGTACCATCGTTGTACGACAACGATTCTGGTGGTTGGGCCTTAAGAAAGCCATTGCGGAGTTTGTTCGACGGTGTTTGACGTGCCAGCAGGTAAAGGCCGAGCATTTGCGGTCTGCTGGTGAGTTGCGATCGTTACCGTGCCGGAATGGAAGTGGGATCATGTGACTATGGACTTCGTCACGGGGCTTCCTCGTTCCAGAGGTCATGATGCTATTTGGGTTGTTGTAGATCGTTTGACGAAATCTGCCCACTTTATTCCGATTCGTGAGACCGATCCGATCCGGACTTTGGGACAACGATATGTCGACGTGGTGGTCCGATTGCATGGTGTGCCGTTATCGATCGTCTCCGATAGGGATGCCCGGTTCACTTCGCGATTCTGGCAGCGATTACGGCGTGCATTGGGCACCCGAGTGAACTTGAGTACGGCTTACCACCCTCGGACAGATGGCCGGTCCGAACGCACTATTCGGATCCTCGAGGATATGCTCCGTGCTTGTGTATTGGATTTTGGTGGTAGTTGGGAGGCTCACCTTCCCTTGGTAGAGTTTTCCTACAATAACATTATCCGGCTACGATAGGGATGGCGCCATATGAGGCATTATATGGGCGACCTTGTCGCTCCCCTTTGTGTTGGGCCCCGGCGGGGAGGCGATTGTTTTAGGTCCCGATATGGTTCAGGAGACTAACGAGTTGGTTCAACTAATCCGACGGCGGATGTTGACGGCCCAAAGTCGGACAAATCATATGCGACGAGCGGCGGCGACCGCTCGGTTCGTTGTAGGGGATCGCGTTTTCTTGCGAGTCTCGCCACGACGGGGACACGGACGGTTTGGGCGAGGTTCCAAACTCTCCCCTCGATTTGTGGGTCCTTTTCCTATTGTTCTTGTTGTGGGACCGGTTGCCTATCGATTAGAGTTACCACCCGAGCTAGCTCGTGTTCATGACGTTTTCCACGTCTCCCGATTCTGAAATATTACCCGGATCCTACACATGTGCTAGATTGGCGTGAGATAGAGCTAGGCGATGATGGTTCCGTTGTGGAGGCACCGGTTCAGATTTTAGACCGACGGGGAGCAGGTTTTGCGGGGCAAGACAATTCCTTTGGTTCGCGTTTTATGGCGTCACCACAACATGGAGGAGCAGACACTGGGAGCGGGAGAGTCAAATGCGTGCTCTTCACCCCTGAGTCGTTCGAGGACGAACAGTCCTAAGGTGGGGAGATGTCAAGATCTTCATCTTGCATTGAGGTAGTTAACCTTGTTGTTCGTTTGCGTGTAAATTTACGTGTTGTTGGTTACCTTGTTTGTGGGCGTTGTTTTGTCTCTCATATTAATTAGAGCTAAGTGTGCTTATTTTGTTAGCCGGGGTAGTGCTACCTCGTAGTGGATGACTTATCTTTTCGGGGACGAAAAGTCCTAAGGTAGGGAGGATGTAAAGACCCGTACTTGTGTGTGGAAGGTTAGGTCCCGAATAGATGGAATATTATTATGATTATTAATATATTTAGACATGTAATTATTATTAATCCGAGCATTTAATATTGAGGCTTGATTATTAGTATTGTTATTATTTTGTTAGTATTATTTAAATATTTTAATAGTACATGAGGTTTATAATGAATGATTACTATTATTAATCATTTTATTTATTATTATTAATCATTTTTATTTATTATTATTGGATTATTATTATTATTATTATTGTTAAGGTAGTATAAATATAAGGGAACTAGGGTAAAACCCTACATTCGTTGTGCGTGCGCAGATCCGGTTGGAGAGAGAGAGAGAGAGAGAGAGAGAGCAGTGAACTGAAGCCATCGTGTTCTTTGATCTCCCGAGTTTCAATCAAGTAGGTGATTTCTAAATCCTTCATCGTTTATTGCATATATGCAAATGGTTAAGGGTAGATATCTATACGTTTACCCCTATTGTTGTACGTGAAGAAGATAGATGTATATATAACAGTAGAATGTTTGAAAAAAAAACGATGAGCGTCCTTTTTCTTTTTTTTTCCCAGCCGATCTCTCAATCTCCAAATCGTGGTGGTACGGGTAGTACTTGTTGATTTTCCCATTATCATTTTATTATTCCACCTTATTATTATCCCATTATCGTGACGAAGATAGACCCGGCTCACCTGGTATCCTCCGCGCGGCAGTAGCAACACACGATCGGCGGCAGAATCGTCTCCATGAGAAAGGGTGGTGACCCATAGGACCATCCTCCCATACCCCTATTCGCCCAAAGCAACCCAAGCAACATCTGGTTGCTTCTTTTTATTTATTTAGTTATTTACTTACTTTTCCTATAACAAAAAAAAAAAAGGGAAACATCTCTTCACGAGTTAAATAATCTGGAAGGTCGTATCGAAAGTCTAGCACTTTCGTTGCGAGGGCATGCATAAGTCGTCCTGGTTTTATTATATGGCCTGATATATATATATATATACAATATAATATAATTGTTTTATGTATACATGTTTCGATACACTAAAGTGAGAATTTACCAAGAAATATAAATCAAACTGGATTTAATTTAGTAGAAAAATAATATGTTAATTGATACCATTCCAACGGTAGGTCAAACAAAAAATTATGATATTATTAGTTTAATAATATAAATATTGTTTGGGGTTGACATTGTTAATTTAGTAATATAGATATTATCTGGACTTGATATTGTAGTTTAATACAAATCTTGTTGGGCTTGATATTATCAAAATTGTTATTATTAAATTGACATTGGAAATATTATTGGTAGCATAATATTATTAATCCGATATTAAAAATATTAATTGTGGCTTGACATTATCAATTTGATTATTTACATATAATTTATGGTACGTTATTACTTGGTTTAGTGATTTAAATGTTTTGTTAAGTTGTTGTATTGAATATTAATTATTGAGAAATTCTGTTTGTTGATTCTATGCGTGGAATTAGTGGTGGAGTTGTTTGGGTTAGCTGCGGTCCCACATAGGGCCGGTAAGAGGCCGCAGGTCCCCTATGTGGCAGGTTAACCCAGGTCCCATATGTGGCGGGTTGTCGTTGGGATACCGAGGGTCCCACATATGGCGATTTAGTAGTAGCTGAAATTCCTGGGTACGGTGACGGGAATTTCATAGATGATTGTTTTACCGATGAGCCTTAAATGATGTGAAATGAGTTGTAATGGTTTATTTGTGATTGGTTGATATTTATTTGAGTTGGAGTGACACTACACGGCACATGCATTCACTGATCATATAGTCCTAGGAATGTGAACCAAAGGATAGTGGAGTCGGGGAATTACCTACTTGGGCACTTGTGCTCACCCTACTTTATTTTTATTTTCCTACAGGTTATAGGGATTAGGCTGTTGGAGCCACAACGGAGCTAGGCGGGACCTCTTAATGTAGGATTCTCCTTTATGAATTTAACTATTTATTGGTTTGATTATTTGGTCATTTCCTTTCCGGACTTAGGTCCGTGATAATTGTACAAACTTGAATAGGCTGGACTTTAGTAATATTGTTTGCGACATTACTTAATGACTTGTATGTTGCATTGGATTATTTGTAAGTACAATGCTACCCCCAGTGGTAGTGTTGTACAAGGATGGAATCGGTCACCAACCCCTCGACCCCTGGAGGGGGGGCGTGGGGAAGTCGCGAGCGTACCTAGTCCTGTGGGTTTCAGGGTTTAGGGGCGTGACAGCCTGTTATTCTAATTTCTTCCTGACAAGCACTTATTTATTGTTAAATTTAATGATATCTTTGTAAAACACCCACAGGTACGTACTTATATAGGTTGTTGTGGTCTTTAGGCGAATATATATGTGTGTGTGCGCGCGCACTAACTTACAACAATGTCTTGTGGACGCACACTACCTTTTCGAAATTCTTGTCTTTTAGTTTTTCTCAATCGAAATCTCTTTTTCGAATATATATATATATATATGTGTATGTGTGTGTGTGTGTGTGTGCGCTGCGCGCACGCACATTACCTTACAATAATGTCTTGTGGACGCACATTACCTTTTCGAAATTTCGTTAAATGATATTAAATTTGATTTGATGACTTCGTGGGTCTCTTCATGTGCGCCGAATGAATGGAAAAAGCAGTGGGTCTTTTCATGTAGCCGGCCGCATACATGGCAAATAAAAAATAAAGGAGGTGCCGTAGAATGGTCCATGTCTAAGGATAGGGATGTATTGCGGTTGTATAATCTTCCATGCATTAATGTAATGGGGCCAACTTAAATTATATAATTATATAGCTGTAATTGTGTGTGACTATATATATTTATATATAGGCTTTAAAAAGTGTGGTAGTAGAGTGTGTTTCTCTAGCAAGGGAAAGAGAGTGAAGAAAGAGAGAGAAGTGTGTTCCTCCTGCAAGTGTTGTGGATGTAGTGTGACTTTTATCAAATAAAAAGTGTGATGTGTTTTCTCTTGGATCATGTAATTTCCCTCTTGGTAACTATTTATATTGATACCCAACATCCGGTATCAAAGTTAGGTTCATGACGTCCAATTCAATCTAGCTGCAGACTTCCCAAATTAAATGGAAAAAATTATGAAAATTAGAGTATTCAATTGCGGGTATTCTTCAAATCTCAAGATTTATGGAATCTAGTGGAGAATGGATTTGAAGACGTCAAAGACCCAAACGAGTTCGAGATGCTAGAGAAAGCTAGGAAAGATGCACTCGTGCAAATTCGTAAAAGGGATCAAAAAGCCCTTTACGCAATTTTTCAAGCCGTTGAAGAATCCATATTTTGCAAAATAACATGTGCGACACATCGAAGGAAGCATGAGATATTTTGCAAAAATCCTACAAAGACGATGATCGTGTCAAGCGAGTGCGGCTTCAAACGCTATGGGGTGATTTTGAGTCTTTATGCATGAAAGACTTTGACTTGATTCCAACATATTTTCATCGAGTTCAAAATATTGTGAATCGATTGCATACGGATGGTGAAGAAATTTCAGACACAAGAGTGGTAGGAAAAATATTACGATCTTTAACAACAAAGTTCGACTATGTGGTTACGGCAATTGAAGAATCGCAAGATATATCAACCATGTCAATAGAAAGATTGATGGGTTCGTTGTGCTCACACAAACAACGAATGAGTCGGAAGATAGCTAGCTCAAGTTAGAAAGCTTTGCAAAGCCGGGTGTTTTAACAAAATCGTGGAGGCTACCAAGGCAGCCGAGGTCGTGGTGGCTATGGACGAGGTCAAGGACGAGGAAGAGGTGAAAATTTCAATCCATCAAATAAAGAAAGATCAAATGATCGAAGTTCACAAAAGGGAAGAGAAGAGGGAGCACGAAATAAAGCAAATATCCAATGTTTCAGGTGAAATTTTTTTGGCTATTACAGAACGAGTGTTACACGAAGATGCTTGAGGAGCCAATAGAACGTGCAAATACGGCGGATACTAAAGAGGTTTTTCTATTTGCTTGCAAAGCAAATGATTTAAGTGGGGAGCCAACAAACACATGGTATCTTGATATCGGGTGTAGCAATCACATGTGGGGACAAAATGAGGCTTTCACTCACTTGGATGAATCTGTATGGAGAGAAGTTTGCTTTGGAAATAAGTCCAAAATTCACGTGATGGGCAAAGGAGACATCAACATCCACTCCCAAGATGGTGCAAATGTTACTATTATTGATGTTTATTTTGTGCCAGGCTTATGTTGGAATTTGTTGAGCATCGGCCAACTCTCGGAAAGAGGGCACAAAATCGATATTCACCAAGGAGTCGCACAATCAAAAGCAAAAATACTAATACTCAATATTAGGCTATGTAAAAACTCGTATTTGGGTAGTTTTGAGAGATAACCATTCTATGGGAATGCAACTATCCTGGACGGTAGTGTAGTCGTCGATATGAGCATTTTGACTGCACCTGGGCTCGATTCCGAGTCGGGGTCCCGTTTGACCCGATTGTTGACTTTTCGGGGTTTATTAGTTGACTTTGCATTTGGGCGGTCATGTGGGTGTGATATTATCCGAATAGTGTTGTGCTCGTCATTTTGAGCGTTTTGTGAGTAATTTGACTCAATTTGGAGTTTGTGACCTCGAGAGGTCAATTATTGCATTCGGGAGGTCAATTATTCTTCGGGAGGCCAATTATTGGCATAAGGATAAATAATTAAGAAACCGCCTTATCCATTTAATTTGCTTGGTGCGTGCGTGTTTGAGAAAGACAGAGAGAGAGAGAGAGAGAGAGAGAGAGAGAGAGAGAGGAAAGGTGAAGAGCTTCCTTTGGTGATTTTGGGGCGATTGGAGCTCGTGGATCGCCAATAATCTTCCCAGGTAGGTGTCCTTGAACCTCTTATCTCGATTCTGTCTTTGAATATGCATAAATTTATCATGATTTATGATTTTGAGCATGAACCCTAGGTTTTGGGGGAAACCCAATTTTTGGGTTAGATCTAATGGTTTAGCATAAGATCTGTGGTTAAGAACCGATTTATATTAGTTTGGGTATGTAATTTTGTACTATGTTTAGTAAAATGCGTGTTTGTGAGTGCCTTGGGGTTTCGAGTTGATTCGGGACGAAAAAAAAAGCCAAAACGATGATGAATCAGACCTTGGGCGAACCGTAAGGGTCAAAGTTAGTAGGTCGCACCTTTGGGAGTCAGCAATTGTGGAGTCGGCTTCGTAGTTAGTAGCTATGGAGTCAGGTACATGGAGTCGGTAGGCTATGGAGTCAGCGACTATAAAGTCGCAGCCTTCGTAGTCACGAAATCGTGGGAATTTGGAGTCACAGCTTCGTTAGTCCGGGATCGCAGAGTGCGGATCGCAGTCCTGGAGATGATCCGGTAGCATCCATTCCGCGCATCAATGGCAGCGTTGATCTCAGCCTTAATCCAGTGAGTGCAACCGCATTGCACCTGGAGGTTTCGGGTTGATTCCAGGATGAAAAAAAAAGCCAAAAACGATGATGAACAGTACCTTGGGCGAACCGTAAGGGTCAAAGTTCGTAGTCGCATGTGGAGTCAACAATCGGAGTCAGCAGGTATGGAGTCGACCGCCGTAGTCGGTAGCCATGGAGCCAGCCACCGTGGAGTCACCGCCTTAGTCAGCATAGAGTCGGTACGTGAGAAGAGTCGGCGGTTCGCGCTTGTAGTCCTGGATCGGCAAAGACGAGTGATCCGTAGCATCAATCCGTAGCATCCATTCCGCAACATCAATCCGCAGCAGTTGATCCACGACTTTAATCCATGAGCGATCGCACCGCCTGGACATTTACATTGTATACCATTATGCCTCAAGTATTATACTTAAGTTACAATATAAATAACGAAATACACCCGATTTGGATTAAAAGAAAAATACTAGAAAAATAAATTCTCATTCCTTCAAAATATGAAAATTAGGATTTAGTGTAAAATCTCGAAAAAATCCAGTTTTTCGTAGAGGTGAATTTTTGGAAAGTGAGGTTAGACATCTCGGAAAAATCTCCAAAAATCAAATTATCTTAGTTATGATATGGAGACCCAATGCCGGGACTTTTTATTGCAAGAAAATAGTCTGTATGAGTATCTCCTTCCTTAGTCAAGGAATGATGATCGACTTGTGAAGACCGGCTATAGTTCTAAAGGGGGTGTTGTACACCTTAAGACCATATTGGTGTTGGTATGATTGGTTTGTAGATTTGGGACTTAGGTTCCATGACTTGTTGGGTTCTCACCGTGATGCACCGATGGTGCTATGTGATTGACGTGGCAGCATATGCGCCGATGGCAGCCCGTGTGGCGATCGTGGCCTGGCATATTGCACTATGGACGGCTAAGGCCTAAGGGAGCCCTAAGTGAGCTGTTGAGCTCGTGGAGCAAGGGCCGAGTGCTCCTGAGTGGGATCCCGTAGAGGATCGTGGGCAGGTTGTCTGTGTGGGCAGCGAGTCCTAATGATTGTGCACACTACACAAAGGCGCGAGTACACAGAGCATGTAGCATAGACTTGTATGCTTGCATGATGTGAAGTATTGGGGTCACCTAACGAGCTTGTCGCTCACTCCTACTTGTTGTTTACCTTTTTCGAGTGTGACCCGAGACTAGTGGAGGACTTTGTTCCAGGAGGATGCCCACTACTCGATGTATGATACATTATTATATTTCGTATTGTTTTGTGTGATATCCCGGACATGGGTTCGTGGACAATTGTATTTGCATCCTGTTTGTGATGTGATGTCAAGTATAATTGTTTGACTTATGGTATGCATGATGATATATGAGAAAGTACAGGATTACCCTTGATGTATGACCGTACAGGGTTGCATATTTGAGTCGACACCACGGTGTAGTCTCCATTGGTGCTAGTCACCAACCCCTTGACCTATCGGGTGCGGGCAAAGGGAAGTCATGTACCCGGTTCCGGGTTCCCTGGAATTCGGGGGCGTGACAGCTATGTTTGGCACTATTATTTTGTTTGCGGTTTTTCAAAACTAATACTCAATATTTTCGTTTGAGAACAACTTGTTTTCAAAAATTAAAAAAAAAGATGCTAAACAAAAAAAACAAGTATTTTCTGTATTTTAATAGTCGTAATTTTGTTTGTGTCATCTTGTTTGTTAATTTTGTATCTTTTTTTCTTAATATATTAGCTTTATTTTAAAAAGAAAATATCAACAAGAATGTCATGTACAAATAATGTATCTCGTATCGCAGTCTACCATTAAATTAATGAAAGAGAAGGAAAGACAACGGTATTTATTTATGAAATTAACTTGCTTCGGAAGAAGTTCTTTCAGTGTACATGGCTGCTTGATATCATGATGCATTGATACATTCATAAATCACTCACAGCACAAATAATGCATCTCCATATGTCATGTTATAGAGCAAATTAGTTTATCAAACATTAATATATGAAATAAATGAACGGATGTGGTAATATATCGAGCTGTCATGTATTAAAGTCTGATGTGGTAATGTATGCATTGATATCCGACTTTATTATTTTGCTTCTTTTGTCTAGACTTTGAGATTTTAATGTGCATGACATTATTGAAAGGTAAATAATTATTTGAATTAATCATCATTAATTAAGAAAAATTCATTAAAATCAAGATACTTTGATAAAACATTACAAATTAGTCAAGCAAAAATCAAAATTGTTCAATAATGATAATATTCTTAATTCTTATATCCATAAAGCTATTTATAAATCAAGGTTATAAGAGAAATAAAAAAAATAAAAAAATCTAATAGTATATAATTTAAAGAAAAGAAAATTAAATTATAAAGAAGAAAATAAAATTCATGTTTCACGCTGGCTCTCTTTGTCTCAACACGTTGGAATTAATTGCAATCGCTCAATGATCGTAGTGAATTCAATCATAAGGTTCCAACTCAACTGTAAGACAAATCAGGTTGCAAGATTTGGTCACAACAGGTCTTCATCATTTACCTCCACTTGCAAAAAATTATCCTTGAACTATATTCAAGATACCTCAAGCTCATATCTAATTGGAATAATGTAAGATCAACAACATTATTATTTTTTAAAAAAAATACTCATCTAATATGGTAAACCCATCACATAAGCATTGACATTAATCTTCTCAAGTATATTGTATGGTTCATACTTGTTTTGTTTAACCTTGCTATGTGCACCACTCCAAAATCTTCTTTTGTTAGGAAACACCATCACTTCATCTCCAATAACAAATACTTTAAATTCTCTATGTTTTTAGGCTTTCACCTTGTATTTGTCATTAGCTTTCTTCAATTTAGTCTTGATATTCTCCTAAATATGTTTGGCAAAATCACCTGACCACCATGCTAACTCTCGGGACCTTTGAAAGCTTCACCCAATCCAAAAGCATGGTTAAGAGTCTTCATATATACAATAAAAGGCGGTGATCTACCTATAACACAGTGAACAACATTGTTATAAGAGAATATCCGCATGTGTTCTGATAAAATCTCATTACTTTGGTCTATATGAATGTTAAATAGACCGGTGGTCTGTGGGCCATGCATTTGTAAGTGAGCCAGTTGAATATTTTAGGCCCATTTAATAACGGACCTAAATAAATTTTAACCGACAGACCTCGGTTTAAACGGGCTTGACCCATACGAGTCACCCTAGCAAAATATATGCTACGAGTATAACTCGAATCCAAGACCCCCTTCAAACCATAATCATTATCCAACTGTTAAGATATATGATTGTAATTTAATATGCTTATGTAATTAGTATATATAATAATACTAGTAACAATAATAATAATAATTATTATTATTAAAGATTTCATGTTTTATTTTAAAAATAATAGTAATTATAAAGTATGTATATGCATATTATAATACAAATAAATGTATTAATAATATTTTAATCTAAAATACAAATTAATTAGTTTCAATAAAAATGACATTTAAAAGTAGTAATACTATTTTAATATAAAATATAAGTATATGTTTAATCAAATTTAGCTCTTACCTTATGTAAGAAATTAGTTTAAATATTTTATATATCTACTTAAAATATTAGTTAATTATTTAAAGCTATAAATATTTTTGAAAAATAGTAAAAATTTGAAATACTTTTATGTAAAGCAAACAACTATAGATATATATATATATATATATGTATATATATAAAAGAAGGTATATATAATTAAAAAATATTTATATAATTAATAACATTATCATTACTTATAATTATAAGTATAAATTCTGATAATATATACTAAATAGTATATATATATTTATCATAACAATATAATTAATGTCTATCTACGAATTATTTCATTCATATTGAGCCTTACATGATAAGAGTAAATTTGGATTTTTGATACAATGTATTTTATATTTAGGTTAAAAATTATAAACCATATAAATGATATCATTAGTTCAAATATTAATGCATTTCTCGATCAAATAATATTTGATTAGATTATTTAATTTTAAATTAATATATTAACAATTTAAAATTAAAATTAAATCTAATTAATATATCTATTAGTAAATTATTTCATTCATGATATGAGTTATACATGATAAAAATGAATTTTAACGTTTAATAGTAGGTATTTCATATTTAAGTTAAAAGTAAAAATTAAATTATATAAATGATATTATTAGTTCAAATATTAATGTATTAATAATTAATATTTAAACCTATTAATTAATTTAAAATTAAATTATTATTAATACATTTATTTTCTTATAAAAAATATTTTATATATATATATACACACACACTTTTTTTATTACTATTATTTTTAAAATAAAAACATATACTAATATTATTATGTTAGGATAATTTATTTTCGGTCCTACATCTTTCTTGAAGGGTTTTGGGAATTCTAGGATATAGACATTGAAGGGAAGCCTTGTGGCATGGAGTTCGACCTCCACTATAACTTGAAATGTAAAAGAGGACACTTTTAGAAGTGTCGCCCATCGCTCTGTCACTAAAAGATTAATCACACTTCAAAACATTATTATTAGAAGTGTCATCAATTGTCATATATCAATCACGACACTTCACTAAAATATCATGAAAACTACCAATGATAATACTCTATTAAAGTATCGCCAAATATACACTACAAGTTAAAAGGTCTTTAGTGACGAAAATTTTCCATAGATATAGACCCTAGGAGCTATTCTGATGGAATGCCTTTTGTTACTAAAAATCTCATCAATATAGAATCTATACTAACACCAAAACCGTCTCTAACAACCTAAAATCTATCCCAACAACATATTTTCCGCGAGTATAAAGAAAATCTATTGCAATGAAAGCCTTTTCCAAGGGTATAGACTCAAAGTCTATTCTAACAAAAAACTTGTCCATATAAACTCAAAATCTATTCCCATGAAAACGTTTTACAATTTGTATAAACATGAAATCTATTCTTACATTTTTTTTCATCGATATAAAATTTATTTTTTTATCTCTATAAATTCCAATTTAAAAAAAAAACTAAAACTAAATTTTTTCAAATACAAATCAAAGTTCATTAAGCCATTAAAAAAATCACAAATACACTAAAACAAACATTTCACTTTCATAACTAAAACAATATACGTAACTTGTTACATCAAATACCTATCGGTAAAAATACAATATTTTTCCGTAAGTTAAAGAAAAGTACTCAAAAAGTTTATGTACAACATTCAATTGAATCCTTAAATAAAAAAGAACCCACGCCAAGCCACATGGCTAGCTCCATGAATCCAAGCCCAGCAATTATTGTATTTTCCTCACCACTCCATGTCTTCAAACTCCGGAATAAACAAAATAAGAGATCCACATAAATCCCCCAGTAATATTATAAACCTATAAAGTAATGTAACAAATGACCCAAACTTAAATTAAGAAATCAATAATAATAAGATACATGTTTAGCAATAAATTCTATTTTCCACAAATAATGAAATAGGAATAAATAAATAATTCAAATTCTTAATTATTACCTAGTAGTACCACAATAAATGCAGAGTACCCTCTCGTCAAACTGAATAACGTGTCAGACATAAAAAAAATTAAAAAACAAATCATAACAATCATCTACTAATATATTTCAGTATCTAATTAGCAAAACTATTTACCACACGTATTGACAAAAACTAATTCTAGCCCGATTGTTTACAGACTGAATCATTTAAAAGCCAATAATATATGCGGAGCTGCAAATATTGATGACAAAAGAATTAAACTGTGAACCAATTCAATCAATCACATTTCTGTTATACGTGATTAATGCACAACATGCCCAGTGAAAGAGACATTTAGTCTGTAATGTCAAGCAGCTGAGCAATTCATTTGGGCTTGCCCACAACCTACATTCAATCTAAAATGTACTAATAGTTACTTGAAAAAAAGGTTTAAGTTTATAATTTTCAGAAGATCTTACTTTATAATGGTACCCTGCTGCGACCTTCGCCCTGGGGACTTGTTTCCTTTTCCAAATTCCCAGTTGTGGATTGATTACCTTTTTTACCCAGCTAATAGAGAAAAAAACAGAACAAAACCAAACAAAGCTGCTCTACCAGCAGAAGTATGAAACGATCATGCAAGGAAATCCGTGATGAAGCAATGAGGCATTAAATGTCACGGTATATCAGGCAGATAGTAGGAGGCTTACCTCAACGGCACCTGCCCTCCTTTTGTCCTGCCATGATCAATTCAATATGCAGAACAGAGCGACCCTACGATCATTTTCACTTTCAAAATTGAAAAATGCAAGCATCAATTGAAATTCAAAAGCAATTTCAGAGCTATTCTAATTAACTATTTATCCAGCAATTTTTCTAATTAGCCATTAAGTTGAGTTTAGCTAGAATCACGGGGTTGTATCCCACTTTGAAAGCATATAGCCCTTACATATCACAACACGACATTGAAATTTAGATATTAACCCAGTCGAGATACATTGAAATTGAAAGCATATAGCCCTAGTACTTACTGAAACAGTAAATAATTGCAAATTAACGGATGTGATGATCGAAACATACAAAATTAGATACGAACATGTTCAGTAAGAAAGAAGAAAGAGGGATACAAGATAAACTATTCCAACAAAGACCATATGGACCAAAATATGGATTGTTTCCCAACAAAACAGTTTCAATGAAAGTAAATTATTATATCCAATACTCAGGATTCTAATTTTAATAGAGACAATCGACTTCAATAATAGGCAACAACTATGATTACAACGCAGACACTTCACAATACCAACCTGATAATTCTCATAAGCTTCAGGTGATGAGGAGCTATTTATAGTACGGGACTTCCTAGAACTTTTATCAGATCTTGCACCCTGGGTTTTTTAAACAGAATATATAGCAAATAAAACTATATTGGAAGAGTCATCACAGAATAGTGGTAACACGCAGAATAACCTGTGATCCAGGCTATGATGTATTGCATTTCAACATGTTATAAACTGTTCTAAAAGAAAAGTTGACATTTTCACACTTGGGCATGCCCAGCCATTATCACGGGCTACATCTAAACATGTGTTATAAAAGTAGGGGGAAATCAGTAAAGAAAGAAAATTGGCACGACATTCATGCATCAACTTAAAATTCAACTAAATAAATGTGGACAAACCTTGAACCTTTCTTTGAGGCGGTTCATCTGGAAAAAATCCCGGCCTTGGTCCCCCTGCACAAATGCATTTGAAAACAATTACAGCAATCTCGGATGAACCACGAATTGCTTCCGACCCTATTTTCGGAACCGAAGCAGTTATTTTTGCCGTTTCAGTTCAACGGTTGACGCGAACTGAAAAATATGTCAACTGCCCCTTGCATTCACATCCGTCGTATACGCGCCGTCCTTATAAAGCTGCACCATTATTCTTGTTAATTCTTCAGAGCTTGCGAATATTGTTTCAAATCCTCAAATCGTGAAAAACTTGAATCTTTCTTTGCCTTCTCCACACTCCAACTGCAAATTCTCTCTTCATTTACGTGTACCAGGAGAAAGAGATCATTAATATTGGATTATTCCCTAACCATCTTTTGAGTCTTGGCATTTCTTTTCCCTGCAAAACTAGCTACAACTATATATGTTGTACAATGTGACTCGTTTTGAAAGTCTTTAGCGTGCATATGATTAAGTAATTGCCTTTCATTCTCACTACATATATGTATACATATATATACGTGCACACATATATATATTGGTGTACCAGTACTTAAATTAAGAACACTAGTCTGCAACTAATATACAAGTACAAAAAACCATAAAAAAAAATGTGGGCATTTTCGAAGATACTGAGGTGCGAAGGTAGGGTGCAGAACCCGGTGGCGGTGGGGAGAATAATTATCGCGAGGAGATTAATCCACTACCCACCAATCCCAGTGGCGTGGAAGAAGCCCGACAAGGGGTGGACCAAGTTAAACTTCGACGGCTCGTGCCGGGTCAAGGCCGGGGAAGCACTGGGCAGAGCAAGCATCGGAGGGGTGTTCCGGAACCACGAGGCGAGCTTCCTGCTGGGGTACGCCGAGCCCATCGGAAAGTCCAGCAGCGTGGCGGCGGAGGTGGCGGCGCTCCGGAAAGGGCTGGAGCTGGCGGTGGAGAACCAGTGGAGCAACATATGGATCGAAGGGGACAACAAAACGTCGGTGGAGATGGTCGTGCAGCGGAGGGCGGTGATCGGGTGCGCGCAGTTCCAAGAACACCTCCGCCGCATAATGCTAATCCTACCGGAACTGGACAATGTGTTGGCGACGCATATTTTCAGGGAGGGGAATCGGACGGCAGATAGGTTTGCGCAAATGGGACATGCCCTCAAGTGGCCTCAGGTTTGGCGCCATGTTCCTCCCAATGAAGTGCTGCGCTTTGTGCATGATGATGCTCGAGGGAAGGTTTTCTTACGCCGTAGGTGATCGATCATGTGTTCATTAATTATTTAATTTGTATGTGGCTAACTAGCAAGTCCGGTTCATATTTATAATCTTTTGTCATATAATCACCGGAAGTCTAGGAGTATTACATCCGGTGATTTTATTATATATATATATATATATGCGCCTGTTATTCTAATTTCTTCCTGACAGGCACTTATTTATTGTTAAATTTAATGATATCTTCGTAAACCACCCACAGGTACGTACGTATATAGGTTGTGGTCTTTAGGCGTATATATATATATATATATGTGTGTGTGTGCGCGCGCGCGCTAACTTACAACGTCTGGACGCACACTACCTTTTCGAAATTCTGTTAAATGATATTAAATTTGATTTGATGACTCCGTGGGTCTCTTCATGTAGCCGGCCGCATCGCAAATAAAAAATAAAGGAGCCGCCGAATGGTCCATGTCTAAGGATATATTGCAGTTATATAATCTTCCATGCATTAATGTAATGGGGCCAACTTAAATTGTGTAATTATATGGCTGTAACCGTGTGTGACTATATATATTTATATATAGGCTTTAAAAAGTGTGGTAGTAGAGTGTGTTTCCCTAGCTAGAGAAGTATGAGAGTGAAGAAAAGAGAGTGTGTTCCTCCCGCAAGAGTTGTGGATGTAGTCTGGCTTTTATCAAATAAAAAGTGTGATGTGTTTTCTCTCGATCGTGTAATTTCTCTCTTGATAACTATCTATATTGATACCCAATATCTGCTATCAAAGCTAGGTTCATGATGTCCAATTCAATCCAGCTGTAGTTTCCCAAATTAAATGTAAAAAGTTATGAAATTAGAGTGTTCAATTACGAGTATTCTTCAAATCTCAAGATTTATGGAATCTAGTGGAGAATGACTTTGAAAACGTCAAAGACCCAAACGAATTCGAGACGCTAGAGAAAGCCAGAAAAGATGCACTCGTGAAAATTCGTAAAAGGGATCAAAAAGCCCTTTACACAATTTTTCAAGCCGTTGAAGAATCTATATTTTGCAAAATAACGTGTGCAAATACATCGAAGGAAGCATGAAATATTTTGCAAAAATCCTACAAAGGCGATGATTGTGTCAAGTGAGTGCGGCTTCAAACGCTATGGGGTGATTTGAGTCTTTATGCATGAAAGACTCTGAGTTGATTCCAGCATATTTTGATCGAGTTCAAAATATTGTGAATCAGTTGCGTACGAATGGTGAAGAAATTTCAGACACAAGAGTGATGAAAAAAATATTACAATCTTTAACAGCAAAGTTCGACTATGTTGTTACGGCAATTGAAAAATCGCAAGATATATCAACCATGTCAATAGAAAGATTGATGGGTTCGTTGTGCTCATACAAACAACGAATGAGTCAGAAGATAGCTAGCTCAAGTTCTGAGCAAGCTTTGCAAAGCCAGGGGTTTCGACAAAATCGCGGAGGCTACCAAGGCAGCCGAGGTCGTGGTGGCCATGGACGAGGTCAAGGACGAAGAAGAGGTGAAAATTTCAATCCATCAAATAGAGAAAGATTAAATGATCGAAGTTCACAAAAGAAAAGAGAAGGGAGAGCATGAAATAAAGCAAATATCTAATGTTTCAGGTGCAAAAAATTTAGCCATTACAGGAACGAGTGTTACACGAAGATGCCTGAGGAGCCAATAAAACGTGCAAATACGGCGGTAATGGTAGACATAAATAATGCATCTCCATATGTCATGTTATCGAGCAAATTAGTTTATCAAACATTAATATATGGAATAATTTAACGGATGTGGTAATGTATGCATTGATACCTGACTTTGTTATTTTCCTTCTTTTATCTAGACTTTGAGATTTTAATGTGCATGACATTATTGAAAGGTAAATAATTATTTGAATTAATCATGATTAATTAAGAAAAAATCATTAAAATCAAGATACTTTGATAAAACATTACAAATTAGTCAAGGAAAAATCAAAATTGTTCAATAATGATAATATTCTTAATTCTTATATCCATAAAGCTATTTATAAATCAGGGTTATAAGAGAAATAAAAAAATAATAAAAATCTAATAGTATATAATTTAAAGAAAAGAAAATTAAATTATAAAGAAGAAAAGAAAATTTTTCATGTTTCACGCTGGCTCTCTCTGTCTCAACACATTGGAACTAATTACAATCGCTCAATGATCGCAGTGAATTCAATCACAAGGTTCCAACTCAAGTGTAAGACAAATCAGGTTGCAAGATTTGGTCACAATAGGTTTTCATCATTTACCTCCACTTGCAAAAATTTATCCTTGAACTATATTCAAGATACCTCGAGCTCATATCTAATTGGAACAATGTAAGATCAACAACATTATTATTTTTTAAAAAATACTCATCTAATATGGTAAATCCATCACATAAGCATTGACATTGATCCTCTCAAGTATATTGTATGGTTCATACTTCTTTTGTTTAAGCTTGCTATGTGCACCACTCCAAGATCTTCCTTTGTTAAGAAACACCATCACTTCATCTCCAATAACAAATACTTTAAATTCTCTATGTTTTTCGGCTTTCACCTTGTATTTGTCATTAGCTTTCTTCAATTTAGTCTTGATATTCTCCTAAATATGTTTGGAAAAATCACCAACCACCATGCTAACTCTCGGGACCTTTGAAAGCTTCACCAAATCCAAAAGCATGGTTAAAATTCTTCATATATACAATAAAAAGCGGTCATCTACCTATAACACAATGAACAACATTGTTATAAGAGAATATCCGCATGTGTTACAATAAAATCTCATTACTTTGGTCTATATGAATGTTAAATAGACCGGGGGTCTGCGGGCCATGCATTTGTAGGTGGGCCAGGCTGAATATTTTAGGCCCATTTAATAACGGACCTAAGTAAATTTTAACCGACAGACCTCAGTTTAAACGGACTTGACCCATACGAGTCAGCCTAGCAAAATATATGCTACGAGTATAACTTGAATCCAAGACCCCTTTCAAACCATAATCATTATAAGATATATGATTGTAATTTAATATGCTTATGTAATTAGTATATATACTAATACTAGTAACAATAATAATAATTATTATTTATATTATTAAAGATTTCATGTTTTATTTTAAAAATAATAGTAATTATAAAGTATGTATATTCATATTATAATACAAATAAATGTATTAATAATATTTTAATCTAAAATACAAATTAATTAGTTTCAATAAAAATGACATTTAAAAGTAGTAATACTATTTTAATATAAAATATAAGTATATGTTTAATCAAATTTAGCTCTTACCACTTAATTTATGTAAGAAATTAGTTTAAATATTTTATATATCTACTTAAAATATTAGTTAATTATTTAAAGCTATAAATACTTTTTGAAAATAGTAAAAATTTGAAATACTTTTATGTAAAGCAAACAACTATAGTATATATAATTAAAAAAATATTTATATAATTAATAACATTGTCATTGCTTATAATTATAAGTATAAATTCTGATAATATATACTAAATAGTATATTATATATATATATATATATATACATATCATAACAAATAATTATTTGGTCAAATAATATTTCATTGAATCATTTAGTCTTAAATTAACTTATTAATAAATAAACTAAATTTGAATATAATTAATGTCTATCTACGAATTATTCATATTGAGCCTTACATGATAAGAGTAAATTTGCACTTGTGATACTATGAATTTCATATTTAGGTTAAAAATTATAAACCATATAAATGATATCATTAGTTCAAATATTAATGCATTTTTCGATTAAATAATATTTGATTAGATTATTTAATTTTAAATTAATATATTAATAATTTAAAATTAAATTTAAATATAATTAATATGTCTATTAACAAATTATTTCATTCATGATATGAGTTATACATGATAAAAATGAATTTTAACGTTTGATAGTAGTATTTCATATTTAAGTTAAAAGTAAAAATTAAATTATATAAATGATATTATTAGTTCAAATATTAATATATTAATAATTAATATTTAAACATATTAATTAATTTAAAATTAAATTATTATTAATACATTTATTTTCTTATAAAAAATATTATATATATATACACACACACTTTTTTATTACTATTATTTTTAAAATAAAAACATATACTAATATTATTATGTTAGGATAATTTATTTTCGGTCCTACATCTTTCTTGAAGGGTTTTGGGAATTCTAGGATATAGAAATTGAAGGAAAGCCTCGTGGCATAGAGTTCGACCTCCACTATAACTTTGAATGTAAAAGAGGACACTTTTAGAAGTGTTGCCCATCGCCCTATCACTAAAAGATTAATCACACTTCAAAACATTGTTATTAGAAGTGTCATCAATTGTCATATATCAATTACGACACTTCACTAAAATATCATGAAAACTACCAACGATAATACTCTACTAAAGTGTCACCAAATATACACTCCAAGTTAAAAGGTCTGTAGTGACGAAAATTTTCCATGGATATAGACCCTAGGAGCTAATGGATTGTCTTTCTATTACTAAAAATCTCATCAATATAGAATCTATACCAACGCCAAAACCGTCTCTATCAACCTAAAATCTATTCCAACAACATATTTTCCGCGAGTATAAAGAAAATCTATTGCAATGAAAGCCTTTTCCAAGGGTATAGACTCAAAGTCTATTCTAACAAAAAGCTTGTCCATATAAACTCAAAATCTATTCCCATGAAAACCTTTTACATTGAAAAGTTATAGGTCTATAAAAACATTTGAAAGGTATAGATGAATAATTCTTCAATCTGTATAAACATGAGATCTATTCCTACATTTTTTTCTGTCCATATAAAACTTTTTTTTATCTCTATAAATTCTAATTTAAAAAAAAAACTAAAACTAAAATTCTTCAAATACAAATCAAAGTTCATTAAGCCATTAAAAAAAATCACAAATACACTAAAAAAACATTTCACTTTCATAACTAAAACAATATATGTAACTTGTTACATCAAATACCTATCGGTAAAAATACAATATTTTTCCGTAAGTTATAGAAAAGTCCTCAAAAAGTTTATGTTCAATTGAATCCTTAAATAAAAAAGAACCCACGCCAAGCCACATGGCTAGCTCCATGAATCCAAGCCCATCAATTATTGTATTTTCATCACCACTCCATGTCTTCAAACTCCAGATAGGAATAAACAAAATAAGAGATCCACATAAATCCCCCGGTAATATTATAAACCTATAAAGTAATATAACAAATGACCCAAACTTAAATTAAGAAATCAATAATAATAAGATACATGTTTAGCAATAAATTCTATTTTCCACAAATAATGAAATAGGAATAAATAAATAATTCAAAATTTTAATTATTACCTAGTAGTACCACAATAAATGCAGACTACCCTCTCGTCAAACTGAATAACGTGTCAGACATAAAAAAAAAATTAAAAAACAAATCATAACAATCATCTACTAATATATTTCAGTATCTAATTAGCAAAACTATTTACCACACGTATTGACAAAAACTAATTCTAGCCCGATTGTTTACAGACCGAATCAGTTAAAAGCCAATAATATATGCGGAGCTGCAAATATTGATGACAAAAGAATTAAACTGTGAACCAATTCAATCAATCACGTTTCTGTTATACGTGATTAATGCACAACATGCCCAGTGAAAGAGACATTTAGTCTGTAATGTCAAGCAGCTGAGCAATTCATTTGCGCTTGCCCACAAGGCCACAACCTACATTCAATCTAAAATGTACTAATAGTTACTTGAAAAAAAGGTTTAAGTTTATAATTTTCAGAAGATCTTACTTTATAATGGTACCCTGCTGCGACCTTCGCCCTGGTGACTTGTTTCCTTTTCCAAATTCCCAGTTGCGTATGGATTACATTTTTCACCAAACAAAGCTGCTCTACCAGCATAAGTATGAAATGATCATGCAAGGAAATCCGTGATGAAGCAATGACGCATTAAATGTCACGGTATATCAGGCAGATAGTAGGAGGCTTACCTCAACGGCACCTGCCCTCCTTTTGTCCTGCCATGATCAATTCAATATGCAGAACAGAGCGACCCTACGATCATTTTCACTTTCAAAATTGAAAAATGCAAGCATCAATTGAAATTCAAAAGCAATTTCAGGGCTTTTCTAATTTCCTTAAAATAAGGGGAAAAATAACTAATTAACTATCTATCCAGCAATTTTTCTAATTAGCCAATAAGTTGAGTTTAGCTAGAATCATGGGGTTGTATCCCACTTTGAAAGCATATAGCCCTTACATATCACAACACGACATTGAAATTTAGATATTAACCCAGTCCAGATACATTGAAATTGAAAGCATATAGCCCTAGTACTCACTGAAACAGTAAATAATTGCAAATTAACGGATGTGATGATCAAAACATAGAAAATTAGATACGAACATGTTCAGTAAGAAAGAAGAAAGAGGGATACAAGATAAACTATTCCAACAAAGACCATATGGACCAAAATATGGATTGTTTCCCAACAAAACAGTTTCAATGAAAGTAAATTATTTTATCCAATACTCAGGATTCTAATTTTAATAGAGACAATCGACTTCAATAATAGGCAACAGCTATGATTACAACGCAGAAACTTCATAATACCAACCTGATAATTCTCATAAGCTTCAGGTGATGAGGACCTATTTGAGTCAGATGGTTTGTCAGCCCCACAATTCTGTCTGTTGCACTTGTTCCTAAATGGAAAGCTTATATTGCTACATTTTCCACACTTCCAGCTCCCCTCAGGCATCTTTTGCTCTGAAATAAAAAGACATGCTAAATATAAATATACTAATCAAACATTAAGCCTTTATCATACACAATTACAGAGTACGGGACTTCCTAGAACTTTTATCAGATCTTGCACCCTGGGTTTTTTAAACAGAATATATAGCAAATAAAACTACATTAGAAGAGTCATCACAGAATCGTGGTAACACGCAGAATAATTTAATGATTAAAAATCAAACCTCTGATCCAGGCTTTGATGTATTGAATTTCATCATGTTACAAACTGTTCTAAAAGAAAAGTTGACATTTTCACACTTAGGGCATGCCCAGCCATTATCACGGGCTACATCTAAACATATGTTACAAAAGTAGGGGGGAAATCAGTAAAGAAAGAAAATTGGCATGACATTCATGCATCAACTTAAAATTCAACTGAATAAATGTTGACAAACCTTGAACCTTTCTTTGAGGCGGTTCATCTGGAAAAAATCCCGGCCTTGGTCCCCGTGCACAAATGCATTTGAAAACAATTACAGCTACCAAGCATGCTTTAATTTTCAACTGGCATAGCCAAGTACATTTTGCCAACATAAAGCCATCAAAGGTGCAAAAGTATATATAGTTACAAGTACAAATTAGTTTCCAACACAATTCTCCCCTAATGGCATGAATTATACATACCATAGCAGGATGGGCCATCTGTGACAAACACAAGCCATATCGATCCACCATAGGGGGCACACCATACATCCCGCTTAGAATTTTAAAAAAAAACACACGTACACATGATAAATTAGAAAAATTATGATTACCTAATGCATACACACAAAGGAAGCAAAACATCAATACACAAAGATGTAAAATACATTAGAACATAAGCACAATAGAATATATGTGGAATTGGAAAGATAAGAATGGAAAGTTATAAAATGAATGATTAGCATTGAAGGAAAAACACTTGCCATTTCCCATCATGAATCCACCAGAATAAGGTGTTAGTCCAGGTATACGCAGTGGACGGTAAGGACTGCCTGTAGATATCTGGTTGGCATAATTGTAATGATATGCTGAACCCCCAGAATATGGAGTCATAAGGTGGCATGAATGAACCATTGAGGAGAGAAGAACCATAAGGTGACACACCCATATACATGGAAGAGGGTGGGCCAGAAGCCAAATAGGGAGTTGCGGGTGAGTAACTCTGTGGGGCATGGACAGGCCAGACTGCAGCAAGCTTTCCTCATCACTTCTCATCCCCTCATTAGATGATTGTTCTGATGGAATATTAATCATTATAAGTAGAATTCCGACATGTTTCACTCCAATACCGTACCAAATAAAGATTTTCTGGCTAACAAAGATATATTATCTTATGGAAAACGTGTTAGAATCCACTCTGGCGAAATAATAATCTTGAAAGTTGGATGCTTTATTTTTTGCGGCTGGATGGGAAAAAAAAGGGTCATAAAAATAATAGGAAATTGCAAAGTTCAAAATATAAAATTTTACATCAAACCATATATCAGTACTCTACATAAGACGTGTTGACTGTTGACTTAACAGGAAACATCAGAGCCATAAAATGAAACTGCCAGGAAAAGAAAAGAAAACACACTTCGAAACAAACAAAACCCAAAAAGAAAAAGGGAAAGAACAAACAAAATGAGCTGAAAAATGAGTAATGGAAAACCCAGTAGAAAATCAAAATTACATAGCAGAGCAACTGTGTTTAGATTGCACATCGAAGATCACTGCTAGTAGTAAATTGAGCAATACCAATCTAAATTACATGAGAACAGACCCTAAAATCAAAATGAAACACAGATATGGATCACGTAAGTTGATGAAGAGACTCACAAAAATACTGTCCAAAGAATGACAGGAAAGAACACGAAGAGGAACTTCACGAATGAAAGCCTCAATCACCGACGGAGAATCGACCTCAGAGATTGCAGCCTCTAAAACTCCAAAATCAAAGAGATGTTCATCACTGATGGGACCGAGGAACAGTGAACCGTTGGCATAGCTCCATGGCTCGATCTAGAACAACAAATGGTTTGCGGAATCGGTCAAATTAATCTTTGTTGCGAGGCGATTGGAGCAGGGATAGGGATTGAGGAGGTAAATGAAACCCGACATAGGGACGTAAAAAAAAAAAAGAATTGGTAAGAAAATAAAACCTGATGGAGAAACGTGAAAAAAAGAAAAGAAACAAAGGAAATGTACAATACATCTATACCCACAAATAATTGATAATATATTTTTATAAATCGTTTTATGGTGACGGATATATATTTCTATGGGTATATACTAATGTATAATAACGGCTTAAACTTTTGTTGGTATAGACCTAATTTTTACACATGGATTTTTATCCGTTAGTTTAAATTTTTGTTGGTATAGGGTTTTTTATTTGTAATGATATCAACAATACTCAAAACGGGTAGATATTTCTACTTTCTAAGTGTTAATTTCAATATTTTTTAAATTTTTTATTTACACCTAATACCTGTATGTATACACAATCACACAAAAACCAACTAATAGTATATAATATATCAAAATAATTACCATAAATTTATATCCTTAAATAAAGAAGACAATTCAAAATCTATAACCATATAAAAAAGATTCCTATAAAAAAATTGTCTTATTATGGATATTCATCTCTCTTTTAGAATGTAAAGTTTTATTTTCCAAATATTTCATTGTATTGCCTCTCTTCAGCATCTCTCTTTTAGAATGTAAAGTTTTATTTTCCAAAGATTTCATTGTATCACCTCTCTTCAACATCCCTTCTCTGCTTCTCTTTTACTTCATGTGAAAAATAAAAAGTAAATTCTTTGAAACATTACTTAATTAAAACATATAACAGCTAAATAAAAATCCAAACTATCTATTCTAATTCCTCATGATATTACGCACACACCAAAGTAATATATACAAAAATATATAAAAACATGTTTGTTATGTTATTACATTGCAATGGTAATTTTATTTGAATAAACTGTTTTATAATCACCATTTACAAACACCAGCACCATTAAAACCTTACATAATTAAGAAATCACAAAGCAAAACCAACATTTGAATGGTTCAATATATATATATATATATATATATATATACATATACATATATATGAATGAGAGTCGATAGTAATAAGAAACAAGTAATCATCTAAAGACCAACACATGTGATGCAAACAGCATATCAAAAAGCACTAAGCCTTTTGACGTGTTAATCTTGAGGCTTTCCAGCAAATCAGGCATCTTGATTTAGGTTGAAGCCTCCCATGAATAACCCAAATAACAAATATAAAAATCATATCATCTGAAACATTTTGGACTCCATATTGCCAAGTGATTCCATCCACTGAATCAGAAACGTTGGCACTTCAACACACATTTTATTCTGGAACCACTAATTTGAAGGTACCAATATGGACTTTTTTTAACGTATAAGCATAACAACAATACCTCATCCTCTGAAAACACTCCAATGACTCTTGCAATGTACTGTTTCTGCACCATTGGGCACCTCTGCAGGCAAATCCCAGTTATATTATTTGCTTTTCAAACTCAAAAATCCACATGCCATAAATGATAAAGTTGACAGGATTATAACAAATTAAAGATTCTGAGAAAACCTGAGTTCTGTTGCGTTTAATGTTCCTGTTAGCCCATGTAGTGAGGGCCCTCGAGTATGCTGTCAGGATCATCAGCTTTGGGTGCACATATTTTCCTTGGTAAAAGTCTTCCCTGCACAAGCAACAAAACACAAAAAAAAAAAAAAAAACATAATTGACAGTGCAGAGGATGATGGGAGCATTGATGGATTTAATTTTTATATTTGATGTTGATTCTTTTTTTTCTTCCCACTTCACGTCTCAACGTGTAATTATTGTGAAAGTTGTGAGATAAGGCAGCTGCAAACTATGGGGGGGGGGGGTAGAGATGGGAAGTTCTTTATTTATTCCAGAAAATTCAATGCATTAACATAGTGATGTAATTATTGCACAGATAGAGCTAATATGTTATATTTAGATTGCATTCATGTTTGGCATTTCCTTTACACTGCTGCCATTTGTTTCTCTCGTTGATGACCTCACCTGTATCAGTGTGAGGAAATCCATAATTTAGAATATACCATAGAGCTCCATGAAAATATATTAGTAAATGGCGTAATAGATACCTGAATCTCTATATTCATTGCATACTTGTTGCATTTTTTGAAACATGCCTGGTCCAAATTGCATTGCTGACATCTTCATTCCAGTGCCTTCACACCCACAGCATCTCCCAGTTGCTCCATTCTTTGAGCCCTTTATGAAATATTTAATGTATATAAACCATATACAAGTCCTAAAATTAGTGAGATCACTGTGGCATTAGCTCAACATGTCCGTTTGAGTGTAACTTTGAAAGTATCTCTTTAACTTCAGGGAGAATAATTTACATAGAATAGCATAACACAAACATTTTGAACTTATTTGAGATGGGCTTTGTTCTTTTTAGTAGTTTGTTCATGCCCACCCATACCACAAAAAAGGAAGATAAAACAAGGCTGATGATCTAGCTAACCTTTTAGGTCTCCTCATTGATTCTTAACTAATCAGCAACTAGACATCATATTAAGATTATACAATAGACGTTGAGACCTTGCCACCTCACAACACCTGATCAGAGTGGAACCCAGAGAACTAAGTAATAATAAGTCCAAAGTTAGATTGGTTGCATCCCCCAGACAAAATAAAATAAAATATTCACGTTGCTAAAGGTCTGGATACATTAAACCAAAATTAACAATTGCCCACCAAACAACTGCCCATCCATTATGACCCGCATCACCAGAACAAGCACTTTAATAACAGTTTATGCATGCATATATACATACAACAATATAGAGAGATGAAAAACTAATGGTACAAAGAAGAGATATCTCTCCCTATGCTGGCATCAATCTTTGAAAGCCCCAAGTTATAAGCATGAAAAAAAGGCACCAAAACAGTTGAAGAGCAAGCAAAAGCAAGAAACAAGGAAATTTCATTTATTAAGATTTAGTCACAACTATACAATGTATATAACAAACAAAAGAATACCCACTCATGTATCTCTAATGAAAAAAAGAAAAGTACAAGGTGTATATGTATCAGTCAGTGGCTATCTAAAAATCTAAAAATCAGCATTGTAATCACTCGTAGTCATCAAGTCAAAGTCAGCGTAGGTTCCAGGCGAGGAGAGGCCGTCTTCCAAGTTGGTCCAAAAGATGGAAGAATCAAGATGAACGCCCTCTTCCCCCTCCTCAACGTGAACATGAAAATCTTCACGCTCCTCAAAATCAAAATGAATATCTTCCCCCTCCTCAACATGAACATATACATCATCAGTGTCTCCAAAAATGAGGAGAGGAGAAATACTAGGACGAACAATTGTCTCCATAATCGGAGGATCACAAAGGTCCTCATCGTCAGAATCATCATCAAGAACTATGATCTCCGACTCTGATGCATGCGTTGCTGCAGCAGCATTCCACCCAGGCCCAGATGAGGAAGAGGTTGTGGCGGGTGATTCCCGAGGCGGCGGCCGAGAGGCAAAAGAAGGTAGGTCAGCGTAATCCATGAAATCCAGCCCCGACTGCACAGCCTCCAAGAACCAATCTGTTGTCAAAGAAGATGAAGAAGACGTGGTTGCCGTAGTACCACCAACACCAAAAGATGGTGGGTTGGCAGGTGATTCCTCAGGCGGCGGCGGAGCGGCAGCAAGGTAGGATTCAAACGGCGGTAGGTCGTCTAGGTTGGCGGCATAGTCCATGAAACCCAAGCACGACTGCTCAGCCAACACGAACCAATCTGAGGACGACGATGAATTTATTATCGAAGAAGAAGACATCATCGTCGACATCTTTAGGGTTTGGATCTTGGAAGCGATGGCTTGGAGCTTCTGAGCCATGGCGGTGTCAAGAAAAGAGAAGTCGCCCTCGGAGGGGCGTGGTGGATCTGGATCAACGGTGTCGCGAATTCGTTTCTTGCCCTTTGCCACAAACATCCGGTAAGCCTCGATGGTGGCGCGCACCGCCTCCGGCTCCTTCGGCCAATGTTTCACCACCCCGCCGTCGAAATCAAACACCATCCGAGCAACCCTCGCCCCGCATAGCCCCTGTATCGCTTCTGCCTTCCTAAACAGCGTCTCCGATCGACCCATTTTCCGAAACCCTAGTTTCTGGGTTTACGAGATTAGAGTGGACGAGACTGCGATCCCTTGAAGAGACTCTGAAAATTGTGATTTCAATTGTTGAACAGAGGGACCGAGGGATGAAGATGAAGATGAAGATGAAGATGAAGATGAAGATGAGAAAATGAGGTTTGCGAGGCGAAACACACAGAGAGAACGATCGATCGAAGGGAGATATGAGTGATGAGAGAGAGCGATGATGCGTAGTGTGCACTGTGCGTAACGCGCGAGAAATACATTTATATATATAGCAATTAAAGAGAAAGAGAAGCAGAGTGATCAGATAAGAGGATGTTGCGTAGCCCGCACGCCGATTTTTCCATTAATTAACTCGCATTTTTTTATTACATGTGAAATTATAAAAATATTTTTAAAAATTTTGTTTTATATGTTGTTAGAATATTAATTTTAAACTATAAATAAAAATTTTTAAAAAAAATATTATTTAAATATTTTATATATTATAAAAATGTTCTTCAAAAACTATTTGTTTGAAAATAATTTTTTAACATTAAATTTATATTCTAATTTTATATAGGATAGTGAAAGAATTGAAGGATAATTTCACCCAAAGGCTAAACACGCTCACCTATCATTTTTATTTTTATGTAAATTTATGAAAATACACTAAAAAAATATTTATTTTTAGTGATGTTCGAATAATAATTTTAGAACATAAATAGATTTTTTGAAGAATGTTATTCAAATATGGTATTTATATTTAAAAAATACTATCCGAATGCTATTTATTTGAAAACAATTTCTTGAACAATGAATTTATATTCGAATAATGATATTCGGACATTATATTTTATGTTTAATTAATCCTTAGAAATTTTTATGTTTGAATAATGTGGCTCGAACATTTAATTTATGTTTGAATATAATATGTAAATATTTTTTTATTTTTTATAAGGAGTAACTTATCGGTGGTACATGTGTTAACAAATTTTATGAGTACATTTATTCCTCCTCCAAAAGTTTTAGTAAGGAAGCAAATATTTAACTAAAATAATAATAAATTAATGGTTTAACTACGAGAATCCAACATTTAGGTGGCATTTTCAAAATATCGCTAAGAACCTATAAATGTCGCTACAAACTATCACAGTGAAACTTTACAATAATGCGAAAGCAACATTGCAAAAGCTTTTTTGCGCATGTAGGACTTATTTGGGGCACTATTTCAAGAGCACTGAAATAGCAATCACCAAGGTATCATTTTTAGAAACACTACTAACACTACAGTCAATACCAAAAATGCGACTAACACCAACAGCAATTTCAAAAACGTTCTCACATACATATGGACCCTCTAAAAGAGCCACGACAAAAAGAGGTGTTTTAAGAAATGCCATAAACAATACAAGTGAAAATATGTACATTGATTCGGTGAAAGAGCCGCTGGGTTTTGGAAAATGCCACAAATATACTAGCAATTTATGTAAATCGTCAAGTTTATGTATTTTTCTACAGCATATTATATAATCACAAATTTAAATAAACATTCATTCGACCATATAGAAAATCACATTGATTTAGCCAAGAAATACTCATACATGAATAATGTGCATTGATTTATCCAAGAAAAGTTACAATGACACTACACAATCTCCATTTATAATTCAAGCATTTGTTGCATGGGAATTACATTGATTCAATAAAGGAAAAAATGTTTGCAATCATAACGATAAATGTAAGCATGAAATTTTGCATTTCTTCCTACTATTTCTTTTCCTTCTAAAATAGCACCTCATATTGCTGCTTCGTCATAAGCTCCTTGAGTGCTTATACATTACAAACCATCTTAATTAGACAAATAAAAATTTTTTATTGCAAAAATAAATAAACCAATAAAATATATATCAGTCTGAAATTAATTTCACAATATAATGTTTCCTTTTGATATTATGACAGTTTCAATAATTTCTCTTTTAAGTTTATTGTGTTTATAATATTTAATTGTAACTTTAATGCATGCAAGGTATGTCAAGCATTGAAAAGAGAAACTAAAAGAAGCAGATGAATTGAACGAATAGAACTAGTGTGGCTAATTATTTAGAATCACAAGGTGGTTGAGGAAGCAGCTCTAGAGAAGGCAGAGGAGGTCATAGTGCTCTAACTCATGTAGATGTGCCCATGACTAAAGAGATGTTCCTCCAGCAATTTGGTCACATTGAATCTTTCTAATATTCACTATGTTCCCAGGTCTGCAATTCACATGCAATTTATGCAACGGTTAATGAGTTTCATATTGTTCCTAGTGGACTTAATATTACATCAACTAATAATTCCTTTGGTTATCTTATCACACATGTATTTATAATCATTTCTCTAGTCCTCCCACAAAGGCACTACTACATCTTTTCTGGCACAAAACCCTTATGTTTACACATTACCAGTCCATCTTCCTTGATCAACTCTGTAACTTCTAACTATATAACCAAAAATGCTTAGTGTTTTATTTCCTTTACCTCATTACCACCTTCGTTATATTTTTTTAATGACTCCCGAGCTCCTATTAGGGGCCATGGCAGTGTCATACTTAGTCTTACATTATTTCTTTCTTCTTTCTTTTATAACTTAGCTACCTCTTCAAATAATTTACTTTCTGTTAATTCATTAACCAAATCATTACATTGCATTATAACCTTCTCTTCTTCTCATTTTGTGCCTCGTACAACCTTAAATAAACTATGTTTTGTTTCTACACAATTTCAGTAAGGATCCTGTGTGTTGGGTAAATGCCATAGGATGTCATTTCCTTCTCATTTATGCCTCATGTGAACATTCCTTTCCAAGTTGGAAAACATAAAGATTTTTTAATTGTATGTAAACATTTCAAAATTTACAAAATCTTATTATTCGAAGTGTTTTAAATTTATGCAATTCATTCTAGAAATTATGATACAAAAAAATAGCAGAAAAGGCACAAAAACACATTGAGAGTAAACAAAACATTCCAAAAACAACATATCATTAAACCACTAGAATCACCAATACTGTATCGAAATACAAACAAAAACTAGCAACACACCAATGACAGTCTGACTTCAACGAATAAATAGAAAAATGCAGAAAAGGAGAACTAAGAATCATAGTCACTCACTTTCAAACGTGTAAAAGGTGTCGGATAAAGGACTCAGAGATTCCTCCAACAGTCGTCAGGAAGAGGACTAGGCATGGGATTTGGCGAATAAAGGAATTCGGACTGAAGAGAGGGTTTGGGCATGGGATTGGGCAAACGGAGGAGGATATCATTGGAGGAGGAGATCGTTGGAGGGTCGTTTCACATAGAGTGAGAGCAATGAACGGCGGAGCGAGGGTTTCTTAGGTTTCATGTGGAGTGAGAGGTGAGATGGAAATTAATATTTTTTTTATCATAAACCGCAACGGCGTTTTAGACGATCGCCCTTATAGTTGGCCATGGAGCAGTGATTTTTAAAATGCTAAAAATAAATGGTATTCTAGTGTATAAATCAATAAATGCTACCACTTGTTGACATTTCGTGACTTTTTAAAAAGTGCCTCCAATATATACATGTAACGTCGCCTTCAAAAAGCGCCTCCGATAACATGCCGCCTACGTAACTAATTTTTTTTAGTTTTCCCAACAGCCCACTCCTATCTCTAGACTCGACCTCAATTGCTAGCTTATCCCTCCAAATACCCAACCTCTCACCCACGACCCACCCCAAACCAGCCCATTCCAATAAGACCATAGCCCAATGCCCTCCCCAGTCCTCACCCCATTCCCTTTGTGCCCCAGCCCAATTTCCCTGTGCCACAAACCTAATCATTTGACTACCGGTCCATGCCTATTACCTCATCCCTTCCCTCCCTGTGGCCTTATTGGCCTTGCCCTCATTGCCCTCCCCATCTTCAGTAGCCCCCTTCCTGCTCTCACTCATTTGACCTTTACTAGAGCCCCTCTCCTGACCCTTGACCACCCTATTTATCACTCCTATCCTCAATCCCTCCCTCTATCTTGGTTACAACCTACCCAGGATCCAAATCCGCCACCTAGTGGAACCCTACCCCGACAACTCTGTCTTCCATTTTGACTAACTTTTCGCTCTCTCTACAGCGTTTGTCTCGACCTCTTCTCTCTCTCTCTCTCTTTCTCTCTCCCCCTTAAATCCATAGCTAGGCCTTTCTATCCTCCTTGGCCCTCCCCTATTGACCATCCAGCTCGCCCGTCACAAAGGCGTGTTGGATTGCAAAATTAATAATTAACTATAGTGGAAATGAATTTTAAAAAAAATATCCAAGAAACAAATATTAGAATTTAAATATAAATCAATTAATTTTGTAGGTTCCAAAGTGAGTCTAGAGGGGGGTGAATAAACGTTTTTCGCGAAAGCTAATGAATGATTGCTAGTAAAAGTATACAAGTAATGACCATGATAGGATATTAATGGAGAAAAGAACAAAATAGTGTATGAGTGCTTATCTATCAAATAGATCCGAGATGATTAAATGTTCTTGATGTGACAGACCTCAGATTCAAAGAGAATATTCCAACGGATGTTGATATGCAATAATGAACACCATTTGGAATGTTCTTAAGATATGTTGTTGATTGTGGATGAACAACGCAAAGATTAACAAGATGGTTGTCTTGGATCGTGAACAAGATGTGTTTGATGATGCTTCACAGTTTGTTCTTGTTTTTCATTTTTCACGTGCATGACACTTAGAAGTATTTTCTCACACACACTCTCTAGCGTTGGAACTCTTGAGTTAATTTTGCAAAAGTTATTTTTTTCGATACATGTCGAATTCTATATATTAATTTGGGAGTTCCAAGTCCTCGTTTTTTGTAAGAGTTGATAGATTAATACTTTTAACCATGTGAGGTATTAATTTAAGGTTGCAAGTGCATGTGCGTGATACTGTCCATTCCGACAGATTGATTTCCCACCATTAAAATGCGGAAGTACAAGGGATGGGTTGATCATCGTATCCTGCAGATCCGTTGCCCATATTGTGTATTTACATGTCCATACTCGTTCTTTTGATCTTAGCCGTTCATTTGCTTGATGGTGGTTAGCAGTCATTAATGCGACAATAAATGCGCTTGCTTGTTCGGGAACGGCGCGGTCAAACTACACAAACTTTAGCCGACAATATCGCTAAGTCTTAATGCTAAGTGTTGTGAGTTTGCCTCGAAAGTAGGTAACTTGAAGATCAAGTGAATTGTAGATTTGGTGACTCAAAGATTTGGGTTGATCCTATAGTTGTATGCAATGATGCTTCTTGGCTTTGACAACATTAAATCCTGTGAATCTTTGACTCTTGGTTTCTTCAAGTCTTTGTGGGTGGCAAGTTTCAGGTTAGGTTAAGTCATGAAATTCACTCGTGATATCTCGAGTCTTAATGCTTCAAGTCTACGACTCTTTAAGTCTTTGACTTTTTGCTTCGACTCTTAGAATGGTTATCATGAAGAGTTTACTTAACTTCTAATTGTTGTTATAGCTGTGAGTTTTTGACTCTAGGCCTTCAAGTTGCTCCGTTTGCTTAATGAGGCTATGATGTTCTTCGACCATTTCGTTCTTTGGGTCTACAAACGTATGTTGAATCTTCGACTACGTGAGTCTTCGACTCTACTTGTATCATGCTTAGCCAGTCACAAGTATATTGCAAGCTAAGTCTCTAACTCTCCGAGTCTTTGTCTCTATGACTTCGACTCTTCATCTTCGACTCTTACCTTTTAAGTCTATGAGTCCTGCTTTATTTATGGGTTGTTGACAGGTTTCAATTATCTTCAACTCTTCAACTTTTCGAGTCTACAACTCTTTGAGTCTTCGAGTCTCGGTTGCGATTTGTTTGTCGGTTTCTTAGGTTCTATTGCCTTGACTCTTTGTCCTTCGAATCTTCGAGTCTTAGAATAGTTAGTTGACAGAACTGCGATTACATGTCTTAACTCTTCGACTCTTTGAGTCTCAGGTCAAATTATGGTTTGTCAACTTTCGTTATGGCATTTTTATTAACTCTTTAGTTTTATGATCTTCGAGTCTTCTAGTCGCTTAGTTTCCTGTTACTTCTATAATTACGGCTTCTTCGAGTCTTCGAGTCATTTACAATTCGCGCAGTGACAGTTTTATTTTCTTCAGACTTCGACTATTCGACCCTTGTACCTTTGAATCTTCGAATCGCTTGACTTAGAGAAATTAATGAGAGCTTCACCAAATCATATGTTTCCCAAAAAAATTAATTCTGTGAAGAGAGTAAAGAAAAAATTAACCTGAAGAATGGGTAAAAGTAATAACTCGATTCTTTCCCTTTCAAGAACGAACTCACGATTAACCTTTGATCGTCCTCATAACCTCCTAGATGTAATCACCACTTAATATTCTTTGTTATTCACTTTTTTAATAAATACAAAACTGTGGTATCCTTAGATCAAGGAACAGGAACACTACCTCTGCTAAGGTCAGCCATCACATGTCTCTCTTTCTCTTGGCTATCTATGATTTCATACACTCATTAAACTAGGAAGCTATGCATCTATTTATAAACATAGGGTTGTTCCAATACTATATACCCCTTTAGTTAAATAATAATAATAATAATAATACACATTATTTAAACTCTTTAAATAATATGATTATTACACATTAAATCTAATTAAATAAATATCTAAAAATATTTATTTATCAACTAAATAAATAATATAATTATTCATTTAATTACATTAAATGAATAAAACTATTTATCCATTTAATGGAACTACTTAGTGTTCACCTTATACATTATATATTTACACGGGTTAAATAATTAACTCTTAAACACAGGCTAAGACAATACTCTTACTACAAATAACAAAATATCCAAAATTAATATATACCTCCTTTGGGAGAATAAATTTCTTCCTTACTTTGTCGAGATCCTCCCTATTGATTTAACTTTCCTGAATATCACATATTCAATAATTTTTTTATATTTGACCCACATCTCTTGCAACAGTTCCTCTTTCGAAGATTAATGCAAGAGAAGCATTAAGTGTTTAATTATTATTTCATATCTTATTATTTAAACATTTTGAGATGTTTAACTTTGGCAAAGGTCAATCAACCGATTTAAATAATAAACAAATTATTCTTTTGGAATTACTATCTTGTGGGGAGAACATTCTCCTCATTGATGTATTATTCTACCCATGTTTTATGATGTATACATTTATTTTATCTTAAACATAAGTTTGTAGAAAGATGCATTGAGTTGAACATGAGCTTTGAAGTAATGATTGATTCATTTGATACCTAATATTTGAGATGTTTGATAGTGTTATGCTCACATAGAAAGATACAAGATTATCCTTTATGTATGACAATACAAGATTGTTTGAGACAACACACGCAGTATTATCTTTTATGGTGCTTGTTGCTAACTCATTGACCTTTCAAGTGTGAGCATGAGAAAGTCACATTTCAGTTTTATGTCTTATAGAGTTTGGGGAAGTGGCACTATTTATCCTTATTAAACTATTGGAACTCACCATTTTTTGTTAACCCGAGATAGTTAAATGAATAAAGACATTAAGATAAGGAGTTAAATTATATTTGAAAATAAAGTTGTGTGGGATTTAAGATTTTTTTAGTTTTTGTATATGATAGTTCATATGCTATGTTATGTCATAATGAGTTATAAACATGTAGTCTCTAAACCCCTAAACCTAAATATCTTGAATTGATTTTTGTAATAATTAATGGTATTTTTGATGAAATAATTAATGTTTTGAAATTTATATCAAATTGTATGTTTAATTTTATTAACGCACACGATCTGAATGTTTCGAGTTGTGGGGCCTTACAAGGTGATACTCTTATCGATAAGGAAAAGAGGTTTAGTCTCAATCAGTACCTTAAAATAATATTGAAATTAACGAAATGCCTAAGATTCCTTATGCATCAGTAGTAAGAAGTCTAATGTATGCTCAAGTTTGTATACATCTTGATATTGTGTATATCATTGATACGTTGGAAAAATATTTAAGTAACTCTGGGATGGATCATTGAAAAGTAGCCAAATAGGATATGGGGTAGAAAATAAAATATTATATGCTGATATATAGAATATCAGATCATTTGGAGATCATATGGTATTTTAACTCTAATTATGTTTGATGTCAAGATAATAAGAAATCTACTTCAGGTTTTCTATATATATAGGCTGGTGGAGTTATATCTTAGAAGAGTGCTAAACAGACACTAATAATTTTTTCTACCATGGAAGCAAAATTTATAGCATGATATAAGGCATCTAATTATGAAATATGGTTATGAAATTTTTTGACTAGGTTATACATTCTGTAGAGTATAAAAAGATTACTCAAACTATATTGTTGTCACGCCCCTGATTTCCAACCCAAGGAAACCGGTTCGTGACTCCCTTTACCCACCCGGTGGGCAAGGGGTTGGAATTAATTCCACACAGGACTTAACGCACAACCACAATAAATTTGCACAAAAACAAAATCATATTATTAATAATTTCAAACCACAATTAAATGTTTATAATTCTTCCCCCACCGGGTTACATCATTTTCCACTAGGATTGCAAAACATCATAACACAAAATAACATTTAAACAAAGCAATATGGCAGAGCTGTCTTCCACTTTGGTATTCCCACCTAACGCCCGTAGGTCCCTGAAAATAAAAGAAACACGGTAGGAGGGGTGAGCAACCACGGCTAAGTAGGGATCATGTCTCCCCAACCCATCCCATGCTCCTAGCACCTACATGTCAACGTGTACTAGTGTAGTGTCGTGATACAAGTATGAAAAGGTTTTATTCAACCTAAATAAATATGACAAGATACAAACCACAAGGGCAAACACAACTATTTCCATAGCCACACAGGCCCACGTCCACAACCACACAGGCTCCACGGCCACATAGGCCCACAATCAACCATACAGGCTCACAACTAGCCACACAGGCTCACAACCAGCCACACAGGCTCCATAATCAGCCATACAGGCTCACAACCAAACCATACAGGCATACAATCAAACACATAACATGCATCTCAACCACACAGCATAAAATCAAACACATAGCATGCATCTCAGCCACACAAGCATATAATTAAACACATAACATGCGTCTCAGCCACACTGGCATAAAATCAAATATATTCCCCCCCCCCCCCAAAAAAAAAACTTCAAGGTTTCCCCCACGTGAACCTACGGCGGAACGAAGCCTAACGAACAACACAAACATTCCCAACGGCCTCTAAGACCCACCGCCACGCAACGAACCCCAAGAGTTCACACCAAACAAATTATGTCATTGGAGGCCAACATCCATATAGGAGATCACACCTATATGGATTTACATATATATAATATAACAATGACAATACTCTATAAAATCATTCACCACCAGGGCCTAACCCCGGAATGGGTACTAGAAGATATAGAACCCTTACCTCAAAAGGTTCCTCCTTGCTCTTGCTTCCACGCTAAACGCCGTCCACCCATGTAAATCACCACAAAGAACAACGATCGTAACTCTCTCTCTCTCTCGCAACGACTACGGGCACATGGCGGAAAGAAACCCTAAACCTAAAACAAAGAGACCTCCACCTCCTTATATAGACACCTCACTTATCAAAACGACGTAGTTTTGATAAGTGAAACCCAACATTAAAACGACGTAGTTTTGATAAATGAAATCCCGCCATCAAAACGACGTAGTTTTGATAAATGAAATCCCACCATCAAAATGACGTAGTTTTGATAAAGGGAACATGCCACAACCTTCCCGCATCCACACATGACAAAATACCCACAATTTAAGTCAATGTATATGGGAATAAAACTCACTAAAACCCAACAATTGCCACCCTAAAAGGCAAAACCGTGACTAACTCCACATTCCAAAACACGGGTCATTATAATTGTAATAATAAGTATGCAGTGTTATATTTTAATAACAGTAGGACTTCTTTTAAATCTAAGTATATTAACATTAAGTACCTAGTTGTGAAGAAAAAAAATACAAAGTATATAAATATCCATATCGCTTATTGGGAACGATTCCATAATAGCAGATCCACTTACAAAAGGATTACTAAGGTCTTTTATGATCACATTATTCATACAGGTGACATATTTTGTGTGAAGATATCATATTATAGTGGGAGTTTACATTATTTTGCATTTTATTTCTCTATGTTTGTTTAGACAATCTTTTGTATTTATGTATTTATGTATTTTCTAATCAGAAATAAAATATTCAGTTTATTACATTCTATTATATTGCATTAAGTTTTGATCTCATAAAAGAACTAAGTAGAACTAGCTAGTTATGAATATATATAGACCATATTACATGTAATTTCAATGCTACGCATCCATAATTAATCTTTATCATTTAGTTATGATGTTTTATATGATTATTGATCAATTTAGTCATGTTAAATGTGATGAAAACCAGTTTAATCCTATAGTTGTATAATTAATGAACGAGATTGTTTAGATATACCTTAAAGTTGTGATGATAAAAATTTTAAAGCTCATAAGATCATACATATTTATTTAGTTTCGTACATATATGTCTCGGTGAGTGTTGAAAATTTTGATTATATGGAGGTTAAACATATAAATATTAAAACTTTAAGGTATTATGTCTCAATGAGTGATTGGAGGTTTTATATGATTATTTGATTATATGTGGATGAGACTGAAAACAAAGAGACAATTTGACAGAAATATTATATGATTATTTGATTATATGTGGATGAAACCGAAAACAAAGAGACCCAACTGTCTGTCGATATTCAATAGCCTGAGCCAAAGAGAGTGGATCACCATCATGGGAAGAAAGCCTCTTACCCATAAGACAAGGAGAAGGCGCAAGCTTAGCACCCTCCATCTTGGTGCGATGGAGTAAATCAGAAATATATTTAGACTGCCGAAAATGAAGTCCAGTGGAATCCCGTGTGGCCTGTACACCAAGGAAGTAACCAAGCGAACCAAGATTCTTGACCTTAAAATCAACTTGTAATCGACTAATGAGAGTCAGTATCAAGGTAGAATGAGTTTCTGTAACCAGAATGTCGTCAACATATATAAGAATAAAAATATGACAGGAACCGGCATGATATACAAACAGGGAAGAATCCACGGGAGAAGATGTGAAACCAAGCTCAAGGAGAGCAGTAAACAATCGTATAAACCAGGCCCTGGGTGCCTGTTTAAGCCCATAAAGTGATTTGTGCAATTTACACACATAATCAGGACGGCTGGAATCAATAAAACCACGAAGCTGTTCTATAAACACCTCCTCCTCTAAAACACCATGGAGAAAAGCATTGGAAATGTCAAGCTAAGTGACCGGCCAATCAAATTGAATAGCAAGAGAGAGGACAATTCGGACAATGGCGAGACTTGATCACGGGACTAAATGTCTCGGTGAAATCAACCCCTTCCTCTTGCTTGTAACCCAGGTGCGACCAACCTGGATTTAAGGCGCTCAACCATACCAGCGGACATTTGCTTCACCTTATAAACCCACTTATTCCCAACAACATTATGATTATTGTAGGTTCCGCACGCGGCGGAAGCGTGCCGTTCGGGTCCTAAACGGCCGTATAAAATTATGAAATTTTATACACGGCATCCTAAGAGGTGGAACCTTCATCTAGAGGTGTTTAATTGAAATTTTAAGCAAGCAAAACAGAAAATTACATACCCGTAATTTCCGGTAGTATCCGTGCTCGTCGATGTAGAAACTCCAAACCAGGAGCTCTCTAGAGCAGTCCACGTGCACCGGCGGTCCACGGACGTCCTGTCCCACGTTCAGGTGCTAGCATGAGCGTAGAGACTCCTCGGATTCGTCCGTTTGATCAACTTATTGCTCCCTCTTGTCAGCGACAAGAAAAAAACGGATCTTCTGATTAACTGCAACTTAAAAGCAAGGGGGAGAGGAGAGAAGTGGGAGAATGAGTTCTTTGTTCTCCAAAGCACCCAAAAAATAATTATCTCACGAATTTCCTCTCACTCCCCTTAATAATATATGCCAAAGTCCCATTATTAATAAAATAATACTTTTATTTTATTTATTTTGTTTTATTAGCCACCCATTTTCAAACCTAGGATGTAACCCTTTGAAAATAGGCCCTAATAAACCAAAAACATGGGCCACTCATGTTTTCACATGGTGTGACATATGTCCCCTCTCGTCTCATCTCGTGTGGGCCCCATCTGCGCCCGTGTGGGCCCCACTGGAACCCGAGCGCCGAAAAATCTGGAAACTGGACACGTTCGATCGTGGCAATCTCCTGAACTCAGATATGCCCTCGGAATTCCTAAACGATGATCCGAATCACTTATTCTAGCTCGAATAGTGATTTTGAGTCGATCTAGCAATCCGGCTCTTATTGATTCCGAACTTGAATCAATCGGACCGATTGCTTTGTGTAGTTCCACCGAACTATTGGACCTACCAAATACACTATTGTGTGACCCTCTAGGTTCCTTCCTTAATGGCTATGGTCCCACCATAGTCCGTGAACGTTGTCTAGCAACACGACACGGCGACCAAAAAGGATGAGATATATCGTATAAGTCGACAGCCTCCTACAAACGCTCACTGTGTATTTTAATCCTTTTGTCTCGGACATCGCAACAAGCGGAATGCATACCTATGCCATCAGTCCTATTGCTTGTTATATTTTTCTTTGACTTTCTGATGGACTTGTCTGGAACACCATGGCCATGGATTTCAGTCACGTACACTACCATCAAGTCAAAGGGCCAACATGTCATCTTCCATAACTTGGAAGGGACAAATCCTCTCTTGACCCATCTGTTATTGTCATACCAGTCATGACATACTTAACACAAGCTACCTCGCCACGAGCATCTATGTCATGGTTTTCATCATGTATCAAAGTATGTGATTCGTGGTATACAATAACAATGGCCTCAAGTCAGAGGACCAATACACACGTCTATAGATGAGAACGATCAATGGCATCTTGATGTGCCGTTCTCATTAACGGGTCGATCCTCATGATCTCCCAAACTTGGAGATCACCAAGTGCGAACACTATGAGAAAGTGTCTCAATGCTTATGAGCCCCCAACACCTGATAGTCAAACATCTTCGTGTCCAATCGGAAAGATGTATCTAGACCATAGGACAAATAGTTTAAGATATTGTCATAACATCCAATAGGTTCTCATTATAGCGGGACTGCTATAACCGATTGATACGACAATATACTATGGAGATTATCGTGTATGTGAACGCGGAAGTATAATGAACATACACTCATAAATATATAAACACATAATGTATAATACAATGAAATCTCAATATATACATGTACGGTGGTTGGGTCTAGGGCACCCAATCCAACAATTAGAAGGGCGGGGACAGAGAGTCCATGTACGGTTGGCAATAAGAGCATCATATTCCTCCTCTGCATAGCAACATACCACTCGGGGAGTTGAGCAGCTGGACGAAAGAGCGTGGTTCAGGGGGAATAACGACGGTATGATAGGATCGCAATGGGTATTTGGTAGAATAGAGATGATAATCGGCGAAATCTTTAGGTTTAGACGAATCGGTTTGAGATCGAGTGATGATGTGATGAGAGGGAACAGATGAAGGAGGATCAGAGGAAGAGGGAACAGAGGAAGACGAAATAGGAGCAACGGCAGGACTGGGTTGGTCAACAGCGGCAGGAGAAGGAGAATCGGGCGATAGGCTAGGAACAGGTGAAACCTCTGGTGAGAGGACTGGTGGACCAGGCTGAAGAGTAGGAGAAGATGGAAGGGAGAAGGAGGGAGAAGAAAAGGACATACCTGGGGAAGAAACCACTTGGAGAGGCGCAGAGGTGGTCTGTCCATTCCCAGCAGGAAAAGAGGTCTCATCAAATATAACATGCCGTGAAATGTAAAGCCTATGAGTGACTGGGTCCATACATCTGTAACCGGAGTGATTGGAACTATAACCCAAAAATATACAACGTTTAGATCGGAACATTAATTTAGTGGAGTTGTAAGGACGGAGAAGAGGAAAGCATGCACAGCCAAAAGTGCGAAGCTGGGTATAATCTGGTTGTTGCCCAAAAAGCTTAAAATAAGGACTGAGATTAGTGAGGACAGGAGTTGGAAGACGATTAATAAGAAAAATAGAAGTGAGAAAAGCATCAACCCAAAATACAGAGGATAAGTTAGATGTGGCCAAGAGAGATAAACCCATGTCAACAATGTGACGATGTTTGCGTTCGGATACCCCATTCTGTTGAGGTGTGAGGACGCGAGATACGGTGAAGGATACTATTATTTTGTAGATAGAATTTAAAAGGTGTGGACATATATTCACCTCCACCATCAGTTTGCAATTGCTTGATTTTGCAAGAGAATTGAGTTTCAACAAATATTTTAAATTTGACGAAGTAAGTGTAGACGTCGGATTTGTTTTGCAGAGGATAAAGCCAGGTGTAACGGGAATAATCATCAATAAAAAAAACATAATATTTGCAACCACTAAGAGATTTAACATAACAAGATCAAATATTAGAATGAATTAATTCCAAAGAAAAATGGGAAGTTCTAGTAGATGGTGAGAAGGGAAGTTGTTTACATTTTCCAAGCTGACACGAATCACAAAAGAAAGGCAGGTTCGAAGAACCTTGAAAGGAAGATGAAATTTATTTAACAACTGTGAAACAATGGGAAAAGAGGCATGTCCTAATCTAGAATGCCAGACGGAAAAGGGGGCTTTCACTCTCGCTACGGATGCCAAGGCAAGAGGCTTATTGGTAGACATGGACGCCGACGGAATGGATACAGACCACCTTCACTCCTTTCGGAAAGTAGTGTCTTCCCTGTTAATGAGTCCTTCACAAAGAAATGAGTGGCGGTTAAAATAAAGAAACAATTATTATCAATGCAGAATCGATTAATAGAGAGAAGATTAGCAAAGGCATTCGAACAATGTAGAATATGATTCATTTTGAACCGATGACTTGGAGTATGAAAAATGGCAGGACCCGTATGAACAATATCCAAACCTTGTCCATTACCAACGGCAACATTTTCTTGGCCTGTGTATGGTTGAGGAAGAGTTAGCTTTTCAAGAGAACTGGTGATGTGTTGATTAGCGCCACTGTCCGCAAACCAAGGAGTGTCAGGATGACCAATATTGGTGTGAGCAACCATAGCAGCTAACCGAGCAGGAGGATGACGCCCCTAATAAGCATAATCCATTCGATGGAAGCAATCAAGAGCGTCATGATTGGAACGCCCACATGTCTGGCAAGGAGAGCGAGCATTGATTGGTCAAGAGGAGCACGGAAA